>JAEDXJ010000037.1:0-600000 GCA_023014345.1 Galerina sulciceps
AGTCACATTGAACCTCGTTGCCATTGGTGAGCCAGCAGAGCCTCTTACCAAGGCTCTCAAAGACGGGCATAACAAAATTCGGGCCGATGCTTTGACTGCCCTTGCCGATTTTTGCATGCAGGGTATGTGGCCATTTTTTTATTCCTCCTAGTCCACTATTTAAGTGCGTGCCCTAAGTGGACCACATCCAAGAAATCAAGGGCGTGATACCGGACGTTGTCGATATGCTTAAGCATGAAAACTCGGTGATCCGCAAGGCCGCTTTGATCAACCTTGGCAAGTCTTCAAAACAGTGTGGGTAGTGCTACTTCCCTGGTCTGCTAAACAAATGTCGATGTTTGAACAGTGAAATTCATTCCGATAATGAGGACTGCTGTGCCAATCATTTTTGAGGAATTCAAGGAAGTTCGGGACTGGGATACGTGCGCGGCAGCTGTACGCACCCTCAATGAGTTCTCTGATCAACGTAAGTATACGATTCCTTTTGATCCTGCTGTGCGTATCAAACATTTTCACAGCAGAACTTGGGCAACTTATCAGAAAAACTCTTGGATCCACGATTAAAGAGATCCTGGGCCAAAACCCAAATCTTCTCATCGACATTGGCCTACCGCAACTTTTAGACCAATTCGCTGAATTTTTGGAGAAACGTAAGAAATTCAGTTGCTCTTTTTGCTAAAATACACTTACCCGTACACGCTAAAAGCGGAAATTTCTAAACAAATTATGTTTGAGATGGACCTTGACCTCGTGAGGCTACAGGACGACAACTTGTGGACTCAAAATACTTCTTTGGGCATCATGACTGAAATATCTAGAAACTGTAAGCTATCTACCCCCTCAGTTTTGTGGAACATGCCTACTGTAATTTTGACTATAGCTGGACTTGTTCGCATACTCAAAAGTATTAGACCACATATGGTGGAAAAAACCATGGCAAAATTTGCTGTGCTGTGGAATTTGGACATTGAACTTCGAGGTATGTGTATTTTATTTATTTGGGTCTTGTCTATACTTAAACCCGCTCGACGGCAGAGCCTTTGGAAAGTGCCATCAAGGATATTCTTGAAATACTCCTGGATTCAAACTCCTGGGCCAAAGATAGTCTCGTAGGCATCTTTAGTGAGATATTTAGACAGTGTACGTGGGTTCATTCTCAGAGTCTCTGTCTAACTCTCAGTCATCTCGCAGCAAATGTCCAACGAGCATTTGGGAGTTTTTTGCCTAAGATTGTTGAACATTTCGAAGGCCTCGAAAATTTGGATAAAATATTTGACAGAATAGATAGTGAATTTGTCAAACAACGTAAGTGGTTTATTTTGCGATAGGTTACATTTGATAATGTTTGCAGGAAAACTTGCCGGAGCAATCAAGGACGCTGTGCCGATCATCCTTGAGATAGTCAAGAAGAAGACAACATACACTACGGCTTTCTACTCAAACATACTTGGTGAAATCTTCAGTCACCGTAAGTAGTCCCTTTTCTTGAAAAGCGGTACTTAATTCTTATATCTACAGAGGAAGTCATTCATCTAGTTAAGACTGCTATGCCTACCATCAAGAAAGGCCTCAGAAATGAGAACCCCTGGATCCGTATTGTGGCTATTCTCTGCCTTTCTTTGATTTCAAGGCATGGTAAGCAATTTCATCATATGGTGGGATCAGAAGATAACTCCGCGTCTAAAGACCAGTTTGTTCCCGAGATACACGGTGCAATACCCATTCTTCTCGAGATGCGCAATGACGCTGACAGAGAAGTACTTGCACTGGTTTTGATCACCCTTGAACAATTTTCCAAAAATTGTAGGTCGCAGGGGGTTGTCGTTCCAGAGCATTTCCTCATAATAAAATTTCAGGGGAGCTTCAAAAGTTTATCGAAGAATGGACCACGTAGAACGGTGACCTCTACACGTCAGCGACTGTCCGGCCTGGTAACGTCGTGGTCACTCGGCAAACAATGCAGATTGCTTGACCGTTTTTGAAGCTTTCTACAGCGTCCTTTAATAATCTATCTGTATGTATGTGACGAACGACTCGAGTATATATGCCCCCTGCCTGCTAAGTTGTGTAAGGTAAAGCTCCGTTGACAACCAGATAAGCCATTAGATGGCATCGTGGCGATGAATGGATAAGTGTTCTACTCGCAACAGGCTTCGTGGCTAAAGACATGATTGGGCTTCGTAGATACTGAACGAATCGAACCGCCCCGAACGACAGAACATAGTCCCACTCTATCCCACCACTCTGGAGAAAATCTGTCACAATACGACCCATCAGCATCCCGCCCGTATATTTCCTCCAGGTCACGGTTTATAATACCGGCGTCTATCGTTCTTTCCTTGTACGCCAACATTGTTGATATGAGCTGATCAAGACTGTGGTGGAAGGGTTGCATCATTGGGCGGAGGTATAAGCCAGTAACATAGAAGAGGAAGCTTGGTTCATAAAAGTCCGGCGAAGCCAGTTCTGCGTCCAAATTTTCGGTTATGAGCTGAAAGATGTCAAGGAATTTTTGTTGTATTGCCGGTCCAAGACCGTCATTTAGTTGAAAGGCGCTGTGGAGGTCGACACGAGCTGCTGCGACAATGTAGTCAACGAGAACTGGATGAGTGTGTAAAATTCCTCCGTGGAAATTGGGTGGCTGGACGCGAGCAACACCTTGAAAAAATGTCCAAAAATTGCTGACCCATTGAAAGAAGAGTACTGCAGCGCGGTATTATTACTACAGTCGAATAATTTAGGCGGGAAGAAACTCACGATCAGAATCTCCTTTGTGCCCGAGGTATAACGGAAAAGTATTGTATTCAGCAAGGCAAATGGGCCAGCCTGAATTTGGAGCGATGGCGTAGGGTTCGTATCTCTCCATGTGGACGGTCGTAGAAAGCCGTGTCGTCAGTTCGAGCATATGAGAGAATGAATCGCCAAGTGCGCGGTATCTTCGTAGGTATCGAAGAAACAAAAACAAGTTTTCTTGGTGAAGCAAATTCGGAACCTCTTCATCGGCCCAAGGTATCCTCGTATAGACTCCATCTTGGGATTCAAGATAAGTATCGAGATTGAAAAAATCTGAGAGAACAGCCGAACAATCGGCGCGGTTGAAAATCATCAAATCGCGAAGGTATGCGTTGGATTGAAGCCGAGAATCACTTTTTCCCGAGACAAATACGGGCATCACGGACGTTATCCGCTTGGATATTTCGGTGAAGCAATGGTATTGTGCTTCGAGAGAGTGTTGGACAAGGTCCATGTCGCGACTCTGAACACTTGTCATCACGCCTTGAGTAAGGTCAAATACAGGAGTATTTTCTTCGTAATCATATTGCTCCGTTAATCGGTGGTAAGAGCGTTGCATAAACGCATCCCGCAATTGTAGCCAAGCCATGTCGAACTCGGTCCACGTTTTCTTTATCCATGTCATCCATATATACGCAGGGAAGTGGTCGCTCTTGAACCAAAACCTTTGGTCGGGGAAAATCTTGACGTAAAGTGGGATTGCCGCACTGAGGATGGCCCGAAATGCATGTGCCTGAGGTGACTTGTACGGACATTGAGCTGGTGGGTTTTCGCTAGTGCGAGAGTATGGATAAGGCAGGCATATGAGGAGGGCTTGGAGTGTCGGAAGTAACGTAGTAGCGACAAGGAAAAGCAGTACGAGTACTGTTATGATGCTGACAGGGATGACGACTACGCTGCCTAAGGACCACAAGAAGTCAATGATGCCACCCAAGAAGAGTATGAGAGCAATTTGAAGGAGTAAGGGCAACGCATTGAAGATCATGGGGACGTGCCACCTTTCCAGTCCGTCAGCTCGCATGTTGAATAGGGCATAGGTTTCCTTGCGCGAGACTTTGGGGTAGTTTTGGTGTTCCCGGATCCACTGAAGCGAAATTATGCCAAAGAGGACAGTAGCCAGGCTGAGGACAAGGCTAGTAAACCAGAAACTATTGACGCGTAAGGAGGAGTTGGTAGGAGAAAACGATATTTTAGGAACGGTGAATGGGAGAGGTGCCGAGGCGGTGGTGTTGTCGAGCCTGTTGGCTATCACAAGAAGTAAGGAAGTGATAGTATCGTTTGGGTCGGGCTGGAGCTTTTTGTAAGATTCGATAATAAATGCTGTAACTACAGCTGAGAATAGGCCAGCCTGAAGAATACGCACTGAATATAAGCAAAAAAAAGTGACATGGGTGGACGACTCACGAAGATCAACAAGTTTTGCACCTCATCCCTCCATGCCTCACATTGGATTTTGTCTTTCTCCATCAGAGGCTCTAGCAATATGCTCCATGGATCACGGTCGGGTTTTGGAGGAGAATGTATGAATGGATCCTTGAGATTCCATAGCCTCGGTCCTTCCGGTCGTTCTTCACCATGATGGTTCTGAGTAAGTCGGTTCAAGTCAAGTCCAGGTCAAAACGCCTTTGAGTGGCCATCAACTCACCTGCTCATCTGGTAACGAACTCCCAGGACGCTCAAGCTCGATCTTTAAGTGATTGCGATCGGACAAGGACATCAAGATATCATAATATAAGGATAAACAAGAAATTCCTTGTTTTTCTAGGTTTTGAGATGGTAATAATAATTAGGGGCTCCTTCGTAGGCTGCGACCCTAGTACATACTCGTGAGGTGACGACCATTGACTCTTCTCCGTACTCGGGGTCAGGTTCTAGGCACTCTCAGATGCTTCGTCTTCTTCGTCTTTCTCGAGCCACATCATAGGGCACATTAAATTAACATTATACAAGCCAACTCCAATTACTTAGACCCCATCCAACCACCGTTCATAGTTAAATGTAACTGGGAAGGCTTCCTTCTTGTTACCATCAAGATATCCAGTCGAACTTCGCTCAACATATGAGATGAACTCCTTTGGGACCTCTTCCGCCCAAAGGTCAGCACCATCACCTTTCGCCGTTTGGACAGCCAATGCGTAAACCTCCAAGTCTTTGCGCTCGCCAAACGTTGCAGGCGCATCCAAGAGCTCTTGACACTGATCTATATACCTGAGACGAAGATGTAAGGCTCTTGCAGATTGCAATGTAAGATGAACAAGCAATTTACCCTTGATATTCAATCTCTTCCGACTCCGAGACAATGGGGTTGAGTAAGGCGTTGGCAACAGCTTCCGTCGAGTACTTGTCCAACACGGGTTCGGGGGGAGGTCTCTTGGCTTCAGGCCGGGAAATGGATTTGCCACGGATTTTCTTCTGATGAGCAGGTGAATGAGAACCAATCCAACGTCGCACGCCTTGGACGACTCTGAAATACACGATGAGTTGAAATCTTTCGGTTCCAGCACAATGTCTGTTATTACCTCGACTGTGGATCCTGACCATGATGATAACCGTGAGGCTGGAATGGGCTGAGGTTCATATCCCTGGCCGTCTTCCTGAAAGAGGGAGATGTCAGGACTCCAACAAAACAAGATAAGAGAAGAGACTTGCCCAGGAAGTTTAAGCGTACTGTTCATGGAATACGCGAAATGTTTTCCAAGCGACGTAAACAGCAACGGCCGGTAGTACTCGACCCAAAAGTCCCCTTTCTGTTGCACGAACTGCTGAAGGCTGTCGCTGCAGTTTCCCAGTACATAAGCAGGCTTGAGGTTTTTCGGATCGTACCATTTCTGGTACCCGCCACGCACAGGAGGATGAACGATAGCGCGTTCGTTCTCCACGCCAAGGAACAAGTTGATTGCAGTTTGCTTATCGGCATCTAATGGGTGAACGCTCAATAGAAACACTACATGGAAATGATATAAGCATACCAAGTAAGGAATTGGTATAAAAACGCCTGATGTTTTCGATGATATCTCGAGAATGGCTATTCCAATGAGGCATTCTCCTATACGTTTCCACTCGGTTTACGAGCGCACTGCCTGTGTACTGTAAAGCAATGGCTAAGACGCGTCAATTCTTACTCTGTATGACATCATCGATAACCTACAATCTCCATGGTCATGGTACATCTCAGTCAACATGTTCACAGCATCCGAATCAAAAGCCAGGTTCGGGTTGTCGACCACACCGAGGGCATACAACTGATGCCCGAGAGCCCGTTTCCCAAAGACGAACTGGGCCGCGTTTGTGCGGTCGAGACAATCCACGCAGTTGGTTCTGCAAACTCCGTTCTGGAGCGAGATAGTGCTCCGCCAGGCGAGCCTATCCTCTCTATAACACGGTTATTTAGACAATAGAAAACAAGCTGGTCGACTTACTCTCCCTCTGAGTTCAGGTAGTGGGAGTAAGGTTCCGGTCCTGAGTGGAAGAAACCCGTCATTTGGATGGATTCTTCAGCGATGTCCTCGAGATAACTGATGACGTCTTGCGTCTTCCTATCAAGTCGTCTTATAAGTCTTACAACAGGTCTCATGATTTTAAACACTTACTCTTTGTACGCTCTGGACATGTCCCATGCACGATACACCATCTTCTTGTCGCGAGGTAAGAACTGATTGAGGTATCTCACACATTGCGTGTACTCCTCCAGTAGCTTGGATTCGCGAGGAACAGGCTCCCTTCGTTTGATAAGGTTTAGTATCGTGATGGGTGCTCCATATCGGTAAAAGAGGTCGTCGAAATGGCGAGACGCTGGAGTGTAGAAGGGGTCTACAACACTTACTGAGGCGGAAGCACAGGTTAGTGACGTCGTTGTCAATCCAGGAGTAAGGTTGACCTACTTTCGATGGGAGGTTTAGGGCTTATGCTATTAGATTCTTGGGTCCAATATATCGGAATACTTCCTCTGTACTACTTGACGTTGTTAGCAACAGTGAAGAATGTAATCAAGTTTAGTTAAATACCTGAACATAACTTGTAAAGTTTGGACTAGGCCGCCTATTTCGATGCCCATCGGCGTCGCTACGATCAGGATAGTAGAAAGGCGTCGTTAGAGCTTCGCACACAATCTGTTCTGTTTCCACCTCATTAGCCACATTGCCCTAACAAACCGATCAGCATACAGCATAGGTTCAGGAAGAACCTTGTTTACTTCGTCATTAACTCCTCGTTTGAGATACCGTGCCCCAGCAAAATGACGAGATCTGCGGGCTATGAGAGTAACGAAAATGACTCGGCCAAGGACAGTCAGTTCTGGTGGACGACGATGAGTACCAGCATACATAAGTTTAAAACTCGTACATACTGGCTTGATCGACATGCCCGTGTACCAAGGGTAACAACCAATAATGCTTCAGAGTCGGCTGATCTCGATTGGCGAATGGTGCGGTGAGCATATGGAAGTTCCAAGCAAATCTATCGTTGATGGGCCAGTCGTTTTCGCCACAGCGGACTTGGCCCGTTAAATTATGTTGCAATGTCGAGCTGAGGTCATAGGTGTAGCTAGAACAGTTGTTGAATTCATGGCCGCCAAAATAGGAGAGGATGATACCTGAAGTAGAAGTTCTTGGACATATCGACTTGTTTGAATATGTTCATTAGACGCTGTTCTTCTGCAGGCTTCTCGATTTTGTGATTGAAAGGAATCGGGATAATATCTGAGTTTTCACAGTGATAGAGGTAATGACCGCCGAGGAGTGCAACGACAGAGCGTTTGGACACTAAAATCATATACCATCCTGCAGTAAAACGGATGAAGCCTGAAGCCCGGTTTCAGTATTAACAAAATAACCACACCCTAGACGACACGTCGCTCACCAGCAATTCCGAAAAACAGTCGAGCCTTCCCGAGTCCACCTGAGGCACGGTTGCCATCATCCAACATCTTCAGCATAGCACTCATTTGCTTCCCGGTATATTCCACCTCGTCTTCCACTATGTTAAGTTCTTCATGTGTAGTGCGATCGACCTTGATGATACGATGACGAGAGTCCGATGCATTGGAAGCAATGATGTAGAATCGAAGGCGGTTCTCGTAAAGGATGAACTTGTTGAAGGCTGGAGGAATCGGGCGAGGAGTGGCGGTTATTCGTGATTTCTTGGCATCGGAGCTTCCAGTCTTCGTCGACTGAGTCAAGTCTTCAGATGCTGCTGCTTTCGTGCTGCCACCCTTGGTGACTTGTGGTGTACTGCCATTCTCGCGGTCTGATTCCGAGGCTGCATCTTTAGAGATATCTGACGATGAAGAATCCAAGGAAGATTCCTCCTCAACCGACTGTAGGCTCTGCATTCATAATCCACGGAAGAATGGAGCGGGTGTTGAGCAGGAGACTAGGAGCGAAGCTGGCTTGTACGAAGAGCGGACCAAAACAGGCATGGCGCGGACCGTCACAACAGCAACACGGTCACGAGCGCGCAGGCCAAAAATCATTTTGAATTTCAACCTCCCTTCGTCCTCACCAACCTCGTTGGGAGTATGCACTAACCAGTAAAAGGCAAGGATATTTTAGGTTCGGAAATGTCACCTCCGTTCCAGGCGGGAGGTTCTTGGCTCTTGCATGAGAGCCGAATACTGTTTTCAGCTAGCTGACCTCTCGAAAACCCACGTCATCCCGCTTGAAGAAACCATCGAAAAAAAGTGAGTTTAATCATGCCTATGCCAGAAAATTCTGCAATCGTTGATCTTCTCTGTCAGTCCTCTCTTAATTTCTTGGTGGAATTGTTTCGAGCCCATTGAAGCTCGAGCAAGTTGCTCAACCTTCGTACCAGTGGTTTCTTCTTTGCATTGTTGGAGATCAGCTTATCTATTTCCGGTGTCCTCATGTCCTCGGTTATGGTACGATAACGAAGTTTGGTCACAACAACCAGGCCTCCTCCTCCTGCGATTCCCAGGTTCTCTTGACCTCCTACCATGCTGACGGTCGAGACGAAGATGAGCTTTCTGAGTCCTTCACGATGGGCCCTCGATAAACAACGGCCTTCGAAGTTCGGGCCGTCTTCAAGATGGAGCAATCATGACATGGATCCTGTTTTACCTGAGGATAGGACTTGGACAACCTGGGATTTCATCGCTTACTGGATTTCCGACGCGACCAATGCAGCAGTATGGCAGTTGGCCAGTTCCATGTTGGCAGTCGGCCTTTCATGGCGACAGGCGCTCCCAGCGATAGCAGTGGGCAACACAATCATCGCTGTTCGTTCGTTCTCATCTTATGGAGCTTGATTTTAAATTACTCTCTCGCTATGCAGATAGCAATGGTACTCAACGGCACAATCGGCGCACGGCTCCATATAGCTTTCCCAGTTATCAATCGCTCTTCATTTGGGTTTTGGCTCAGTTACTTTAGCGTCATTAGCAGGGTCGTTCTGTCGATGTTCTGGTTCGGTGTACAGGTAAATTTTGGACTATTCCTCTCAAACACGATGTTGAACTAGATTACAGACCTTTACCGGATCAGAATGTGTCTATCAAATGCTGAAAGCCATTTGGCCGTCGACTGCGAATATTCCGAACCGATTACCAGAATCTGCCAATATCACCACTGTCGGTAAGTAAAAATATACTGTCTGATGTTGAAGCTGACCAACGGAGATAGGTCTAATGTGCTATTTCATTTATTGGCTGATTCAATTCCCTTTGATGTTTGTCTCTCCTCAAAATCAGGCATTTTTTCACTGTCAAGGGAATTGTTGTTCCGATTGCCTGGCTGAGTATTTTAATATGGTCTTTCGTTAAAGTTCCAGCGAACAAAAGCTTGGAGCCTTTACATACAAACCTACATGGTAGTACACTCAGCTGGGCATGGTTGAGTGCCCTCAACAGCGCGCTTGGCATTTACGCCACTCTGGCGGTAAACATTCCCGACTTTACGGTGCGATTTCGAGTAATTCGCCTGAGTGTACTAATTTACTGAAATATAAATTCTAGCGTTACGCCAAAAACGAAAGAGCGTAAGTCATGCACCATATCGGTCTGGCTATAAAGCGCTGACCGGACATCTAGTCAATTTGTCCAGTTAATTGTCATCCCAGTGGCGTTCACCCTTATCGGCTTCGCGGGTAAGTTTTATTACGCGTATACTTTGCGTTTTCTTCCGTTTAACTAACTATGCTTTTTGCAGGCATCGCCGTCACATCCGCTGGCGAGACTCTCTACGGGGAAATACTGTGGGATCCCCTTCGTCTGATTGATAAATGGGACAACCGTGCGGCGGCCTTCTTCGCGTCCTTCAGTTTCATATTGGCGACAATCGGCACAAACATCTCGGCCAACAGCCTCAGTGCAGCCAATGATATGACTGTGTTGTTCCCAAGATATATCAACATAAGGCGTGGACAGGTTATTTGTGCCATTATTGGCGGATGGGTTCTCTGTCCATGGGAAATCTTGGTATCAGCGCCTGGATTCCTCTCCTTCATGTCCGGATATACGGTGTTCTTAGGTCCATTCGCTGGAATGTAAGTCGATCTCACCTCTTCGTACACGTTCTTGCTTTACTTAGACTTTTGAACCCAGCATGATAGTTGATGTGAGTTTATTTTAGTACTCGGTCCTGACATTCCGCTTGAACTACTGCATTATTCCAGTATTGGGTTGTTCATCGATGTAAAGTTGACGTTCCCGCAATGTACGACCCATATGGAAGGTATCGCTATTGGAATGGAATTGTAGGTTGCTCCCCATTGCTCTTTCCAACCGAGCTAATCTGCGCTTATGCCAGAACTGGAGAGCGGCTGTGGCTTTATTGCTGTCTATCACTCCAACTTTCCCTGGTTTGATCAATAACATTAACCCAAAAATCATGGTCGGAAATACTTCGTTCCTGTTCAATGTGGCCTGGTTGTATGGGGTATATTGATTCAACTCCTCGAGAAGCTATCACTTACCTTCCTCCCGTTAGTTTTTCTCGGCAAGTGGAGTATACCTGATCCTCTCAAAAGCCTTTCCAGCCCACGAAACATTTATGGAGGAAGCGATCCTCGGGGACGATGTCGCCGCGGATGCATCGATGGAAGAATCTTCGAGTCATGATGTGGACGAAAAGGACAAATCTCTCGTCTTGACCAGCATGGCGCCGGAAGAATAACCGAGTGGGCTATTTCCAGACCTGCGTGTGTACTCTTTCTTTCCGAATATCTGTGGCTCGAGGTCTCGCTCGCTTAACGTTGAAATCGAACAAAATTAAAATGGACACTCCTCGGCTTGCGAAACCATGAGTCTGTCTGCTATGTACTTGTTCGCGAGAAGCTTTCCACAACCTGTAAGGTCTGATCATCGACTATCACTTCGGAAGGGAATTTACCTGGTTCCTTGTCATTTCGTGTAGAGTATTTATCAACCAATTTTATATCCTCAGTATCATTGGTGGAATCGAACGGGTCGCACAGCCTTGGACGCGTCTTCAGAACCAAGAACCATGCCTCCCCATCCTCATCATTCACGCGTTCGATAGCATCAATGAGAAAAGAGACAGCGTTGAAGGTTTGTCACTGTTGACAGCTGCCGATGTCGATACCTGATTGATCTGCCGCCGTGAAATTTCTCCCTTTGCCGCCAGCCATGCCCTTTCCACGTCCACGTCACTCCAAGTGGAGTGTGCTGATCCGACCTGACCAACGGGAACGCGAGTTACTTACTGCGGGAATTCTTTCAGGCTCAATCCTAATGTTAAACCTACAGCTGTACCCTTTTCCTTGCCAGCTCTAGACTTTCGAGGCGTGTGTTGGGTGTAAAGCGGCTGATCCGTGTCGGCAACGACTTCGATTGTCCATCTCAGGCAAGTTCCAACATCACTTAGCTCTCGATGCATGCTGGACACCGTCAGACAAGGCGATATGTTTGATTCTTGCCGATTCTTTCAATCAGTGGGATTTGGAGGGCGATATGGGAATCACGTCGCCGTAAATGCGACGTCTGTCACCGACGCTGACCACGACCGAGCAATAGTGGACAACTTCTGTTCCTGAGTTCAAACGTTCCATTAAGGCGGGCACCCCCAGCCTTCCATTAGCGCAATTTGTATTGTGGGATATTACTGATAAAAGGCAAGTGAAATTCAAAAGATAAACATGCTCGAGAAGGAAAGGTTACTGAACACGAAAAGGTGCCCGTCCTCCATACCCATACTATTCAGAACCCGGGAGACATGGAACAGCAAAAGTACGGACACCGGATCATTTCCCTCGCACGTCAATATCCTTGACTGCGTGAAATCCTGATGAAGGCCTCACAAATTGACGGGTACAAACTTATATTCGTGAAGGCACAGAAGAAGAAGCTCCAATTCCAACTACGATTTGTCCAGAGCATACTGCAAGCCAGGAGTCCAGGCTCACGGTGCCGAATACTGGACGTTTCATCCCAGCTCAATCTCCTCCGAGTGTGGTACTTTATCAATCCTTTCTTACCATGCCGTCAGTATAAAGAGCTGCAGAATCTTCACAGTTCGACAGTTCAGCTTTGCTTGGCTCTCAGTACCTTGCTGTCCGATCATTACTCCCATAATGCGCTTCGCCACCTTTGCCGCTGTCGCTGCCATCGCAGTTTCTGGAGTAGCATCCTCCCCACTCGACCTGACCCTCCCCCCGACGTTCGATATCAACGTCGTCCTTGGCGGATTCGATCTATCAGCCGGAAACGGTTATGGGTCGCCAATCGCACCCTGGAAGCCTGGAAACAAGCCAGGATGGTACTACGGAAACAACCCTGGCTTGTTCCCGGACTTGCCTTACCTTGAAGGGGTATGTCGAAAGTCGCTGTTTATATTTCGAAAGACTCAACTCAAGATGCCTAGATTATTTGCAGGATTTTGGAGTTCTTCCCATTCCTCCTTCAGTGCCCAGTGAAGAAGCCACCCCCGCCTCCCAATGACGGATATTTCCAGACTTTCAGCAACCTTACTGGCGCTACCCAGGCTGACGACTTCCAAACATTCGGTTTAGTCGACACTGTGGCTGGTACGTCATCAGGGGATCTAAGTCAGAGCGTTATTAACCCTCGTACCAGACTGCAAGGCCATGTGCAATAGCGTCTCCGGATGCAACTTTGCAAACTGTAAGCGAAATGAACTTTTTTCAAGCTGGAATCCATCCCTGACCTCTCTTAAAAGCTTACCATGACGTGAACGGCAAAGGCGGAAGCACTCAACTCACCTGCTCCTTGTTCACAAAATGCCACGACGCCTCCACTGCTGACAACAGAGGTGGTCAAAGCCAACCCGACGGCTCCATTGACTTCATCATCAACTCTGACGGATGGTGCAAGAACGGTGTAAAAGTCAGCGATGTTGACGCTACTGCTACTACCGACACTACTATCACTACTTAATATCAATCCCTCTTCGTTGTCTTTGGCGGACTCTCTTTTTGGACACACGATTAGATGGTAGCTGAAGTTATACCAATACCTTCGTTAGCTGTTGTGCTTGGACAATCTTTTAGGGTTTTATATTATCTACCTTTGGGTTTACTCGAATTTGTGTTCATTCATCTGAACTGACCTGTTTAAGGTGTCCACGACTGATGAGTAGAGTGGCTCTGCGCGTTATTCACCGCTACAGGATGCGGAAATGCAATGAAGCAACGGATAAAATCATGATCTAGGGTGCACTCTTAGAAGGTAAATATCTAAATAGACTTCAAAGTCCTTACGTGGAAATTCTAACCTGAGAAGAATGGAATTATTTGTGGAGAAACACTGCACAAATCTCGAGCAAGAATCATTAAGCGCCCACACGTATGGGTTTAAGGTGCGAAGTAGTCACTCTTCAAATGAATATTAAGGGCATTAAACCCCACATCAGAAGACCAAATACCTAAAACACGGGGTCGTGCCACAGGGCAAAGATAAAGGCCTTTCGACTTCGCTTGAACGTTTAAGTAACGCCGTACGGCAACAATGTGCCAGATAGAGAGCCTACTCAATTAGGCAACCTCCGGGTCCCGTTGACTATTCCTGATATAGGACTCAAACCGTCACGATGACGAATGCGGAGTGTGGCGCACTGGCTTAGCCCAAATAGCCAAGCTATCTACGGTAATCTGGGAGAACACATTCACACACGGCCCATACAGCAGTCGGGATACGTTGAAACAGGCTTGAAGGTTGAACAACACCTGTACGAAATGTCGGATCAAATGTCAACCCATTTGTTTGACTGCGTGAAATCCTCTGGCGGGTACATCAATTACACCTGCGAACGTGAAGGCAGAAGGCACGCATAATACGCGCGAGATATTAAACGTTAACTAATTGTCTAGATCATGCGACGGCAGGACACGAACAGCGCGGGGCCGCGTCCGACCTGCTGGGCAGCTCAATCTCCTCGCGATCTCTCCTCCGAGTGCGCGTTCTTCACATGCCTGCGCCAGGGCCGTCCGACGGCAAGTAAAGAAGGCGAGTATAAAGAGGCACGAAATCGCTGTCGGTTCGACAGCTCGAGCTCTTGCCGCCCCTTGCGCTTTGCTTCAGCTCTCAACCCACCCCCTCCCCCGTCGCTATCACATAATGCGCTTCGCCACCTTCGCCGCTGCTGCTGCTCTTGCAGTTTCCGGAGTCGCTGCTACCCCTGCCCCAGCCCCCGTCCGACGGGGCTTCGGCTTCGACCTCACTTGGGTTCTGGGCGGGTACGACCTCTCGCACGACAACAAGTACGGCTCGCCCCTTGAGCCATGGAAGCACGGCTCCAACCCGGGCTGGTATTACGGGGGACACCCAGAAAGATATCCGAACTTGCCATGCCTCGGTGGGGTGCGTCAACATTCACTTGCGTCTCCTGTTTCCCGGTGGAGGGAGTTGCTCATTTGGTTTTTTTTTGCTTCCTCGTTTCGTTAGATTATCTGCAGGATTTTGAGCTACTTCCCGTACGGCCTGCACTGCCCCGTCAAGAAGCCCCCTCCGCCGCCGAACGACGGGTACTACCCGACCTTCACCAATATCACTGGCGCGACTCAGGCTGATGGATTCCAGACATTTGGGCTAGTTGACACCGACGCTGGTATGTCATCAAGTGTTTTATTCTCCTGAGCGTTACTGACATCAACCAGACTGCAAGGCCATGTGCAACACCGTCGCGGGCTGCAACTTTGTCAACGGTAGGTGAAGTGTCTCTTATTACAGGACACCGTACCTGACGATCGTCTACAACAGCTTATCATGATGTCAACGGCAAAGGCGGAAGCACCCAACTCACCTGTTCCTTGTTCACGGACTGCCATGACGCCTCCACCGCTGACAACCGCGGTGGACAGAGCCAGCCTGACGGATCCATCGACTTCATCACCAACTCCGATGGGTGGTGCAAGAACGGGCAAAAGGTCATTGATGCTGCCTAAATGATAATGACAGTACCTGTCGAGCGTATGAGGTGGACAATATCGGACAACGTTCTAGTTCTTGGCGTTAGGACCTTTTGGCGCGTAAATACGTATGTTGGTAGACCGACCTTGCTTGTAATGTTAATATAACGACTTCTTTCTTGACGTTTGTATCCAATAGCCCGAAGTGTGATGGGAAGTGAGTACGTTGCGAAGGTCAGTCTCACTTCTGAATGAAATAGTGTTCGATAGACATGGCTAGCTTCTTTTTAGTCAATCAGGCGTGGTTGACAATGTGAAGGTAAAGAAAGGTAAGCGAGGGTATAGCAGAGCTTAGAGGAAAAAACTGCTTACCCAAGGTATACGTATAACCACCATCGAGGTGAAGTCTACATTTTAGACCAGTCTGGCCAGAATTCAAGCTTGAATTGCCTAAATAGTGAATACAAATGCCTCGTTCTGCGTCCCTGCCTCAAATGTGGGTTGTGAAAATGCTGCTGCGAGATGGTCGTAGACAATTTTGTGATAGAGCTTGAGCTTTCTGACATGTTGATATCGTCAGATCGACCCGGCGTGGCTCATAGAGACCTATAACCAATCTTCCTCTAAGGGATAAAGCGACGAATTTCCAGATAAATGATAACATAATCTAGACTGTCCCGGTCGAGCGTATGAGTTGAGCAAGATTGCTTAGTTCCAGGCAGTATCAATATCATCTGTGTCGCGTACGTGCAGATATTGTAAGACCGTCCATTTCTTTACGTCGTATCAAATAGAAAGCGGGGCGTTTGAAACTCAAAGTAACGAGTATAACTTGAAGTAGGACGACCCCGCTCCTGCTGACCACATCCGCGGGGTACGCACGTCTGTCGGCCGCTTAAAGGTATAACAATGATCAAAAGGCGAATTTCAATCCTCACTCAGAGCAGAGGAGGCACCGAAATGATTCTAGCCTTTTGAGGTATACCAGTATGCCTTTGCTTGGCGCGCCGACGTTCGTGCGAACGATCGACTGTGGTTCAAGTGTTCATAGCGCAATGGTGTCAGAAGAAGGCTTCGATGGACTTGAGCAGAATGTCGCGAGTGATCCTTGTGGAGACAAATTTCCAGTTCAGAAGAGCTAAGGGCCGGGTGCAGATTGTTTATAGAAAAGAAGTCGAGAAAATCATCTTAACGATTTTTTACATGTTATTGTAAGTTTGCCTCCAGTCGGCCTTCACGAGTTTTGAAACCTTGCTGATAGTCCTTTTGGACCATTTTGCGACGGAGCCCAGCTAGAGAGCTTTCCGAGAAGTCGTCAGATCGGTCCCGTCTGGCGCTGTAATTATAAACTTGTATGCAATCTTTATAAGTCCGAGCTACGAGGGAAGGGTGATGATTCGGAATACCAGAAAACAACAAAGAACCCCAGACTGTCCCAGTCGAGCGTGCGAGGTGTGCAATGCTATAGCTGACCAGGTATCCGGCGCACCTTACAAGTCGGCGCACATTTGTATCTAACCAAACCTGGAGTAGAGTCGTGGACAAAAGTTAAGGATCTAGTTCCTGGAAGTATCGATATCGTCCTTGTCCTTGTCCCCTACGTGAAGAAATCGTAAGATCAACCTGTACCGTAAACAAAACTCCTTTTTTGACCTCTGTATCCATTACCCAATCTGAGGTTCGAAGTACAAAGCACAGAGGATTGGAAGAACCGGCTCTTAGATCTTAATGACCGCATTTTACGGAATAGATCATCATTTACGAGTACCCCCTCGGTCTCGCATTGACATTCGTGCAAATATTCAAGGTTTCCACAGCTTCAAGCGCCAGAGTCAGAGCTAGGGAGTCGAGAGACGAGGTTCGTAAATGCCAACCGAGGTGGTGGGATCATCCAAACGTACGAATATCCTAGTCTCTCCTAGCCAGACCACGATGTCGACGATGTTTCCAGCGGACATACTTGATACAAGTACACCGCGGTTTTCATATCGTGAAAGGGCCAGAACAAAATGCGCTCGTTTGCTTATACAAGTACGGTTTAGGTTTGACTGACACAGGCGCCAAGCCAGGTTGTTTGGAGCGCGAGGGATGTATTATTGTTACTGAATTACCTAGGTTTTTTGGGTGGGCTCCCTCGGAGGATAGCTAGACAACAATCGAAAGCGCTCATAAGTGTAACCCATCTGAAAAATTCTGCCAGAGGTCAACCTCGGTTGACCAACTCGTCCCAGTATGGCGCATAACCCAAGATATTTCCACACCACACCCATCGATCGTCGGGATGACGAAAGACTTGAGACCCGCCTTGTTTCGGGGTATGTCTAAGAGAGAAAGACGCAATATATACACCAGAAAGCAGGGCCCAAGAAAAGACGCAAAAACACCACCACCACCGCCAACAACAACAATAACACCATGGCCATGGAGCACATCAACTACGCAACGAGCCGGCTGGTGAACCCGCCTGGGGCGACGCCGCGACTGACAGAGGCGCAGGTGTGGAAGGGCCTGGAGATGAAGATCCGGGACCCGATTGATTTCGCTGCGACGACCAGCTATTGTAAGGTTATCAGCGATACTCCGAATAAAGTGAGTTTTAGCTGTTCCTTATTTCTCTTGCGGGATGGTGTTGACAGTAGACCCGGCAGGTTGTGAGGAAGGTGGGGTACAGGAACCTAGAGCCTGTCGAGGAGGTGGTGAAGATATACAAAGGGGCGATTGTAAGCATCGACGTTGGACCATGGACCCAAGACTAAAAGCATTGGTAGATCTACTTCGACAGCCACCTGGACGGGCACCGGTCGACCAACATCCTCTCCTGGGACGCGAACAACGAGATGGTGCTGACGTTCACGTTCGTGCACGGGGTTCCAGCCGGGACAGTCGTCGGCGACTTCCCGAGCATCGAGACTCTAAAAGAAAGCGTCGGGTCGACGATCGACCGCACGTTGGAGAGGATCCGGCAGATGGTGGTGGAAGGCAAAATGAAGAACTAGATCACATGACCTCATTCTGTAAATTAAAAGATTCAAAGAAAATTGGTTTTTTTGACGATGTCTCGTCACGAAGGGCCCCGGGCTCGCGCGAACACGACGTCGTTCCTGTCATGGCGCAAGCAGCAGCAGCGTCCAGAGCAGCAGCAGCAGCATCCATCGCCGTCCGCCGCCCCGCCTGCTTTGTCGTTGGATGGTTTGATCCAAGCCCTGTCCCCGCCCTCCGTCCCCAGTCTCGCACACGCCCGCGCCTTAGCAAGCACACTGACCACCTGCTCCCCACTCCCCCGCAGGGACCTACTCAACCCGATCCTCGACTCCCTCTGTAACGACGCCAAGTCCCCGCCCTCCGTCCAGGCCGCCGGCTTCGACATCCTCTCCGCCTACTGCGAGAACCACGAGGCCCTCCCCCTCGCCGTCTCCGAGCGCCTCTCCTACTTCTCCCTCTTCCTTGGGGCAACCACCCCATGGGGCGTCGAGCTCTGGGAGCCGCGGTTCAAGGCCCTCCGCGCGCTGACCAAGTACGGCACGGACATCATCGGCATCGAGGACGGGCTGATCAACGTCCTACAATCCTGGATCGAAGGCGCCTTCGAAGGGCTCATCAAGCCATCCTTCCCCTCCTCCTCCTCCTCCGGCTCCGCATCCTCCATCGACCGCTCCGAAACCGCAGAACGCGAGCGCAGCGTCGACATCACCGTCAAATTCCTCAGCGAGATCCTCACGCGCCCCGAAAACAGCTCCAGGATCACAGATGACAAGATGGCGAGCGTCCTCAGCTTCTATGCCGGCCTCGTCGACCGCTGCATCGTCCTCCCCGATCCGAGCAAGGAGCCTCCTACCTCCCCGACTCCCTCATCGTCATCGGCAGCATCTGCATCCGCCGCATCCACAGCCAACGGATCAGCCGCAAAACCAGCCCTGATAGGACACCGCCGAAACCTCTCCTCCCTCTCCACCTCATCCACCCCCTCCCTCGCCTCCATCTCCACTTCTACCACCTCCCCACCCCAGCCCGCACCGACATACAAGCACCCCGCCGAGTTCGCCATAACCCTCTACCTCGCCCACCTCTCCGCACACACCAAAGTCCTGCCCCCGACACACCTCAACTCCATCCTGCCCCTACTCTTCCGCGCGCTCGCGTTTTGCGCCGCCCCGCTCGCCCGCCTCTCCGTCACCCTCCAGGCGCGCAAGAAGAACACGCTCGAGGACAGGATCACGGAGGTCCTCAATGCGCTTTCCTCTGGGCCGTATGCGAATATGTGTATGATCATTCTGCGCACGTATTTGTTCCCGCCGCATACCTTTGACCCTCCGACAAAAGAGCCTAAAGACTCCCGCTCTCCACCATCCCAATCCCAGACCCCCACCCCCTCCCACCCCCCAACCCCCCCACATCCACCTCCACCACCACCACCCCCACCCTCCGCACATCCATCCTCACCTCCCTCGGCGCAACCCGCACATTCCGGAACCTCGTCCGGCGCGCCCTCTCCGCGCGCCTCGCAAGAGCCTACATCTCCCGCGAAGCCTCCCTCGCGTCCCACTCCGGCGCGCCCGGGCACATGGAGCTGCATGCGGATTTGATGGAGAGGGCGTGGCCGAAGGATGAGTTTGCTGTGTCGTCTATTATTGGTCTTGGTGGGGGCACAGGGGGAGGAGGAGCGGGAGGGGTGGGCGGGAATGGGTGGGATGCGGCGAGGCTGGGGAGGGTGTTGGCGGATGCTGTGGGTGCGTGGGTTGAGTTTAGGGTTGCTGATGGGGGGGAGAGGGAGAGGGAGGGGAGGGAGGAGATTTTGGAGGAGGCGGCGGGGGTTTGAAGGATATCCTCCAAGAGCTGGATCTGCGAGACGAGGATAATGGACCGATGGACGAGGACGAGGCTAGTATCGTTGGCTTGACGCTGTTCAAGCTGTCTAATTACGTCCTCCCTCTAAAGTAAGTCCCCCGCTCCTCACCACAGTCACCCACCCATTAACCCCCCTATAACAGGAACCCCGACGGCACCCCACACTATCCCCTCGCCCACCCCTCCACCGCGCCCACCCCCCTCCTCCGCACGCTCTCCGCGCTCCTCGCGCGCTCCCACTCCCGCGCGCTCAACCCGCTCCTCTCGAGCATCCTCATCCACGTCGCCGCGCACCTCACCGACGCGGACACCGCGCGCCTGCCGGTGCTCATGCTCGAGCAGCATGATTTGAGCCCGACGGCGCCGGAGTGGCTTGAGAACTGGGGGCAACTGCTCGGGAACGACACCCTCGTCGGAGGGGGAAGACCGATGACGAGGAAGGCGGTGGTGGACGTGCTGCAGGTCGTGTATGACGGCGTGCGGGATATGACGGTGTATCGCCGCCCGCTGGGGGACCTGGTGTGGGGGTTTTGTGCGCGGAAGGGCAGGGGCAGGGGCGGGCAGAGCGAGGATGCGGATGCGGATGCGATGTGGAAGATGCTTGGGGAGGAGGTTGTGTTAAGGTGTGCGGAGCTGGCGGAGAAGGAGGCGGGGGTGCGGAGGGTGTAGAGGGGAGGGGAAGGGGGAAGGGGAAGAGGATGGGACGATTGATAAGTTTCTTGATCTGCTCGTTTCGGTGGCGTCGGAGGGACAGCAGGATGCGGATGAGGAGGGTGGGGACGGGGAAGACGGGACTGAGACGGCTTCCGTTCATACATTGGACACAATGACGACGGCGACGGCGGTGCCCCCCACCTCGCCCGTGTCCCCCTCGCAGACGCGCTCGGACATGCCCTCCGTAATGGCCATCCTCTCCTCCCTAGCCTCAGGCGGAAGCACGTCCTCCCGCTCCCAATCCCAATCCCAGCCCTCTTCTGCTCAAACTCAAACTCAACCTCAACACCACCACCACCAACCGCACGACGACCCCGACCCCTCCGCCTCCGCCTCGCACTCAGCCACATCAACGCCCTCCGCCTCGCGCGCCCCGCCCGCGCCGACCCCCATCCCGCGCGACGTGTCCGCTACGTCCGCCTTGATTGAAATTTTTGCGCAGCTCGTGTTTACGCCGCTGTCGTTGTATCCTAAGAACGTGCGGCTTGCGCTGAGGGTGTATGGGCTGTTGTTGGGTATCGTGGCTCCCGTTCCTAGCTCTGGTGCGGGCGCAGGCGCAGGTGCATCCCCACGCGCACGCCTTACGGCTCTGCAGTTCCTCGTTCGGCTGCGCGTGGACCGGGACCATAGTGTGTACTTCGCCAGCGAAGAGGCCGGTGACCCACATGGGCTCGTCACAGCGCTCGGGGCGCTCATCGGGCGCACAGGTACAGCGGAGAGGGAGAAGGCAGCAGAGGATCTCCTCCCAGCAGACGGCGCAGACCTACGCCGCGCACGCCCACGGTTCCCACAGGAACGAGACGGGCGGACAGTCTCCCGCGGACGCGGGGCAGGGGCCAACACCAACCTAAGCCGCAGCCGCTCGCGCACCGCGCCGCCGCCCCACTCCCACTTATCACCACCACCACCACCACCTCCTCCCGCCCAGCGCGCCGCCAAACCCGCCACCGCGCTCTGGCACATCCCCGAAACCCTCCCCTTCTCCGTCTCGGGGCCCGACACCCCAAGCGAGGTGCTCGTCTCGTACGACCCCGACGGGCCGAGTACGACGCCCGTGCTCCCCGTCTCGCAGTACCTCCTCACGCTCGCGCAGATCCTGGAAAGGGAGACGAGCTGGGAGGTACTCGGGTACACTTTATGCCACCTCCCCGTGCAGCTCGCGAACAAGCACCTCTTCTGCGGACCGCGGTCCCGCGCGGCCGTCTCGCGCCTCTTGGCTGTCCTCTGCACCGGCATACTGAGCGGCGAGCTCGGCGCGCACGTCTTGAGCTGGCCGACAGGGCTCAAGCCGCGCGATGCGCACGGGCTGGCGTACCAGACCCTCTCAGTCCTCATCGCGTATCGACGGTGCTTCGACACGCAACAGCGGCACCTCCTCGTCGAGGTCTTCCAATCCGGGCTCAACGGCCAGCTCCCCACGATCAAATGCTGCCTGCACGCGCTCGCGCTCTCCGCTTTCGAGCTGCAGCCGAGCATGACGAAGTGCCTGTCGCGGATCCTGGAGAAGCTGAGCCAGATCATGTCGAACCCGAATATGGCCGCGCATATATTGGGCTTTTTGAGCGTGGTGGGCGCGCTGCCGGTGCTGCATGCGAATTTTACGGAGGGGGATTATAAGATGGTGTTTGGGGTTGCGCTGCAGTATTTGCAGCATTATAATCGGCTGCAGAGCAGGTCGAAGCGCGAGGGCGCTGCCGCCGCCGCCTCTGCCGCTGCTGCAGGGGCATCCATATCCACATCCCCCACCGCCTCCTTCTCCACATCCGCCTCCGCCTCCGCCTCCCCCCCGCTCCCAGGCATGTCCTGGGCGCTCACCCAACACGTGCGCATCCTCTCCTACTCCGCCGTCTACATCTGGTTCCTCGCGCTCAAGCTCCCCGACCGGCCGAGGCACATCCGGTACATCACCCGCCAACTCCTCCTCGCGAACGCAGGGCACGCCGCCGTCGACGGGCCGACGGAGGTGTGCTTCGACTGGCTCGCGCGGTACACGTATGCAAGCGCCGACCCGCGGCCTGCGAATTCGCTGTTCAGCGATATCGTGCTCAGCCCGTCTGCGCATCTAGGGGCGGGGGACGAGAAAGGGAACGAGAACGAAAGGGAGAAGGAGAAAGAGAAGACGTGGGTGATGGGCAACTCGGTCGTCACGATCCGCGCGCTGGCGAGGTCGGGGTGGGTGGAGGTGATGTCGAGGAGGCCGAGTGGGTATTCGCGGTTTGTGTGTAGGGTTGAGAACGTGCCGATGGTGGGCCCCGGGGATGTGGGTCCGGATTTGTTGAGTGTGCCGGCGGCGCTGATTATGGAGAGGGATCCTGCGAGGCCGGTGGTGCTGGGTGGGGAGGGGGAGGGGGGAGGGGGAGGATGCTTCTACGGTGAGGATGGATGTTTTTTCTGTTGGTGCGGGAGGCTAACGACTTTGGTAGACGCCGACGCCTGCCCATCCTCTCTCTGATATTGGCGCTCGCGAAGGGGAGGAGGCACCGCAGCCTGACCCCATCACAGGGTACATCTGGAGCGGATCCGCACCCTCTCAACGGCGCAAGCAAGTCTCCATCGACCCCGCCTTCCTCTTCCTCCAACTCTCGCCCTTCCCAGACGGAGCCACCGAGCCCTTCGTCAAACGCGTGCCCGACGGGCCCGCCATATCCAAATTCGTCGCCTCCCTCGACCGGATCCCCGTCATCGACACCCACAAAGTCGGCATCATGTACGTCGCCCCGGGCCAAAGCGAGGAAGGCGCGATCCTGCGGAACGTGCACGGGTCGCCGGCGTACACGCGCTTCCTCGAGGGCCTCGGGCGGCTGATCAACCTCCGCGGGCAGGTGGACGTGTACGCGGGCGGGCTGGACCCGGACGAGGACGGCGAGTACGCGTATGCGTGGTGGGACGACATCGGGCAGATCCTGTACCACACCGCGACGATGATGCCCACGCGCGCGGACGCGGACCCGGCGTGCAACAACAAGAAGCGGCACATCGGGAACGACTACGTGCGCATCGTGTGGAACGACTCGGGCTTGCCCTACCGGTTCGACACGCTCAAAACCGCGTTCCAGTTCGTCAACATCGTGATCGAGCCGCACTCCCTCGGGCCGATCGCCGCGTTCTCGAACAACCTGCACGAGAACGAGTACTTCAAGGTGACGATGCAGCTCGCGCCCGGGATGGCCGAGTTCGCGCCGATTGGGCACTTCAAGCTGATCTCGGCGGAGAATTTGCCGCTGCTGGTAAGGCAGCTGAGCTTGCTGGCGGATTGGTTCGCGAGTGTGTTTTCGGAGACGCAGATGGACACGGCGCAGGTGGAGACGAAGACGAATTGGTATATCCGCTTGGAGACGATCAGGCGGTTCAAGAACCAGCTCCCGCCTGGGGAGGAGACGTTGGCGGGTTCGATGGATGGGGTGATGGGGCAGGAGGCGTTGAGGGACTTTACTACTTCGTTTTGATGGAATGAGTGTGTTTGCTGAAATTTTGTATCCCTCATTTTTTTGTATTTCTACGTTTTGGTTTTGGTTACATCCAAAGAACCTTGTTGTACTTGTGTTATGTTGTATGCTTTTTTGATTCTCTCTTCTTCGTGAGGAGGTTCTTACAAGCAATCTGTAATGTAGTAAACAATTCTGACGAACAATTACTGAGGCTAATTGATTTCAATCTCGCTCCAAAGTTATGGACTGGAATAGGGATATGTCGGTTTAAACTCGTCCATATGTACATCCATGGAGACCTGGTCGATGAGCATATCGCAACGATACAGTGACCACCAAGCAGGTTCCTATGAGCCCACAGTCGGCATCGAAACAGTTGACCTCTAGACGCCAGACAGAAACTGACAACGACATGACGTCATCGGAACTCGAGCAGATGCATTCATTGACACCGATGGTCAGTCAGCAAACTGGAACGATCCGAGTCGGGGACTCTGATACCCGGCGTCCTACTTTTTATAAAGCAGCCCGCGACAACGGCCTTCCCCAAAATCTGACCTCACTCACTAACTCACTCGCTCACAATGGCCCCAGTAACCAACGGTCGCGTTCTCTTCAATGAGGTCCCAAAAGGTCAGACCACACCATTCGCAATCAAATGCACTCAAAAGTATATCTGTACTCAGGCTACCCCGAGCCCGGCAAGACAGTCGTCTACGACACAAGTGAAACTATCGACCTCGACACCGTCCCGCTCAACGGCGGCTTCCTCCTCAAAACCCTCGAGCTCTCCGTCGACCCGTACATGCGCGGCCGCATGGCCGAGCCGACGAAAAAGTCGTACAGCGCCCCGTTTGCGCTCGGGAAGCCGTGAGCATTTGTACCCTCTCTTGCAGTTAGATAGGCTTCTTACAAAAATACCTATTCGCAGTTTGACGGGACATGGTGTAGGCGTCGTCCTCCGCTCTGAAAACCCCGAAGTAAAAGCTGGGGACCATATCTACGGATTCTTCGGTGAGGCGCCGCCGTTCCATCCCCATCCTAAAAACTGAATTCTATCCAATCAAGAACACAAGCACTACGACGTAAGACAGACCCTCCAAGGTCTCGAAGTCATCAAAAACCCGCACAACCTCCCCTGGTCCGTGTTCATTGGCGTTCTGGGCATGCCTGGTAAGCTCTTCCGTCGACCCTTCGCCTTCGGCCTGGATTTGGGTGTTGAGGTGGTAATGTGGCAGGAATGACCGCATACATGGCTTGGAAAGAGTACTCCTCTGCCAAAAAGGTCCGTCTTCTCCTCATTCATTTCATGCTCTTTCTAAATTTCTGTCCAATAGGGAGAGACCGTATTTGTCTCAACAGGAGCAGGCTCGGTCGGGTCGTAAGTCCCCTTTCTCCTCTTCAACTCAAAACTCCGACCTCAACACCTCCACCCAGCCTCGTCCTCCAACTCGCCAAACGCGCGGGCCTAAAAACCATCGGCTCCGCGGGCTCCGACGAAAAAGTCGCGTTCATGAAAGAGCTTGGCACCGACATCGCGTTCAACTACAAGACGACCAAGGTCAGCGACGTGCTCGCGAACGAGCCTATTGATATGTACGTTTCGTTTATCGTACTTTAAAAAAATTTAAACGTTGCAGTCTCTGATATTTTCTTCTGAAGATATTGGGACAACGTCGGCGGAGAAACCCTCGAAGCCGCGCTCGACGCTGCGAATGTCGGAGGCAGGTTCATCGTAAGCGCCAATCTTAATCTCTACACCCAATCCCAACAACCTCGCGTCTAACAACCTGCAAATCCCAGGAATGCGGCATGATCTCAGGATACAACACTGGAGGCGCCCCCGTCAGGGTACGTCCCTCCTTCTCCTTCCTTCTTTCATTCACACCCCACAAACCCGGCTAAATAAACCCTCCCTACCCCAGAACCTCTCCCAAGTAATCGGCAAATCCCTCTCCATCCACGGCTTCATCGTCTCGCGCCTCATCCCGAAGTACAAAGACGAGTTCTACGCCACCCTCTCGCCGCTCGTCGCGTCTGGCGAGATCAAGCACGCGGAGGACGTGTCGAACGGGCTCGACAAGGTCGGAGAGGTGCTGCTGGCGGTGCAGAAGGGGACGAATACGGCCAAGGCTGTTGTTCATGTTGCGGATGATTGAAGTGGTAACGAAAAGAGTAAAAGTTGTATGACGAGCATCGGGTATGCGTGTCGAATTTGAATTAATTCAAGACCAGTGAAATAATAATGACAATAGACAAGATACGTGAAGAATTTTATAGAGCATGGCTTTTGGTTTTGACTTTTTTTGGGTATGTACTGTACATATCTGTGGGGGGGGGATTATTGCGTAATCTACTTCGAACGGGAATTCATGTTAGGTTGAGAAAGAAAAGTAACTACTGGTAAGATTCAAGAGAAGGAAAAAGATAGCCTTGCAACGACGAATCAGTAGGATGTCGAGCAAAAAGACATCGCCTTTACTTACAAAACAAAAACAGGCTGGCACTGGCCTGAGATGACCCTGGCTCTGAGCGACGGTGATGGCAAGGACGTTGCGAAGTGGCGTTGTCGCGAGTCTATCGTGGAATGTCAGCCTCTTCATTGAGCGGTGTTATTAGATTGTTCGAGCAGATGAATAAACACGGGATCAAATTGGAATTGGACGTCAGCCGCCTTATGAAGACGTTTGAGGTGGGCTAGGACTCTCCGGCGTGGACAGGGGAGCGATCAAGATGAGGGCTATCTAACAGGCGTCAGCGATGAAGTTGTAATATTTACTGGCAGTGAACCTCGAGCGACCAACAAATCATTCCTGGAGACTATTCCCTTTCGAGTGGATGAAATACTTAGTAACGACCTGTAGAACAAAAGGAATGATGGAACTCACTTGCTAAGGCAGGAATGACGATGTTTGTACGAAGCCGTGATGTAAGTTGGGAGTTGAGGACTACGAGAAAAGTAAGGTCGCATGTATGAGGGAGGTAGAAATGAATTAAGACAGTTTGAATGATCTTCCTATCCATCCCGCCGTTGGCTGACAGTGGAATGGGGTCAGCCACAAGACCACTCAACACTCAGAAAAAAAAAAGCAAAAACCCACCTCACGCCACGCGCCACTCGCCAAACGCGCTTCCAAACGGGCGAGCTCGCACAACACCAAGCCCCACCCCAGGCGGTTCTCTAACTAGAAGCGACGATGGCATGCATGCTAGCTGATACTACGCGCGCAAGGGTGGCCACCCAGGTCCAAGGTGAGAGCCGTACGTCTCTGCCCAGACCAGACGCCTTCGCCTTTGAGTTGTGATGGTGATGATGAAGGCGTCGTACCCGCTAGCGCCACTCCACTACAGGGCGCTGCGCTAGCGGGCTGGTATTAGTGTGGCGGATGGTCTGCTTGTGGGCTCGGGGCCGTTTCGGGAAGGGCGAGTCTGCTTGGGCGGGGTTGGTTAGTGGCACGTAAGATTATGAGGCTGACGTTTGGTAGAGTGCCACTGAGAGTGGCGATGTCGAGCTTGCGTTGGGCGGTGGTCAAAGCGAGGTCGAGTTGTTGTCTACGCGTGGTGATGAGAGTAAGAGGTCAAGTATGAAGGAGAGTAGTGAATTGGCCATGGCGGGGTGTTTTTTTGGTGTGATGGTGGTGGAAGGAAGTCAAGAGACGATAGCATCCCAGTTTGCCCAGAGGGGCGATTATGTACCTTTTTGGAAGCTGCACAGCCACTGTAAAATCACGGGACCGTTCCTTTTCGGAGAATCGAAGAATCGACGACGCACGACCCGGCTCAACCAATGGCAACGACCAACCTGAACTTTTCGCAACATTGAAATACCAGCCTTGAACATTGGATAGAACGAGGGCGTGGACACAGTTCATCTAAACCCGGTTATACATGCATGAAAACCAAGGACAAGGACGAACTGTAGTCAAAAGACCAACAAGGCTCGGCACTCCACTTCCACCTCACAACTACTCGACAGAACTACTCGACAGACAGCCGCAGTTTTCACAATCGAGAGCTCGAAGGCTTGTATTAGGGGCATGGTGTACCGTGCCAGATAGATCACTGACTCACCGAATTGATACTGTGATCGGATAACGATGAAGCTTTTTTCGACGAAGAGTAACCTACAAACTACATTTTGAACTAGGACTAATATACAAGGTAAGCGTTGTTAAACGGGGTCCTGCATTCTCTGGAGGCATTCACAGCGATGAAAACGAAATAGCGACTGATCGATTGACAGGAAACGAAAAGTGTAAACTGAATCTGGAAGCACATAAAGTCAAGGCATTCTTTGAAACCGGACGGTAGCCTGGGTGCCATGTCCTGCGCCCTTAGCAGACGTTCTGAAGGAGAGGTCACCGCTGCCGAGAAGATAAAGCTTCTCCAGTCCTGTAGGAGAATCCCTATACACATGGGAGTCCGAGTCGGCTGGGCGGGCTACGTTGGTCTTGGGGAAGAAAACGAGGTCAGCGACGCGTGTGTTCGGTGCTTGATCTACGGAGAGATCGAAATGAGGCTCTGTTTTGAACTGCGGGGACCATCTGGCGACATTGGTGGTATGATCAATGGACCACACATCAAAAAGCGGCTGACTCTGTGGCTGGGCTAACTTGAGGTAAGGTTGTCCAGTGTTTGCGTCAACGCCTATATCAAGATATCTTTCGTTGCGATCTCGATCTGAGCGGATTGTGATGTGGAACTTGGAGGTTTGGGAAATAGCGGCGCGGGGAATGTCAAACGGCTTGGCCTTCAAGAACTGGTTGTGGAGAAATGTGAAATATTCCTCCTGGTCCGGAAAGTCTGCCGCATATCCTGAAAAGTCAATTTCTTTGACTCCAGCCGCCTCCAGGTCCGAAATATCAAAGGGAATTTCGGCTAGGAAATCTGTAGCCAAGCAATATAGGCGGACCTTCTCCCTCCATTTATCGGGCGTCAGTTTATTAGTGGGATTGTCATCGTTGTATTTGGAAAGAAGAGTGCTGATTAGATCGAAAACATAGTCCAATATGATGGATCCGCCATCAGTCACAAATATTCTGGGAGGGTCGTTGGTTGCCTGTCTGTTGAGGATGAGATACGACATGAGCCCCGCCATGACAGCAGGCTTAGGGTGACCATGCGGTTTCCGATTCCCAGAAATCACATAATTGTCCGCGCTGTCATAAAATCAGTGATGCGTTTATAAACACTGCGGCCAGTGGTTTGCTCACGTAAATTTTGAATAGAAATTTTGGATCAATTTCGCTTTACGAAGCTCGAGTAGACTGTTGTTATAAAGGCATCTGAAAAGGGATCCGAAATATTTTGGGCCGCCGGCTGGGTCAGGATTTTCTTCTTCGAATTGCTTTTTGTCTTCCACAGAAAAGACGCCTCTAATTTGACTAGCACCTGGAGTCCCATCCGCGATTCGGCCGTTTCTGACAATCTGAAGCTTCCTATCGTCATATCTGGCGACCAAAACATCTGTAAAATTTCGCATTGCTAGTTCGTTTCGCATGTCGAAAGTCTGTTGGTCGATCCGAGCGGTCTTCTCCCTCCTTACTAGGTAATCACGGAATTTTTTAGAGAGCCTCTCCATCTTGTCCTCGAAATCTTGTGGAGTTCCATTGTCCACCGTCCAGTCGAGCATTGGACCGCCCTGGAGGATTGCATTCCTGAAAATGTGGACCTTGACAGCATTGACTTGCAATGGCGGATTATTGACGTCGAGCACGTCATACTGCAAGGAGAGCATGGTAAGACAGAAAAAAAAAATTGTTTCAGGATTTGTGTTGCTGGGACGAATAGCGTCTTCTTCGTCGTCCGCCAATTGACTATTATTTTCCGCACCGTGGTGAGGGACTTTGAAAATTCCTACGTGAGGTTTCACAGTCCCGATTGTCGGAGTTGCCATTTCAATGCTATTAAGAATGTACCATGAAAGCCCGTCGCCAGTTGTGACAAGACTGAGCTTATCATTGCCACCCGGGACCTGGTCGAGCCACATGGTAATGATGCTAACGAAAAGAAACGATGAGGACAGATGGTTTTGAATAACGGAAACGGTACCTAGACCAGTTCTGTTCGCTTTGATCATCGTACGTCTCCGGCGTGTACTCGGTGATTTGAATGGGGTATGGGACACGAGCGGCACCAAAAACCATTTTATACAGACGTGCCAAGCTGGCGTTTTTCATGTTCGTTGGTATATCGGGGTCATCATGCTCGAAAGGCCTAAGGATCCTCGCAATACCAAATTGATTTGTATTATTGGGAAACTGGTCGAGGAACTTGGTCAGTTTATATTGGAAATGTGGCCCGCCGTTTGGTCTATAGAATATAGAGTTTAAAACGATTGGACCTTTGAAGTTGTCAGGCATCACTACGTCATTCCGTAGTAGTCGGTTGATACCTTAACTGACTAGTTAGGACTTTTAAAAGTTGAGACGAGAAAAGGCAGACCGTCCATATGATCAACATCCGGGTGGGTAACGATGATACCGGCCAAGTTGTCGATGACCCCGTTTTTTTGGGAGGAGCAATATCTGTAGAGCGCGCGCTTGAGATATTGATAGTACGGTAATTGAGGAATTTGATCCTCTGTACGAATCTCCTTGGGGCCGGGAAATATAGGACCACCGTCAATGAGCCAGTACTCTAGGGAAGAGCACGAAATAATATTTGAATACCGGCAGTGAAAAGGGGGAGGGGAGATATACTAACTTGGGGGTTGATCGGGCGTTTGAAGGAGAAGAGCGTCGCCGTAAGCGGCGTAGATGACAATTAACTTGAGGGACATAGTCGTTGAATGGAGTTGGAGAGTCGAAGAAGAGAGTTTACTTATATTTGAAACCAATTCAAATTTCTCCGAGTCTTCCGATTGGAGAGACCCGCGCGTGACGCATCTATAGGCTATGCAACTTTAGTAACGTGTTAATCTTATGTTCTCACCATGTCATGCGTTACATACGCGCTTAGTTTTGGACAAGGTTGACGACTAAATGCCGGCCGACGCATAACCTAGGAATGACCGTAGCAGATCTATCTAACCATTCAATTTCTGTAACATTCCAAGATTATGCTCACGTCATGTTATGCGTTACATTGACACTCGTTAGTTGACGATGTCGAGGTAACTGAAAGTTAATCAAGGCACAATTTCAGTATTCATGCAAGCTACTTCTGGCGCTTGTTCGGATGCTTTGGGACTGGTGTAGTATTTTGGTATCCATGGTACTATGAGATACATTAAAGTTACATACTTACTCCACTCGACAACATGTTTAGAATAAGTCAAATGAAAAGCCGGGTCACAAATATCTGTTCCAGATACTTAGATCGCTTGGTTTGAGAACGCTGAACAGTAATCTTCTCAGTGTAGATTTCTTGAATATGGCTGGATTTTCGCGACTAGCCATTTTATAACAACTAACGAAGCTTTGGAAAAGTTTTGTGACAGTCGAGTGAAGAAGCAGAAAATTACTATGATGTGAGTACTAATTGGGAAATAGATCTTTATGAGGCGATCGTGGCTGTACAAAATTGTGGCGCATATTCTAAATAAGGCAGTAGAATACACGCGATCCTGGTTCCGATCATGCATCAGATGAAATCTATGTTGAGAAAGCCTAATTTACATATATTGCAAGAATAAATCGGAGCTAGCCAAGTACGTTCCGGTCTCCACTAATATTTGGCCAAATGATAAGCGAATGGTACGGAGAGTATCATGCACCATGCAAGCCGTCAATGCAGTCTCTATTCCGTTCTCATTCAATTCATGTTGCATAGGGAAGACGTACATTGGAAAGGCGATAAGAGTAATGAGACCCGAGAGAAATGCGGCTAATATCATTACCATCGGACTCAGGAATGTAAGATGGTGCCAGTGGGGGATTATTGAGTAAGATACTTACGATGGAATCGGACTTAAAGCTTTGAATGGCCTAAATATGGACGCCTCCGGCAGGGTGTAATTAATAGCGACTTTTCCAAATAGGAAAAGTATGCGTTCTGAAACCGTCTCCTCACTGGTCTGTCGCCGTTTCTCAAGCCATGCATTCATGTTATGTAAGAGAACAAAAGTTGACAAGTTTATGCTGAGCTGTGTACGAGTTTTCTGTGACTCTGCGGTCCCTGAAATGAATGTACAGAGTATTTTCATCTTAGATTAAATCTCCAAGATCCATATTCCATCGTCGCCGATCTCCTAACTCACCAAGCCGACATTGGTCAGCGATACGCTTCTGAATCTGCAATCCATCTACGGAATGCAATACTTATATCACTGGCGAAGGCAAGACCAAGTTAATCCCTCTGTTCTATTTCCTCATGCCTAACTCGCAAAGCTTTGAAGACTGGTGGACGGAGAATGCCCCGAAGCCGTCTCCTGAACCAGTTACACTCACCGCGGTACAGGATGTCTCTCTCGTTTCCGTCAACAAACAAATTCCAGGACCTCCATTTTTATTTGCAAAGGTCGCCGATTACGTCGTCGATATTCAAGGTTCCCCTCCGGTCGTCCTCAATCCTGATGGTTCTCGCATAATTTCAGTAAAACTTGTTCTTCCAGAAATCGTTTCCCTTGACCTTGCTGGTCTTGGTAAAAATTCAGTTTCTTCCCTCTATGCTATTCTTTCAACTAAGGACCAGTTTCTGGCCCTTGAATTGACCATGGACTCAAAACCTTCTCAACCTCTCGTCAAATTAATCATTACCATTACTCGGCCCTTTACCACCACCTCTTATTTTCAAGCTATCGGCTACTCAAACCCCAATTCTCCTTCTCTCGCCGCCATTGCTACGTCCATCGTTGGCCCAGCATTGTCGTCCACTTTCTTCGCCATTTTACCGAGTCCCTTCTCCTCCCTCATTTCGCTCCCAACTTGGATCGCAGATCTCCCACGTTCGGAGATCCAATTTAGTCACACCCCTTTTGGCATCAACGTTCACAGTGCCACCGTCGCAGCAATCGTCCCTCCTACACTCAACATTCGATTGGCCGGTTTCACTTTTGAAGTCAAACATGTTTTCTTGGATATTTATCACCACAAAGGATCCTACAACGCGCCGTTCGAAATGAATCTCAAGGTTGGCGCTGTTTTAAGCGGCTCCGATGGCATCAAGCTCGACGTGGTTGGGACCATGTCAAAGCTGAACGATGGTCCATTCCGTGTCGCACTCCAGGTTCCGACTTCATCGTCGCTGGAAAACATATTCAAGTCCCTTACCTTCCCTTCCATTCCTAATCTCGCACCACTTCCTTTGGGCGGTCCACCTCTGGCCCTCGACATCCCCTTGCCTGCCATTGGAATCAGCTTTGTCCAAATTTGTGATGGAGCAACTTCACTCTTCCAGCTAGATGAGGTCTCATTCAAGTTTGACATCGGTTCGTGGGAGCCATGGAAGTACCTTCCGTCTAGCCTTCATCCAAAGGAGGTGAGTAGTTTGGCCTTTCTTGGTGCCTCTGCTCACTAATTATTCGCGTTAAAAAGGCATCCGATGTTTCGTTGACCGTCGTCGTCAAGGCGTCCCCAACTACCCTCAGTTTACAGTTCAAGTATATGCTTGGTTTCTCGGATTCTAGTATCAACGTTCAATTTGCCTGTTGGCCTGTGCAAGCGGAGAAGTCGTTTACCTCTGACTCAGTACCGTTGCTCAGTGTTCGACTCTATTCAGACGGGAACAAGTCTCCGAGTATCGACACTATCCTCCAAAAAATAGCCAATACGTCGTGGGAGACTGTCAAGAACACTATACCCGTTCTCGGCAACCTTACAGAGGCGATTACCATCGTCGAAGCTTCGCTGGATATCGCCAAGAATGACAACAATGACCCTTCCATCAGCGCATTCTCCATCCAAGCACGCGTCGACAAACTTACGCTCATGAATACCCCCTCGATCGTAATTGCCAGTGCTAACTTGGCCATCCTGTATCGATACGAGGAGTGGAAGGCGTCTATTAGAACCCAGCTGCTCTTTGCCGATCGCTTCACATGCATTGCAGACCTGCTTCTTCCAACGAAGACTGAAGCAGGCCATTTCCAGTTCGACAACCTTGACAATGATTTCACGTTTGATGAACTGGCGAAGTCTATTGACTCAACAATAGATTTCGCCACTATTCCTATCATCGGATCGGATGTTCTAAAAACGCTGAAACTTGGGCGTGTCAGTTTACAGGTCGAATATCTTCAAGATGTGCTCCACGTATCGGCCTTTGAGGTCGAACTCACCTGGAAAAGCCAGAACATTGGTCAAATTCGAACATCTACCAATCGTTTGACCCTCCTTTGGCAGAAGCTCGCCGATACTCAGAATTGGACAATGCGTTGGGAAGGTCAAATTAGTACGAGCTGGCACCTATTTGCTGGAGTACGGTACACATCTGGTGACACGCCCAAGATTGTTGTCGAAGGAGACATTATAAACATTGGCGGCCGAACCGCAGCAAGTGAACTCGTCAACGCGCTTACATGGACCGACGCCGACTCTGAGACAGCCACAACTGTCTGGGAGGACACACTGCCGTCCACAGTGTCTTCCGGCTTCGTCTTGGATCAATGTAATTTGCTGATTGAGCTCGGCGACACCAACGTTCACATGGTTTCTGGACAAGCTAGTTGGGGCCGAGACGGTCATTTTGCCGCGGTCCTTCTCGTCGAAGAGGTGCTGTCCGTTTGGACGTTCACTTTTGCCTTGGCTGTCAAGAACTTCCGCTTCGCCGATATCTACAAAGACTCTCAACTGGCGCAATTGGTCGATAAACATTTGGTACGTCGTCCTGAAACGCTTTGAACGAGTGATCATTGATCATGTTCAATTTAAATAGACACTATCCACCGCTTCTATACTCGCCTTCCGTAGTCCCAAGGTCACAAAGCTGTCTGCTCTCAGGCAGCGACTTTCTGATGCTGGGGCATGGGAAAGGTTGGGTCAGGGTGTTACGCTACCACCAATCGATTCAGCTGTCGACACAGACATCGAGCTCGGGCTTGTCATTCTTGCTAGCCTCGACATAGGCACAGCAAGTTCAGGATCGTTAACTAATAATCTTGCTATCATCGATTCGCAGTTGGCCACATCCACATCCAACGTCGCTGTATCCTGTTACCTCACCAAAGCTGAACAAACCGAGGTTACTTTCGTAGCTTCCATCACATCCATTCAACTCATTTCAGCCCTCCTGCTAAAAAACGTCAAGCTCACCTTGTCCCTTCCGGTTTCTGAGGCTTCGTCCTCCTTGAGCAGGTTTGACCTCGAGGCCAATTGTGTCGTCCAAATTCCAGGGTCTCAAAACTGGTCATTGAAGACGACTGCTGAAGCTCGATGTACCATCACTGAATCTGCCGCGACTTTGGTCTTCAGTACCTCGGGTGGTACTCTGCTGGAGCTAGGCTTCCTTCAACTCAAGGATATCAAACTTGCTGTCGATTATACCTTTTCGTCGACTCCGCAGACCGACGGCAATACTTCCAATCAAGGTCTTGTTCAGCATGGCGATCGGTACGGTAAATATATAATCAATTTGTCAGCGACGATTGCCATTGGGAGCTTGGAGAGTACTTGCTATCTCGTATTCGCGTCGGGCTCTGTTGGCGCACTGGTGATCATTGTCGCAAGTACTTTGAATCTTGGCGTCCTCTTTCAGAGTATATTCGGGTCTTCGTTCCCGGCTGGGCTTCTAGACATCTCTTTCTCCGATCCACTCATTTATTATGCGTGGAGCGCAACTTCCGAGACCCCTACAGGACAGAAAGGGCCTAAATCCGGAAAATACCTAGAAGGGTTCCACGCTGAAGTGGCTACCAGCGTATATGGTACGTCTTTTTTACTAGAATGGAACGTTCAATGACTCGGTCTCGTTTATCCAGGCATAGATTTTGAACTAAGGGTCAATATTCATTCAACTGATAATGATAGAAAAGGCATCGAGATTGTTGCGACCAAAGCTACACCAGTCTACGTAGTCTGCATTACCTTACACTCAAAAGACGACACCAACGAAGGCCCCGAGTTCAGCCTATCTACCGTTAACAACGAGTGCTCTGTAGAAGCCGGGATATCGCTCTTCAACACCCCCCTCGGTTCCATTAAACTCAAGTACGGCGATTCAACCCGCGGTCTGCAGGGGGATATCACTTTTCCTGCAGACCTCCTGCCAGGTGGTTCTTTGACAGCCAGCTTTGAGCTAATCCGCGTCAATGGCGAAAATCGGCTGCGTTTTGTCGGCCTTCCTGGTATATTTAACGACATTATCACTGCCGCGAATCTAATCCAGACCATATACGAGTTAAGCGAGGCTGAACAAAGCTCTTGCGGCGCTATTATGCTTGCCTTCGAGTAAGCTTGACAAGTTTCTTTTTCTTTCTTCCCTGATGATCTTGCGTAGCGAGTTCTCATCCAAGACTACAGTTCATGTCAATTTGTCAAATTCACAACCTGGTCAATCTCCAAGTGATGTTCCGCCAGGCGAGACAACTATCAGCTTTGATGTCACAGGACGCTTTGACCTTACCATTGGCGGTCATTCAATCACGGGGGTTGATTTCGGCCCACTTCAATTTAGCATCGAGATTCCAAAGGATCTCGAATCATTCTGGGGCAGCCTTAAAGACTTATTAATAAACTCGGTCACTAAGTGAGTGCTCGCATTTCTCTTTACTTAAGCTCTGTAACACGAGTCTTCAGAATTTTAAGGGGATTATGGGACAATAAGGACAAGCTCGCCAAAGTCGTCGCGCTCGTTGCTTTCCAGAAACTTAGCAAGCAGGCAATCGCCACTCTTGTTTGCCGTGACTACTACGAGCCAGAATTCAACCCATCAGATCCTCCTGATCCTGAACAGGCTCCTGACGCCGTTGAAGATGGTGGTGGGCCGGATGGCGACATTAGTCTGCCCGATGGTGGTGGTGCCGAGGAAGCCGCTTCTACCACTGAGATTGCAGGTTCTGTTGCGGCAACGGCGACTACCGAAGCTGGAGCTACTGAAATCACTTTGGCTCTTACACTGCTTGGGTTATCTGCAGCTGGCACTCTTCCTGCACTGGCTTCCGCCCCACGACCGGGTTCTGCGGCGCGTATTCCCGCCGTGGATCTCCAGCCTGAACCAGGTCCTTACGGTCAGGCGATATATGATGCCCTCAATAGGGACTTTGATAGGTGGTTCGACATCGAGACGTACAAGTTAGCTCTTGAGACAGCCCTTGAGTGCGCTCTCGAGTACCGTGACGCCATTACCTTGCTTCGCAAAGTAGTTACCCACCCGAGTACTGTCGCAAAGCTTGGCAAAAAGCAATTGGAGAACTACAAGCTCCGCCGAGCTAAACTCGTTTACGACTTCTCTCAGCTCCGCCCACGATTTGCGGCCAAGTGGCTGGACATGTCTGGCGAACCAGTCCGCATTCGGGTTATTTTGGAAGGCGGTGAGCGGATGTTGGAAGTCAATTGGAGTTCTTTACATTCCGATCCGTCGATCATAACGGCACTCACGCTCTACGTGAATGGTAAAGAAAGGGTAAAACTGCAGTCATACGCCACCAATACAATCACCATACCCGCCCCAGCATTCATGGAAGGTCTGGAACTGAAGGCGGAGGTAGTTTCAGTTGCTGCCGCCTGGGGCGGCAACCCAAAATATGTTTTCTTTGCTCAAGGCAAACCCTCTACGAGGATGTATGAAGAAGTCCCTCCGACGATAACGACCTTAGATGCAAGGCAGCAACCCCAGCCCCCTTCTGGTCTAAAGTACGCTAACCTTGTCAACCGGGAAACCCTTAGGTTTGATGAAGAAGCCTATCCCGTGTTCCGAGTTGGCCCGTACACCTATTGGCGTAATGTTTTCGAATATTCTTCGTTAACTGTTTTCCTCACGAAGCTTCTTTAGCTCTTAGTTATACGGACGACCGCAATGCCTTGGCCATTCTAGCATATGATCAGGACAAAAAGGTTGTCAGAACATGGTGTAAAGACGGAGATCGTTATATCTGGAACATTAGTTTGGATCCGGACAGGAAAACAGTCCAATTCACAGGACAAGCAGGAAAATCTTTAGAATTCAGGTTCAATGACCTGTTTTCTATCCCACTAGTAGCAACTGGCAATTCAACCTATCAGCCAACACCGCCAGAAGGTCTCGTCTATCGCGTAGGAAATGAAGTACACAGCAATAGATACCCGGTCCTGGAGTTTCCTTCTGGTTTCAAATTTTGGGGTGCGAACAAATTATCGTTGGCTCATTCGAAATGACACTTAAACACTTGCACAGCATTGAGCTACGAAGATGGTCGCGACGCCCTTTCCATATTGGTGTACGATCGAGATAATAGGCTTTACGTATCCTTCTCCAAAAATGGTGCTCGTTACATCGAGCGCATCACAGTGCAGGGAAATCAGGTCAATTTTATTGGGCAATCTGGCGGCTCTGTTAGATTTGATGTAGAAGAGCTCTATATTTTCACAATCATGCCTGATCCTTTCACCCCTTTGGTCACAACCGCTAACGCTAGGTTTCAGCCCAGAGCTCCGGACGGCCTGAAATACGTATATCCTGATGGAGACATCGGATCGTATCCAGTGCTTTGTTATGCTGCTATGACTTACTGGGGTGAGAGCGAACTCCTGCAGATCAATAACACGCTAATTATATTCGTTTCATCAGCTCTGAGTTACACGGATGATCGACTTTCCTTCTGCATCCTTGGGTATGATTCAGACATGAACCTTATCCAGACGTTGCCGAAGGCTGGCGCTCGGTACATTTCTCGAATTGTTGTCGAAGAAAAAACGGTCAGGTTCATAGGAGAGTCGAATCAATCAGTAACTTTCAGGTTCTCGCCGTCTGAAGGATTGTCTTGACAGAGGAGAACAACAAGATAATCTAGCCACGTAATGTTTGTTTGAATTTCGTGTAAACGTTATACTCGCTTTATGCTCTGCGTTTCTTTCACACCTGTCGCTCGAATTGATCTGCCCTTTTTTTTTCGTCTTTTCCTGCTCCCCTCTTGCCTAGTTTTCATGGCTTTAAATAATATCGTCACTCTTCTTACGTTAGTCTGGAATCTATCGCCCTTCTGATTTATCGTACTTGGGATATCCTGTTCCCTATTTTCTCTCTAGTTTTTTTAGGCAAACAACCGAGGCAAATTACTATCTACTTGACATGTATCAGTATGCGTCAGTTTTTCTGGCAGAGCACATCGCCAGTCCAATATGACAAGTTGCCTCAGAACGATGAGACTCAACGTTTCTTTCGTCCTCGATAAAATGAAATAGCACAAAGCGCCGCTGCGTGGAATTTGGCGGAGACTGTCATTATCCTCAACTGGACTGGACATAGATGGAAAGTCCATACGGAGGTAGATCAAACTCATCTCCAGCAATCCCAAGATCGATATCCAGACGAAAGAGATGCATTACAACAAATAGAATATTAAGAATACCAAGACCACATCAGAGAGCTGTGATATAAGATTTGATGTCCGTGCCATACATATGGGTAAAGCAGAATTGGATTTTGCTTTGTCCAGGCTACTCTGTTTCTTCAGATTCGAAGTCATTTCTTGGCAAAAATAGTCCCTCCTGCGCAGAGAAGTTGAAGGACACCGAATTACCCAACTCTCCTACGAACCGGATAGCCGAGTCTTCAAGTTCAATTTTGGAGATATAGCGGGCGCCTTCTTTCGTCAGAGTTTGTATCAAGACCATATCTGCATCATATCCAAGAATACAGAGCGAAAGTCGATCATCGACGTAACTTAGGGCTAGTGCAATGAATGCGATTAGTGTGTAACGAATTGTTAGGAGTATATGCTCACCCCAGTAAGTGAAACCGGCGTAGCGGAGCACAGGGTACGATGTATCGTCTCCATCGGGGTATGCGTATTTCAGGCCGTCCGGAGCTGCGGGCTGCATACGAACGTTGGCGGTCGTGACCCAAGGAACCCACGGGTCAACTGGAGTCGTTAGATAGTATAGATCTTCTGCGGTCAATGCGACAGAGTTGTCAGCTTCTCCAAAAAAATTGACTTGATTATCCTGAACGGTTATACGCGAGATGTGACGCGTTCCGTCTTTCTCTATGCGCCCAACGACGTTGTTGTTTCGATCATACGCTATTATAACCAAGGAGGAACCATTGTCTTCCGGACTCAATGCTACATGTCAAGAATTAGTTCATGCGACGAAACAACAAATTTTCCATACCCCAAAACCTATAACCGGAAAGGAAGTCCACGACTGGGTAGGTTGTGCTTTGCCCATCGTGTAGTTTATAAAATTTCAAACCTTCTGGAGGTGTTGGTTGGAGAGTGGAATCGGCAGTTGTGACAATAGGTATTGCAAGCAACTCGTTAAACGTGAACTCCACGAACTTCCTTCCCTCGCCAATGAATTTGACCTTCTGTTTGTCTGGATCCACAGTGATGTCCCAGATGTAACGAGCTCCAGTCTTAGACCAGGTCCTGACAAGTTTTCTATCCTGGTTGTAAGCGAGGATAGCGAACGCGTTGCGCTTATTCGTGTAGCTGAGGGCTAAGTACACAAAGTAGCGTCAGCACAGCGACAACTCAATATATCAAGAGGAATATACTTACGCCAGTAAGTGAACAGGCCGATTCGGAATACGGGATAGGCTTCATTGTCGTGATCAAGCTTGTCTGGGTCTACAAGATGAACGTACTCCAGGCCTTCAGGAGGCTGGGGTTGCTTCGTTGCGTTCATGACTGATGTCATCGGAGGAAGCTCCTCGTAAATCCTAGTAGCGGGTTTGCCTTGGCTGAAGAAAGCATACTTGGGGGCACCACCCCAAATAGCTACGAACGAAACCACCTTTGCCGTCACTCGCAGACCTTGCAAGCTAAATGGAGGCACCGTTATATTCGTCGTATTGTTCGTGTATGTCTTCAGTTTATCCGTTGCCGTGCCGTTGACGTAAAGTATCATCCCAGTGATGACGGACCCGTACGGATATAACGAATTCCACTTGATTTCCAACTCCCGCTGACCGTTTTTCAGATCAACCTTAACGGAAACGAGCTCCCTTGACATATCTAGCCATTGGTCTGCAAATCGGGGTTGGAGTCGGCGTAAATCATAATCGAGGTTGGCTAGACGAAGTTTATAACCCTCCAATTGCTCTTGGCCAAGATTTGGGGCAGTGGAAGGATCGTTAACTACATTGCGAAGTAGGATAATGGCGTCCCGGTAATTGAGAGCGCATTGAAGGGCTGTCTCGAGGGACGTCTGATAGTCGGTAATGTTGAACCAGTGATCGAAGTCCTTATTGAGGGCGGTATAAATTTCGTAAGCGTAAGAATCTTGGTCAGGTGGTGGGGTGAGTAGACCGGGAGCTCGTGGGCGAGCCGGTGGACTTGGAGTTGGGCTCGAAACCAATGGGGGATTGACACCAAATAAGGGGAGGAGAATGCCAGCCAAGGTGGCGTCTGTAGCTCCAAGGTAGGTGGCCGAATCTCCAGCAGCAGAACCAGCTGCTTCAGCACCACTGCCGCCATCACCAGCATCCGCAGGGCCATTGCCGCTATTTGAAGAAATAACTGTGAATTTAAGCTTGACGGTGGGTTGGAACGGCTCGGAGTCCATGACGACTTCAAGGACAAGAGATTGATCTTTTGTTGAGAGTATGGCGTAGAGAGAGTCGACAAAAAGTTCTCCGAGACCAGCGAGGTCAAGGGAGATCAGATCAGGGAGGATGAGTTTTGCAGAAATAATGAAGGAGTCGTCGGAGTTGATAGTGACGGGTGGAGATGCCTGGATGTCGACGACATAATCAGAGGCATTTGCAAATGTAAACGGAAGTTCCGCTATTTTTTCGACGACAGGTATGAGGGAGACACTCTGTATGGCGGCGAGAGTGACAGGTTCGGGTGGCGGTTGCGGGGCCTTCTGCTTCCACCAGTCTTCGAAAGTCAATGGGTCGGGCATGAGAATGAGCTATGTTCACGTTAGAAAAAGCGATCCTTGAGCGCTCCTGATATAAGGATTCAATACAGTAACAAGATGTTGCCGGATTCCATATAGTGTCCCTCAGAAAAGCGAGAAAACGGTGATGGCGTAGGCAACTCAGATGAAATTTTAGATTAGGGATCCCAGAAGCACGGGGAATTTGGACAGATACGAGCATTCGAGTTGCACCGAGTGGGGTAAGTATGGAATGTTCAGAACATTCAACAGCCACACAATGGGGCTTGCACACTCGCAGTAGATCTCTCGAACATTCCAGTGACGCTACCATAAGAGTTGCCTATTTCTTCTCCGTTAGATGGGGTCGCCGTGGTTCAGCAATGCGATGGAGGGATGATGTGGTCAAGATGTGGTATGATCTATTCCATTTGGGAAGTCGTTCGAGGCTGCTACCAAACATAATCAAACATCCGAAGGTATGAGTCTGCTTACTTGCACACACAACACCGTTCGTTCTAGATGTCCCGGTCCGTTTACTTGACCGCTTGCACGATCCAGACTTCATGCTCTGCAACTTAATTGGCATTTATGAACTCATTTCCGTGCACTGTGGCGCACGGTCATAGAACCAATTCGCTCCTTACCGAGTCCCGACCTCAGGAGGGTTGCTAGGCTTGTCGCAGCGCAGAATGCCTATCTTCATTTGAGATCTGAAGCGAAATGGAGCATAAGACCCCGCGTACCTGCTACTGTATGAATCCAAATTTATAGCACCGAATCTGTAATGGAGAGCCACGGAAAGACTGTTTGATTTCAAGAACTGTGACGAGCAGGCGATACTCAGAGTCTGTCAACCGAGTTCATGCTGTCGACATATCCTAATTACAATTTGGCCTCAGAACTCAAGAGCAGATCAAAATAATAACTTTTTCTCTCAGCAAAAATTTCATCTACCGCTTTACCATCGATATCTCTGTATACCTTATCGAAATATCTGTGTAATTCCAACTGGGAGTTACGTCCGAGAGTAAACATTTGCCACATCTTCTCTCTGATGTAAGATTGCATCTCTGAATTCTGCTCGAATTGTTTCTGCCAAGATAAACGATAAGCATTTCGACACACGTATGTTTTGCATGACCATTTCTTGCCTCTCCGCTAATGAATAATCGAAAAGTCTTCCGAGCATTTTTTGATGGAACGAAAGGAGGCGCCAGAACGACAAAGATCAGTCTGCATATTCGTACAAGGTTAACTGGTCTGGACTTGTGTCTAACGGGGTCTGTGCACAGCGCTAGTTCTTCGAATGAGTCGTTTCCCCACTGTAACCTCTATCCACTTGGCGAGATACTTCAGCAAACTGCCTGAATAGTGATCCTCAATCAACAAAATCCAATATGAGAAGAGCGGGTTATCCGACCTAAAGTCCTCGAAACCACCTCTTCTGAAGGTCGGTCATCCCAATATTGATCCAGCCTCCGACTGCAACCACTATCTTTCCTTTCGTCGTCACTGCCCTGGCCCCCGAACTTCAGCCCACGTCTCTGGCAAGTTCCCATGACCGAGCTTGTGGCGGAAAAGTCCAATGACGCGGTCATACATCTTCTCTGTAAGCTCTGAGATCGCCGCTTTCACTTCCAAAATTTCGTCTTCGTTGACTTTTGATTGGTGCAGATTGGTGAGCTGTTTGTCAAGAGTCCATCCATCTTCCTGCAAGGCAGCGAAATGTAACTGAAGGAGGTTAATCAGTGGTCGGACATGAATAGGCAACTCTTCAGGGTCTTCAATCTGCAACTTATGCATGATTACGGCTTTAGAGGTAAAAACACTACGAAAGTTGTCCCCACTATGAAGCCTTCGTAGCCAATGTGCAGCCAATTTATCCTTCTCACCGGTTGACAATGCTGTCCAGAGAAGAACCCAAGCGAAACCTTCCAGGTCGTCTCTAAAAGAATGAATGACAGGTTTGCCTATGGGTGGTATCAAGCGTAGCAGCAAATGAGAAGACATGAAAGACTGGGTGCCCTAAGTGGGTGAACATCAAACGGGTTTCAATTCCCAAAATCAAACGTACCGATCTACTTGATGCTTTAATGCGACCCAAGCCATTCAACCTTAAAGAAAGGTCGTTGTGGCCAAGAAACAACCCTGCAGCTTCCTCGTCCTTCCACAGGAGCATACGGACGGTGGCGTCGACAAAGTGGTCAAACCCGTCCTGAGTGTCCAGCTTGAACGGTATGGTCGCGTACATAGCCCAATTTGTCCAAAATGTAAAACGGACCTCAGTCGTCATGCAGTTGAAGACAATAACTGGGGAAAACCAGCGGCGATCGTTCGCCTCAAACATAACACGCGCGTGTGCAAAGGCTTGGACCAGGAGATCCTTGTCGTTCTTCTTTACCCCAATGGCAATTAGGAACTGGCACCAGCGAAAACAATCCATTTGGCTCGAGACGGTGGCGGACCTGGCGGCGACTACTTCTTTCCTTCGAAATACTCCGCCATCGGGCTTCAAGGGCGAGGACGATTGAGCACTCTCGAGAATGGTTTTGTCATGACAATCTACAAAAGTCACTGGTCCAAAATAAGGAAGATCTTGTCGTTCTTGCAAGGCATCGCCAACTTCGTTCAAGAGGGCGATGAAGGCAGCATTCGATATGCTCTCATGCTCCGTCGTTGGCCACGAAGTTGAGTTATCATCCATGCGGTACGGTTTGGTGTAGAGATGTTCCACCACGACTTGACGATTAGTCATGATACGCCTGACGGTCTGAGTGGCTTGTTTTGTGACAGGAGATTCAGGACAAAACGCGTCAAGGACGATAATCCCTTGCCACATGGCGCCTCGACACTCTGCGGCTGCTATGGCCTTCAATTCCTCTTGGTTTTGTGAGTTGGGCAGTGTAAAGTCCATGCCAACCAGTTCGTCCGGCTTCTGCGAGATGAAAGAACTTGGTTTACTTCCAGAGCTGAAAATCCGTTGACTTGTGGTTTTCTTGTGGAGGCAGGAATGATTTCGGGCAAGTCTTTAGGAGGTTGGTTATGATTTCAAGTTCGGTGCCCTTTCAGAGGAAGATATTGAAAATTTTAAAGTGGAAAAAGCTAAAAAAAAAATACGCACGTAGAGGTAGTAACTGCAGAAGAAAGCGAATTTGAAACATGAGGAGTCCAAGTTGCTTATGTCGAAGGAGAAATATGTTTCACGGACTCAATGACAAACTTGAATCAGGGCTACGGTCTGCATTACATCATACTTTCCCATCTGCCGCGTTGAACTAACAACCATGACCTCGACCGCCAAGCTGACCTGCTAGCCAACCCTCCTTCACGCGCCGACGGTCGCTCCCTGCACGCATTCCCTAGAGACATCGGTGGCGCCGCTCGCGAATGGCAGCGCACGCCTCAGCATCGGGCGAAACCCACACGACGGATCAGGCGGCACTGAGGTCTTCGCAGCGGCGAAACTGGAAGTGGAGACGATCGAGCACGGGAGTGGAGGCGTAGATGGGGGCCGGATTGTATGCAGTGTAACCTGGTAGGTAGTTCGTTGAGACATTGAGGCGGTGGAGTAAACAGCAACTAAAATTTTCGCCTGCAAGAAAGCTCTCCAGCGGCCTACCCGCACCTGTCATCTAACGCGCTCGACGACCTGCAGTACGATATGACTGTCATCTTGCACGATAAGTTCACACCGTTCGCTGCACCCCAACAACCTCGGCATCCTGCGAGGCAAGAAGTCGTGGCTGCTCCACCTCGATCTCGTTGTGCTCTTCGACTCGGGCAATGTCAACGACGCGCTTTTCATGGCCGCAAGAGCAGCACTTTGGGACACCAAGGTCTCATGCACGTGTTGTTGAGTACAATGCTCTTAAAACCGGCGTGTCTGGCCTCGTTGGAGGCAAGGTGGCTGAGCAAGGCGATATGGACGTCATGAGGAAGTCGTCAGTAGCTTCGACACGCGTCAAATTAAGCACGCCGCCGATTTCGAGCTGCCCGATTACTGGGACGAAGGAGATGTGCTCGATGGCAGACACCAATGGCCGATCTGCATCAGAATGGATTTTGTAGGTCTGCTCTCTGTTGTAATTCATTATCTTGACTAATTTTTGTCCTTTTTCTCCAGTTCACTTTTTAGACGCCACCCTACAAGAAGAGGCTTCGACTCCTCTCCGCGTCCTCTTCATGTTGTCCTTCTACTCCTCGCCCTCTTCTAGCGTCCAAAGAACCCACACCTTGGGGACGATCGATCTGCCTACCACCCAGCTCGCGGATCATAAAAGTAACGATTTCCTCGCGCACAATTCTGCTCAACATACTTATGAATTTTTCATAGGAAGGAGAAAATCATGCTCTCGGGGCGTGAAACTCTTTAAATACAAAACTGAATGAGGAAGGTCTTGGTAGAATGAAGGAGAAAAAAGTTACAGAATAAATGTTTTGTTGACTTGTCCGATGTTCGGATTTGAGCAGTCATTGCAGCTATCTTAACTAAAACTGACCAACCTCATCCACTCTGGTTTTTATGGGAAGTTACTGCAGATTGGCGTCGAGAAAGCCATGAAGCTCGCACCGAGTAATTGCAATTGGTAGTACGAAGCACAACTAAGGACGGGACAGGGCGCCGTAAAAATTCTTGATTGATCCTGAAAATACAGAGAACATCGTGGATGTAAATACTCGACCGATGTCCCTGACTAATTCATTGTACGAAAAGGAAGATACGGCGCATGTTGATTGTTGGAAGAACACGACCGTTTAAACTCCAGGATTCCTTTCAAACTGGATGGTGGCCAGAGTGTTACCACCTCCCACTTTGAACGAAATAACCCCGTTCTCCAGATGGAGCTGCTGCAATAATCCGATGCCACTATCCTTGTACACGCGAGAGTCCGAGCGAGCTGGATGGGCGTCATTGGGTCTGAGGAAGAAGACGAGGTCGGGTAACGGATGAAGAATGGCTGCGTCAGTAAAGAGCTCAAAGTGTGGCTCTGTCTTGTACGTCCACCTGTTGACGTTGGCGGTGGTGTGATCAATATAACGCAAGTTGAAGAGAGGTTGATGGCCCGCCGCCGCCAGAACCAGATTGCCAGCGGCGTCCATATCGAGGGATCGCTGCACGGGATCTCGGTCTGAGCGTATTGTAATCCGGAATGTTGAGGTCTGGGAAATAGCGGCACGGGGCATGTCATATGGTTTAGCCTTCATAAACTGTTTGTGGAGAAATGTGACATAGTCTTCATCATCCTTTGCTGCGTAGGCGGAAAAGTCGACTTCTCGAACGCCGTCGACGTGTGAAAGATCGACAGGAATCTCAGCCAGGAAATCGGTGGCCAAGTAATAAATGCGGACTTTTTGATTCCACTGTGCAGGCGGCAGGGGGTGTGGAGAATGGGAAAGAAGACTCATCACTAGATCGTAGACGTAGTCCAATGGAATGGAGGCGCCATCAGTCACGAATATCCTGCGAGGATTTGCGATGCCTGGCACGGTAAGGATGAGATGGGCCATCATTCCGGCCAGGACAGACGACTTGGGGTGACCATGAGGAATCCTGTTTCCGGAAATCACATAATTGTTCGCGCTTTGATAAAGTTGTCAGTGACGGTCAGACAATGCGTCGATAAATTTACTCCCACTCACGTGAATTTGGAGTAGAAATTTTGAACCAACCTCGCTTTGCGAAGATCAGAAAGGGCATTGCTATCGAGGCAAGTGAACAGAGTTTCGAAATATTTTGTGTTGACCAATTTGTGCGCTGAAATCCCCTTCATGAATCTCGTTCTAAACTGCACTTTGTTGAAAGAAAAGGTAACTTCAACGGCACCGGGGTTCACCGCGATTACACCAGTGTCGATGATTTGGGACTTCCGGTCGTTGTATCTGATAACCAGAGCATCTGCAAAATCCCGCAGTTGTAGGTCGTTACTCAGATTGAAGGACTGGTCGCCAACCTTGGCGGTCTTGCGTAGAACTGCAGTTCAGTAGTAAAGGAGTCAGACAACCTCTGGATCGAAACTTCGAAGTCGGCCGCGGCTGCTAGGTTCCTGACTGTCCAATCTAGCATGGGGCTGCCATGAAGGACTTCGACCTTGACTTGGTTCATCGTGAGGACATTGGCTGGTGGTGGTGGCGGATTTCTAAGAGCGAGGTTATCATACTGCAAGGCGAGCATGGTAAGACAAAAAAAGTATTTCTGTTCAACTTCAACGTCGCTAGGACTGATATAGTCTTTAGCGTCGTCTGCCCATTGACTATTATTTTCAGAGCCGTGGTGTGAGACTTTGAAGATTCCTAGAGAAGGAATTGGATCCCAAGGGGTCGCCAAACTCATCCTGTTGAGAATGTACGATGGAAGCCCATCACCGGTAGTGACGAGACTGAGTTTGTCCCTACCACCAGGCACTAGGTCGATCCACATAGTGATAATACTGATCAGAAGGGAAAGGTGAGGAGATAAGATTTCGGACAGAAGAAACAGTTGACGATCACCTAGACCAGTTCTGGGGGCTTTTGTCGAGATCGCTCTTTTCCCAAATGTAGTCGGCCGGTCGAGGGTAAGGATTGCGAGGTTCGCCGTCAACCATTTTATAGACGCCTGCGAGACTTCCGTTTTTCATATTCGTTGGTATATCTGGATCAGGGAGGGCAGGTAGAACAAAGGGGTCGGGAACCTCAGATAGGCCAAAACTTCCATGGTTAACTTGATCGAGGAATTCGGTCAAAGGATATTCAAAGGGTGGACCGCCGGGTCTGTAAAAGGTGGAATTCAACACGATGGGTCCTCTGAAATTGGCCGGTATAATCATATCATTCCGTAACAGTCGGTTGATACCTGTACTGAGAGTGTTAAGGGATGCTTGAGGAGACGGAGAGGGAAAAACTGACCGTCCATATGGTCACTGTCTGGATGGGTGACGATGATTCCAGCCAAGCTATCGATGACGCCATCTCTTTGAGAGCAACAGTACCTGTAGAGTGCGCGTTTGAGATACTGATAGTATGCATTCAAGGGTGTCCTATGGCCTGGAAGGCGATCGATAGGACTTTCGCTGATTGGACCTCCGTCGATGAGCCAGTATTCTAGAGGACATAAGAAATGTACGACAGTGAAGAGGAGGAGGACAGACTTGGAGGCACGTCAGGCGTTTGCAGGAGGAGGGTGTCGCCGTATGCAGCATAAATGACGATCAACTTGAGAGACATTGCCGTTAGAGATGACAAGGGAGGGTTGAAGAAGAATATTTATAGTGTCGACAGTTGACCGATTATTAGATTCATCTGACGAGCTCGGCGTAGTTTGGCAGGGGCGATAGTGAAAATATTGGTATGCCATTCTCGTATAAATCTATATCCAATCACGTCGCATGTGCAAGTCCTTTTCCTGGACTTGAAAGTAAGCTCGCCATGAGTGTGCTGACAGACGAAATCCCTAAAGATCAAGTCAAATGGTTCGAACCTAAAAAGGAGTTGTTAGAGATATGCTATATTTCAGGTGCGGGCACATGCACAGTAGGACAAGATATCATACTTTCATTGAACCCATCTTCGTTTACGAACTACATCCCTATTCATAACCACAGGCAAGAAAAGGAAGCAGAGTGGTTGCAATTGAACGCGCAGGACAGCTTCTTTTGTGATCGTTGGTGTTTGACCACGGCGATGGAGTTAGCGCGAGTATTGAAGGACAAAGAATTGGGTACAAGGAGGAGCCTTTAAGACCTTAGGCCATAGTACCCGTGATCATGGTTTGCGTTTGCACGGCGTCGCACGATGGCGCTCATCGATAAGGCTAACGTAGTAGTGAGATTCCAGGATAGCGAGAGTTGTGCTTGAATGGGCAAAGAGATCTGGTATGGCAGATATGAGACGAGACGAAACATCGAAGATACATAAGGTTTACATGCATTCATTTTATCCAGCCACAACCTGCTTATGCTTCCCCACAGCCAAAAACTTCGCACCAAATCTCCATCACGATCATGTGAAGTTTTGTTTGACGTCGTAGAGGATCCGAGGACAGGAAGAAACTATGCCAAGTGGCGTAAGTCGTGAACAGTATTCAAAATGGTTGGAGGACGTCGGGACGATCGCGACCGCAAACTTGGAACGTTGACAAGCAACGCGGTCATGTGACCATCCTCGGATTCCGGTAGCCGAGCCAAGCTGGGTAGGATCGGCACTCAAAATTATTTTCTAACTTTGCCCCGCGCCTTGAGGTCGACCCAGCTGACTGATAGGAAGTTTGAACCATCTGCAGTCTAACCACACGCCTGTCGTGTGTACATCGTCTATCAAAGGCGTTGCATCTAATCGTTGTTTGTACGCGAGTTAATCAGGGAGAAGCCTACCAAAATCCGCTCCTAGAACTTCAACCCGAATTATGTGTGTACTTACCAAAATACTACTTAGAAAAGTAAATAAGAGTCTGGAATTATTCACCCCGTCAGCAGGGGGTCAATTTATATTTCGCCTGTGGTCGTGGGAGAATTGTGGGGATAAGCGCCGGATAAGCGCCGTTGCTGACTGTCTATCAAACAAGTTTGACACTCCCAGCTTACAGAATTTTTTAGTTGGACCTGAAGTCTTCGAGTCGACAAAAAACTCCATTAGTGCGGTATCTAAAAAAGAAAGGCCAAATGTTCTAACTCCGAGCCTGATGACTGCCAAAACGAGCATGACATGTCCACTGCCCCCTCAAGTTTGTATTCAAATATAGAAACATGCATGTCTTCTGCACCGCGCTAATAGTGACTAACAACGAGCCGGAATAACTTCTGGACGATCAATGTGAAAAACCGGAGAAATGGCTGAAGGTCCGAGTCGATGGATGGGTATTGGTGCAATTTGTCGATGTGATAAACAAGCTTGAACTCAGGCTCGCCGCTTTATCTTCATCTACACTTGCTACGTTTTACTGCAATAGATCTATTTTTACTTATTCATACGAGGTACAAGTTAAAATAAAGACCTTCGCTAGTATTTCTCAAATCAGTACCGATTGCGTCGGTAGTGTATGCTCTTGCTACACCGTGACCAGATCTGTATTCTACAGTAAAGCAATGTATCTGATACTTATCCGATATCAACGATATTATATAGTCTACATAACATTCAAAACAACTGGGAGACACGTTACATATTGCCACTCTACATACAAAATATGGAAGGTAAACTTTCTTTGGTGGAATTTGTTGTTTCAAGCCATTTTTTCGAAGGTTCACGTATCATAAAGTTCACCTGGCCACTGAGGTAGATCGGCAATTTATTCCGATGTAAATTTATCAGCCAATCATCCGACATCCCGTCATCGATATTCTCTTTAATTTGGTCACTGGAAATCTTCATGTTACCAGCAACACGTATGATCCACTAACAAGCTTTGGAGTAAGATTCTGGAAGCCTGTTAGAAATACTTCAACGACCTGGTTTAATTGGAGTTTAAACGATGTCACTTGGACTTCCCTGGATAGAACGTCTTTTTTGTGCTTGAGACCAAAGGCAAAATAATTATTACTGAAACAACGACCGCGAGGCGCTAGCATTCAAGTATATGCCATTGTGGCGCACTGTCTTATTGTCCTAATCAATCCACAAGGAGATTTGATCCCAAAAGTAACCGCATGGCGAGATCGTCGCAAATATATTCCGCTTTTGCCTATAGGAAGAGCTTGAGCTTGTTTTCTGGGGCCCCACACACCTCAATGCCTCCTGCATAAAGTTAACACTCGTCGATTTAATTTCGATATCGGAGCACGCCATTCAGACCCAGTCATTGATCGATTGAATCTTTCCTCACTTTCGTAGACAGTTCTAACTTGTGAACTCAACGGCCACTTTTTCGTTATAACAAGAGCTGGAAATAATGTGTTTGAACCCATATTCCAATCATGCCTGACCCACAAAGTTTCGAAGACTGGTGGAAGGCAAACGCGCCAAATCCACCTCCTGACCCTGTCACTCTCGACGCCGTACAACGCGTCTCTCTCGTATCCATCGTCGAAGAAATACCTAAGTCTCCATTTGCATTTGCCAACGCCGCTAGTTTTGTTGTCGATATCCAAGGTTCCCCCCCTGTCGTCTCCAATCCCGATGGGTCCCACATCATTTCCACAAAGCTTGTCCTCCCCCAGCCAATTTCCCTTGATCTCGCTGGCCTCGGTCAAAATTCCGTTGCATCCCTCTATGCCACCCTTTCAACTAAGGATCAATCGCTCGTCCTCGATGCCACCATGGATTCACAACCGACTCAGCCTTCAGCCACTGGAAAAATTAGCATTTCCATCACTCGTCCTTTTGCGCCTTTGTATTATTTTCAAGCAATCGGCTACACAGGCACAAGTCCTCCTACGCTCGCGGCCCTTGTCACATCCATCGTTGGATCGACAAATTCTTCCTCCTTCTTTGCTTCCTTGCCCGGTCCGCTTTCCTCCATCAAATGATTTCTCTCCCAATTTGGGTCACCGATATCCCACGCTCGGAAATCCAGTTTAGCCCCTCTCCTTTTGGTGCCGACGTTCGCAAAGCCACTTTGGTAGCCGTCGTCCCCTCCTCACTTAACGTTCAATTGGCCGGGTTCACTTTTGAAGTCAAACATGTTTCTTTGGCCATTTCTCGCCACGAAGGCTCCTATGAGGCACCCTACGACATGAACATTGCGGTGGACGCAACCCTTAGTGGTTCAGGTGGCATCAACCTCGACATTCTCGGCACCGTATCCAGGACTGACGAGGGTCCATTCCGCTTCAGTCTGCAGGTATCCTCAGCATTGTCGCTCGCCAACATCTTCAAGGCCCTTACTTTTCCGACCGTTCCAAGTCCCATCCCACTTCCACTTGGCGGTCCACCTATCGCTCAAGATGTTCCATTGTCCGCAGTCGGGATTAGCTTCGTTCAGAATTGTTATGGAGCGACTTCATCCTTTCAGCTGGAACAGGTGTTTTTTAAGTTTGATATAGGCTCTTGGACGCCGTGGCAACATCTTCCATCTGGTCTTCAGCCAAAGCAGGTGGGTACTCAACACTCCCTTTGTGCCTCTACCAGTATTCGCTTACCATCCATGGCATGCAGGCTTCCGACGTTTCGTTAACCGTGATAGTCAAAGCTTCCCCGACGAACATAGGTTTACAGTTTGACTACTTGCTAGATTTTCCAGAGAGCAGCTCCAGTCTCAAGCTTCAGCTTACTTGTTGGCCAATGCAAGCCGGACAGACTTTCACCTCTGGGACATTACCCCTGCTCAGCGTAACTCTCGATACATACGGACAGAAACCGCCTAGCATTGGCACTATCCTTCAGAAAGTAACCAATTCATCCTGGGATGCAGTCAAGGCAGCCATACCTATCCTTGGCGAACTCACAGACGCCATTAGCATCGTCGAAGCTTCGCTGGATATTGCCAAGGATAACAATAATCATCCTTCCATCAGCGCGTTCTCCATTCAAGCACAAGTCGATAGCCTTACTCTCCTGAGCACCCCTTCAATCGTAGTCACCAGTGCTGACCTGGCAGTCGTGTATGAATCTCAGGAGTGGAAAGCGGCGCTTAGGACCCAATTATTGTTCGCAAACCGTTTTATTTGCATAGCAGACTTGGTCCTTCCGACGAAAACCGAACTAGGGTATTTCCGATTCGATAACCTTGACGATAATTTCACCTTCGACGAACTAGCAAAATCTATCGATCCTACAATCGATCTCGGCTCTGTCCCTATCATCGGATCGGATGCCCTCAAGACGTTGAGACTGGGGCACATTATGGTTCAAGCCCAATACGTTCAAAACGTGCTCAGTTTATCTGCTTTTGAAGTCGAGCTCACCTGGGGAAGCCAGAACATCGGGCAAGTCCGAACATTCGCAAATGTTTTGACCCTGCGCTGGCAGAAGCTCGCTGGCGTTCAGAGCTGGACGATAGGATGGGAAGGTCAGATTGGTGCGACCTGGCACTTATCCGCTGGCGTACAGTACACATCAGGTGCCACGCCCAAGCTTATTGTCGGAGGAGACATTACGAATATCGGAGGCAGAACCCCTGCAAGTGAACTTGTCAATTCACTCACCTGGACCGACGCTGCTCCTGAAGGAACCACAACCGTCTGGCAAGAAACAATGCCGTCGACAGTGTCTTCCGGTTTTACCTTAGAACGTTGCAGTGTGCTCATTGAGCTCGGCGACAACCATGTTCAAATGATTGCTGGCCAAGCGAGTTGGGGCATAGACGCACAATGTTCTGCAGTCCTCCTCGTTGAAAAGGTGTCATCTGCCTGGGGGTTCACATTTGCTTTGGCGGTCAAGAATTTCCGCTTTACAGATATCTACAAAGATTCTCAGCTGGCGCAATTGATCGATAAACATTTGGTACGTCTTCAAATTCATTGTCGTCCTGCATAATCGACCATTGTTGATATCTGCGCTAGACTATATCCACGGCTTTTGTACTTGCCTTCCGAAGCGCCACTGCCACAAAACTGTCGGCCGTCAGGCAGCGACTTTCTGATCTCGGGGAAAGGTGGTACGCTACCACCTATAGATTCGTTTGTCGACACTACTGTTGAGCTCGGGCTGGTCATCCTTGCTGGTTTGAACATAGGTACAGCAAGTTCTGGGTCTTTGAGCAATAACATCGCAGTCATCGATTCAAAACTAGCCTCGTCCAACATCACTGTTTCCTGTTACCTTAGCAAGGCTGCACAAACAACTGTTACCTTCGTAGCCGTCATCACCTCCATTCAACTCGCTTCTGCTCTGCTGGTCAAAAACGTCAAACTTAGCTACACTCTCTCTGTTTCGGGATCCACCCCAACTTCAAGCAAATTCACGTTCAACGTTGACTGTGTCGTTCAAATTTCTGCCACCCAAAGCTGGTCGTTGGTTACCATCACCGAATCTACCTCGGCTTGGCCTTCAGTACATCGGGCGGCACGCTGTTAGAGCTCGGTGCTCTTCAACTGAAAACGATTACACTCGGCGTCGATTATACCTTTTCATCAACCCCGTCGTCGACCCCTCCACAGACAAGTACTGGTGAAGATGCCTCAGACGAGGTTACAGTTAAGCACGGCGATTGTTCGGGAAAATATGTAATCAAGGTATCTGCCACGATAACCCTAGGCACCGTTGAAAGTGTTTGTTACCTCCTTTTCATGTCCGGGTCCGTCGGCGCGTTGGTGACCACAGTCCCTGGCACGTTGAATATCGGCGTTCTTTTCCAAAGTATATTCGGGTCTGGATTCCCAGCTGAACTTCTCGACATCTCGATTTCCAACCTCCTCATCTACTACGCATGGAGTGCTACTTCCAAGACGCCGACTGGACAACCAGGGCCAAGTTCAGGAACCTATATTCAGGGATGCCATGCTGAAGCAGCCGCCAGCGTATACGGTTCGTGTTCTCTGCTTGAATGGGTCATTTGGCGAATACTTATTCCTGGGCTCCACAGGTATAGCTTTTGATTTGGGTGTGGACATCATCACTGGCACCGACGACCATAAGGGCATCCGGATCGTTGCAACCAAGACCACACCAGTAGAGGTTATCGGCATCACCCTACACGCGAAAGACCTTGCCACCAAAGGCCCTATCCACCACCGATACGGACAAAGGGTGCTTTGTGGAGGCTGGAGTATCGCTGTTGGGCGCCGACGTTGGCTCTATCAACTTGGCATACGTTAGCTCGATACCAGGTCTTCAAGGAGATGACATTGTCTATGCGGGCTTCATACCAGGTGGCTCCGCGACAGTCAGTTTCGAGCTAGCTCGCAAGGATGGCAAAAAACCGGCTGTGCTTCGTCTACTTTCCCGGTGTCTTTGATGACCTTATCGAGGCCATTGACATCATCAAGACCATACGTGACTTAAGCAAGGCAGATGGAAGTCCTTGTGGCGCACTAACACTTGCTTTTGAGTAAGTTTAACATATTATATATTTTAACATCTCTGAAAGTTCTCTCCTAGCAAACTCGTCAAGACGAAGATCAGTGTCGACATCAAATCATCAGATTCGCAACCTGGTCAAGCTCCGGAAGAAGGTGTTCCGTCAGGAGACCCGACTATTAGTTTCGATGTAACCGGCCGCTTCGACCTCAGCATCGGCGATCATACCATCACGGAAATTGTCTTCAGCCCTCTTACTTTTATTGCCCAAATTCCAAAGGACCTCGACTCCTTCGGAAACAGCCTTGCAGATTTTTTGAAGGACTCAGCGTCTGTGTGAGTGCTCGTTTTCACTTTACTTGATTTTTCTGTCATTTAAACAAGTCCTCAGAATTGTGAAGGGATTGTGGGACAACAAGGACAAGCTCGCTGAAGTTATTGCGCTCATTGCGGTCAAAGAGCTCACGGCACAAGCGCTTGCAAGTTTGATTTGCCGTGACTACTATGAGCCAGAGCCCGATCCATCAGATCCCGCAGATCCTGACCAAGAACCAGATGAACCCAACGATAACGGTGGTGCAGATGGGGATACTGGTCCGTCCAGTGACATCGGAGTACCTGGCACTACTGCTGCTGCTGCTGCTGCCGAAGCTGAAGCCACCGAAGAATCCCTGCCCGGTATTCTCCTTGGTTTATTCGGCGCTCTTCCCGCACTGGTACCCCCTACACCAAAAGATCCACCACCTCAACCACCAACTCCTGGTCCACTTAGCCCACCGCCTGGGCAGGATCCTTACGCTTAGCAAATATACGACGCTCTCAATAAAGACTTCGATCGCTGGTCCAAGAGCAAGGACTACACAACAGCCCTTGCATCGGCGCTTCAGTGCTCAATTGAGTACCGCGACGCCCTTGCCTTGCTGCGCAAAGTGGTGACCAACCCGTCGACCGTCGCAAAACTTGGCCAAAAGCAATTTGAGGACTACAAGCTCCGCCGAGCTCAACTTGTTTACGATTTTTCGCAGCTTCGACCTCGGTTTGCAGCTCAATGGCTGGATATGACCAAAGTACATGTCTCCGTGCAGGTCGTCTTGAAAGCCGGTCAACGGGAATTGGAAGTCAATTGGACTCCATTATATTCGGACGAATCGATCGTGACAGCGCTGACGCTCTACATAAACGACACGGCAGTGGTCAAACTGAAGTCATACGCTGGCAACACGATGTCTACGACCGCACCGCCATTTGACTTGCAGGGTTTACGTGTGACAGCGAAGGTAGTTGCGCTTGCCGCCACTTGGGGTGGCAACCCCAAGTACGCATTCTTCACCCAAAGCGAACCTGCTACGGGGACGTATTTCGAGTTACCACCAACAATATCAGTCATGGACGCGACAAAGCAGCCCCAGGCGCCTGACGGCTGGAAGTATAGTCATATTACAGATCCTGATACCGCTGACGTCGACAATACAACTTATCCTGTGTTCCAGCTTGGCCCATATGTCTATTGGGGTAGGCCTTTTTTTTTACCCTCAGTAATCGTATTTATTGTGTTCCATCAGCTCTCAGCAAGGCGGATAACGACCTGGCGATGACCATTCTCGCCTTTGACAAGGACAACAAAGTTGTTGGAAGGTGGGTCGAGAAGGGGGCTCACTATGTCTGGAGTATCACTCTCGGTTCCGTGTCTGGAATACCGACAGTCAACTTTATTGGACAGTCAAGACTATCTGTGGGCTTCACGTATGAAAGGTTACTTGCAATCCCTCTTGTCACAACCGCCGATAGCACTCTCCAGCCACCGCCACCAGTAGGCATGGTCTACTTCAAGCTAGACGAAGGTCCCAGCAAAACGTACCCGGTAGTGGACTTCATAACTGGATACAGATTTTGGGGTGCGAACGTTCAAACCACTATTGTCTGACTACCTAAATTAACTCTGGCTTATGCTTATATACAGCTTTGTCCTTCGAGGACAATCGCAATGCCCTCGCAATACTGGGTTTTGACCGAAACAACAAGCTTATCGGACAGGTAACGAAAACTGGAACACGTTACATCGCAAGTATCACGGTACAGGAAAATCAAGTCAATTTCATTGGGCAGTTTGGCGATTTTGTTACGCTGTATGCGCAAGAGTTAAATGACCTCGTAATTCTTCCACCTCCTATCGAGCCTCCTGGACACCCTGCCCCGATTGTCGAAGTTCATGATTAACCCATGGATCGGTTCAAGTTGAAAGTTACGTTTGACATTCGAGAAGTTGCATTCGTCATGGTCGCAGGAGCTAGCAGCGTAATCATGTAACTGTTGTCGTCAGATATTTGATATGTAGCCAAGGACTGCAACGATCTGACTTGTACAATGGACATATATACTGGTAGTGCCATTATTTGTAAGAAGTGTGCGATTATATTCCTGCACCCGCCCTCCATGACCTCCACCGCACTATCAAAAGCTGAGCAATCCTACATCCAAGCAGGCCTCCTCGCCGACCCTCCTTCACGAGCCGACGGCCGCTCCCTGCACGACTTCAGGAGTATCGCCCTAGAGACATCGGTGGCGCCGCTCGCGAATGGCAGCGCCCGCCTCAGCATTGGGCGAAACCCACACGACGGATCAGGCGGTACTGAGGTGCTCGCAGCGGCGAAACTGGAGGTGGAGACGATCGAGGACGGGAGTGGAGGCGTAGATGGGGGCCGGATTGTATGCAGCGTAACCTGGTAGGTCGTTCGTTGAGACGTTGAGGCGGGAGAGTAAACAGCAACTAAAATTTTCGCCTGCAAGAAAGCTCTCCAGCGGCCTACCCGCATCTTTCATCCAACGCGCTCGATGACCTGCAATACGATATGACTGTCGTCCTGCACGACACGCTCACACACCGCTCGCTGCACCCCAAGAATCTCGGCATCCTACGCGGGAAGAAGTCGTGGTTGATGCACCTCGATGTCGTCGTGCTCGTCGACTCGGGAAACGTCTACGACGCGCTTTTCATGGCCGCAAGAGCGGCACTTTGGGACACCAAGGTCCCGAGGACGCGTGTTGTTGAGTATAAAGCTCGTAAGACCGGTGTGTCTGGCGTGGTTGGAGGAGGCAAGGTGGCTGAGCAAGGCGACATGGATATCGATGAGGAAGTCGTCAGTGGCTTCGACACGCGTCAAGTCCGGCACGCTACCGATTTCGAGCTGCATGACTACTGGGACGAAGGAGAAGTTCTCGATGGCAGACAACAATGGCCAATCTGTATCACTTTGAACTTTGTACGCTTTTCACTCTGTTATCATTTCCCTGATTGATTTTCATCCTTCTTGCAGGTTTCTCCGGTTCACTTTCTAGACGCCACCCAGCAAGAAGAGGCTTCGACGCCTCTCCGCGTCCTGATAATGTTCTCCTTCGACTCTTCACGAAATTCTCTCATCCAAGGAATTCGCACCTTGGGAACGATCGATCTACCCACCACCCAGCTCGCAGAGCTCATAAAAGTAATGATTTTCTCCCATAAGAACCTGCTCAACACACTGACGGAAAAATTTCACAGGCGGGAGAAAAACATGCTCTCGGGGTGTGGAATGCTCTGAATACAAAACTGGCTGAGGAAGATCTCGGTAGAATAAAGGAGAAAAAAGTTTTTTGAATTCTAAAAAGTAACGAATAAATATTTGTTGATATTCGCATTTGAGCAGTCATCGCAGCTATCCTCACTAAGACTGGCCAACCTCATCCACCTTGGTTTTTATGGGAAGTTGTTACAGATTGGCGTCGAGAAAGCCAAGAAACCTCAAGAAACTTGGGCCGAGTAATTGCAATTGGTAGTACAAGGTAACAAAGCACAACTAAGGACGGGACAGGGTGCTGTAAGACATCTTCTCAATTGATGCTGAGACTTGATGTGACTGCAGATAACATCTTGGATGTAAATAATTGACTGATTTCTCTAACTAATTCATGGTGCGAAAAGAAAGATACGGCACATTGGTTGTGGGAAGGATGCAATGGATGCTTGAGGAGACAGAGGGGAAAACAGACTGTCCATGTGTTCACTGTCTGGATGGGTTCTGAAGGTTGGTCATCCAAATTGTGATCCACCCTCCGATTGCAACCACCACCTTTCCATTCTCCTTCACTGCTTTGTCCCTCGAACCTCAGCCCACGTCTCTGGCAGCTTCCCGTCCTCAAGTTCTTGGCGGAAAAGCCCAATGATGGAGCTGTACGTCTTCTCTGTAAGCTCTGAGATTGCCGCTTTCACTTCCAAAAATTCGGCTTCGTTGCCTTTTGCTTCATATAACTTGGAGATTTGATCGTCAAGAGCGTTTTCATCTTCCTCCAAGGCTTCGAAATGTGAATGGAGGAGGTTCATCAATGGTCGGACGTGAATGGGTAGATCCGCAATGCGTCGACGGAGCAAGTAAAACATGATCGACGTTTTAGAGTTACGGAGGGTTGCGAAATTGTCGCCATCATCAAGCATCTGCAGCCATTCAGCAGCTCTATCATCTTCATTGTCTGCTGACATTGCTGCCCAGAGAAGGACCCAAGCAAACCCCTCCAGGTCATCTCTAAAAGAATGAATGGCATTTTCACCCATGGGTCTTGTCAAGAGTTCCAGCAAACGAGAAGACATGAAAGGTGGGGTGCCCTAGATAAAACTCAGAAGAGTTTTGAATTCTAGGAATCAAACCTACCGATTTACTTGATGCTTTGATACGATCAAGGTCTGCCCATTGAACGGCCAAGTCTCCATCAATCATAAATCCAATGCACTTTGTCTCATCGTCAAGCCTATTAGAGAGTCAAAAAGTTACCGACTGACAGCGAATGAATTGTTAAGTATCACTGACCACCTTGAAGAGTCTCTCGTCTCGCCTTCTGGAACAAGAATGATATTACCAATGCTCACGTCGCAGTGAAGCCAACCTGCGGATAAAATATTGTAATGACCTAGACGACAATAAGAGAGTGAGCTGAAGTAGCGACAAGGGTGAGGAAGGTACCGATGATCGCATGAAGGATGGCTGTCACAAGTTGACGAGGCCCAGTCGCATGTATCAGAGACTTTCCCACAGTTTCGGAAACCAAAGTCACGAATGAGCGTTCTTCTTGCTCTGGAGAGTGGAGATCGTCAAAGATGTTCCATGGTTGAACACCTTCTACCCTGGATACAGGGGCAGACTTCAGGTAAGCTTCGACTTTGGCAACACCAAACGCGCCATTCTTAGTGCCTCGGTGGGTATCCTCAAACATTTTCACCTCGTTGTAGGTCCTTCCAACCCAGCCTTCTTTGATCACAAAATGCCTAGGGGCCATCTGTCCTTTGACTCGGTCAGAAACAAGGTTGATCCATTCAATGAGTCGGTCACGATCTGCAAGAAGTGCTTCTGCCTTGTCAGGACTGTCCATCCACAAGTGACGATGTATTTCCTGTAGCTCAAGGACATCGGGGTTGAGGGGCCCTGGGATTCCATCGAATTCTAAAGGTGGTGCATCAGCTTTTGAAGGTGGCACGTCGATGTCTGATTGTGAGTGATACTCTTTCTTTCGTTTTATCGGCCTTGAAGGTGGTATGTCGATTCCTGAAGGTGGTTCGTCGATGTCTGAATATGAATGATCCCCTCTAAAATTCGGCCCTGGAGGGAGTCGCCTCTTTAGCCCGGGTGGTGCCCTTTTAGTGCTTGTTAGTATTGACGTAATTTGGGAGGGGCCGATATCTGATGGGTGACTGGTCAGCATTTGCGAGGGGTCGATAAGTGATGACTGACTGGTTGACATTGACGTGATTTGTGAACTCATTATTTGTGATGCCTTGCTGGACATAGTAGTCAAGTGTGGAGAGCCTGGATTCTTAGTCTGGGACTCGCCACTCGACCTTGAAGAGGGATGACGTGAACCTGAACTTTGGCTGCTTTCAAGTAAACGCATGGACTGACAGACAGGCGGCGGCCGCTCGTGGGGCTTTTCAGAAGGATTGAGGTCAAGGGGTGACAACGAGGGCGAGGAGTTGATTCTAGATCGAAGTTGTTCGAGGTCTGCCTCTGAGAGTGGAAGGAGCTCTTGGGCTAAGAACACATGTGATGCTCGTCCCCGTCCACATGCTCGATAGTTGAGCACCAATTCAAACCGGAGAAGGCCCAAGCCATCCAGCCATAAGCCAGCGTCGTTCCGGCCGGAAAACATCCCTGCAGCCTCCTCATCCTTCCACATGAGCATGCGGACGACGGCGTCGACAAAGCGGTCAAACCCGTCCTGAGTACCCATTTTGAACGGTACGGTGGCATACATGGCCCAGCGTGTCCAGAATGTGAAGCGGACCTCGGTCATTTTGAAGTTGAACGTGATGACTGGCGAAAACCATCGGCGATCAGTCGCGACAAACATAGCACGCGCGTATGTAAAAGCTTGGGCAATGAGATCCTTGTCGTTCTTCTTCACCTCAATAGCAATTAGGAATTGGCGCCAGCGGAAACGATCAATTTGACTGCTGTCGAGGGCGGCCTTGGCGGCAAGAACATCTTCTTTTCGAAATGCTCCACCATCGGGCTTCAACGGCGAGGATGATTGAACACCATCGAGAGTGGCTTTGTCGTGACAATCTACAAAAGTTACTGGACCAAAATAGGGAAGATTTTGATGTTTTTGCAAGGCTTCGCCAACTTCACACAAGAGGGAAATGAAAGCGGCATTCGATACGCCCTCATGCTGCGCTGTTGGCCACGAAGTTGACCAGGAGCCACCATCCATGCGGTACAGACAAGTGGAGACCTTTTCCACCGCGACTTGACGATTAGTGGCCATTATGGACCTGACAGCCTGAGTGGCTTGCCTTGTGGCAGGAGACTCTGGACAAAACGCGTCAAGGACAGGAATCCCTTGCCACACTGCGCCGCGATACTCTGCACCTGCCAGGGCCTTCAGTTCTTCCTGCTTTCGAAGATTCACGCTAACAAAATCGTCAAGGTTCTGTGAGGTTAACGAACTTCCAGAGCTCAAACTCCTCTGGCTAGTGGTTTTCCTATGGAGTAGACCTAAAGTCGGGCACGTCCCTTGAGGTTGGTTTTGATTTCGGTGCCCTGTTAGAGAACACATTTTTAGGGGGGAAAAAAATTACAAAGTACTCGCATTGAGGTGATAACTGCTGGAGAAACCGTATTTGAGTTTTGAAAAGTGAAGGTGGGATAGAGACGTTATGATTATATAATAATCTGCTGCATTGAACGCCAGCAACCATGACTACTTCAACCGCCATATCCCAAGCTGAGCAGTCCTACATCCAAGCTGGCCTGCTCGCCAACCCCCCTTCACGCGCCGACGGTCGCTCTCTGCATAACTTCCGGAGTATCGCCCTCGGGAAACGTCTACGACGCGCTTTTCATGGCCACAAGAGCGGCACTTTGGGACACTAAGGTCCCGAGGACGCGTGTTGTTGAGTATAAAGCTCTTAAAACCGGCGTGTCTGTCTGCTATAAAACCGGGGCCACCCTACAAGAAGAGGCCTCGACTCCTCTCCGCGTCCTGATAATGTTCTCATTTGACTCCTCACGATCTTCTCTCATCCAAGGAATCCGCACCTTGGGAACGATCGATCTACCCACCACCCAGCTCGCAGAGCTCCTAAAAGTAACGAATTCCCTGCACACGATCCTGCTCAACAAACTGACGGAAAATTATCACAGGCGGGAGAAAAACATGCTCTCGGGGTGTGGAACGCTCTAAATACAAAATTGGCTGAGGAAGATCTCGGTAGAATAAAGGAGAAAAAAGCTTTTTGAATTCTCAAATTACAGAATAAATGTTTGTTGACTTGTCTGATGTTTGAGCAGTCATCGCAACTATCCTAACGTCAAGCCTGGCCCAACCTTATCCACCCCTATTCATGCCTCGCATATCTCTGGTCGTTTCAATTCAAATATAATTTTGTCATTCCATTCTGTCATCACCGTGAATGTTTCAAGAGTGTTTTGGAGATGAGACAAATTTTTCAACAGTATTCCCCTCTCTCCCATTCAACAAACAGCCTACGCTTTCACTAATAAAATGTACGTCCGCCTAACCTTGTCGAGACTTGGTCGAGACAAAAGCGTCCGTTTCGCTGACACCGCCATCCCCACCCAGAACCTCAAAGTGCAGCCATGCCACCTGCCACACCCCTACCCTTCTCGAGACCAACGCCCACAGTCGCTTGCGCATGCAACATAACAATCACAGTCTCATCAATTCCAGCCGCGCCTCCTCCCCGACAGTTCCGCGCCCGGGCTGGCGACTCCGCCATCCCCAACCCTCTCCCATTCCTTGCCCTTGCCTTCTTGTTCCTCCTCCTCCTCCTCCTACTGATTTGGCCGCAGAGGCGTATACTCAGTTCATGAATTCGAGGCTGGCGGCTGAAGAAAAGAAGTACACTGGACCATTGAGCTCGACCGACTTCAATTCCCGTTCTGTCAATGAAAAGACGACTCCTGCTACAACCAATTCGGAAACTCGTTCCTCAGAGCCGCAAGGCGTATCCATTGCCTCGAAAAGTGGTGCTTATGGAGCCATCTACCCTTATCACAGTAACAAGGACCTCCAGCACCGAGACCGCGATCGTGGGTTCATGGGGGCATGTCCTTCTCGCTCCTTCCTCTCAACAGGCTGAGTCAAGGCCGAACCTAGTTGTTACATGCCTGGGCCTTAGTGCTACTCAAATTAATCAATTCCCATTCTTCTACCGCGTTGAATTTCCCTTTAGACTCAGTATTGTAAACTGCCTGGTTAAATTTGAGTTTCGAGATGCTACTGCGTCAGTTGTCCATACAATTACCTCCTCCCAAATGTTAACTTCCAGTCTCTCGCAGCATAACGATGGCTGTTCAATGTTCTTTAAATTAATTGCCTCAAAGCTAAGGTACCTATATACCAATGGTATGTATGCCTTTTTCAACGCCAATCGCGCAATGTATGCGCATCCATCCGTCTGCGAGGACGATTCAAGCCCAACAGGCCAGGTCCTCGCCGCGTCTACATATAAACACCCAATAAAATTACAGCTCATCATGGTCACGACCCATCTCCTCATCGTCCTCATCCGAACCGCCCGACGGGCCACCCGAGTACAGCTTCGACGTGATGGGGTTAACGACACCCTGTACCTCCGCGAGCTTCTCTTCCAGATCCTCAGTGCTCGCGCTCGACCCGTTCTCGTCGATCCAGTCAGTGGTGTCCTTGACGGTGGCCAAGATCGTCTTCTTGTCCTCATCCGAGATCTTGCCGCCAAGACCCTCCTGGTCGCCGAGCTGGTTCTTGAGCCCATAGATGAAGGAAGAGAGGGAGTTGAGGGCCTCGATGCGTTTGCGCTGGGCCTCGTCCTCGCTCGCGAACTTCTCGGCCTCGGCAACCATGCGGTCGATCTCCTCTTGGCTGAGACGTCCCTTCTCGTTAGTGATGGTGATCGACTCAGACTTGCCACTAAAGAAGCATAATTGAGAACAAGCTCTGCATTTGCTAAGCTGAGACCACTTACGTTCCCTTATCAGCGGCAGCGACCTTCATGATACCATTGGCGTCAATCTCGAAGGTGACCTCGATCTGAGGAACACCGCGAGGAGCAGGGGGAATGCCAGAGAGCTCGAACTTGCCAAGAAGGTTGTTGTCCTTGGTCAACGAACGTTCACCCTCGAAGACTTGAATCAGGACGGTGGGTTGGTTATCAGCGGCAGTTGAGAAGCTAAACACAAATCGTTCATCAATAAAGAATTCAAATACAAAGATAAATGAAAAAAACTCACATCTGGGACTTCCTGGTGGGGATGACGGTATTACGGGGGATGAGCTTGGTGAAAACTCCACCAGTGGTCTCAATACCGAGAGTAAGGGGGCAGACATCGACGAGGACAACATCAGCGGTTCCTTCAGCACCAGAGAGGATACCACCCTGGACGGCGGCACCATAGGCGACGGCCTCATCGGGGTTGATTCCCTTGGAAGGCTCCTTGCCACCGAAGTACTCCTTGAGAAGCTGTTGAACTTTGGGGATACGAGTAGAACCACCAACAAGAACGACCTGTATAGAGACATCAACAAGTTATTCAAATCAAATAAAAAATATCCTTACTTCGTCAATATCTTCCTTCTTGACGTTGGCATCCTTCAACACCTGCTCGACGGGCTTCATGGTCTTCCTGAAGAGGTCCATATTAAGTTCCTCGAACTTGGCGCGGGTAAGGGTCTCAGAGAAGTCGTTGCCATCCTCGAAGCTCTCAATTTCGATCTTGGTGCTCTGTTGGCTGGACAAAGTCCTCTTGGCCTTCTCGACCTCACGCTTGAGTTTACCAAGAGCCCTGAGGTTCTTGCTGACGTCGGTTCCGGTCTTCTTCTTGTAGGTCTTGACGAGGAAGTCGATGACACGGTTGTCGAAATCTTCACCACCAAGATGGGTGTCACCAGCGGTAGCCAAGACCTCGAAGACACCGTCGTCGATGGAAAGAAGGGAGACATCGAAGGTTCCACCTCCGAGATCGTAGACGATGATTTGGGATTCACCACCCTTCTTGTTAAGACCGTAGGCGATGGCGGCGGCGGTAGGCTCGTTGATGATACGGAGGACCTGGAGACCGGCGATTGTTCCGGCGTCCTTGGTGGCCTGGCGCTGAGCGTCATTGAAGTCTAGAGCGAAGATTAGGGGGCATATTCTAAGCAATTCAAAAAAACACGCACAAGCTGGGACGGTAACAACGGCGTGAGTGACTTTGTGGCCAAGGTAAGCCTCAGCAGTCTCCTTCATCTTGCCCAAAACCATGGCGCTGATTTCTTCAGGAGACTGTATCATGTCGTTAGAAAAAATAATGAATAGAAAAATTTGCAAACTTACGAAATGACGATCCTCGCCTTTATGCTTAACAGTGATGGCGGGTTTTCCGTTTTGTTCAGAGACCTTGAAGGGCCAGTGTTTCATGTCTCGCTGGATATCCTGGTCGTCCATTTTGCGACCGATCAGACGCTTAGCGTCGAAAACGGTGTTCGTAGGGTTGGAATGGAAAGCGTTTTTAGCGCTGTCGCCGACACTAAAGAACGAGGATTAATAAGTGGAATGGTAGAGATTCAATGAGGTGCTTACAGTCGTTCGTCATCAGTGAAGCTGACCCATGAAGGCGTTATCCGGTGACCCTGGTCGTTGGCGATGATTTCAACAACGCCACCTCGTTGTACACTGTGAATGAGCAATTAGACACAGTTTGCGAGCCGCAGAGCTAGCGAAACATACCCAACACATGAGTAACTAGGTGCCAGCACATAAGCGTTAGCGAAACCAGTTCGACGAAAAACAAAGAAACTTTTGCATACGTTGTTCCCAGATCTACAGAGAAAGCACGATAAGCACCCAAAGAGACTTCTGGAGGAGATTATCTGTACTTACCGATACCAATCACGGTTCCATACTCGGGATGGGCTTCCTCAGCGCTGACTGCAGGAGAGAAAGAAAGAAGGGCGACGAGGGCGAAGAAGGCGATGGAGAGAGAAGAAAGGAAGCGCCTGGACTGTGCGCGCGTCGGACGACGAGCTAGGCGGGTCATGATGGAGATGGTGGTGGTTTTACAGAAAGAACAAAATTTGCGACGACGACAGGTATTTATTCAAAGTTATGACGTGTCACCTAGACGTGGCCAGATCACGTGGTCTCTCATCTTTCGCGCAGACGCTCATCATTTCCATTCCACCGAGGTTCGTCAAGCGGACGTGGCAGTCGTTACAGCTGATACAATCGCACTGCAGTGTCATACAGACAGCTAGCTATTACTTTGACAGCTTCTCCCTCGCTCATTTCTTCTTTTCTGACAAATTCACTCAGCACCTAGTCCCCTCTCAGCGACGCGTCTACTTTTTAGTTGACACCCACCTCGTATAGTGCCTCGCGCGCTTGGAAGATCCCCAGATAATAAGACTCAGGCCACCAGTGCCCATCGCCTAAATTTACTCAGCAGCACACCCACTACGCCAATGAAAACTGCTCACTTGACCACATTATCTTGTTCGTCGGAGCCAATTCTAGAACTTGCCGGATGATTGTGCGCTGGCCGTCCCCGGACACGAACGGAAAAACCTAATGAACCATGACGTCTACTCCTATTCTGGAATAGACTCGAACACGCAACGCACCTCCCCAAAATCAAGGTACACGTTGCGGTACACGGCAGTCAGATACCCTGCTTCGCGCGTATAGGGGTACGACGAGTGCAGCAGCACGAACTGCGTCTCTGGAAATGCCTTTATCACTGGCTGCAGGTGCGCTGGCGATGCGAGCGTGAGCGTTATGTCGCTATCCCCAAGTCCGGTATGGAATTGCACTGCGAAACGATTCAATTTGTCTGACAATTACCACCCTCTTCAAGTTATAATTACCGGGTATTCGACACTCTCCAGCTACCCTCAGCGCAATTCTCACCACCTCGTCATTAAGCGCCTTGTGCGCAAGTCGGATCTCGCCTTTCCTTTCCTTATACATCTCAAACACCTCCAAAAATGCAGCCTCCTTCTCATCGTCCTTACCAATCACTGACACATTCATCCCCGTCCGATAGCACACAATGGACTTGAACCCCACCACATCCTCCTCCCTTGCGCTTTCCGTTAGGGTCTTCTTGAATTCCCCTTCGAACAACCCAAGAAGACCTTCGAGCTCAGCCGAAGTCGTCTCCACATCCACGCCTTCCCCCGCCGAAATTAGAACTGACGAAAATAACCTCTTCAATATCCCCTGTCCATCGTGACGCAACAAGTCAGCCTTGGCATGGGAGCCTCTGCTACATAACACGCAGGACCACGCACCTCAGCCACCATCTCCACCCTTACGATCCTCTTCGTTTTCCCCTCCGTCAGTTGATCATGCCAACTATACCCCTCCGCCATATCCGCCACACCACCCAACCCATCATCGATCAGGATGCTATGTATCCCCGCGTCCTTAAAACACAAGTTGCATAAATCCATATACCTCATCGCTGCTCGGTGCCGCTTCACGTCCTCCCAGGTAGCACTTTTGTCCAACCCGAAGAGCTGTGCGAGCTGCTTGGTTGCTCGGAAGCACGCAAGAGTGTGTACGGCGTCCTCTGTTAGTGCCTTGCCTTCCGCTTCGGAGATGAGGCCCTCGAAAGCGAGCTGGTCCCGCATGTCCTCTCGGAGCAAGGGGTGCGCGTGATTGTCGATGGCGGGTTGGCTGAACGCCGCTTTGAACAGTGCCGGGAATTCTGGCTCTGTGCTGGTGTTGAATTTTGATTGGGACGCCATCTTCGTTGACCGATGAACGCTGGACGAGGATGAGAAACAACAACAGTGCTGGGAATTACACTTATAGATAAGATAACAGTGGGTCGGCTGTAATCAAGTTGCCGGATTTATCTTCGAGCTCTCCAGTGAAAGTTATGAGATCGATGTTAGTATTTCGATTCAGATTTTCATTAACATAAAAGCTAATTTAGAATTTCAGGGTGTTCTGTCTATCAATGTTTAGGCGTCTGCACCGCAAAGCATTCAACTTGGCTATCACCCCTCAACCAGCACATCCATGAGCATCCCACAAGAAATATCCGACGTCCTACGCGAGCACGTCTTCGATCGCATGCCGATCCGCCTCCTCAAGCTGCCCACATTGGAGCTCATCGACCGGCGCAAAATATTCCAGCACCTCCTTCCACGCATGTCCTCCATCGACGACGTCTGGATCGCACAAAAGCGTACTTTTTACGATCGCTTCCATGCCAATGTGCCGTCCCGCAAGCAGCTCATCCAAGCAGAAGTTGCCAATCGCGCGCGCTACGCCATCCTCTCGCACACATGGCTCGCCGACGACCTCGAGGTGACGTATGAAGATGCAAAGAATGGGTTAGAACAAGCGCATGCACGCAAAGGGCCCGGATACGACAAGCTCCTGCGGTTCTGCGAGACCGCTGAACGCGTGCACGGCGTCGATCTCGCGTGGATGGACACGATATGCATCAACAAGGACAGCACGTCTGAGCTGGACGAGTCGATCCGTTCGATGTACCGGTGGTACCAGGAGTCCCACATCTGCATCGCGTACCTCCTGAACACCACCGAGCTGGACGACATGGCCGCCGACCGATGGTTCACCCGCGGGTGGACACTGCAGGAGCTGCTAGCTCCTCGGCGTTTGAAGTTCTACAACAAGCACTGGGAGCAGCTAACAATGAATGATAACGATAAACCTCACCCTTATGGCTCTGCCTCCGCGATCCACGTTGTCATTGAAAAAGCGACAGGCATTACGCCGTCCGAGCTGCAGAACTTCACGCCAGGCGTCGACAACCTCGAGACAAGGATGGTCTGGGCCGCGCACCGCACCACCACGCGCGGCGAGGACCGCGTCTACTCCCTCCTTGGGGTGTTCAGCGTCAGCTTTCCCATCGCCTACGGCGAAGGCGTCGAGCGCGCGTTCTTCCGGCTCATCGAGGCCATCCTCCACTCCTTCCGCAACGTCTTGGGCATCCTCAACTGGGGGTGCAAGCCGGTTTCTAAGAGCATCCATTCATCTAGGCTTATACCCTCTAGTCCTGAATGCTACGTCGGACATCCAAATGTGGATTTAGCAGGCGACGACCTCATCCCAGTGGAGCCAATGCTGCTCACCCATCTCGGGTTGCGTGTCCGGCTGCTGCTGATCTACACAGACATGGTCACGCCGCCGCCCGAGGACAGCCAAAAGCTGCTGAGCGAAGGGAAAGTTCGACTCCGGTGCCACAAGGACATACAGAAGGAGCCTACGATGGTCGAGCTGCTCAATGTACGCGACGGGGATATCTTCGGGCGCTTCCGCGTCGCTTTCGGGTCCGTATTCGGGATTTGGAACATGCAGGAGTTGGAGGGGGTGATATCACTCCGGGAGACAAGTGCAGCTCTGCTTTTCAGGGTTCCACATACACGTTCGTCCTTTGCTCGGTCATTTGGCCAGGCTGAAGAGGATCCGGATGGTGATGCAGAGGTCGAGGAGAATGATTTTAACGAGCACAGCCTCATCGCCTGCAAGCTAGACACTAAGAAGGTCATCACTTTTACTAGCACTCCGGAGTTTAGTAAGAGCCTGGTGAATAAAGAACTGCAGAAGCGGTACGGGATGAAGCTTCGAAACGTGTACTTGTGACGAACGCCGAAGCACGTATTTCAATTGTTTCCTATCTCACTATCAAGCAGTCTCTCAACCAAATTCCCAGTACCTGCGTCCCCGAGGCGTCGATTAAAACATTTTACCTGCCAGCATTGTCCAATTCAAAAGCACGACGATGTCGTTCATTGTTGCGGAAATTCTCGTAAGGCCCATGCTTGGTCTCTTCCAATCAGCCCACCTAGCCAGGCACAGCCCATGCCTTCGCACCAACATGGTGTCTGCACAGAAACGAACACTTTTGACAGATAATTTTTATTCGCAATCTTAATCTGTTCAAAAGTTTATTTAAGTAGCAGAAAAGTTGGAGGCTGAGCGCCGAGTTTTAGCTTCACCTTGAATGTCGACTTATGTTGAACGCCACTTATTTGGCAACTCAATTTCCCGTTTTGGAAAACCTCCTCGATTGTTTATTGTCAGCCACTCGCGACGGTCACCAATGCCGATCGCGAGTGGCTGACCCGCGCAAACAAGGCCAACTCAAGGTATAAGAAGGGGGGCCACACCGCCAAAGAGCCCAAGCGTCTCTTGTCTTCCTCCCACCATCATCACTTGGAAGTAGCCCACTACTACCATTGCTTGTTCGCCACTCGCTCTGTTTAAACATGACCACTCTCTTGCACCATGATGCGCCTACAATCACCCAAGACTACCTCGACTACCACTAAGCATTATCTGCATCTCGCCTAGCCTCAAAGCGTCTTATCCACCGTCAACTCATCTCGCCCAAGCAAACTCGCCATTACCGAAACGGTCCCCGAGACACACGATAAGTGATTGCACACCTATATACAGACCACTAGCGCAGCGCCCTGTAGTGGAGTGGCGTCTAGTTGGGTACGACCCTTCATTGCACCTCGAAGGCGTCTGTCCGGGGCAGTAGACGTACGGCTCTCAACTCGGATCTGGGTGACCACCCCTGAGCACGTAGTAACAGCTAGCATGCATGCCATCGTCGCTTCTAGTTAGCGAACCGCAGGGGTGGAAGCTTGATATCGTTGGCTCATGGTCTCCAGTTTGTAACTGAGTTTGGCGAGTGGCGTTTGGCACAAGGTATGTTCTTTGTGAACATCGATCACTTTTCTTCAACTAATCACACTTATCAGCAAAACTCACTTCGGCGGGAACCCACCTGAACTGTCTTGCTTCCTTTGTCTTTCTTGATTTTTTATGCGCTAACCTTTTGCGCTATTTCGCAGTCATGAGGTCATTGAACAACCCCGCCATGTTCGAACTATCGCCCCTCGAGTAAGTCCGCCCGCTTCAGCTCCTAGAGCATTGTATTGACCAGTCCATCAGCCATCTCATTTCAAGTCGACGGTGGCAATCAAACAAAAGTACGAAGCGATAGCCACTCCCACCGTTTGAAACCAACCTTCGCGAGCGGTATTTTGTCTTCCACTCGTTTCCAGACCAGTCAGCCTGGTCAATCACCTTCCATATGCGAATAGTGGGGTGTCTAGACTCGTTGAATCACAGACGTGGTATGTGTTTTATTGTGGAGTCAGGGGATTCAGCTAATCCAGCGACAGTCTGAAGCCGACTCAAATCATTTTTACATATCGACTTCGCTTCTCTGAGGACATAAATCGCGTCGCCACAGCATCGCCAACAATAAATCGCTCAATACACCGCTGGCAATGTGGAGCAACCTAATATTTGGTAAGCAGCTGCAGTCTGAGCCGTCTGTTCAAGCTGTTGCACTAATGCGCTATACTTAATTCAAGCACGTCTCTTTTCTTTTCTTACCACTTTCCTTTTATAATAAGCTATGGCTAGTACTTATATCGATCTGCTCATCATTCAATTCCTTCAAACAGTATCTTTCATCGAAACAAATTATTTCCATCTACTGTACCCTTTCATTTCCTCCTCACCGTCTTTCATGATACTTCGCTTCAGTTACTCTTTTAGTTTGTACACCGTGTTTCTCAATTAAAATACTCTCGTTTGAGATATTGAATGAACATAACTCCGTACCTCGGCGGGATGGCAAAATCATGGTCGGCATCTGCGACTAGAATTGTAGTTGTGACGTTTTCAATGCGCTGATTGCAGATTTTTATTTATAAACATGGAAATCGAATGGACGTCCTGATATTTCAATAGCTAATGCATAAATGTATGGCAAGCTCGTCGATACCGTGAATACGGTGGCGACTTAGGTGCAAAGTTTCGGCAGATGTTCGGCGAGCTACAGCGTGTCCTCTTACCGACTCCTGCTTGGGATTTTTTTGTGTTAGCTTGGTCAAAGTATTGTGTATAAATTGGGCATAGTATTCATACTGCATAGTCGAGAGATAAGACATGGTTGACTGAGACTCTTTGGATCCAGATTACGGAGTGAATCTGATTTACAAAAAGCGAACCAAGGTACAGCATAAAAGCGACTAAATTCCAGGATTTCTTTGGAATCGTAAAACAGCCAGAGTGGGGTCGACAACATTATTAGCATCAGCAAAACGTCACGTGGGTTTCCGGTTTTTGCCGGTTTTTACCGTTTTTGGGGTTTCCGGAAACCTGGGAAACCTGGTGACAAAAATAGACTACATCCGGCAAAGCGAAATTCAGGGTTAGACTAGGCTGGAATCTATCGGACGAAAAACCTGCCGCCAGGTTTCCGGCGCCAGGGACATGGGTTCAGAAGTTCTCTGTTTCGCGGTTTTTTGCGGTTTTTAGCGGTTTTTTGGGCCAAAAAACCCAAAAACCTCGAAACTCACGATTACTGATGTACCAGGATCCGGCTTAAATGACAAAACTCCGTTGTCGAGATGCAGCCTCTGAATTTGTCCTACAACAGAATCCTTGAACATGATGGAGTCTGTGCGGGTGGGATCGTTGGCGTAGGGTTTGGCAGTGATTCGGAACACGAGGTCGGATATGGGCAAGTTTTGGGCGGCATCCGTGAAGATTTGAAAGTGCGGCTCAGTGTTCAAAGTCCATCTGTTGAGATTGGACTTTGTATACAACACGTTGAAAGTCGGTTGATTGGCCGCCGTCGCCGGGATCAGATTTCCAGCGGCGTCCATGTCAAGATAAATTTCGGCTGGATCTTGGGCTGAGTGGACGGTGAGGCGGAACGTAGAGGTGTGTGAAATAGCGGCGCGAGGCACATCGAATGGCCTAGCCTTCAGAAATTGGTTGTGGAGGAAGGTAAGATAGTCTTCGTCGTCCTTCGACGCGTAAGTCGAAAAATCGACTTCTCGAACGCCGTCAACGTTTGAAAGGTCGACAGGAATTTCGGCCAGGAAGTCGGTGGCCAGGTAGAATACGCGGACTTTTTGGTTCCACTGTTGCGGCGGCAGTACAGGATTGGATTGGGAAAGTAGATCCTTGAGGAGATCGTAGACGTAGTCCAACGAGATAGATGCGCCGTCCGTTACAAATATCCGGCAAGGCGAGGTGGTGCCTTGGACAGTAAGAATGAGATGCGACATGATCCCGGCCAGGACCGAGGGTTTGGGGTGTCCGAAGGGAAACCTATTGCCGGAGATCACATAATTGGTCGCGCTGTGATAATTTTTATGAGTGAGGTGCGTACACACTGATATCGTTCTGTTCAACTCACGTAAACTTGGAGTAGAAATTACGGACCAGCCGCGCTTTGCGAAGGTCGTCAAGGGCATTACTATCGAGACAATTGAACAAAGTTTCAAAGTATTTCGGATCGGCCTTCTTGTCTGCTGCAATCGAATTCTGGAACGTTGTTTTAAAAGCTTTCTTGTTGAAAGTGAACGTCACTTTGCTGGCGCCTGGAGTTGCATCCCCAATTACGCCAGTAGCGATAATTTGCGATTTCCTGTTGTTGTACCTGGCAACCAGAGCGTCTGCAAAAGCCCGCAGTTCAAGCGAGTTTAGGAGGTTGAAAGACTGGTCGGCCACTTTTGCTGTCTTCCCGTAAAGCTCAACGTATACACCAAATGAATCAGATAATTTCTGGAGTGCAACTTCGAAATCTGCTTCTGTTGCTCCGTTGATGACAATCCAATCGAGCATGGGGCTACCATGAAGGACTCCGAACTTGAAATTGTCCATGGCGAGGAGATTGGCAACCGGTGATGCAGGAGGTAGGAGAGCGAGTTTATCATACTGTAAAGCGAGCATGGTAAGATAAAAGAAGAATTTCTTCTCCTGCTCGATGTCACCGGAACCGACGTAGTCTCCCTCGTTGTCTGCCCACTGGTTGTTATATTCGGAGCCGTGGTGCGGGACTTTGAAGATTCCTACGGCAGGTGTAGTAACTCCAGGAGTCGCCAAACTCATCCTATTGAGAATGTACGATGGAAGCCCGTCGCCGGTGGTGACAAGGTTGAGATTAGAGTTGCCCACGACACCCGAGTCCAGCCACAGAGTGACGACGCTGACAAGGAGGAAGTGTGAGTGAAGTGAATTATAAGCAAATTAAACGATTACCTAGACCAGTTTTGCGTGCTTTGATCGAGATCGTGTTTCTGCCATTGATATTGATAGTCGGTGGGTTGAGGGTAGGGATCGCGGGGTTGGCCATCGACCATCTTAAACAGACCTGCTAGGCTTCCGTTTTTCATGTTCGTCGGTATATCTGGATCAGGTATCGCGGGTAGAACAAGAGGGTCAGGGAGCTCCGTCAGGCCGAATTTGCCGCCGTCAACTTCATCGAGAAATTGGGCCAAGGGATAGTTGAAAGGTGGAGCGCCGGGTCTGTAAAAAGTGGAATTCAAAATGATAGGTCCCTTGAACTTCGCCGGTATATTCATATCGTTCCGTAAGAGTCGGTTGATGCCTGGGCCAAAAGCATCAGAAAATATTACAGAAAACGGCAGAGAAAAAACGGACCGTCCATATGATCACTGTCTGGGTGAGTGACGATGACTCCAGCCAAATTGTCGATGACGCCATCCTTTTGAGAGGAACAGTACCTGTAGAGTGCGCGTTTGAGATACTGGTAGTAAGCACTCAAAGGGGCCCTGTTATTCGGAAGGTGTATAACGGGGCTTGGATTGACTGGACCTTCGTCGATTAGCCAGTACTCTAGATGAGGTGAGAAACGGATGGCAGTGACGAGGAAAAGACAGACTTGGAGGCACGTCTGGAGTTTGAAGGAGGAGAGTGTCCCCGTATGCAGCATAGATGATGATTAACTTGAGAGACATAAGTGTTTGAGTTCGCGAAAGAAGGGTGATGAAGGTTTATATTGTGAAGGGATGGCACTAGGATCTCGGACAAATGTTGACGATTCACGGCAAAGCTTCGCAAGCCGATGGAGAGATTAGCATCCATTCCCATGTAAATTTACTTTCTGGTCACTTGATTTGAGAGTTTGTGCTGCACATCGCACGTACGCCGAGTCCCTATTTCGAGTGAGCCAGACATTAAAATTCGTTTCAAAAAGACTCATACCAAATGTAAGATGTTTCTTACATATAGACTCTCGTAGGATTCAACTCCTTTCGGATTCAACTCCACTACGAAGCTATGCGATATTTTCAAGTAGCATTTCGTTCTCAAAGTCGTTCGTCTTGTGACCGCATTATATAAGTAGATTATATAAGTAGGTTACCTAAGACGAACTAGTATTTATACCTCATGTACGCCTCGAGGAATATCATCTCTTTACATCCTTCATCTGTTAGACCTCAGAGTCGGAGCGCTGTACTACCAGCCTCTTCCCTCCGGGACTAAGAGTGAGGATCAGAGACCCAAGACTTAGTCTCTCAGCGTTCCCGAGGATAACCTTGAGAACGAGGATCTCGAAGCTCTGGGAACAGAGCTTAGGAGATCCTGACTGACGAAGCTAAGACTCAGGTCAATACACCAACGTCCGCTTGACCGACTTCGTGAGACTCGCCGCCCACGTCTGACATTGGTGGACACTGTGGGATATCCTCACAATCAAGCCGACTACATACTCTGCTTCCCCGCTCTCGATCGGAACTGATCTGTCGATCACCTTACGCCTTAATTCGAACTGGACGAATCAAAAGCTCCTGCGAGTGGGGCTTCTTCCGCCGTGGATAATCCACCGTCTGGGAAGTCGCCCCGATCTCGTTCGATCTCGCCATTGAAACCGTCGACTACCCCGACTTACAAACCGCCGCCCTCCACGTCCAAACCCGCTCCGTCTACGAAGAGCATACTACTTAAAAGCTCGAATCTAAGCGGTAACAAGAGGTCTTCTCTTCCAAATCGACCCCTTCCTCCCCACCAAGAACCTCCAACTCCTCCTCCAAGCCTAGTACCAGCCCCGCAACCAATAGTGAAAATGAGTCCTGTAATTGCGGGAAGTTCGAATTCGAATAGCATAACCTCCGGAGTAAAGGAATCGGACTCCGTAATGACAACTACTAGTCGTACGGGCCTGGAAAGAGGCTACGCCCTATCCCCTATGTTTAACATAATCCTAGAGTACTCGACTGACGGAAATCATGGTCCTTCCACATCAAAACGCGTATCGCTTCTCGCGATGACGCCTAATCTGATGTCCGAAGACATCGAGGAATTGCCTGCTTCAAAAGAGAACCCTTTCCCGCGCTTTTGCCTAGTAGGACATAACATGGCTTCGATAAGGAATACCGTGAACGAATTACAATTCTTTATCGAAAAAATGGCCAATTTGATTCCGGAACGCGAACATCATTTTGTAGTCGACCCCTATGATACAATCATTCGGACGCTATCGAGCGCTCAAAGCCTCACTCAATTGAGGCTAGCGTGGACTATGTTAGCCAAGAGGATGGAAGCGGCTCAACGCTTCATGAGCAAATATGAGTCAGAATACAAAAATGAAGAAATTTTCGCCTCACCAGCCTCTACGTCGTCGATGCTTCACAATGAGCTGGAGACAACAGCGGATCCCAGCTCGAGACTGCGCATTATGTTAGCGAAGTTTCCGCGTCATAATTCCTACATAGAAGAGAGTAAGCGTAGTCTACTGTTAGCTGGAGCACCACTCGAGGAAATTGGAATTAACTCGCCATGGCCCAAAGTCTACGACGTTAAAGACTACGAGGATGACACTGCCTCTTCCAATAGCAACAGTCGTTCGGGAAACGACGTGCAGCATGACGGAAACGCCGCCGACAACTCCCACAGCGAGAGTACCGAGATTGCGAGACAAGTCGCTCCAGTCGAGGATGTGGAAGGCGAATTCATAGACAGAAAAGGGAAGAAAAAGGAGAGTCGAAGTTATCAAGAAGATTGGACCAGCGAACAAAGTCCACTGATGGGCACTGGCACGCCGTTTAAAAAGGGGAAAGAGTTCTTCGTAGGGAACTCAAACACCTTCACGAGCCCTTTCCCCACAAATTGGCGCGAAACGAGCGACACTCCAATTTTCCCGAATGTACTCCACGGACTAGGGGTACCTAGTGTACTCCCTCCATCCAACCTGCCGACGCTCTCCAGCCCTTACACCTTGAACGCCTTGAAAGGGGGTCCAAAGACAGTTGGCTGGGACCCGGCCATACTGGGAAAATCAGGAAAGGGCTCGGAAAGCGATAACTGGCGGATACCAGCTGCATCAACGAGCGGCGGTCGATACCTTTTTAGTGCGGATGACTACAAAGGATACGACGCGTGGGATTTCGATAGCACGCCCTCCGGAGGGCAAAGGAACAAAAACCAAGTCTTTGAAGATCGAGGTCCGCCTCCTCACAAACAAACACCGATAACGACGAGAGAATCGGAAAGCCCAAGGGCGGTTAGCACTGCGACGACGGAAATTCCGCCGTCGAAGCAAATACAGAGCAGCGCCCCTGAAGGACCAACAGGGAAACCACCCACCGATCCTCCAGGTGGACCTCCCGCTGGTCCCCCTAGTGGGCCTCCAGATGGCCCCCCAGGTGGACCTCCGGGCGGCCCTCCGAGCGGGCCCCCTAGCGGACCCCCAGGAGGTCCTCCTCCACCAGATAATAGCCGCAACAGCCAAGCCTCCTCATACCAGAACCCTCTTTTCTCCTTACCTCCCCCAAGCGGAGGAGGCGGAGGCGGAGGCGGAGGCGGAGGCGGAGGTGGAGGCGGAGGTGGTAACGGACCTCCTTCAGGGCCACCATCTGGTCCGGCTTCAATACCGTGGGGGGGAGCTAGCGGACCGACGTCGTCCAATAACCTCGTACCGTCGATAAAACCGGAATTGAAGCCTGACCAATTACCAAGTTGGGATGGTAACCACGAGACAGCTATCGACTATTTCTGGAAAGTCCAACAGCTAGCAGCACTAGGTGGTCATATTCCAGACCAACTTGGGCAGTTCCTATGGCACAACCTGAAGGAAGGAAGCACAGTTCAAATATGGTTCGCTATGTTGACACCACTGCAGCAAGCATACCTGAGAAGTAACTATTTGACCTACCTGAGGGGCATTAAAGAAGGTTATCTAGGCAAGGTGTGGCAGCTAAAGATGAACCAAGTATACGAGAACCAGTCCTTCAGGCAACATGGTCACGAGAACGAAATGCCGCCAAGATTCATCGCAAGAAGAATTATGTACACTCGAATGCTCGTGCACAGCGATAGTGGCGGACCCCTCGAAGTCTTTCTAGTGATGCAGCGTGCACCGATATCCTGGGGGCCTGTCATCAACATCGACAGTATCCGAAACACCAGTGATTTGTACTCGAAAGTAACGGAGCACGAGAAAGCCTTGTTATACACCAGTCGACAGGAGTCATCTCATACGGTGACGTCAGAGAACCTGTCGTATAATCTGAGGCGTTTAGGCATAGTCCCTCCAGTTAACTTCGAAAAGGGGGAAAAGAGAACTCCTTCCCGACCGAGTTTTCGTCGAGCGAATCTCGGAGAGTCTTCAGAGGGAGACCTTGAACAAGAACCAACCACCGCTACATCCTCCAGCGAAGTAACGTCTCAAGCTGACGAAGCCATCTTGAAGGAAGTATATCAAATACTTCGTCAAAGGCAACGACCTCCACCTAAAGGGGGTTATCCTTTCCCAAAGAATGACCACGTTACAACGAAATTAGGGAGAGCCCCCCCGTCTCCTTGTAAAGCCTGTGGAAGTAGCAACCACTGGGATCGAGAGTGCCCAGACTGGGCTACATACCTAGAGACAAGGAAGAAGAGCGTCAATTTCGCGACTATGGACCAGGAGGAAAGCGAGGCTGAAAGCCAATACTCCAGCGCGTACGCGATTCTTTTTAATAATCGTGTAGCATTCCTCCTACAAATCGAATCCTCAGAACAGAACCTGCCAGAGGGTTTTGAGAAGGCGGCTAGAGAGGCCTTGAGTGCTGCTAAAGCAACCCTCAAGGACGAGCGTAAGTCCGAACATCGAATCTTGGAAAAGAAGTCAGTATGGATAGAGGAATTAGAAGACGTAGACGCAGGGAAATGTAGGACGTTGAACGCCTATGAAACGCCAGCTATAGTAGAGTCGGTAGACTGGCAAAAGGAGCCAGAACCGCCGCCCGTCGACCAGAGCCTTCCTAAAGAAACGAGCGGCGTGAAGGAACCCAGTCAATCGGCGAGGAAGGAGGATAAGCCGGACACTCCTCGTCACTTTAAGATTCCGAAACGTCGGGTAACGGCGCCTGGCTACGCATCAGCCGGTGTGTCAGTTCTTTCCATACGTGGACGGGTAGGTTCCGTTCGTGGGTTCGAGATTACTCTCCGCCTCGACTCAGGGGCTGATATTACCTTAATCTCCGAGGATTTCTTCGACCAACTGCCAATACGTCCTAAGATTCATACGGGACAAAAGTTGAAACTCTGGCAGCTTACGGACAAGGACTGCGAGATCAAAGGCTACGCGAAAATCCCAATCTTCATTACCCTGGAAGATGGAACGATCATCGAACTCGAAGCCGAAGCTTACATTGTGCCCAATATGACAGTACCCATCCTTCTGGGGGAAGATTTTCAAACAACCTACGAGATCTCTGTCGAGCGCTCTGTTCAAGAAGGAAAGACTATCCGCTTTGGAAATACCCCCTTCTCCGTTGAGGCCAGCTCAGCGGAGAAGACGAAAGACTTCGACCGACTCAGAAAAAGCGCTCACCTAGCCGCAGCCTTCGAAAGGAATAAACTCCATAGGAAGAGGAAAGCTAAGAGGCGGTCAGAAAGAATCAAAGCAGAAAAGGAAAAACTGACCCTTCGAGCTGCCTGCGACGTTAGAATCCGTCCCGACGAATGTAAAAAGGTTCCAGTATCTTGTCACGCCGAATTAGACAAGGAATGGTACTTTGAAAGGGATTTAATCGTATCGTCAGCAGACAGCTTCCTCATAGCTCCGAACTTACTGTTCGACCCGAAACAACCTTTTATACCAGTAGCTAACACGTCGTCAAAGCCCCGAACAGTGAGGAAGGGAGATATTATTGGTCACTTGAAGGACCCAAACGAGTTTTTCGACACTCCTGGATCATCGTTAGAATGGAAAACGTTCAAGGGAAGAGCAGATGCGTACGCGAGCATAATCGAGCAACAGAACGACCAAGAAAGGGAGATTCCAAAGTCGCCAGAAACTGAACCTTCGACGGAGGAGGAAATGGAAGACGACCTAGGTCCAAAGACGGCTGAATTACCGGATCTAACCTTTTACCCGTCCGAGGACATTACGAAAGTACTCGACGTAGGAGACCTACCTGAGGAATTGAAGGAAAAAGCGTGGACCATGCTGAAATCTCACGTCAAAGCATTCGGATTCGACGGCAGACTAGGTCATTATCCAAGCAAGGTTGAAGTCAGAACTCGCGTTGGTCAGACTCCGATAGCACTGCCAATGTACGGAACTTCGCCAGCGAAACGCAAGATAATAGACGAGCAATTGGACAAGTGGTTCGAACAAAAGGTCGTGGAGCCGTCGAAGAGTCCGTGGGGCGCTCCAGTGGTAATAGCCTACCGTAATGGAAAACCTAGGTTCTGTGTGGACTACCGGAAGCTCAACGCCGTTACTATTCCTGACGAATTTCCATTGCCTCGACAATCCGAGATATTGGGCTCCCTATCGGGAGCTAACGTCCTATCCTCCTTGGATGCATTGGCAGGGTTCACGCAACTCGAAATGGATGAGGATCACAAGGAAAAGACTGCCTTCAGAACTCATAGAGGCCTCTTTCAATTTAGAAGAATGCCTTTCGGGCTGCGAAACGGACCATCAATATTCCAACGCATAATGCAAGGGATTTTATCACCTTACCTCTGGATCTTCTGCCTGGTGTACATCGACGATATTGTAGTCTATTCAAAATCCTACGAGGATCACATCGAACACCTGGACAAGGTTCTAACGATCATAGAGGATTCAGGGATAACATTGTCACCGACCAAGTGCCACCTCTTCTATGGTTCAATCCTGTTACTAGGACACAAGGTATCACGCTTGGGGCTTTCAACACACTTGGAAAAAGTCAAAGCGGTACTCGAGCTAAAACGTCCTTCAAAACTTTCGGAGCTTCAGTCATTCTTGGGTATGACGGTGTACTTTTCAGCGTTTATCCCATACTACTCCGACATTTGTCTCCCACTATACGCTTTACTACGAAAAGGGACAAAATGGCTATGGAGGGCAGAGCATGAGGACGCATGGCTAAAATTGAAGAAAGCTTTGCAAGAAGCCCCTGTGCTAGGTCACTCACAGGAGGGCAAACCATATCGTCTATACACGGATGCATCGGACTACGCGATAGGATGTGCTCTGCAACAGGTTCAGACAATGAAACTAAGAGATCTAGCAGGAACCAGGACGTACGACTTATTCCTGAAAGCCTTCAAAAGAGGAGACGCACCTCCTAAAATACCAGTTAGCCTTTCGCCGAAAGTCAAGGACGACAAGATACTTCAAAAATGGGCTACGCCAGTAGAGGAAACGACAGTCGCCGTGGAAAGAGTCATTGCATACTGGTCACGGTCTTTCAAATCGGCAGAAACCCGGTATTCAGCGACGGAGAAAGAAGCGCTCGCTGCGAAAGAAGGATTGATCAGATTCCAACCATTCATCGAGGGTGAAACTATCTTATTAGTCACTGACCATGCGGCGCTTCAATGGGCGAAGACATATGAAAACTCCAACAGAAGATTAGCAGCTTGGGGAGCAGTTTTCTCAGCATACGCTCCAGGTCTACACATTATTCACCGACCTGGTCGAAAGCACTCGAACGTCGACCCTTTATCCAGGATCCCACGAGCTCCTCCCGACAACACGTCGCCGATACGAGATGACACCGATGCGATTGTTATCTCAGGAGCTGGGGGGGAAAACCCGCGATCTTCGCCAACACAAAAAGTTTCATTTGTTGTATGGTCGATCGCTGACGCGGTTATCAACGCCCCAGGGTCGGAGGAATCCAGAGAAGCTTTCGCCGGAGCCAAAAAACCGAAGAGGTCGACTGTCAACAAGCGCATTACAGAAGACGCGTCTACCGCACCTAAGGCTTTTGTACACGTAAGGATGGAGGACGACACTCGAATCGCATGGGTTCAAGGCTATAAGGATAGCAAAACGTGGAAAAAGATACATGAGGATCCCCGATCAGAGCTAGGCGCAGCCGCTCCAGGATTCCGCTTTTTCAAGGATGAAAACGGCTTGTTATACTTCGAAGACGCGAACTACCAAGCGCGTCTATGCGTCCCAGAATCCTTCCAACTGCGCCTTTTGGAACTAGCCCATGAGCCTGCTAGTGAAGGAGCTCACGGAGGACCGGAGAAACTATGGGGGAGATTAAGCCCGAAATTTTATTGGAAACGTATGAAGGCCGACGTGATTCGATTTTGCAAGTCGTGCGACGTCTGTCAGAAAACGAAGCAATCAGCTTTCAATAAATGGGGTTATCTCATACCGAATCCCATCCCTTCCAGGCCCTACGTATCGATTTCTATGGACTTTATCGTCAATTTGCCAATGTCAGGAGAATTCAACGCTATCTTCGTCGTGGTCGATCGATTGACAAAGCATGCGAACTTCATACCGACGACGACGGGGTTAAGCTCGGAAGACTTCGCTAATCTGTTCGTACTACGGATAGTCAGTCGTTTCGGGCTGCCAGAGAGCATCATCACCGACCGCGACCCGAGATGGACAGCTGACTTCTGGAAGGCGGTTGCGAAAGCCCTCAAAGTCGCAATGCTATTATCATCTTCACACCACCCTCAGACAGATGGCCAGACCGAGATAGTGAACAAGGGTCTTACCACGATGCTGAGGGCGTACATCAACGACGACAGATCCGATTGGTCAGAATGGCTGCACTTACTGGAATTTGCCTACAACTCTAGCCTCCATTCGTCTACGGGAGCCGAACCGTTCAAACTCCTCTACGGATTCCTTCCTCGCTCCATGTTAGACCTATTCCCCTTGCCGAGGAACGAGAAGGGAGAACTCGATATGAACAGATCTTCAGAAGCATTCCTACAGAGCATGGAAATGCACCGAGAGAGCGCCAGGAATGCCATTGCTAAAGCTCAACATCAGCAAGCTCTGCAATTCAATTCGAAACGCAGGGAAGTACCTGACATCAGGATCGGGGAAAGAGTGCTGATAAATCCCCACTCCCTCGAGTGGATGGAATCGAAAGTCGACGGAGTGAAGCTGACGCCACGATGGATTGGACCTTTCGAAGTGACTGACAGGATAAATCCGAATGTGTTTCGGTTGAGATTGCCAGATAGCTATCCGGGCAACCCCATATTCAACATCGAACATCTGAAGAAATACCAAGAACCGTCGGAGGGCGAAATCCGCAGTCAACTTCAATACAATCCGCGCAGGAAGGACGAGACGCCAGAGGAGGAAGTAGAGAAAATTCTCGCGCATAAACGAGTTGGACGACAGCGGACTCTCAAATATCTGATAAGGTGGGCCGGTTACGGGCCGCAGTTCGATGAATGGGTCACCGCGAGAGACTTGACCAACGCCGCCGACCTCCTCAGAGACTACAGAAAGAGCGCAGGCCTCTGACGAGTACGTCGAATTACCAAACACTCCCGCTCATCGAACATGAAACCCTACGCCCAATTTCTGATAACGGATACGTATTTAAATTTTCCCCCGCGACTATATTAACCATATGCAATTCTTCCCTTTCAGAAGATGAACTATTCCTACCGGAAAACGTGTAAAGGATTTCCTATCGCAAAAATCAGTGGACCCCATTAGGAAACCATGAGGCAGGCCTAACGGTCTCATAAGCCAGGTCGCGCTTTGACCTGAACATTTTCCTTTTATTCACTCGGGACCCACTGGACGGTCGAGCTTTTCCCTCTCTCCTGCCCTTACGCCAGTCTCCTAGGGTAACCTAGCTGCGCTGAACTAAGGTAATCGTCGAGGCGTACGGGAACTGCGCACGATGATTTTCGCAGAATTAATTAGGGATCAGGAAGGTAAACTCCCCGACATAACCACGAACTTACACGACTGGACTCAGTGGGTCGCGTGGAACGCCGACGCCAGCACGATCCCTACCGAAGCTCGTTTTTTCCGTGACTATCCAGAAGACAAACGAGACTGGTACGAGGAACCTATCGATGAATCAGGACGAGCAACCGAAATGGATTGGGGGTTCGAACCCGATTGGTATTGGTGGTACCGTCACTGGAGGGGGTTTATTCCCTGCCTCAACCCCGATACTATCCGCACCGACTCGGATCCATGGTGGTTGAAGCCGGAAGAAAGGATCCCGTACCGTTCTAGTGACGATAACCTCCGTTTCTCCGTCGATCGCCAGGCAGCTCAAGAAATGCAAGCAGACTTCGGAGACGTGAACGACTTAGTCTTTGAAACGTCCTTGCTGTACCCTTTCTGGGAGTATGACTACGGTAAACCATCCAGCTTCAGTATCTTTGACATCACGGACTCGCCCTACGACTCACTCGAAAGTCTTCAACGCGCAGGTACTAGCGCTAAAAGAGCTGTACTGGACCGCGTAGGTTGGCTACGGTGGTGGCGGGCTGTAGTGGGTATAGACGATGTCGAATCCAAGATGTCCGAATCTCTATTCGTCCAATTCAAGAAATGGACTGACCCGAAGTATAAGTCGAGAGGATACATATTCAATCTATCACGAGATTGGACCGAGATGAACGTATCTCTTCTCTTGGATGAAAACGTTCCAGTTCATTATATTTGGGGACCGGAAGAAGCTCTGGAACCGCATTTATCGAAGTTTCATCCCAAGGTTGTTGCTCTTGACGAGAGCGATGGTCGAGTGATAGTGGACGATACCGAAGAAGACGACGAAACTCGCGCTGCGGCCGAAAATACCAAACTATACGACGATTATTGCCAACCAAGGAATCCGCCCTTCGAAGCCTCTCATTTGTCCTTTGAGAGCGACGCCACGTTCTACATAATTGATTTCATGGGATGGAAGCGACGACGACTCCCGGATGAAATTGACTCTTCGGCTTACGCTGTCCGATACCACTTCCTTGTCGCCCAAGAATCGAACGAAGAAAAGCCAACAGTCACGTTCTGGCGTTGGAGAAAGAAACAGGTCTCCCTCGTCGAACGAGCAGACACTGAATGGACGCAAGGAATAGATTTTCACAAGGAAAGCATCTTGCGAGAATTCTTTAAGTTCGGATACGCGCCGGGCCATGGCAAAAATTACGACTTCATCACAGGCCTCGAAGACGAAATCACTACCGACAATTCTGGTGCCGAAGACCCTGCTCCCTTTAACGACGAAGCAACTTCTAGTCCAGAGGGATCCGATACGGAGGGTGAGGACACCGAAACCGAGAATCGTCGAGTTGGTTCGATTTTAGCGACCGACAGAGGAGACCCTATCAGGCAACCATCAAATGTAATTGCTCCACGTTCCCTTATCGAAAGATTACAAATTACGCCAATCGCTCCCTCACCTTACGTCGACTCGACTTCCAGCATCACCACCGTAACATCCTGGAGGAACGTAGAACGCCGCTATGAGGAATTGGAAGGGGTACCCGCTCCGCCGATCATGCCAAGGGCTGGCAACCCCAGATCACGTTCTCCACGTCGTACATTAGCTGGCCACATCTCTCCTTATGACCGCCCCGTCACTCTCTTCCGTCGTAATTTACGAGAATTAGGCAGCAAGCTAACTTACCATCAACGCATGCCTATCGTCCCTAACCCGCATGCTTGGAGCAGAGATCTTCTGGAAAATGGTGTACTGCTTCTCCCAGACAAGAGAGCGGAAGTTCGTCTCCGGTACTTCGCTAATTGTAACGTCGACGTTAGAACCGTCCGAGACGTGCTTCGCATCGCGATAGAACATCGTATGTCCTTTCGGGTAGCTATACCAAAGGACAAGTTGCAAAAGTTCATTCCGTCGAGAGCGTTAAGCCAAGCAAACCGCGTCGCGTATGACTTCTTGTATCACAAGGACTATGTCGAGCCGTCGCTGACGTTCACAACAACAGAAGCCTTCATCGTCACTTACGCCTCGAGAGTAATGGAACTTCTTCGCCGACCACATGCTATAGCGTTCATAGGGATTGGAGGAGCTTGTAGCTGGCTCGCACAACATTGGGGGGGTTCTGACCTTATCTATGACTTCATGAAGGGTCCGTCGGTACAATCAACCATCTTTTACAGCGGAGCCTCCGATATCAAGTCAAAATTCCCTCAAGATCTTTATTGGGACGACGTCTCGGCGCAAGACATTGCCCTGCTCTTCGGCAACATTCCTAATGTTAAAGACCGTCGACACGATCTATGGCTCTATCCTCCTCCCCACTTCCTCGAAAGCTTTTGCGACCATTGGTCTGGAGAGTGGAACGCGACTCTCGATGGCATTTTCGACTACATCTCCGAAGCATACATAGCGAGACCAGCTCGTCTTACGCCGATGGGTCGAAGTGGTTGGAAGGACTGGCTTCGTTCGTACAACAGAGGATCTTACCAGCCGGTTTACCGGCTCCAGGATGAAGACGTCGCGAATATTTTCAAGGGACTCACACTAGCTGGCCTACCGCCGACCTGGGATCGGACTCCGCTCACCAACATCGCATGCCCCGAGTACGTTCGCTAAACCGCGCTGATATCATCGACTAACACGTTCGCCGACCCCTTCAACGACTCGAATTGTATATGCCTTTGCACGTTTATCCTCTTATTCTTCATCTCCTGTTTATTTTATGCTACTAGAAACTCGGGGGGCTATGTAAGATGTTTCTTACATATAGACTCTCGTAGGATTCAACTCCTTTCGGATTCAACTCCACTACGAAGCTATGCGATATTTTCAAGTAGCATTTCGTTCTCAAAGTCGTTCGTCTTGTGACCGCATTATATAAGTAGATTATATAAGTAGGTTACCTAAGACGAACTAGTATTTATACCTCATGTACGCCTCGAGGAATATCATCTCTTTACATCCTTCATCTGTTAGACCTCAGAGTCGGAGCGCTGTACTACCAGCCTCTTCCCTCCGGGACTAAGAGTGAGGATCAGAGACCCAAGACTTAGTCTCTCAGCGTTCCCGAGGATAACCTTGAGAACGAGGATCTCGAAGCTCTGGGAACAGAGCTTAGGAGATCCTGACTGACGAAGCTAAGACTCAGGTCAATACACCAACGTCCGCTTGACCGACTTCGTGAGACTCGCCGCCCACGTCTGACACCAAACTCATACGCGCTGTCATAGACTCATGTTCATTGGTGTCCAAGTCGTTGGTCCATGCGAATTCAACTTTGTACGGACCGATGCTTTGATCAGGCGGGAGGACGCCTTTGCCTGTGGCGAGTGTATCCATCATGGGTTTTGGTTTCCTGTTGGTGCTCGAGAGTTACTATGTAGTTTAGGTCGTGGCGTTGGAGCGGACTCAAAGTGCCATTTCCATCTCGGCTGACAGTTTGTATCTATTTGTCCACGCCATCCACTGCTCGATGCAACGATTTGAGAGAGGGAGAGGGAAAATTAAAATAGTAAACCGAATCCTTCAAGTTAGAAGTAATCCCTGCTAATTTTTCTGATTACATTCTCGTGGTGCTCGTGGTGAGCTTTAGAGTAAAGAAATTCTGAATTTCTACAGTGCCGGCTGTTATGGGCAGCTGTGGGAGCCACATGTAAACTTGGCCACGAAATCGCACACCTAAAATATTTCATAAGAAGTCTGACAAAAATTTTTTTCAACCTCCAAACTTGTCAGCAGATTGGTTTAAACTTTGAATTCACCCCATGGCCACAAGTCGTGAGTGAATTCTACCAAATAAGCGCCAGATAAGCGCCGGGCCGACTAGGTCATTTTCATCCCTTTGACACTTTTACATTTTGTACGTCGTTATTTAATTTCGGAATTTTTTTGCTTCCGATAAAAGCATTCTATGGATCTTTGCGCCAAGATACGGGAATAAAAGACATCACATGCACACCTCTTATGGACCAGATAAGCTTTTGAATCAGGATTCTGGCGGACACCTCGAAGGCTCGAGTTGGCCGGAATTCAGCTCTGGAAAACACTCTGAGTGTAATTAGAACTCCGTTCCCATACAAATTTGTCAGCCAATAGTTCAGTGTCAGTATCCTGTCATCTACTTATTTCTCCTTTAACAAAACAGGATCATGGGTCCAAGAAGGACAAGATTCAGAAAAGTGTACGGCAGCGCAATTTTAGTAGCAAGACTTGTATGGAACCACGTCTCGGAGCAGTAACTTTGTACCCGCATGAAATCCGCCAACATATTTGAGTTTTGAGTAAATATCGAACTGTAAATGGTATTGACGCCCTCATGTGCGCCACAGTGACGCACGAAGCTATTGTCCTGATAAGGCAACATGATATGTTACTCCGAGTCGTTTAGCAGAAAATGTGAGAAACACATGGTCGTAGAGCGACGACTGACATAAATAGACATCTTACTGTTTTGGGGTTGTGTCAGTGGAATTGCGTGTGTGGCAGCAGCCGCATGGGGCAACTTCTCCTCTCAATGTCCTCAGATCTAAATTTATTGACGAGTGAAAGAACTCCAAATATTCAAGTCTTGCCGGAATGTCCACCCCGGTATAGCCAACGGTAAGGATATGACTAAATTCAGAAATTCTTGTCCCATATATCAAGAGCGGGAAAAAATGTACTCGAGCAAGTGCTTTCCTCATGGCCACCCCACAGAGTTTTGAAGATTGGTGGAAGGAGAACGCTCCGACACCACCTCCAAGTCCTGACTCTGTCACCCTTTCTACTGTACAAAGCGTCGCTCTCGTATCTGTCATCGAACAAATCCCAGCTCCTCCATTCGCGCTCGCAACAGCCGCTCAATATGTCGTCGACATCGTGGGTTCACCCCCTGTCACTCTAAATTCCGATGGATCCCCCATCATCTCGATGAGACTCGTCATTCCCCAACCCACCCCCATAGACATTGCCGGCCTCGGACAAAATTATATCTCCACTCTCTATGCTACTATTTCGACGAAGGACCAGTCCCTTGTCCTCGAAGCTACTATGGATTCATTACCGTCTCAACCTTCAGTCAAATTTAGCATCACCATAATGCAGCCCTTTACTGTTTCCTCTTACTTTCAAGCCATCGGTTATACGGACCCAAACCCCCCTACCATTGCTGCCGTTGTCACGTCCATCGTTGGGCCAACAACTTCTTCCTCATTTTTTGCTATTTTGCCCAGTTCCCTCTCTTCAATTACTGTACCATTACGACCAAGTCTTCAGGGCCTCAAAAGTGTGACCTATTTTGTCCATCTCTTCGTCTCTTCAAGGGTCCAGGACCGGCGTGACATTTCCAAGTTCTCTTCAAGGCTAGAAGAGCCAAAAATGGACAAGTTTGGGCAATCTCCGACAATGAGGTTTATTTCAGGGCGTCATTTCACGAACCGAGGCTGAGGAGACCCTCATCGAAGAAGTTAGGCCCTAACGGGCCACAATACTATCGTCCCAGCAAAGGAAGAAAGCGGAAATAGTTCTGCAACAAACTTTTCAAGCAAATCAGTAGCTTTCACCATCTAGACAATATTTTGGTGATTTTTAGCGATTTTTAACTCATTTTTAACGAAATTTACATTTTTTTGAAACGAATGACCAACTCTTCAAAAAAAATTGCGACGGTGACAATTTCGCATATCTCTTCACTTCATGGGCCTCTGTGACGCGTGACGTGAAGAGTCGGTCGTAATGGGACAGCAGTCCGTTCTCCGGGCGTTCTTGACGGGTACGACAAATCGATGAAAATGGGGACAGCCCGCCGTTTTCTGGAGAGTGGCAGGCTGTCTTTCTCACAGTCAGTCGGCTATATAAAGCTCCACATTGCCGGGCAAGCGCGGTAAATTATGCCGGTCACAAATGGTGGTCTCTGACCATTCGACGTAATGAATCAGTGAACTGCTACCATTTCCAGCACTCGGAAATGGTATTTTTGACAATTTATTATCAAAATCTAGTTGTCCGTTACTATATACACAATTTAAAGCGGTGTTTTTGGACCACTGACTGCTGAATTAAGCTGAAATTACCGTTTCAAGTGGTTAAAATTGGTAATTTTGGAGCGCTTTACACCAAATTTGGTTGAGTCCTACCATACCTGGTGCTCGGATATGGTGTTCCTGGACTGTTCCCCATGAGAATTTGAATTTTTTCAACCATCTCCAACTTCCAAAGCCCATTTTTAACCATTTCTAGGCCTTAAAAACGGTTTCATTCAACCATTTACCGGGAGAATGGTTGAATTTCACCATTCCTGGGTCTCAGGAACGGTTTCGTTCAACTATCTACCTGGAGAATGGTTGGATTTTACCATTCCTGGGCCTCCAGAATGGTTTTATTCAACCATTTACCAGGAGAATAGCCATTTCTGGGTCTCCGGAATGGTTTTATTCAACTATTTACCAGGAAAATAGTTGAATTTCACCATTCCTGGGCCCCCGGATGGTTTTATTCAACCATTTACCAGGAGAATAGTTGAATTTCACCATTCCTAGGCCCCCGGAATGGTTTTATTCAACCATTTACCGGGAGAATAGTTGAATTTCACCATTCCTGGGTCTCCGGAATGGTTTTATTCAACCATTTACCAGGAGAATAGTTGAATTTCACCATTCCTGGGTCTCCGGAATGGTTTTATTCAACCATTTACTGGGAGAATAGTTGAATTTCACCATTCCTGGGTCTCCGGAATGGTTTTATTCAACCATTTACCAAGGGAATAGTTTGATTTCACCAGTCCTAGGTCTCAGGAACAGTTTCATTCAACCATTTACCAGAAGGTCAGTTAAATCTTACCATTTCAGGCCTTGGGAATGGTAAAATCCAGTTGTTTACCAGTGGACCTTGGTTGAGTTCTACCATTTCAGGGCACCATGAATGGAATTATTCAACCGTTCTCTCGAAAATTTTGTTCAATTCACAATTCTGTCAGATGAGCTGCAAATAACCCAGCCGCAAAGCTTAGAGGTGGTTGAGATTAACCATTGCGTCCGGAACGTATTAATTCATTTCGAGGCGCTTGATGGCGATGTTATTTTTAGACGCTTTACCTGTAAAGGTCGCATCCGGGTCGCATCCCAGTCAAACACTGTACCAGATAAAAACCTGTCTTCTAGCAATACTCTCGCTACTTTAACCACCATATATTGCTCTCTGAGCCATTAGTCTTTAATATACCCCATTTATGTCAGATATATGCTGGCAATGAGCTGGTGGAGGCCCATGAATCTGAGGGCAGATGTTTGCATTATTCTGTATTTCAGGCTTCTAACACCGAATGTTGTCGGTAAATGGGTATTTTCTGGATATAAATACATGCCTGGCACGTTAAACTTTCGTCACCATCACGGCAACATGGATAAACAGGCATGAGTTGTTACCTGCTCTCATGTACCGAAAAGTGAAGTAATAGGCATTGGAATTCGTTGTATTGAGGCGTAAATCTGTTAAGCACGTTTTATTAATTTTATATGCTCAATTTATTGGCATATACTCCGAAAGTATATAGCATAATTAGAGAAACGACAGGGGAAACCCAAAATCACTGTATTTTGCCATTTTTTCAGCAAATAATCGTTTTAAAAATGGAATAAAGACATGGATAGAGAGGTATTTTCATTAGAAACAGGAATCAAAAGACCGATTGAGATTTGGAGAACTTTGTGGAAAGATATGCGGAAGTTACGTGCAAGATGCGAGGAATTGATGGAGGTGTTCACAAGCCGAGATTTACTTTAAATCGAGCTCGTGTTCGGATACAAATTTTGCTATAACTTTCCACAATATGATCCAAATCTCATGAAACCTTTGGTAGTCTCTTTTAAATGTAAATACTTTGTCAAAAGTGTCATTAAATAAATTTTAAGACTATTTGTTGTTGCACGAGATACAGAATTCATAGATTTTCGCATATTGACCTCATTTTTGCAAAATATGTGTCATGTTGCGAATATTTTGATCTGAAAAGTGAGTATATATTGTCTACAAATATTTAAAACACTATTACGGCTTTAAAAACGAAATTGGATGGCGCTGTGCTGTTACTTTCATCTGGTGCGTGTTTGACTAGGGATGCGACCCGGATGCGACCATTACAGGTAAAGCGTCTAAAAATAACATCGCCATCAAGCGCCTCGAAATGAATTAATACGTTCCGGACGCAATGGTTAATCTCAACCACCTCTAAGCTTTGCGGCTGGGTTATTTGCAGCTCATCTGACAGAATTGTGAATTGAACAAAATTTTCGAGAGAACGGTTGAATAATTCCATTCATGGTGCCCTGAAATGGTAGAACTCAACCAAGGTCCACTGGTAAACAACTGGATTTTACCATTCCCAAGGCCTGAAATGGTAAGATTTAACTGACCTTCTGGTAAATGGTTGAATGAAACTGTTCCTGAGACCTAGGACTGGTGAAATCAAACTATTCCCTTGGTAAATGGTTGAATAAAACCATTCCGGAGACCCAGGAATGGTGAAATTCAACTATTCTCCCAGTAAATGGTTGAATAAAACCATTCCGGAGACCCAGGAATGGTGAAATTCAACTATTCTCCTGGTAAATGGTTGAATAAAACCATTCCGGAGACCCAGGAATGGTGAAATTCAACTATTCTCCCGGTAAATGGTTGAATAAAACCATTCCGGGGGCCTAGGAATGGTGAAATTCAACTATTCTCCTGGTAAATGGTTGAATAAAACCATCCGGGGGCCCAGGAATGGTGAAATTCAACTATTTTCCTGGTAAATAGTTGAATAAAACCATTCCGGAGACCCAGAAATGGCTATTCTCCTGGTAAATGGTTGAATAAAACCATTCTGGAGGCCCAGGAATGGTAAAATCCAACCATTCTCCAGGTGATAGTTGAACGAAACCGTTCCTGAGACCCAGGAATGGTGAAATTCAACCATTCTCCGGTAAATGGTTGAATGAAACCGTTTTTAAGGCCTAGAAATGGTTAAAAATGGGCTTTGGAAGTTGGAGATGGTTGAAAAAATTCAAATTCTCATGGGGAACAGTCCAGGAACACCATATCCGAGCACCAGGTATGGTAGGACTCAACCAAATTTGGTGTAAAGCGCTCCAAAATTACCAATTTTAACCACTTGAAACGGTAATTTCAGCTTAATTCAGCAGTCAGTGGTCCAAAAACACCGCTTTAAATTGTGTATATAGTAACGGACAACTAGATTTTGATAATAAATTGTCAAAAATACCATTTCCGAGTGCTGGAAATGGTAGCAGTTCACTGATTCATTACGTCGAATGGTCAGAGACCACCATTTGTGACCGGCATAATTTACCGCGCTTGCCCGGCAATGTGGAGCTTTATATAGCCGACTGACTGTGAGAAAGACAGCCTGCCACTCTCCAGAAAACGGCGGGCTGTCCCCATTTTCATCGATTTGTCGTACCCGTCAAGAACGCCTGGTCACTTGCTGCCTATCCGGGTCGTAATGGTACAGTATTTCCCTCCCAACTTGGCTCACAGATATCCCACGTTCGGAGATCCAATTCAGCCTCTCCCCTTTTGGCACCGACGTTGATCGGGCCACTTTGGTAGCCGTTCTTCCCTCGTCACTCAGCGTACAGTTGGCCGGCTTCGCTTTCGACGTCAAGGGTGTTTCTTTGAATATTTCTCGCAACCAATTGTCCTACGATGCGCCGTACGACATGAGTATCGTGGTTGATGCAACCCTTAGCGGTTCAGGTGGCATCAACCTCAATATTCTCGGCACCGTATCAAGGGTTGAGAAGGGTCCATTCCGATTCGATTTACAGGTTTCCTCTCCAACGTCGCTCACGAACATCTTCAAGGCCATTACATTCCCATCCATTCCGGATCCCATCCCACTGCCACTTGGCGGACCGTCTCTCGCTCTGGGGACCTCACTTTCCGCTGTCGGAATTAGCTTCGTTCAGAGTTGTTATGGAGCAACTTCATCCTTTCAACTGGACGAGGTCTTCTTCAAGTTCGATATCGGTTCCTGGGCGCCATGGAAATACCTTCCATCCAGCCTTCAGCCAAAGCAGGTCAGTGCACTGATATTTGTATCGTTTAATCTATTCACTTACTATTTCTAATACGCAGGCTTCTGATGTTTCGTTGACGGTAATGGCTAAAGCTTCGCCAACCAACATCGGCTTACAACTCGACTACTCGCTCGATTTTCCCGAGACCAGTTCCAGTGTCAACCTTCAACTTACTTGTTGGCCGACACAGGCAGAGCAAACTTTTACCTCTGGGATGGTCCCCTTCCTTATTGTTCGGTTGGATACAACTGGAGGCAATCCTCCAAGTATCGGAACTTTCCTCCAAAAGGTCACCAACTCATCTTGGGATTCAGTCAAAGCGGCCATACCCATTCTCGGCGACCTTACAGACGCCATCAGCATCGTCGAAGCGTCATTAGATATCGGCAACGATGCAAACAACAATCCTTCCATTACCAAATTCTCCTTCAAGGCGCATATCGACAAACTCACTCTCCTGAACACTCCTTCGATCGTTGTTGCCAGCGCTGACTTGGGTATCATGTACGAAGACGCAGAATGGAAAGCAGCGGTCAGGACCAACCTGCTTTTCGCAGATCAATTCGTTTGCATCGCAGATTTAGTTCTTCCAACGAAAACAGAACCTGGGTATTTCCGATTCGACAACCTCGATGATGACTTCACATTCGACGAACTAGCAAAATCGATCGACCCAACAATTGACCTCGGCTCCGTCCCTCTCATTGGATCGGATACCCTCAAAACGTTGAGACTAGGACACATCATGCTTCAAGTCCAATACGTCCAAGACTCTCTGGTTTTATCCGCGTTTGAGGTCGAGCTTACGTGGGGGAGCCAGAACATTGGTCAGATTCGAACATTTGCCAATCGTTTAGCCCTCCGTTGGCAGAAACTCGCCAACACTCAGGGCTGGTCGATTGCTTGGGAAGGTCAAATCGGTGCTAATTGGCATTTATCTGCGGGCATTCAGTACGCATCGGGTACCACTTCCAAGCTCGTCATCGGAGGAGACATTTCGAACATTGGAGGTCGAACTCTAGCGAGTGATGTCGTCGACTCGCTCACATGGACGGCGGATGATCCTGATGGTACGACAACTATCTGGCAGGACTCCTTACCATCTACGGTATCCTCCGGATTTTCCTTGGATCGTCTAAGTGTGTTGGTTGAGCTTGGAGAGACCAACGTTCACATGATTGCTGGCCAAGCTAGTTGGGGAAGAGATAGTCAGGGTGCTGCGGTGCTTCTTGTTGAAGAAGTATCGTCCGCTTGGGGTTTCACTTTTGCTTTGGCTATCAAGAACTTCCGCTTCACGGACATCTACCAGGATTCCCAGCTGGCGCAGTTGATTGACACAAATTTAGTACGTCTTCATGATTGTCTTGCGCGATCGACTCTCATTAATATACAATCTTAGACTATATCTGATGCATTTGTGCTTGCTTTTCGAAGCCCTAATACCACAAAGCTCTCTGCCGTCAGGCAGCAGCTTTCTGACCTCGGGGCATGGACACAGCTAGGTCAAGGCAGTACACTACAGGCTATAGATCCGTTTGTCGACGCAGACGTTACGATTGGACTAGTTATTCTTGCTAGCTTGGATCTAGGTGCAACAAATTCCGGCTCCTTAAGCGACAACCTTGCGGTCATCGATTCCAACCTGGTCTCGTCGAACATCACGGTGTCTTGTTACCTCAGCAAGGCTGCACAGACGAATGTCACCTTCGTCGCCGCCATCACGTCCATTCAACTCATATCTTCTCTGCTTGTTAAAAATGTCAAACTCAGCTATAGTCTCCCGGTTACCGGATCTACGTCCTCTTCAAGCGTATTTCAGCTTGATGCTGAATGCGTCGTCCAATTTTCTGACACTGAAAGCTGGTCATTGCTTGGGCATTCTACTATTACAGACTCAACTGCGACCTTGGCCTTCAGTACCTCGGGTGCCACGCTTTTGGAGCTCGGCGCTCTTCAACTGAAAACCATTGCACTCGAAGTCGATTATACCTTTTCGTCAACCCCACCAACCGGCGATGATACAGCTAATCAGGGCGTCGTTAGTCATGGCGACCGGTACGGCGCATACGCAATCAAGTTGTCTGCCACGATAGCCTTAGGCAGTGTGGAGAGTATTTGTTATCTCATCTTCTCGTCCGGGTCCGTTGGCGCACTGGTGATCACCGTTCCGGGCACATTAAATATTGGTGTCCTTTTCCAAAGTATATTCGGGTCTGGATTCCCAGCCGAGCTTCTGGACATCTCGTTCTCCAATCTCCTCATTTACTACGCGTGGAGTGCTACTTCCAAGACGCCTAGCGGACAGCCTGGGCCGAGCTCTGGAACGTATTTGCAAGGATTCCATGCCGAGGCAGGTACCGGCGTATATGGTATGTGATATCTATTTGGCTGGAGGACCCGAAGAATTACTTACAAGTCGTCTGTGCAGGTATAGCCTTCGATCTGAGTGTTGACATCTTTACGACTGGCAGCAATGCACAAGGCATCCAAATCGCTGCCACCAAACTCACTCCAGTCGAAGTCGTCTGCATCACTCTGCACTCTAAAGACGATACCACCAAGGGTCCCTCTTTCGGTCTGTACCATAGACAAAGGGTGTTTCGTAGAAGCTGGCATATCGTTCTTCGGCACTGATGTCGGCTCCATCAAGCTGACGTACAGCAATTCGATCCCAGGTTTACGAGGAGACATCACAGTCAAGGCAGGCTTTCTGCCAGGTGGCTCGGCGACGGTCAGCATCGAACTAGTCAATAAGAATGGCCAGAACCAGCTGCGGTTCGCTGGCTTTGCAGGCGTATTCAACGACATCATCGAGGCTGCTCAACTTATCAACACCATACGCGACTTGAGCAACGCAGAAGGAAGCGACTGCGGTCCTATTCTTCTTGCCTTTGAGTAAGTTCAATGAAATATCTGTCAACTTATCTGATTATTCCCTAGTAAACTCGTCACGTCGACGTTCCATGTTAATATCAGTTTATCCGATTCACAACCTGGTCAATCTCCAGAATCAGGCATCCCATCCGGCGTCACGACAATTAGCTTCGATGTCACTGGGAGCTTTGACCTCTCCATTGGCGACCACACTATCACAAGCATTGTCTTCGACCCTCTTACTTCACCGTCGGTATTCCCAAGAGCTTCGACTCCTTTGGGGACAGCCTCGCACAATTTTTGAAGGATTCGGCTTCTGTGTAAGTATTCAATTTTGTTTCGCTTGCCTCCTTGGTGAACATGCCTTCAGTATCTTAAAGGGCTTGTGGAACAACAAGGTCAAGCTCGCGCAGGTTATCGCGCTCGTTGCTCTGAAGGAGCTCACTGCAGAAGCAATTGCGTCGCTTATATGCCGTGACTATTACGACCCGCCTGCTGATCCAGCTGATCCTCCCGATCCCGAGCAGCCCGACGAAGTTAACGATGGTGGTGGTCCGGACGGGGATACTGGGCCATCGGGCGAAGGAGCTGGGGGCGAAGGGGCGGGCACCGGCGCGGGTGCGGGAGCGGGAGCAGCTGGCAGTGCTGCCGCCGCCGCCGCCGGCGAAGCAGGTGCTACTGGTGCTACTTTGGCCGGTATCCTCGCCGGGTTATTTGGTACTATTCCAGCGCTGGTGCCTTCCCAACCATCAGACCCACCACCTCGACCGACTCCTCCAGGTGCACTTATCCCACCATCTGATCAAGACCCTTATGCTCAGCTAGTCTATGATGCCCTCAATAAAGATTTCGATCGCTGGACTCAAAGCAAGGACTATCCGTCTGCCATCGCGACAGCGCTTCAATGCGCCCTGGATTACCGCGACGCCATTGCCTTACTCCGTAAATTGGTGACGAACCCATTGACTGTCGCAAACCTCGGACAAAAACAATTTGACGACTATGTGCTCCGTCGAGCTAACCTCGTTTACGACTTTTCGCAGCTCCGTCCTCGTTTCGCAGCCAAATGGCTGGATATGTCCCAACAGCTTGTTCCTATCCAATTGGTTGAAGCAGATGGCGGGCAACGGCAGTTGAAAGTCCAATGGGATGCGCTATACACGGACGAGTCGGTCACAACTGCCCTGACTCTCTACATAAACGAGACTGCAGTGGTTGAAATGAAGTCTTACCCAGGGAATACAGCGACAATACCCGCCCCCCCGTTCAGTTTAGATGGTCTGCGAGTGTCGGCGAAGGTAATCACTTTTGCTGCCGCTTGGGGTGGTGACCCCAACTATGCTTTCTTTTCCCAAGGCGAACCTGCTACGGGGAAGTACATAGAACTGCCTCCGACCGTATCAACTTTGGATGTGGCACAGCAACCTCCGCCTCCTAATAACGTAGATTATTTCCATGTCACCGACCCGGACAAGCTTGAATTCGACAATACAGCCTATCCCGTGTTTCTGGTTGGCACATATGTCTATTGGGGTAGGGCTTCCGTATTTTCTTGATATTATTACGCTCATCGCATTTCAACAGCACTCAGCTACAACGATAATAGTTTTGAATTTGCTATTCTCGCCTTCGACCAGACCAACAAAATTGTGAGGACATGGTCCAGGTCCGGGGCTCGTTATCTCTGGAATATCACCGTGGATTCGGCAAAACAGACAGTCTCGTTTATTGGACAATCCAGAGACACGGTAACCTGTACTTTCGAAGAGTTACTCTCGATCCCTCTCGTCACAACTGCCGATTCTACTCTTCAACCAACGCCACCCAAAGGTTTGAATTATACCACGTTAAGCGCAGGAGGTGAAACGGCGTACCCAGTCGTGGACTTCATCTCTGGATACAGATTTTGGGGTGCGAACAGATCTTGTTGTCTTCTTGCATGCGCTGACTCTCATTGATATAGCTTTGAGCTTCGACGACAATCGTACCGCCTTTGCCATACTGGCGTACGATCGAGACAACAAACCTTTAGGACAGGTGATGAAAACTGGAGCACGTTATATCAGCAGTATCACAATACAGAACGATCGTGTCACTTTCATCGGCGAGTCCAATAATTCAGTCACTTGCACTACAGACGAGCTGTACAATCTCACACTCGCCATCACACCGGACCCTTCTGTTCCTTTCGTCACAACTGCCAACGCGAATGCTCAACCCACTCCTCCGGATGGTTTGGACTACGTCTACGACGACGGAGATGCCTCTTCGTATCCTGTACTCCGTTACGGTGGCCTTACTTACTGGGGTGAGTCTGTACTTCTATTTGTCGACGAATGCTACTGACACCTTTATCTCACCAGCCCTGAGTTATGACGACAATCGCGATTCCTTCTGTATCCTTGCGTATGATACGGGTTTTAATCTTGTCAAGCAGTGGCCAAAGGATGGAGCCCGCTACCTTTCCCGGATTGTCGTTGACGGTTCAACGGTCCAATTCATAGGACAGGGAGACTACTCGGTGTCCTTCACCTTGCAGGAGCTAACAGTGTAATCATTCGGTTGTTAGAAACGTTCAGATGTTTTACCGAAGAAATACTATGGTCGCAATTGTTACACGTCTTGAAGAATCTCAAAAAAAATGATATAGACTGCCAAAGGTTGTTGCCAGTACACTGCTTCGTTTTGATAAAAACACTCAAAGGGTTACTGTACCTGTTTGAAAATGCTTTTATACCCCATGCAGCGTTTGGACTTCAATAAATTTGGAGCCTGGTATTCCAGGTTGTTCCTCAACTTTTTCTGCCATTTCTAGTCCAGTGTCCTCCTGTGTTGCAGGGAAGTGTTTGTTCTCAGTCCATCATAGGACACACGAGGTCGGTTGAGTTATCGTGGCAAGGCTGGGGAGGGATTAGGCGAAGTGACAAAGGCCCCATTTACTGATTACATAACAATTCCAAAACTTAAACTCACCCAGCTGCAGCCTGCAGCTCAGGCATGCCATCTCCTCAAGCGCAATGCAGGCATGGAAAATCAACTTGAAATCACAATCATAACTATTGAATTCACCTTCTAACCCGCCCTCGTCACTAATATCAAATTTACATTCTTCCTGCGATTGGGATGAAATCGTGCTCGCCATTGATTTGGGCCAGCGATTTTCACTAGTCGGCGCTGCCACGTTTATCGTGTGTGCGACGTGTTCAACGATAGAGATGTAGTTGAAGGGAACAAGGACTTTTGCTCCTAGTCCGTAGGCGGATGGGTAAGTGACAGCTCATTAGTAGTAAATGCCCACTCACATTGTTTCTAGCACCATTCAACTTGCCTGCTTCATAGCTGCCAGTTGCCTGTCCCTTCTCAAAGCTACCACATGGCCTGCATGAAATCAGCCCCAAAAATGCGTGAATGACCACCAAACTCACCCTCGATGTTCGAACTGCCGTCAACATCAAACTCAACCACCCGCACCAAACCAACGTCACGCGAATGAGAACCTATGTAGAAGAGACCGAGCCTATAGATAAGATAAAAGTTCGTCAGCTGTGATCAAGTTATAATTACTTGATTTACATATCTTCAAGCTTTCCAGTGAAAGCTATCAGATTCCTTCAGATCGATGTTGGTGATTTCGACTCAGATTTCCATTAACATGAAAGATAACTTAGAGTTTCAGGATTCTGCCTATCAATATTTAGGTATCTGTACTGTAAAGCTCTTCGAACTTGGTTATCACCACAAACCTTCACTGCACCATCGACCTTCCAACGATCCATAGACCAGCACAACAATGTCCATCTCACAAGAAGTCGCCGACGTCCTACGCGAGCACGTCTTCGATCGCATGCCGATCCGCCTCCTCAAGCTCCCCTCAATGGAGCTCATCGACCGGCGCAAAGTATTCCAGCACCTCCTCCCGCGCATGGCCTCCATCGACGACGCCTGGATCGACCACCGACGCACCATCTCCAAAGTCCTCGCCTTCCCCTCCCGCAAACAGCTCATCCAAGAAGGGGTCGTCGAGCGCGCGCGCTTCGCCATCCTCTCGCACACCTGGCTTGCCGACGACCTCGAAGTGACGTATGAGGATGCGAAACAGGGTTTAGAGGCAGCGCATGCCCGCACGGGGCCTGGATACGACAAGCTCGTTCGGTTCTGCGAGACCGCTGAGCGCGTGTACGGCCTCGATCTCGCCTGGATGGACACCATTTGCATCAACAAGGACAGCACTTCCGAGCTGGACGAGTCGATTCGCTCGATGTACCGGTGGTACCAGGAGTCCCACATCTGCATCGCGTACCTCTTGAACACCACCTCTCTGGACAACATGCCCGCCGATCGGTGGTTCACTCGTGGGTGGACGCTGCAGGAGCTGTTGGCCCCACGGCGCTTGAAGTTTTATAACAAGCACTGGGAGGCACTGACGGAGGATGAGAACGATAAACCACACACTTACGGCGCCGCCTCCCCGATCCATGCCGTCATTGAAAGAGCGACAGGTATCACCCCCTCCGAGCTGCAGAACTTCGCGCCGGGGGTCGGCAATCTCGAGACAAAGATGGTCTGGGCCGCCCATCGGACCACCACTCGCGGCGAGGACCGTGTTTACTCACTCCTCGGAGTGTTCAGCGTTAGTTTTCCTATCGCTTACGGCGAAGGCGTCGAGCGCGCGTTCTTCCGGCTCATCGAGGCCATCCTGCACTCCTTCCGCAACGTTTTGGGCATCCTCAACTGGGCGACTGAGCCGATCTCTTATAACATTCACTCGTCGAGGCTGATCCCCTCTGGTCCAGAATGTTATGTTGGGCATCCGAAAGTAGATCTTGCAGGGATCAGCCTCGTACCACTGGAGCCGATGCTGCTTACCCATCTCGGGTTGCGTGTTCGACTGCTGATGATCGACGCAGACACGCCAACGCCACCGCCGGAGGATAGCCGGAAGTTGCTGAGCGAAGGGAAAGTCCGGCTCCAGTGCCATAAGGATATACAGAAAAAGCCTACCATCGTCGAGCTGCTCAATGTGCACGACCGCGATTTATTTGGGCTGTTTCGCTTCACTTTCAAGTTTGTGTTCGGGATCTGGAACGTGTATGAGTATAAGGGGTCGGTGTCTTTCCGGGATACGAGTGCGGCACTGCTTTTCAGGATCCCACATGCGAATTCGTCATTTATGCAACCTTTGGAGACGGCTGAAGGGAATGTAGACGGCGGTGCAGAGGTCGAAGAGGATGATTTTGACGAGCACGACCTCAGCCCGTGCAAAGTAGACACAAAGAAGGTCATCACTTTTTCTAGCACCGTGGAGTTTAGTAAAAGCCTGTCGAATAAGGAACGACAGAAGCGGTATGGGATGAAGCTTCGTACCGTATATTTGTGACGAATGCTGAAACGCGTATACCTTCCTATCTCACTACAGTCTAGCAATTTTCCATCAGCAACACCTGCATCAAAGACTTGTTCATTGAAACTTGTCATTTGCCACGGCTTTGCTGATGTTCGTTGCCAAATTCAAGAGCATAATGGCGGCGTCCATCGTCACGAAACTTCTCTTAAGGCCCGTACTCTGGTCTCGTCCAAATTGAACGGTCCAACCAGCCCACCAGGGTGGTGACCGCGCAGACCGTGTGCTTTACCTCTGATATAGTGCCTGAATATGTCCGCAGAAAAAAACGCCTTTGACAGATAATTTTCATACGCGATTACAATCGATAGGGGGCAAGAAAGTTCAACGATGAGTATCGATGAGTACTAGCTTTGCCTTGAACGCCATTTTGATCAATAAATGTTGAAAGTCACTTATTTGGCAACTCGATTTCCCGTTTTAGAAATCCTCCTCGATTGTTTATTGTCAGCCACTCACCAATCCCGATCGCGAGTGGCTGACACGCGCAAACAAGGACAACTCAAAGAAAACTATAAAGAGGGGAGCCACACCGCCAAAGAGCACAAGCGTTTCTTGTCTTCCTTCCACCATCATCCCTTGGAAGTCGCCCACCACCAACGCTTGTTCGCCACTCGCTCTGCTTAAACATGACCGCTCTCCTGCACCGTGATGCACCTACAACGGCCCGACACTACCTCGACTGCCACTAGGCATTATCTGCATCTCGCCTAGCCTCAAAGCGTCTCATCGACCGCCCACTCATCTCGCCCAAGCAAACTCGCCATTACCGAAACGGTCCCCGAGCCACACGATAAGTGATTGCACACCTATATACAGACCCCTAGCGCAGCGCCCTGTAGTGGAGTGGCGTCTAGTTTGGTAGGACCCTTCATTTTACCTTGAAGGCGTCTGGTCCGGGGCAGTAGACGTACGGCTCTCAACTCGGATCTGGGTGCCACCCCTGAGCACGTAGTAGCAGTCAGCATGCATGCCATCGTCGCTGCTGGTTAGTGAACCGCAGGGGTGGAAGCATGATATCGTTGGCTCATGGTCGTCCGTTTGTAACCGAGTTTGGCGAGTGGCGTTTGGCACAAGGTACGTTCTTTGTGAACATCGATTACTTTTCTTCAACTGATCACACTTATCAGCAAAACGTACTTCGGCGGGAACCCACCTGAACTGTCTTGCTTCCTTTGTCTTTCTTGATTTTTTATGTGCTGACTTTTTGCGCTATTTCGCAGTCATGAGGTCATTCAACAACCCCGCCATGTTCAAACTAGCGCTCCTCGAGTAAGTCCGACCGTTTCAACTCCTTGACCGGTGTATGGACCCGCTTATCAGAGGATGCGAATCAATCACGCAAGTACGAAACGATAGCCACGTCTGCCTTTGGAATCCAATCTTCGCGAGCAATGTTTCGTCTTCAACTCGCCCCAAGACGTCGACCATTCCAGTCAGCGTAGCCAGTTACCCTCGAAAGGCATAGAGTGGGGTTCGACTCGTTGAATGACAGATGAGGTAAGTGTTTCATTGTGAAATAAGGGCATTCAGCTCATCCAGCGACCCTCTTTAGCCTGATACAACGTTATATATCGACTTCGCTGTGAACATCAAGCGCGTCGCCACCACATCGCCAGCGGCAAATAGCCCAATGTACCACTGGCAACATGTAGCACTAGACCCTCTGGTGAGACGTCTGTTTTAGCTGTTCGAACTGTTGTACTCATGCACTATATAATTCAAGCACTAATTCTTTTATTTGAACCTTACCTAAACCCAACCTAAACCGACCCTTTTTTCTTTTTCTCGAGAATCATTAGTCCCAAGTTCGAAATATAACCAGTTCCCCTTTTTATAAAGAAGCACACCAACCTGCTCGTACCAAATCATTCCAGTTTCTTTGAACGACATCTTCTGTCGATACAAACTCCTTCCGTCTACCCTTTCGTTGCCTCCTCACCTTCTCACACGAGACCTCTTTGCTTGAGTAATTCCTTTTCGTTTGTACGCCGTGTTTTCTCAAATAGAAAGATGCGTTTTACATATTTGTTCCTTGCGTTTGAGAATTCGAACACACCTTGGTACATTTTTTCAAAAATGAAAGAGAAAACCAAGCTATGGCCAAGCCAGAAATAGAGAATACAAGAAGGGAGCCCAGATTAAGCCCAGACTCGAGCTTGGGACCGCGAAGCTCGAGTTCGAAACAAGATGAACACGAAGAAGCATGCGAAGTGAGACCCCTGCGACCACTGAACAGATTGCCTGGTAGGACTTGGGCAGGCCGAAGATTGTCCTCTCCTTTTCCTCGTTCACCATGTGAAGCTCAGGCCGACGTCAAGTCCAGATAGCGCCTTCACCAGTGCATGAATGTGTGGCACAACAAGTTGGCGGATACGATGTGGTGGAGAACAAAGGGCAGGTAAGGAGCTGTTCGGCCAAGTACACCTTTCTACCCCCGGTCAAAGAACCTTTGGAGTTGCTGAGAATGGTTCGCATCGTGAGAGGAGGGTCGAGCTTGAAATCTGAATGTGGGATCATGTTTCCGGAAGGGGACAACCCACGGTAGTTTTACGCGGTGGCATCTTATCAGATACGTGGCTTGATTTCCTTTTCTTCTTCCGCCCATACCATTGCCAATTCTTATAACCATTGCTCGACCACTTGCCTCTTAATTCTTCACTCGTAGGCACAATGCCAATAGACACTGTCGCACTCGAAAAAGCTATCAAGCGCGCCATCCCAGTTACCCATTTGGAGATCGAAGACCAGTCGAGCGGGTGCGGCGAGAACTACGCTATCATCCTCGTCAGCGAGGTATATTACAGTCTCTCTGTTGGGTCCCAAACACGGGCGTTTATGTCGTTCAATAGGTCTTCCAGGGAAAGACGACGCTCGCTCGGCATCGCATGAGTCAGTCGTGTCCATTTTCACCTTCTTTCTGATGATGCTTACTCGATCTGAAGTCAATGAGCTCTTGAAAGACCAAATCGCACAAATGCACGCTTTTTCTCAGGTAAGAAGAGCAGAAATTTTGCCTGAATTTTGGATACCCAACCGATTCACCCAACTAGAAAACGTATACCCCAAAGCAATACGAGGAGCTCCAAGCGAAGGCCGAAACGAAGTAGAGCTATCAGGTTTCAGGTTGGATGCGGATGCGACATTTACACATAAATATAGTGGCTTTACTCTCCTTCTCCCAGTCGTCGACTTGTATAATTTGTCTGCTATGCTTGTACTTTTCTGAACAATCGCTTTCCAATTGTCGTTGACCTCGGTCTTCGGACGCTTGACACCTGTTTGGGGTTATGAAGTCCGGCCCGAAGCTGCGTCCTCCGAATTGGCCGACTGAATTTTCAACCAAACCTCAACGTTCGACCTCATTTACCAATCGACAGAGCATGTCTTTTTCACCGCCTTTCCCGCCTTACGACCCCACGGACAAGCTTGGGTATGCTACATCATACCCCACCTATGATTTCTTAACCAGAAACTGTGTTGATCCAGATTTTCGTGAGCGGCTTGCATTATCAACCAAGACGAGCTCGTCATTCTAATCGACGATGAAGCTATGAAACTGTTGTCAAACGCTGGCCGATTATCCTGACTGGTGTGGTTGATACACTCCACAACGCATGCCACACTCTGTCATTAGATCTGGCTAAGATCGGGAACGAAGATAGTGGCAAGGACGGCTTGAAGGAGAAGGTCGAGGAAGGAAGGGCGATCATAGAGAAAGTCAGTAAATTGAAGTATGAAATGGCCAGGGATAGACCACTAGAGTGAGTCTCTACAGCCGTTGATGTCTCTGCGGGATGTTCTGACCTGCGCCAAGGGATATTCCAGATGATGGCGAGGCTGGCGTTGCGCTTTATAACAAAGAACTGGCTGCATTAGCAGCCGACAAACGGAATACCTGGTTTACGTCTCCTTGGTTGTTTGCAGAGTAAGTGCATAGGCCCGTTCTTTATTTGAAGCTGGTTCCTCACTCTTTCCTCAGATGTTATTTGTGGGTCGTAACGTCCCCCTTCAAGCGACATCATTTAATTAAAAATTCAGATATCGCCTTTTGCGATCATTCTTTCTTCAGACCACCCACTGGAAATCTCAGGATCCATTTTACGACCAAAAAATGAAGACTTTCAAGCAATCCAGCAACTCCATTTTCCGTGAGCACAACATGATTTATCTCCAATTCGATTGGTAATGACACCCGGGTAGACATTGCAACCACGATGCATGAACTTGGAATCGGTGAGGAGGACATCAAGTCCGATCCTAAGAAACTCAAGATCCTATTTAACGAGATGATTCAAATGTGTCTTTGGTATATTCTTTTTCCTCCTCAGCTCGAATCTGCCTTGATTTTATGCATTCATCTCATGTTTGACCTCCTAGGGGAAATGCGACGGTTAGTCAAAGCCCATTGGTGTTGTTATTCACTGACTCTGGCTCACATTCAATTAGGATCTGTCTCTCCTCACCCACTTATCTCAGTCGGATATCCAACACCTCCAGTCAGTGGGCAAAGAAGCCCAAACAGCAAGACAACAGTTCATTCTGAAGGACGACGAAGAGTCCGTGTGGAACCACATCCAGTCGCTGAGGAATGGGCAAGTTGACTTCGTGTTGGACAATTGTGAGATTTCCGTTGCTTCTTATTGGAAACGCGTCGTTGATTTCTGATATGCGCAGCTGGTTTTGAGGTACTTCGAATAACTCCTTCCTCGTGAGATCTTCCTGAGGAACTTCCAGCTCTTTACAGACTTGGTTTTTGCCGATTTTCTAGTCACGTACACGCCCTATGTCTCCAAAGTCGTTTTTCAGTTTGGGTTTCTTCCCTTCTGTGTAAGAAAGCATGATGACAATGTCTTCGTGATCTAGTCCCAAACTCATACCTTGGTTTGTATCCGACGTGACGCCACCTGATTTCAAAGACACCTTCACTGTTCTCGGAGATGCGTCTTTCTTCCCATCGGAAGTTACAAGCAAATTGGAAGCAAATGCTCAACATCTTCAAGAGATGGTCGCCCGTTGGAAATCCTATCTTGATAGTGGCGTAATCAGCCTTTCAGTTCCTCTCGACACCCCGCTTGGAGGTAATTCGCGGAGCTCTGCAGCAGAGTTCTGGACGACTCCCAGACCATATTGGGATTTGAAAACGGAGGCTCCAGAGACATTTTCGAGCCTCAAGGACAGCGGACTTGTCATATTTAAGGTAGCACCTATTTTTTTTTCATTGTGTTTCAAGTCCTAACATAATGCACAGGGCGATCTCAAGTTTGTCTTTTCTCATCTAAACTCTTAGTTTCAAACATAATTTGGAATCATCCCTCTAGTTACAGAAAGTAAGTCCCGTCAAGCGTAGTTAACCTTCCACGGGCTCATTGCATGGCAAAGGCTTACCGGCGATGTTCGTTGGCCGGCTTGGACCCCATTTTCAGAGGCTATAGGTTGATCCTCTGATTCATATCATCCATTGCAATATACTTACCCGTTCTCCGTTCATAATCCAGGTCCTCTGGCTGGTTCTTTCCCCCTTCTGAGTCTAAGGACCAACAAGGCCGATGTCGTCGTGGGTGTTAGCAAGGAAGTCGCAGAAAAGTTGGACTCCAGTGGAGAAAAGTGGCGTGTAGATGGACGGTACGGATCGAGCACGAGGCGTCAACGGGCGTCATTGCATTCAGTTCTGACTTCTACTCGTTTGCAGGTATGCGTTAATCTCCTTCAACGGCCGACTTTAGAGCACCAGATATCCTACCTAGAACCTTTGAGGCGTTGAGTACTTGATTAGAAGCCAAAACATGAGTTTTGAAATTACTAATTGCCATTTATGCAACGTAACCCCTGAGTGCAGTTACTCTTATATTTCCTGTCATCTGTCAACTTAGGCTTACTCGCGTCTAAATCGCATTGTGAGCTCTCTCCACGTTCTTTCATCCGTTGTCGAGGTCATGCGGACTCGGAGTACACATAAATACCATCGCATCCTTGTGCTTTCCTTGGTTTTTTCAGTATCACCTACATGATTGCAAGCCTGATTTTGCTGCCTTTTCTTTCATGTTTGTTTCTTGCGTCAGCTGGTACGGCCTCAACAAGAAGAGCGGTCCCGGATAGCAGTGTTCAATCGACGACGAAGCACCACAAAGTCCTCATCTTGGGAGGAGGCGTCGCCGGCGTAATAGCCGCCCGAACCCTCCATGAGCGCGGGATCGATGATTTCGTCATCGTCGAAGCACGCAATGAGCTAGGAGGGAGAATGCAGTCGACCAGGTTTGCAAACAAGACCATTGAAAAAGGCGCCAATTGGATTCAAGGCATACAGGCGGACAACGGATCTGAAAATCCGATTTACACGTTGGCAAAGAAATATAAACTCAAGACGCAATATAACGATTGGTTTGGGAGCATCTGTGAGTGCCATGTAGAACCATTCGTTCTCGTCTTACCATAGCTGTAGCGACCTTCGATTGTTCTGGCCCTGTGGATTTTCTCGATGTTCTGAACAAATCTGGAGACGATTATGAGCTCCTAACGGCATTAGCTGGTTTGAGCCGTTGTTCCTTCTTGAGTGTGCTATGAACTGAATATTGTCGACGTGTGGCTTCATAGGATATCGCGTGGATCAGAATCTCGTCGATGTCTCTGCACGCTCTGGTTATTTCCTGATTAATGCAGACCCGAAAGACCCTCATGCTCGTGCGGCGGAGTATTTCCAGGTGTGTATACCTTTCAAAGACGTTTGACAAACCTGAACCATTCCTCTTAGTTCGATTGGGAATACGCTCAAACCCCGGAGCAATCCTCTGTCATCGCCTCGTCTTGGGTAAAGCACTATTTTGACTTTTCCCTGGAGCGAAGTTTATATTCACGGCAACATTAGGGAAACAATTTCACCTATAATCCCGATCAAGGAGGGTTCTCGGACGACAACCGAATGTCGATTGATCAGAGAGGGTTCAAGACCATCATCCAACTTGAAGCCAAAGGGTTTCTGAAGCCCCAGCAACAAAGGCTCGATTCGACAGTGAAAACGATATCGTATTCAAAAACGGGTGTCAGTGTAACATTGACGAACGGGGAAATTCTCACAGCGGACTACGCTCTATGCACGTTCAGTTTAGGCGTTCTTCAGCATGACGATGTTGAATTTAACCCTCCTCTACCTCGTAAATTTGTCCATTCGAACCAGTTTCTTGACATTAAGTGCTGATTCGTGAGGCTAGATTATAAGCGAGAGGGTATCTATACCATGGTCATGGCTACATATACCAAAATCTTCTTGAGATTCCCAAAGAAGTTTTGGTTTGATACTGAGGTATGGTTCAGTTATTTGGCTCACGGCTCTCTTGGTTCTTGACTAAGTTCGCTTAATAGATGGCTATTTACGCCGACTCTGAGAGGGGAAGATATCCTGTCTGGCAAAGTTTGGACCACCCGAATTTCTTTCCTGGCTCTGGGATTATCTTTGTAACCGTGACGGTGTGTAATTGGCACATGTATGCTTATTATCGTTAGCTAACCTACTGTGAAGGGAGATTTCGCTGTTAGGCTCGAGGGCCTTCCAGCTGGCCAAGCGCAGCAAGAAGTAATGAGCGTCGTCCGATCCATGTTCCCCGAAGCCGCTGTTCCAGAACCGCTTGAATTCTTTTTTCCACGTTGGCACTCGAATCCTCTATTCCGCGGGTCATACTTGAATTGGCCTCCATCTTTTTCCAGCCAGCACTTCGACAATCTCAGAGCTAATGTAGACAGGTTGTTTTTTGCAGGAGAGGCGACGAGTAGAAAGTACTTTGGTAAGTCGATGCCATAATCAAAGAATCGGCGCTAATTTCGAGTGCTTGATTTTCTCAGGATATTTGCATGGCGCTTACTTCGAAGGTATCGATGCGGGGACCACCATTGCGAATTGCATCCAAGGTGGTCCTTGCGCAAACCTAGAACGCTTCGCCCATATCACGAACTCTCTTCCCTATGAGAATAATTGATGGCATTATCTACATTTCGAGTCTCGAGATCTGTTTCTTGTCTGTCACCTCACTTTTGAAGATCCCTTTACCAGTTTTATATTGTAAGCAATAGATGCGTGAGCGGGATGTTACTTACTCGAATTTATACAAGATTTGAAAGTCATTTACAGATTTAAAACTTCCTGGAGGATCAATTGACTTAAAACTTCAATGAGGCGTCTGCAATTTAGTAAATTTTTAGGGATCATCGATATGGTGCATAGTGTATCTGTAAGGCCATAATTTGTGCTACGCTTATTGAATTGTAACAGTGGAACAGAAATAAGCAGCTGAGCGAAGGCAGTAAAGTCGAGTGGAAGTGCTAGCGCTGGCACCGTCCACCCGACACGACGCTGCGCCGCATCATGATCCTTGAATTTCAAAATCCGCATCATGATGACGTGTTACGCGTTCCTTTCTTGTCCAGTTCCATCTTCTGCCTCGGCTCTCTCCAAACATTGTCAATAATCTCCCATGTCTGACAGTCCGAGTCGTTCGCGTGCACTCATATGATAGCCAGTTATTTTTATGGTGCTCAATGCCACGGGGGTCATCGCCAGTGGCGATAGCGGTACTCGGGCCCATGAGAAAGGAGCTCCTCCAACGGCTGGTGTGCTTCTGCTATCCTTTCCCTTCGTACTATGTGGTGGCTGTCGCATTTTCCATGCCTCCTCCTTCTCGCCTCATTTGGGAGGTCCACCAGCGCAACCCTTGACAGCAGCTCTACACCTCCGGCCAAGCACCATAAAGTGCTCATCCTAGGAGGAGGAGTGGCTGGCGTCATAGCTGCGCGAACCCTTCACGAGAATGGGATTGACGACTTTGTTATCGTCGAAGCACGCAATGAGCTAGGAGGTCGTATGCAGACAGCCACCTTTGCGAACAAGATCATCGAACAAGGCCCGAACTGGATTCAAGGCACTCAGACTGGAAACGGACCTGCCAATCCGATTTTCGTTCTGGCCCAGAAGCACAAGCTCAAGACGCAGTTCAACGACTGGTTCGGAAGTGTTTGTTAGTTGCCGATCTTTTTATACTCTTCATTATCAGTAGTCTAAACTTGGGTATGGACAGCCACATTCGACGCTTCTGGCCCTGTTGACTTCCTCGACGTTTTCGACCAGTCCGGGGATGACTTTGCAAGCCTGACGGCATTGGCTGGTAACCCTGTTGCTCGCCAATCCTTAAACGTGTCACTAAAAATAGTCATCGTATCTAGGATCTCGCGTTGACGGAAGCCTCGTCGATGTCTCTGGACGTACGGGTTACTCACTATCCCAGCAAAACCACGAGACGCAGCTGCTCGTGCCTGTGAGTACTACCAGGTAGGTTTTATTATCGTTCGAGGACGCCTCAAGATGCTCAACTTCTTTTAGTTTGACTGGGAGTATGCCCAGACTCCGGAGCAGTCTTCAGCGATTGCCTCGTCATGGGTAAAGATCCTCCTTTTCACTTCAGGGGGGTCAGACTTGATGACGACAATTATCAGGGAAACAATTTTACTTACGACACCGATCAAGGAGGGTTTTCAGATGACAACCAGATGGCGATTGACCAAAGGGGATTCAAATCTCTCATTCAACTTGAAGCAAACGAGTTCTTGACATCTGGACAGAAACTGTTCAACGCCACAGTGAAGTCGATATCATGGTCTAAAACCGGAGTTTCTGTAACTCTTCAAAATGGCAATGTCCTCACTGGGGATTTTGCAATCTGCACATTCAGTCTGGGAGTTCTTCAAAATGACGATGTGCAATTTAAGCCTGCTCTTCCGGGTAGGTCTCTCTAAAAGTCTCTTAACTTGCGATTTTTGATGTTTTTATTATTATTAGATTTTAAGCAAGAGGCTATCCAGAGTATGGTGATGGCGACCTATACAAAGATATTCCTCCAATTCCCGAAGAAATTTTGGTTTGACACAGAGGTATGAATTTACTCGAATATAGAAACGATAAAATTATAACGCCAAGTTCTCCAGATGGCCGTCTATGCCGACTCTGAGAGAGGGAGATATCCTGTCTGGCAAAGCCTAGATCACGCCAACTTTTTGCCTGGATCAGGTATTATCTTTGTAACAGTGACGGTTCGTAAACCTGAGTCGCAATTTGGTGGAGAAAGACACTGACGAGTTGAAAAGGGCGATTATTCTGTGAGGATCGAGGCCCTTCCAGATAGCCAAGTGAAGAGCGAGGTGATGGGCGTCGTCCGGTCTATGTTTCCGAATGTCACAGTCCCAGAACCTCTCGACTTCTTCTTTCCACGATGGCACAGCAACCCGCTATTCCGAGGATCCTACTCGAACTGGCCGCCATCGTTTGCTAGCCAGCACTTTGATAATTTAAGGGCCAACGTTGGTAGGCTATTCTTTGCTGGCGAAGCTACGAGCAGGAAATACTTTGGTACGTCAATTTTCGTGATCCTAAAACAAAGTACTCGAAGATTCATTTTCCCCTCGAAGGTTTCTTGCACGGCGCTTATTTTGAGGGACTTAATATTGCGACGACGGTTGTAAATTGTTTGAATGGGAGCTCTTGTGCAGATCTGGAGCATTTTACGCAGATAACGAATGCTCGGCCCTATGAAAATAATTAGTGAATGTCTTATTTATTCATTCAAGTTATTTCTGCCCATTTGAAACACAGCGCCTATTTTCTCTGCCTGGGAATGAGGACCAGCGATGACAGTAGAGCGTCGTACTTATTCTCCAGCTACAACCTAAGTAGACGATCATCATGGGTATGACAGATGCATGCAAAACCGTAGACAGTTTTCAAAAAATTCACGTTGTGCCCCGTTGTTTGGGTAAACACCCATTTTCAGTGAATTATTGACGTAGGGAGGAGTACTTCCGCTCCAAGGACCCTTAGAGAGCTCCACGTTGGAGTAATTTGCCGGCGGGTTGTTATGAATAAGGCTTCGTCGGGAGGACCGATGTGTGGAGCTGACCAAAAGTGATTGTTTACACAAATACAGGCGCACTGAAGGGATTTTCGAGAACTGTCTACGGTTTTGCATGCAGCTGGAAAACAATATTCAAGTCTTTCTCAGGCAGTCAAGTGGTGTCGTATTTGGAGTTCTCTGCCTCTTTGCGGTCGGTTTAGAACATAGCACAAGCATAATAGGATTTTTCTCTGAAAGACAGAGAAGTTCTGGTTGTTGACTTCTAAAATAGGCTATCTGCTCACGTGTCTGCTCGCGTGCCAAGTTTCCATCAGACATCCCATCATCTCATCCGCCAAGCGCTTTTGCTGAAATACCGCTCAGTGCGATTCTTGCGATTCATCGCAGGTTGTACCGGTATATTTTATGACCAGATATTCCCTCTCCGAAGAGCGCACTTATTTTTCTCTAGCTTACTCTCTCGTTCCCGGGTCCCTTTTTCCACCCCTCTTAGACTTATTCACCGAAAGTTAGATGCCCGGTTGTTCTATGCAGAAGTTCAGGCGATTTCGTTGGCAGGGTTTTGAATCCATCGCGCATTCATCTTGATGATGGCATGGATCGGCATGCCCACCGCTGCCAGTCCATGTGCACCTGGCTACCCCGACATACGACGGCAACGCGGTCATGTTATTTCCCTCTCCATTCCAGCCCTTCTAGTGGCGGACGTTTGCTTCCTTTTGATTCTTCCTTAGTCTTGCCCCCCCACCTTGGCTGTCTCTTTTTTTCTCTTTTGGCCGGTCCTCTTCGTCCATTCCTTCATATTCTTTCGTTCGAGGGTATGCAAAGCAGCCTCTGAACACTTCACACTCTTTACTAGTCCAAGGCGGGCCCACTCTCACCACCCTCCGGAAAATGTTAGGTCAAACAGCACGTCGGATGGTAAAACGCTCCCTCTCTTTCGCCAGGGTGAAACTCTTGGTAAGGACCATCATTATGGCATTTCATTATGGGGACTTACTCTTTAAGCAGTATAGCAGAGTTACTTTGACACGATTCACCACCTTTTATTTCTTTTTCGCCATCATCGCATGCGTCATTCTGACTGCCCAGCAAGCCATTAACTTCTCGGACAATGCAACCGCCAACGCACTGCTGACACCTATTGTGAAGAATGTTTCAATGAGCACTGTAATCGTGCTAGATGGGTCGAAACTACAAGTATGTAACAGCATTCCGAGCCAACGTGGAACAGTTTGTACGACAATGTTGGACTTCGATAGCAACTTGACTTCACGGGCCGTGTCTGAGCCTCTGATGGTGTGTGGCTTTAAAAGTGCCCTATTCTAAAACCTTTGACGACCCTTGCAATTTAGTGGACTCGACATGGGGACGATGACGAATTCCAGGAGGATTCAGGGGACGAATTTTCTGGCAGTGGGAATATTGATATCTCCCAGCCCTCGAACGGGTCTTCCTCTGGGTTGAGTGACAATTGCGTCCTCTCCTTGGCGTGGATGCAGGAAATGTGAGTCCACTGAAGGTGCGCGAAACCTGCTAGGTATTCATCATCACGCAGAATCCAAGATGCTGAACGTGAAGACATTGTGACTCTCCTCTTTCAAATTTGGCTTTTCAGCCTTGCCCTCGTTGCTGTATGGCTCCACTAGATTTGCTCTCATATTTCGAAACTAACATTCTTTTTAGATCTTGAACGAATCGATTCCACACTTGGGGGCATCCTTCTTTGGGCATGCGCTTGTTACTATGTGGGCTGCAACCCGCTTGTGGAAGACGAATGAGAAAATGCATCTCTTTCGCGACAAGATTGTTCCTCTGGCCTGTGGAGGAGTTGATGTTCTGGGATCGTGGTGGGATATCAGGGTACAACATTCGGTGAGATTCGCAAAAATGTCGACATTTCCTCTGTTATTCAGTGACTTCCAGATCCCAATCGTCGTGATTAACTCTTTAACTCTGGTAGCTTTCAGCTACCTTTCAACGAGACTATACAGAGTGAGTTTGGCTGCATTTCCTGGCACTACATCACCTCAGCTGTAAATTTTGTTTTAGGTGTACGCCAACGAGTCCTTCAGCAGGGTCGGCGCTTCTCCGACGATACATAGAATTTACAAGGTACCCAACTTTTCTTTACACTCCTCAACCCGCCATTGCTAACGAATTTCTTTTGATATTCAGATTGTCCTACTCTTCTCGGTTTGTCTGCAATTGACCGGTTTCTTTTCGCTTGCGTCGACGGTTATGTGGATCGATAAAATCTGCCACGGTGCAATGAAGAAAATGGCTCGCCATTGGGCCCTCTATCTAACAGCGTTTGTTGTAGTTTTGTTGGTAAGAACACCTTAGTTCCTTCTTTTTTTTTTCCTGATGTCCGATCAACCGCAGTCCCAATTACCCTGGCTCTACACGGTTCGTTTACCCACTCCTTCCAATGACTGACGAACTGAGATGTTATTCGATCAGGGCTGGGTTTGTGTTCGCAGGGAATGCAAGCGTTCCTTTGCAGTTTACTGCGGCCTGTCGGCCTTCCTCCTGCTCATCTCAACTCTGATGTTCACGAGTCCACGTGAGTGCTCTCTAGAAACTCGCCCTTTGTCAGCTCAACGAACGAATCGTCCAGTTTATCGATTCATTTTCCTGAGCTGGCCATTTTTCGCCACTATTACTGTAACCGCGTACATTTTGAGTGTCGTCACCTGCGTCCTCAGTGTGCTATGCCGGCTCAATTTCGGGAAGGGTCTTGCACATTACCGTAAGCAACTTCAATATCCAGCTTACCTTTCCTTGACACTCTCCGTCGCAGTTCAAGTTACGGAGGCCTTGGAAGGCCTCGACTTCACACCCGTCTCATTTTCAAAAGGATACGACAATAACACCGAAAAAGTGAGTTTCCACGACCTGAAGGCCTCCTCAACAAAACTCTCGGCCGCGCCGATCAACCTTCAGCTGCCAGGCCTGGCATACCAAGAACCAAAGAAACAAACCCGCCGAGGGTCGTCGATCTACTACGAAGCCAACGGAGTGCCTCTCCAGTTCTCCTCGTCGCCGCCTCTCATCTCGGACCTCGGCCCGCCTCCGAGGCGGTCGAAATCCGTGGTCAAGCCGCCGATATCACCTCCCATGAAGACGCCGATCTATGCTTCAAATATGCGGGGATCGACGTACTACGAGAAGGAGTTCGTAGTTGAGAGGGAGTCGCGCTCTGCGCCACATTCCGCCTCCTCCCATGGTTCGACTCGGAGCATAGTGCTCTCGAACCCGCCCGCCCGCACATCGTCTGCGAAGGCGTCCCCATCGCTTGGTTTGCCTGCTAGCCCTCAGGCAAGCAGGAGTGGAGGCTCTGGAAGGGTGGCCCCGCCACCATTTTAAATTTTATTTTTCGGCTTGGTGGGGTTCATGGACAATGTACATTGATTGTATGTAAATTTGAACTGTTATGCTGATGTAGGCCGCCTTCGCGTCCTGTTGTATGTCCTTCGCTTCATTCCACTCAGTGGGCCTGACTTCCAGTGAGGAAGTCGTCTCTGAAAGCTGATGCTTCGTAAAATTATCGATCCAGTCCCAGCCAAGCACCAGTCTCCCTTCCATCAAAAATGCGGGTTTGGCTGACATGAGGGTATAAGATTTTAATTACATTCCAGCTGGCAGCAGCAAGATACGTCCTTATAGTACACAACACGACAGCTACGTCAACGCGTCCGTCGAAACGTTTTATTTAGCAACACGAAAAAAGAAAAAAAAATCTAGAAGTCATTGAAGAAAGAGCGCTCCTCCTTCGGCGAATACGACCGTGGCACGCCCCCGCTCTCCAGCTTCGACGGCGTTGTGCCTGTGCCAGTGCCGGCTTTGGGCAGCGTCTGGACGAAGTACATGGTTTGGCCGAGGTAATCGCCGGTATCACCCTTGACCATGGAGCCCTTGGACATCCGCACGCTGTTCGTCTTGTGTGCGAAGGCGTCTGGGGAGAAGTTGAGCGATGCGAGTGTTGACTCTGCGTGCACTGTATGAGGAAAGAGAGGAGGGAGGTTTCAAAGATGAGAAGTGGTTATTGAGAGAAAGGGACGGATAGTTACGGTATTGCGCCAACCCCTTGCCAAAGTTCACCCGACACACGACGCCTAGCGTCATGCTCGAGATGAGCAGGATGAACGACGCAACTGTGAAACAGCCGAGGAACGGCCACTGCATGAAGCTCCTGTAGAACGCACGACGAAAGATGAACATATGAGTATCATGCGGCGAAACAAGATGGGAGGACGACGACGCACCAGCGGTAGACAATCGAGTAGAACATGATGGCCCATCCAGAAATGATGCAGAACCCGATGGCCAGGAAGAACACCATCACTTTCTTCATCTCCCGCCGTATTGAATACCAGCCCTGTTCCGAGATTATCATGATCAGGATATGTGTGGTTTTACTTATCAGATCCAGCAGATATGGGATACACACCATGACAATCCACGGTATCAGGAGCTGGATGGGACATCAGTTCTACTAGGCCATGATGGACGACGGAGCCGCAGCACACTCACGATAGTCGTGCTGATGAACAAAGCCTGGTACACCGCGGTGTGTGCAGATATTTTGGCGATGGCGGTGTTCATGAGGACGTCAGTCCACAGACCCATCCCGGTTACCAAGACGAAGGCCTCCAGCTGAAGGCAGGCGAGAACAGCCATGAAGAACTATATATAAGGAAGATGACAGGTTTGTCGACGAACAGAGATTCGGATGGGCTGGACGAACGAACCTTATGAATCCGCATGACGTGTTCAGGCGCGCCGACACATTTGAAGGACTGGTCATTGTATATCTACACATTCGATGCCTCAGAACAGCTCGTGTACGTAGAGAAGAGGAAAAGCCTACCTTGAGCAGTGTCCAGGAGAGATACGAAAAGAAGATGAGGCCAGTGGTGCTCAAGATCAAATCTGCGATCTAATCCCGAATCAGATATCAGCCCTAACGTAAAGGTAAAATTTCCAATCACCTCAAAGCCCTGGCGTTTCTCCCAGAACGCAGTGAAGATATCGATTGAACACGGTGTTCCCTGGTCAGCCAGAAGTTCTTGGAAATTCTGTTTGAAGTAGGGCCCGCGCCAGATGGCATACATCGCCCAGCCCGTGGAGAGCGCTCTTGTCATGAGAACGGCGAGACTGGCGCGGAGATTATGAGATAAAGCAAGGAAGAAAAAATAGAGCTGTCGTACACGTGGGGCACAGAGTCGTTGAGGATGGCAAGGAAGGAGATTGCTAGGAGCCAAAATTGCAGGCAGATCCATGAGATATCTTCTCTCCTCATATTTCGAAGGCTGACGGAGGAAGAAAAGATGGCGTCAGTGGAAAGCCATGAAACAGAAAAAAAGAGCTTGCATTTGTGATGGGAAGACAAGAATCTGGGTGCACTGTTTCGACAACTCGACTTCTGTTCCGTTCATCAACCCAAGCCTAAGACCGGTGACCTCTGTCTCATTCAGTGGGTTGAATTCCTTCGTCACAGTCAACCCATTCTCCCAACCTTGTAATTGCTGGGAAGACGTGCTCTAGCAGTGCATAACTCGTCAATACCGTGTCCAGGATAGGGGGCGCGTAAGTACCTGAGTTGAGTTTCCACTGTACTTTGGAGAATCAATCGTCGAGTTGAAGATGGTAAAGCAGGGGTAGATGGCTTGGCCGTGAGGAACATCATTGCACATCCGCAGAATTAGCTTGCCAGTTGAGCCCTCGAGGTATGTCAAGTTCTGGAAGGGTATCTCTGCTTGGGAGACAATGCCAGAAATGAGTGTGCTGTATTCAAAGTCGGCAGAGTAGAGAAAAGACTGGATGAGGCCTTGGACAAAGCAATAGATGAAGCTGAACACGAAGAAAGCGGTCGTAAAGCGATTGAGAGTGATTCGAGCGTACTATTGGACGCAGATCAGCTAGCGCTCGTTCGAAAACGAGATATTGATACTCACAGCGGAGGACGCCTTGACCTTCAGACCCTGTCTGGAGAAAATTGGGTGATGCATGATGATCAAAAGAGTGAAAGCCCCAAGAATCGAAAGTCCAGCTCAGTAGGAGGGGAGCACTGAGGAAAGACGGCCCTGCCGAAGAGAGAATCAAAGTGAGGGTAAGAGGGAAGAGCTCTCAACTGTTCGAATAGCACAGTGGACGCTTGACACCATTCTCAGGTTCATCTCACGGACAGCAACCAGGGCCAAAATAACCTCTTTCCCACTGCAAAGGGGTGGACGAGATTAGAAACTCACCCCTCTGTTCCCGATGTCAGAGTATTCCAGATGTCTGTTTTTGAACAACTTCGCAACCATCATCTCGACAATTTTGTTGGCGGAAAAACAAAGCCTGCGACCCTGCGCCGTGCCGTGAAAGGCGGGCCGATTTCTTTCATTGTTTTTTTTATCTATGCTCTCCCACCTGGCAGCAAGATCCTTTAGAACAAGAACTGCGGTTCTTCAACGAGCGATACATCTATCGCAACCAAAGGAAAATGTCGCTGGCGACGCGCACAGAGCGGTCGTAAAGGAAAACAAGGACATCTCGTCCATGGACAGGCTGTTGAAGGCGGTCAGTGAGTCTCAGTCCCTCTCATGAAGCTCCAAACCGCCTTTGAAGAGATATTCCAGGAGAGAGATCAGACTCGGCCTTTCACAAGTACATGGTTTCGTCTTATCTCGCGCGCAGCGCTGCTGAGTTTGGGTGTTGACACACATTATCAGTGTCGTGCCACTGAGGAACCCCGTCCTCTGGGCTGAGGCGCTCTTGCACGCAACGGCGAAACATGAAACCCATTCAGCCACCAAAACGCCGGAAGTCACAGTCAAGGCTCCTCTCACCCACCGACGCATGCACGACTCGTACACGGAGTTGGTTCTGCCCTTTGGGACGTCCTCGGAGCTCTTGGAAAAGTACACAAACGCTTCCGGAGGAATTCGGTTTGGAAAGTACGCCCCGTCCCCATTTTCTAGACAAAAAAACCTGTGCATATGTCTTATCGTGATAGATTGATGGAACACCTCGACTCTCTGGCTGGATCTATTACCTACAAACATATGCTTGGTCCGGGAGTCCTGTCTGTCGGGCGGATAGAAGATCATGGTTTCTATATCGTCACCGCATCAGTCGACCGGTACGCTCGGCGACGCGCCATCTATCTATTTTCTTCCTTGACTGTTCTGACTCTTGTGATGATTTGCGCGCCCATTCAGCCTTGACATGTTGTCTCCTCTGAACCCCGCGCGCGACTTGCGGTTGAGTGGCCAGGTCATATACACTGGACATAGCTCCATGGAGGTCGCCGTTAAAATGGAACATATTGGAATGGGTCAACCCGATGACACGGTATTGATAGGTCAGTGATCATGATCATGATCGCGAAAAATAGCGACCCAAAATTAACCCAACGATCAATATTAACTGTCGACGCAGGACGGTTCTCAATGGTCTGCCGCGACGCGACGACGCACCGCGCAAGAGAGGTCAACCCTCTCGTTATATCTACGCCAGAGGAACAAAGCCTCTACTCTCTCGGAGAGCGTAAGTTACGCAGGAAACTTCCATTTTCAGAGAATTCTAACAACGCGGATCCATCAGAGATGAAGCAAAGGCGCCTCGCCAACGCGCAAAAATCCCTCGAGAAGGTGCCCCCAAGCTCCTCCGAGGCCGCCGAGCTGCACGAGTTCTACCTCAAATACGGCCAAACCGAAACCCCAGACTCCGCCCCGAACCGCGTCTGGATGGGCAACACGATCCTGGAGAAGTGCATGCTGATGTTCCCGCAGGAGCGCAAGTACGTACCTATCAGTCAGTCGGCTTTCATCTAGAACAGAGCCCTCTCCTGGCGACGTCGATGCGATGTGCTGTGCTGCTGTGCTAAGTGCTGCGTGCTGACGGTGGAACGACAGTGTTCATCAGAAAATTTTTGGTGGCTACCTGATGCGGCTAGCATACGAGGTGGGCATCATGATTATCAGCACAGTACTAGTGTGGCTGATGTTCAATTTTTTTCTTCAACTTCTGTGTCGCAATGGCCGTAAACGTCCGTTTTTTCTGACTTTAGCTTGGTTTTACAAACGCTACCATGTTCACGCGGGGATGCATCCGCTTCCTCTCCCTTGATGGGATCTCCTTCGCCCGCCCAGTTCCTATCGGCTCTATCCTGCGCCTCCGATCTGAAATTTTATACACAAAAACGTCACCTGAGTACCCCATCCTCGTGGTAAGTCTCTCTTGTTCCTGTTTTTTTTTTTTTGTCTAATCCCTCCACTTTCACTTTCGCAGCACGTAGGCGTAAGAGCCGACGTTGTAGACGTCAAGACCGGCCACGAGCAAACGACCAACGACTTCCGCTTCACATGGTGCCAGGAACACGGCCAGGCGAGCTCAGACCTCCGCCAGGTGGTTCCTAAGACATATAAAGGTGAGCAACATAGATTCATTATTTCTGATAGGGGCTGTTGCTCAGCGTCTTCTACCCTCTCTATTCTTGCAGAGGCAATGCTCTGGCTGGAAGGAAAGCGCGCGCTCGAGGTTGGCGCAGAGATACGGGGATTGAGGATCAAGTGAATAGAGAGTATCCTGTTTTATTATCGAACACGTAAGTTAGAAAGTTAGAATTGTCTAATTAAGTTAGCTGTACAAGCAACCGTTTCGAGGTGGACTGTGTTCTTCTGTGCATCCTGTCTCTATTGACATGGGGAAGAAGCTGCGTTTTATTATAACTCGCGCCATGATACCCGTCTTTTACGACGACTACGACGACTCGGACGACTAAGTTCAGGAAAATATTAGCCTAGGTTTCAGAGACCTAAGAACACAACTCATGATCACTATGAGAACGAATGACAAAACCGACTGTCGTGCTAGAACTAGTAACTATATATCAGGACAACTTCTGGCAGAGCTACCTACTTGAACTCGGGGAGCTCCCCACATGTCCATCGAAACTACATCGGGACTCAATAGGAGAATCCTAGGGCTCTTTGAGTTTTGATTGTGTTTGCGTCAAGACTTTCGAAGGATCACTCTTAAAATGTCCGGAATGTCGCTGGAGCAAATATTCAGCAGGCGCTAGATACGCTGGATTGGACATGGACTGACACCTGCCTTGGTGCGGCCCACCACTTGATCTCCATTGCATGCTGGCATGAGGGCCGAACTGTTGTAATCTCGAAAACGCTAAGAGAAATGCTAGGTCTCTAAAAATCAATTCATCGCGGCAATAATAACATAATGATTCGAATTTACTACAATCCATCGGAAACAAAGTAAGTAAACATTATTGATGGACATACCGCATGGCATTAGTTATCTGAGACGACTTGTCACTGTTGTCAGAATTTCAATCATAGTATTGTCGGCATTTTTTGTGTACAACAATTGTGGGTTTATTTGTCAACAGCCGTATTGTTACGCAGCCAGCTCCTGTAAGGTGAAAGACACTGATTGAGACGCCTGTCCTATGAATTGGACCGTTGAACCATTGACGACAATTTGGGTAATATAACGGGCTCCATCCCTCGGCAACTGCTTGACAAGATTATTGCCCGCATCATACCCGAGGATACAGAAAGAAACGCGGTTGTCGACATAACTCAGAGCTAGTGAGATAAGGTGAGTAGCATCCCTCTTGAAAACAGGAATATAATCTCACCCCAGTAAGTGAGGCCAGAGTAACGCAGTACAGGATACGACGAGGCATTCCCGTTGAGGTACACGTATTTTAAACCACTGGGAGGAGTGGGTTGAGCGTTTGCGTCAGCAGTCGTGACCAAAGGAACAGAAGGGTCCGGCGTGGTAGTGGTCGTGAGGTTATACAGCTCGTCTGTAGTACATGTGACTGAATTATTAGACTGGCCGATGAAGCTGACTTGATCGTTTTGTACTGTGATACTGGTGATATAACGTGCTCCGTTTTTCGTTTCCTGTCCCAGAAGTTTGTTGTTTCCATCGTATGCCAGTATGGCATAGGCGACACGATTGTCGTTGAAACTCAATGCTACATCAGGAGGAATTAGTCTATGCCAAAAGATATAGGCGATGCGTTCGCACCCCAAAACCTGTATCCAGAAATGAAGTCGACGACGGGGTATGCTTTGTAACCTCCGGAGCTTAATGTGGTATATTTCAAACCATCGGGTGGTGTTGGTTGGAGGGTTGAGTCGGCCGTTGTGACGATAGGGATCGCAAGCAACTCATCGAATGTGCACGTCACGGAGTTTCTTGCTTGCCCAATGAAAGTGACTGTCTGTTTTCCAGAATCCAGAGTGACGCTCCAGATATAACGAGCCCCGGTCTTGGACCACGTTCTGACAAGTTTGTTGTTCTGGTCAAAGGCGAGAATAGCGAATGCGACTCTATTATCATTGTAGCTGAGGGCTGACGAAACATCATGAGCACGTTAATTAATCACGAAAATAGGGAAACCTTACCCCAGTAGACGTATGGGCCAACCTGGAACACGGGATAGGCTGTATTGTCGAATTCGAGCTTGTCCGGGTCTGTGATGTGTATAATTAACGCCATCAGGAGGTTGAGGTTGCTTTGTTGCATCTAAGGTTGAGACGGTCGGAGGGAGTTCTTTGTATACCCCCGTAGCGGGCTCGCCTTGGGCAAAGAAAGCATAGTTGGGATCACCGCCCCAAGTGGCAGCAAGAGTGATTACCTTCGCCGTTACTTGCAAACCAGGTAAACTGAATGGCGGCGCAGGAATGGTCATCGTGTTCCCTGGATAAGATTTCAGTTCAACTACGGCAGTGTCATTTATGTAGAGGGTCAGCGCTGTTGTGACCGACTCGTCCGTGTACAAAGGATTCCACTGGATTTGCAACTCCCGTTGCCCGCCATCTGTCACAACCATTTGAACAGAAACAGGTTGTTTCGACATATCCAGCCATTGGGCTGCGAATCGAGGCCGAAGTTGCGAAAAGTCATAAACGAGATTCGCTCGACGAAGCACGTAGTCGTCCAATTGATTTTGGCCAAGCTTTGCGACAGTAGTCGGGTTGGTCACCACTTTACGGAGTAAGGCAATGGCGTCGCGATAATCCAGAGCGCATTGAAGCGCTGTCGCGAGGGCAGACGGATAGTCCTTGCTTTGAGTCCAGCGATCAAAGTCCTTGTTGAGGGCGTCGTATATTTGCTGGCAAAAGGGTCTTGGTCAGATGGTGGGTTAAGCGGGCCTGGAGGGCTCGGTCGAGGTGGTGGGTCTGGTGGTGGGGAAGGCACCAGCGCTGGAATGAGACCAAACAACCCGAGGAGGATACCAGCCAATGTAGCACCAGTAGCACCCGCTTCGCTGGCGGCGGCTGCGGCGGCACTACCGGCTGCTGCCGCGGCCCCTGCTCCGCCACCGCCCGATGGACCAGTATCCCCGTCCGGGCCACCACCATCGTCAGGTTTGTCGGGCTTCTGGTCGGGATCTGGTGGATCAGCTGGATCGGCCGGGGGTTCGTAATAGTCACGGCATATCAGCGACGCAAGTGCTTCTGCAGTGAGTTCCTTCAGAGCAACGAGCGCGATAACTTCCGCGAGCTTGTCCTTGTTGTCCCACAGACCCTTTAAGATACTGGAAGCCCACGTCATTGAGGAAGAAAGTCAAACAATATTGACCACATACACAGAACTGAGTCCTTCAAAAATTGTGCGAGGCTGTTCCCGAAGGAGTCGAGCGTATTAGGAATCCCGACCGTGAAAGTAAGCGGGTTGAAGACGACACTTGATGGTGTGGTCACCGATGGAGAGGTTAAAGCTCCCAGTGACATCGAAGCTAATAGTCGTGACGCCAGATGGAATGCCTGATTCTGGAGACTGACCGGGCTGCGAATCGGATAAGTTGACATTGACACTAATCGTCGACGTGACGAGTTTACTAGAGAAAACATCAGACATGTTGACACATAATCCATCGAACTCACTCAAAGGCAAGGATGATTGGACCGCAGTCGCTTCCATCTGCATTGCTTAAGTCGCGTATGGTGTCGATTAGTTGAAGGGCCTCGATGATGTCATTGAATACACCAGGAAGGCCGACGAACCGCAGCTGGTTCTTGCCATTCTTATTGACTATTCGATGCTGACTGTCGCCGAGCCGCCTGGCAGAAAATTTGCATTGACAGTGATGTCTCCTCTTAGACCTGGGATCGAATTGCTGTATGTAAGTTTAATGGAACCAACATCAGTGCCGAAAAGCGATATGCCCGCCTCTACAAAACACCCTTTGTCGATAGTGGACAGACCAAACGAGGGACCCTTGGTGGTGTCGTCTTTAGCGTGTAGGGTGATACAAACGACTTCGACTGGAGTAACTTTGGTGGCCGCAATTTGAATACCTTGTGTATTATTGTCGGTCGTGAAAATATCCACACTCAGATTGAAGGCTATACCTATGTGAACGATTTAAGGATCCTTTAGACCTGCGACCGACTAAATATGACATACCATATATGCTGGTGGCCGCTTCAGCATGGAATCCTTGCAAATACGTTCCAGAGCTCGGCCCAGGCTGTCCGCTAGGCGTCTTGGAAGTAGCGCTCCACGCGTAGTAAATGAGGAGATTGGAGAACGAGATGTCCAGAAGCTCAGCTGGGAATCCAGATCCGAATATACTCTGAAAGAGGACGCCGATATTTAACGTGCCAGGGACGGTAATCACCAATGCGCCAACAGACCCTGACATGAAAATGAGATAACAAATGCTCTCCACACTGCCTAAGGCAATCGTGGCAGACAACTTGATCACGTATGAGCCGTACCGGTCGCCATGACTAACCACGCCCTGATTGGCAGCATCATCGTCGGTTTGGGGGGTCGACGAAAAGGTATAATCAACCTCGAGCGCAATAGTCTTCAGTTGAAGAGCGCCGAGCTCCAAAAGCGTGCCGCCCGAGGTACTGAAGGCCAAGGTCGCGGTGGATTGAGTAATAGTAGAATGCCCCAGCAATGACCAGCTTTCCGTGTCGGAAAATTGGACGACACATTCAGCATCGAGCTGGAATATACTTGACGAAGACGTGGAACCGGAAACAGGGAGACTATAGCTGAGCTTGATGTTTTTGACCAGCAGAGCAGAAACGGGTTGAATGGATGTGATGGCGGCTACGAAGGTGACAGTCGTTTGTGCAGCCTTGCTGAGGTAACAAGACACCGTTATGTTCGACGAAACTAGGTTCGAATCGATGACCGCTAGGTTATCGCTTAAAGATCCGGAAGTTGCTGCGCCTATGTCCAAGCTAGCAAGAATAACTAGTCCAATCGTAACATCCGCGTCGATAAACGGATCTATAGGCGCTAGTGTGTTGCCTTGGCCTAGCTGTGCCCAGGCCCCGAGGTCAGAAAGCTGCTGCCTGACAGCGGAGAGCTTTGTGGTGTTCGGGCTTCGAAAAGCAAGCACAAACGCGTTGGATATAGTCTAGGGTTGAATATTAATGAGGGCCGATCACACAGGACACTTGTAATTTAGAAGACGTACAAGATGTGTATCGACGAATTGCGCCAGCTGAGAATCCTGGTAGATGTCCATGAAGCGGAAGTTCTTGACGGCCAAAGCGAAAGTGAACCCCCAAGTAGATGATATTTCTTCGACAAGAAGGACGGAAGCAAATTGGCTATCTTTCCCCCAACTAGCTTGGCCAGCAACCATGTAAATGTTGGTCTCCCCGAGCTCAACCAACACACTTAGACGCTCCAAGGAAAACCTGGAGGATACTGTGGATGGCAAGGTGTCCTGCCAGACAGTTGTCGTGCCCTGAGGATCATCCGCCGTCCATGTGAGCGAGTCGACGACATCACTTGCTAGAGTTCGGCCTCCAATGTTCGAAATATCTCCTCCGATGACGAGCTTGGAAGTGCTACCTGACGCGTATTGTATGCCCGCAGACAAATGCCAGCTAGAACCAATTTGACCTTCCCAGGCTATCGACCAGCTCTGAGTGTCAGCGAGCTTTTGCCAGCGGAGGGTTAAACGATTGGCGAATGTCCGAATCTGACCGATGTTCTGGCTTCCCCAGGTGAGCTCAACCTCAAACGCCGATAAAAGAAGAGCATCTTGGACGTATTGGACTTGAACCATGATGTGTCCTAGTCTCAACGTTTTGAGGGCATCTGATCCGATGATAGGGACAGAGCCGAGGTCTATCGTCGAGTCGATCGATTTCGCCAGTGCGTCGAATGTGAAGTCGTCGTCAAGGTTGTCGAATCGGAAATACCCAGGTTCGGTTTTCGTTGGAAGAACCAAGTTTCCGATGCAAACAAATTGATCCGCGAAAAGCAGGTGGGTCCTAACTTCTGCTTTCCATTCCACGTCTTCATACACGATAGCCAAGTCGGCGCTGGAGACCACAATGGAAGGAGTGTTCAGGAGAGTGAGCTTGTCGATATGTGCCTGAACGGAGAATGCAGTAATGGAGGGATTGTTGTTCACGTCCTTGCCAATATCCAGTGACGCTTCGACGATACTAATGGCGTTTGTAAGGTCGCCAAGGATGGGTATAGCCGCCGTGACTGAATCCCAAGATGAGTTGGTTATTTTTTGGAGGAAAGTCCCGATGCTTGGAGGAGCGCCTTCAGTTGTATCCAAACGAACACTAAGTAGTGGGACCGTCCCCGAGGTAAAGGTCTGCTCTGCCTGTGTCGGCCAACACGTAAGCTGAAGGTTGACGCTGGAGCTGGTCTCCGGAAAATTGACTAGATAGTCGAGCTGTAAGCCGATGTTGGTTGGGGAAGCTTTGATCATCACCGTCAACGAAACATCGGAGGCCTGCGAAGTAGATATGATTATAAGTAAACAAAATCAAAGACACAAATGTCAGTGGAGCGGAACCACTAACCTGCTTCGGCTGAATGCTGGACGGGAGGTATTGCCACGGCGTCCAGGAACCGATGTCGAACTTGAAAAAGACCTCGTCCAGCTGAAAAGATGAAGTCGCTCCATAACAACTCTGAACGAAACTAATTCCAACGGCGGAGAGTGAGGTCCCCAGAGCGAGAGTTGGTCCGCCAAGTGGAAGTGGGATGGGATCCGGAATGGTTGGGAACGTAAGAGCCTTGAAGACGTTCGTGAGCGACGATGGAGAGGAAACCTGCAAACTGAACCGGAATGGACCCTTCTCAAGCCTCGACACAGTGCCGAGAATGTCGAGGTTGATGCCACCAGAACCGCTAAGGGTCGCATCAACCACGATGCTCATGTCGTACGGAGCATCGTAGGATACTGGGTCGCGAGAAACACTCACAGAAACGCCCTTGACCTCGAAAGTGATCCCGGCTAGCTGTACATCGAGTGACGAGGGAGTAACTGCTGCCAAAGAGGCCCGAGCAACATCCGTCCCAAAAGGGGACAGACTGAATTGGATCTCCGAACGTGGGATATCTGTGAGCCAAGTTGGGAGGGATATAATAGAAGATAGGGAACTCGGTAAGATGGCGAAAAATGAAGAAGAGGTTGTTGGCCCAACGATGGATGTGACAACTGCAGCAATTGTAGGGGGATCTGGGTCCGTATAACCGATGGCTTGAAAGTAAGAGGAAACGGCGAAAGGCTGCATCATGGTGATGCTAAACTTGGTCGAAGGTTGAGAGGGGAGGGAATCCATGGTGGCTTCGAGGACGAGGGACTGGTCCTTCGTCGAGATAGTGGCATAGAGAGTGGAAATGTAGTTTTGTCCGAGGCCGGCGATGTCCAATGGAATGGGCTCGGGAATAATGAGGCTCATCGAGATGATGAGGGATCCATCGGAATTCAGAGTGACGGGGGGTGAGCCGTCCATATCGACTACATATTGAGCAGCATTTGCAAGCGCAAATGGTGGGGCTGGGATTTGTTCGATGACAGATACGAGGGCGACACTTTGTACGGTGGCAAGAGTGACAGAGTCAGGATCTGGAGGCGGAGTCGGGGCGTTCGCCTTCCACCAATCTTCGAAACTCTCTGCATTTGCCATAACAGAAAGGACGTGCTCGGATAACATTCTTTCTGCTCCTGATATAAGGACGAATAATTTTCTTCTGGATTCAGAACATCGCCGTTAGCCATAACGGACTTGAATTTCAAGCATATTCACTCATTGGACAATAAATTTAGATGTGAGGACAATCAGACGAGAAGCTGCCCCGTGGGGTCTCAGGCACACTGTACAACCCAAATAGTCCGACAGATATTTATGCCAATCATTGCTCGAAAATTGTGTGTGTTTCCCACATTATCATTTGCAGGACCACTCAGAGAAGCTCGCTTTGTTGCCTTTTCAGGCAGAACAATGATACTGTGCGCCACAGTGGCGCACTGTATGACGGCGCCAACATTATGTTAATATTCCAATAACCTGCAAGCAAAATTCAAATACGCTGCGGACTTCACGCGGCTACAGAAGATTTGTCGACTGATAGTTCGAGACAGGTTCTGTTGCTAAAATTGCCATGCCGTACACGTTTTCTGGACCCGGTCCTTCTTTGACCCATGCTGTCGAAGAGGTGTCGTTTTGCTGACCAAAGTAAGTAGCCAACGGCAGGGTACTAACATTAAACGATTGGCTGATAAACTCGTATGGGAGTACAGTGCTAATTTCACCGAGAGTGTTTTGCGGCCTGAGTTGCGATCAACTCGAGGCTTCGAGAAGTTGATTCGAAAGTCTGTTTCGTCCATAAAAGGGTTTGCATGTGATGCCTGTGGTTCCGAGATATTGGTGCAGAGACGAATAACATATCTTACCGGGAGTAAAAACATGCCGGGACCAAATAACGACTCCCCAAAATGTGAGAATGTCACAGGAATAAAACAACCTGGATCGGCCCGGCGCTTACCTGGCGCTTATTTGGTAGAATTCACTCACGACCTGTGCTCACGAGGTGCATTCAAAGAAATTCCCTGACAAGATGAATGATTCAAAATCCTTCACAGAAGCCCTCGTAAAAAGTATTTTGAGTGTGCGATTCGTTGGCCAAGCTTACATGTAATTTGCCACACTGCAGTACCCGTGGTCGATGGAACCATAAAAGTTCTGAGTTTTCCTTTCTTCAGAACTCATCGCGAGAATAAAATCAGAAACATTTGTGGATATTAATTTTATGCTTTGAAGAGTATATGGTTTCGAAACTTCTCTCATTCCAGCATAAGTAATTGGAACAAGCCTGGATGACTTGGGACAAATAGATACAAACAGTTGGAAGTCACTCTGAGGCTTCAAAAGCTTCAAAGCGCCACATCACGCTTTTGCAACTGAACTGTTACACCATCACCAACGGCAGGAAGGCAGAACGATCGGTACACTCACTGCAGGTAGAAGCGTCCTCACACCTTATGAAAGAACTATTCCGTACAAAAGGGGTATCGCATGGGAAGTTGACTCGGATACCAACTTCCAAAGTTCTGGTGGGCATTTCTTTCCCGCAGAAATCGGTGATATTCTTTGGCTTGCACAATTCGGGTGTTGGCTCGTGGCTAGCTCACTTACACGTCCAGGAACAGGTGCTGAGCATATGTGCGGTGGCAAACTCACGATTGGAGGATAAATTTACATGGGAAAGAATCCTAATGCCACTAAGAACCGCAGCTTGTACACCTATATCGTCGATCGTTCAGATAGGCCCCAGGACCAGCCATCTATCCACGATATAAACCTTCACCCTTCTTTCGTAATCTCAAACGGTTATGTCGCTCAAGTTGATCGTTATTTATGCTGCATACGGCGACACTCTCCTCCTTCAAACTCCCGACGTGCCTCCAAGTCTGTCTTTTGCCTCTTTACTGTCATCCGTTTCTTACCTCATCCAGAGTACTGGCTAATCGACGGAGGTCCAGTTAACCCAAGTCCTGTTATACCCCTTACTGCAAACAGGGCCCCCTTGAGTGCTTACTACCAGTATCTCAAACGCGCGCTCTACAGGTACTGTTCCTCTAACAAGGATGGCGTTATTGACAATTTGGCCGGAATCATTGTCACCCATCCAGATAGTGATCATATGGACGGTCCGTATTTTCTCTACCATCTTTCACGCCATTTTCTGAAGCTCTTAGCCCAGGCATCAACCGACTCTTACGAACCGATATGAATATACCGGCCAAGTTTAAGGGACCCGTCATTTTGAATTCCACTTTTTACAGACCCGGCGCTCCGCCTTTCAACTATCCTTTGGCCCAATTTCTCGATGAAGTTGACGGCGGAAAATTCGGCCTGACGGAGCTCGCCGACCCTCTAATTCTCCCCGCTATGCCAGACCCGGATATACCAACGAACATGAAAAACGGGAGCCTCGCAGGTCTGTTTAAGATGGTCGATGGCCAACCCCGCGATCCCTACCCCCAACCCACCGACTATCAATATCAATGGCAGAAACACGATCTCGATCAAAGCACGCAAAACTGGTCTAGGTAATCGTTTAATTTGCATATAATTTCATTCACTCACGCTTCCTTCTTGTCAGCATCATCACTCTGTGGCTGGACTCGGGTGTCGTGGGCAACTCTCAGCTCAATCTCGTCACCACCGGCGACGGGCTTCCCTCGTATATTCTCAACAGGATAAGTTTGGCGACTCCTGGGGTTACTACACCTGCCGTAGGAATCTTCAAAGTCCCGCACCACGGTTCTGAATATAACAACCAGTGGGCAGACAACGATGGAGACTACGTCGGTTCCGGTGACATTGAGCAGGAAAAGAAATTCTTCTTTTACTTGACCATGCTCGCCTTGCAGTATAGTAAACTCGCTATCCTACCCCCGGCATCACCGGCTGCCAATCTTCTCACCATGAACGATTTTAAGTTCGGAGTCCTTCATGGTAGCCCTATGCTCGATTGGATTGTCGAAAACGAAACAAAGGAGGCAGATTTCGAAGTCGCGCTCCAAAGACTATCTGACTCATTTTCCGTATATGTGGAACTTTACGGGAAGACAGCAAAAGTTGCCGACCAGTCTTTCAACCTCCTAGACCCGCTTGGACTGCGGGCTTTTGCAGACGCTCTGGTTGCCAGATACGAAAACCGTAAAACTCAAATTATCGCGACTGGCGTAATTGGGGATACGACTCCAGGCGCCAGCAAAATTACATTCTCTTTCAACAAAAACGCGTTCAAAACCACGTTCCAGAATTCGATTGCAACAGACAAGAAGGCCGACCCGAAATATTTCGAATCTCTATTTAAATGTCTCGATAGTAATGCGCTTGACGATCTTCGTAAAGCGCGGCTAGTCCGGAATTTCTACTCGAAGTTTACGTGAGTTAAGCAAAACGATATCACCGTGTACCCTTGACTGATGAACATTATCGCAGCGCAAAAAATTACGTGATCTCCGGGAATAGGTATCCCTTTGGTCACCCCAGGCCTTCAGTACTTGCGGGGATCATGTCTCACCTCATTCTTACTGTACAAGCCACCGACCCTCCTTGCAGGATATTTGTAACGGATGGCGCATCTATCCCACTGGACTACGTCTATGATCTCCTCAAGGATCTACTTTCCCAAACCAATCCTGTGCTGCCGCCGCAACAGTGGAACCAAAAAGTTCGTGTATTCTACTTGGCTACCGATTTCTTAGCCGAAATTCCTGTCGATCTTTCAAACGTTAACGGCGTTCGAGAAGTTGATTTTTCGACGTACGCGTCGAAGGACGATGAAGACTATCTCACCTTCCTCCACAACCAATTTTTGAAGGCCAAGCCATTCGACGTGCCTCGCGCCGCCATTTCACATACCTCTACATTCCGTCTCACCGTTCACTCAGCCAAAGACCCTGCCGAGATTTATCTTGACATGGACGCCGCTGGAAATCTGATCCTAGCGACGGCGCCTAATCAGCCGACCTTCTATGTGCTGTATATGGACCATACAAAATATAATCTCAACAGATGGAATTTGAACACCGAGCCACATTTTCTACTCTTTACAGCCGTCGCCCAAAACTCACCCATCCCCGACCTCGTTTTTCGAAACACTGTAAAGCCCCACGCTAGCGACCCAACCCGCACGGACTCTCTCGTTTTCAAGGATTCTGCTATAGGACAAGCGCAGAGACTGCACCTCGATAACGGGCTTCTGTCGTTCAAGCCGGATCCTGGTACCAATGTTGTTGACGTTACTCTGGCCGTCCTTCGATTCCAAAGAAATCCCGGAATTTAGTTGGCTTTATATTTTCTACGTTTGTTCAATTTTGTTTGTCTGTAAATCTGTATCAGATTCGTTCCGTCAGGGGGATTTCACAAGTCTCAGCCAACCATGTAATGTCTGTCGATTATCCAGTATCAATACGATGCCCCTGTATAGTCCTTAAGCCAAGCTCAAACGGAGTCAGTACGGCGGTGATCCAAACCAGGTGGACGTGGATTTTGGCAAAATTTAACTCGCAAAACTTAAGAACTTGGTTCATCTACACCAGTCCCAGCTGGCAACCAAAATTGTAGCAGCGTTTAAATACTCACAATACGACGAATTTTGATTGAGTGACGTCGATCGACTCACCATAAGCTGGCACAGCACCAGAGCCCAGGAGGTCATGATGATTGGCGGGGAATTACATAAGCAGGGCCCCTGTCTTTTTACGACATCAGCGACGGAGCTCCTGCCCTCACCACCAGCCAGGTGCTGCCCACACTCCCACCTTGTCCTTCCCCCTTTTCCTCACCGCGGCTCTTGTACGACATCCAAGGTGGGTTTATTGCTCGCTTTTGTCGTCTTTGGTCAAAGCATCAGACGGTGACAGATTATATCCAGGCAGCCGGGCTCGACTACCTCGACTACGAGAGTTACATTTGGGAGCTGCAGCGGTACCATAAAGGCAAAAGGCGAGGATGCATTCCGATGCTTTTGATGTGATACCCTACGATGTAAGCCATATTTCGTTTTTTTATTGACTGAGGAGCTCCATGGCTGCCTGGGAGTCTGTTTGTCGGACCACCTATCTCCTTTCCCCATCTTCAAGATCGCCCATTTCAACCGAGATTGCTCATCTCTTTTGTGGAAGTGGCTATATCCACGCCCCCTTTCGAGACTCCTTTGATCCTTCCGGACAACTTTACTTGGGACATTATCACTGAAATCGAGTTCTTTACGTAGGATATCAAAGGCAACTGGAAAAAGCTGGGCTCAGGTTCATTTGGGAATGTATTCAAAGGTCTGTCTGGTTTTCCTTGTACTCGTTGCCTGGAGTTTACAATTTGACACCACCCACAGGGACATACCTCGGAATAGAAGTCGCCATCAAGGAAGTTCTACCCTCCACCGAATACGACGTCGCAAAATACTTCGAGCGTGAATGGCGGCTCATGAAAGAATGCCGGCACCCCAACATTTGCTTGTTTATAGGGTTGAGCCGTGCCCCACCACCCGACAACCGCATTTTCATCATCTCCGAATTCATCGAGAACGGCAACGTGCGCCTGTACATCCACGACAAGCACAAACCATTCCCATGGAAGCTCCGACTCTCCTTTGCCACAGACGTTACACGCGCGCTGGCATACCTTCATGCACGGAAGTGCATCCATCGCGATCTGAAAGGCGAGAATCTGCTGGTCACCTCGAATGGCCGACTGAAGGTGACGGACTTTGGTTTTGCGCGGATCGCAGCGAGGAACGAGGAGGAATCGAAGAGACTCACATTCTGCGGGACCGACTCCTATATGAGCCCCGAGATTCTCATAGGGCACGAATTTGACCTGCCGACGGATATATTTTCACTCGGCATCATCTTCTGCGAAATTGGGGCGAGGAAGCTGGCCGATGATAACCACTTCAAGAGGACAGCACCCACATTTGGCATCGACGAGGCGGAGGTTAAGAAGCTCATGAGTCCAGGGTGCCCCGACGATTTCTACAAGCTATGCATCGACTGCCTTGCGACGAATCCCGCTGACCGTCCAACTACAAGAGACATCCTAGAGAGGTTAAAGCTGATTGAGGCGGAGGTGCTGGCCCGCCCCGATGAAGGGGATGATATGCACCTGGGCAGCATCCGATTCATGACTGGGGGCAAGAAGCCCAGCATGGCACCGCGTATTCCGAGCTTTGGGTTAGGGGTAGGGAAAGACATCAGAGGAGGGGCCAGCGACGACGATACAGATGAAGAGCTCATGGAGGCTATCAGTGCGTTATCCGGCGTTGGCCTGAAAAGTGACTGGAGTGATTCGTCCTTGAGTATGTCCCTTTCCCCCGTCTCTTTGCTCAACAAGGATTCCTGACTGATTGGCGAATGATAGGCAAAGAACCCCTGCTCAACCGCCCCGGCGAGTCGACCGGATCCGAATACAGCACGACCGTGATAAAGTCTCAGCATTCAACGATGACACCGATCCCACCATCCCTCTCATCAATCTTAACCATCCGACCTTCCCCAGACCCCAACTCCTCTCCGGCACCTGTCCTCCCCGGCACACCGCCCTCCGCGTCCCCCTCCCCCTCTGCTTCCATCCAAGGCACATCCACAATCCGCAACCGCCCCGCCGCCGCTGATTACGTCGACCCCCTCGGTCCTGGCTCAGTCATGTCCATAGCATCCCTCGACTCCTACCACACCGCCGCCTCGCCCTCCTCCCTCGGTTCCTACGCCCACTCTCAGGCGTACTCACGCTCTGTCATCTCCACGGCCTACGCGACGGAAGGCGGGTCCACGATCCGCTCCCTGCACGGGAACTACGTCGCGCCTCTCGTGCATCGCTTCACGCTGCTCAAGCCTGGCGCGAAGCAGAAGCGGAGCAGCGGGTCGGTGTCGCCGAACCATACTGGGAGCCCGGAGGGCAATGGCGGAGGCAACGGATGGAACCCGCTGGAGATCCTCTTCTCCAGTGGACTCCTGGTGGGAAAGTGCGATCTGTGTGCGAAGAGGATCGGGTGGAAGCCTGTGTTGGAGTGCGATGATTGTGGGCTGAGGTTCGTTTCTTCTTTCCTTTTACCTTTTCTCCTTTTTCTTCATTATCAAGTCGACTTGAGGCTGATCCTTTTTCCATCGTACAGGACACACGTCAAATGCGGCGAGCTCGCACCTAGAAACTGCGGCATCGCGCCTACAAATCGTACCCGCGACCAGACTCAGGCACAAAACGCCTTGAGCGCCGTGTCACCTCTGTCCAAGGTGAAGCAGAACGCAGCACTAGCGAATGAGCAAATCCGGATCAAGTCGGGCAGCCCAGCGAAGGGCAGGTAGCTTGTCCGTTGTCGTCCCCGTTGCCCCCGACCTTTTCGTTTTTCCGTCGAATTTTAATCTTTTGGTTATGTTCATGACAACATCACGAGTTACGACACCACGACCCTCATCAATTATTTGGAACGATAACGCAGTTATAACTTATACAAGTACGCAGACGCAAACAGACTCGTATAGCACTCCAGCACGATTTTGCCTTTCTTCTCGTTCGTCCTAGTCCTTTCGCACTTTTTTCATGGGAATATTTCCTTCCATTAGTCCTAGCAGCCTGTTCATGCAGGACCGTTGGTTGTTACAACCTGCTTGTCACATACATACCTACTGCTTACTTTGACACGTACCATATTCGTTTTTCATTTTCGATACTTCATAATACTTAGTCTTTTTCCAACACCCCCTTTATTTCCCGAGACGGCAACTTTTTGTAGGGTGTTCGTCCCCGTTCAGAAAATTATCTTATTTATCCCCAACTTTTGGAATCTTTGGGCTGAAAGCAGTTCTGGTAAAACAGGACTGAGCGAGGCCATGGAGGTGGCACGACCATCCGCGAAGTCCAAAAACGGTAACCGATCACGGAACCAGCGCCGCGTCACCTGTTCGAGCTCGCCACCGACGTTGCACGATGCCACCAGCAGCTAGAATCAGCCAACCCTTTTCCGTTTACAGGCCTTGTGACTTCCCAGTGATTCAGCAGTACATCTGTGCCGTCTTTCATTCCCCGCAGAAATCTTGCACTTCCTCAAGGCAGCGACTCAAGCTAGCGAGCTTCTCAGCGAATTTGACAGGAAAACTTCCAATGACGGTCCGACTGGTACAAAGTCACCTGAAATTACTACCGCTGGTAGGGCTGGCTTCCTCAGCGCTGTAAGCTGAGGCCAACTTATCTTATTTCGCGAGGATTTATCGACGTGGTCGGTGCCAAGCAAATGTCGGCATGACACCTCGACGCAAAATTAATGAACCATCCCGCTCGTTTGTGCAACCAAACCCGACGTTCCAATAACCTGGAGAATGGAATACGTGTGCAACCAGCCGTGGGTTGATATTGCTTGGCTCTGAATGAGATTCGTCCTTTTCGACTGGAGAGCCTATTTGGACAACTGATGCGCTTCCTAGGCTAGTAACACACATTCTGTTTATACAGCTATATTTCGACGTCGGCTGAACGTTATCCTAGTCCGTGATTTATCCAGACTTGAAGTCACTCAGTCAGATGGACTTCATAAAGGCGTCGATCGTCTTGCTTCCTTTTCGTCGACGACATTAGAAGCCGAGGTTTACTCGGGCATTCTTAAAGGTTCGCTCAAGAAGACGCCTTTGAAAAGTTCTAATCCTCAACCATATCGATTTAGATATGGCGCAACGAGTCTTATCCCTGTACGCCATTCTGGCGTTCATAACAAGTGTAGCCTCGCAACAAGCTGTTTATCAACAATGTGGGGGAATTGGATGGTAACATCTTTTCTTTCCTGAGTTCCACATGCATTCTAATTTTTGGAAGGGCTGGAGGCACTACTTGCGTATCGGGATCCACCTGCGTAGTCTCAAATCCTTGTCAGCTTAACAAAGCGGTTCGATGATAAATTCTTACCCATCTTCAATAGATTACTCTCAGTGCTTACCAGGAGCGGCGTCGTCCTCCACCGCCCCACCTTCCACGACCTCGACTTCCTCAACTGCTTCATCTACCACCAAGACGACGACATCTTCGACATCTTCAACCACAGCACCAAGTAGTAGCGCTACGCCAGGTGATAAATTGCAATTCTGTAGATGTTCTTCTTGAATTTAATCTCCCTCTTCGCAGCAAATATGTCCCCTGAATGGAAGGCTGCATACGTAAAAGTACGGGACAGCCATCTAACTCGCTACCGACACTTAAATACTATCTCAGGCCCAAGCCGCCATCAAGCAGTTATCACTCCAAGATAAAGTGACTTTGGCAACAGGTATGGAACGATCGATCTCAGAAAAGTGTCGTCGAATTTATTTGTTGTTGGCTCCAGGTGTTGGCTGGCAGGGTGGTAGGCCATCTCTTCGATTTCTTCACCTCGCGGACTCTAAATGACTTATATAGGCAATTGCATCGGAAATACTCCCGCCGTATCGAAAATATCATTCCCCGGGCTCTGTTTAGAAGGTATGCCCGTTTCTGAATGTATCCGCTCAATCTTTATACGAATGGTTTGTTCAATAGACAGTCCCGTCGGTGTGCGTTCTACGGACCTTGTCTCAGTCTTCCCGGCGTAAGATGATACAATTTTATTTTATTCCAGAGAATTAATGGTTGTCCTGTTGCTGATAGGGAAATCAATGTTGCTGCGACTTTTAATCGAACGCTGATGAGATCACGCGGAACTGCCATTGGAGCAGAATTTCGTGGAAAGGGTGTAAACGTAGCTTTAGGCCCGATGATGTACGACTTCCGTTTGAGGCTCTACTTCAACTACTTACATTGAGACAGGAACCTGGCTCGTGTTCCTGCTGCTGGAAGAAACTGGGAAGGGTACGCTAGGTCCTATGCCATTTTAAAAAAATAGCTCACCTGACCATAGCTTCGGGGCTGATCCCTATCTATCTGGCGAGGGCGCCTATGAAACTATCATGGGTATACAATCGAACGGAGTTCAAGGTAGTCAGAATCTCAGCATTAATCATATCGTCTCAAGTGACCTTTTACTTAGCGTGTGCTAAGCACTTCATCAACAACGAACAAGAACACTTCAGAGACTCCAGTTCTTCAGTTGTTGACGACAGGTTTGTTGTACCCCATAATTTTCAGTTGAGTTCCTCCTTCTCACATCAATGTTTCCAGGACTGTATGTTTTGTATTTGCTTTGGTTCAATTAAGATTGACTTTGCATTACAGCAACATGAACTCTACGCCCTTCCGGTAAGAGTTCTATATTCCGAGTTTGACACGTTTCTGAGAAAATAACGCAAAAGTTCCTACGAAGTGTCCAAGCAAACGTCGCTTCCGTGATGTGTAGCTACAGTAGGTGTACCATCCTTTGCTTATATGTACACCTGTTGACTGGACATAACCACTTTTTAGACCAGAGTACGCGACCTTGAACAACACCGACTACCAAGCCTAATCCTCCAACAGTTAATGGAAGTTTCGCTTGTGAAAATGACAAGACTTTGAATGGAATTTTAAAGGGAGAGTTTGGCTTCCCAGGATGCAAGTACAGTTTCTTCGTCCATGGTATTGTGTTAACTTTTGATTTTTCCAGACGTCATGTCGGGTAAGCTCGGGTGGCATTCTAGTCCTGTTCCTTATTTATTGCCATATTTCTTTAGATTGGCAGGCCACGGTACGCAACTGTGCTCGTGCATGTACGGGTTCTTATGACCATTCTAGCATTCTACACTGTCCGTCAACAAAGGACTTGATGTAGGTTCTCTTCATTCCAATGCAGTCTCTACTAACCGGCGGTTATAGATGACCATGCCAGGTATTCAAGCACCCTTTCGTTGATTTATGAAACTGATGTGTGTTTCAAGGCGATATCACGTTCAATTCAGGTAAGCAAGAAAAATTTTAAGTGTATTGGACCTAAGCATTCGAAATGAATCACAGGAACGACCTACTTCGGCAATACGTTGGTATCTGCAGTACAATCAGGCTCTGTGCCTCAATCCCGTGTAGATGTGGGTTCCCTTCACTGATCATTTAATTGTGTTTTGACAAACCTCCACTTTTTCTTTCAGGACATGGCTACACGCATTTTAGCAGCCTGGTACATTTTCCTTATATGACTGAACTCCTGGTCTTACTTCGAGTCGCATTCAGGTATTTGATGTCTCAAGATAGTGGCTTCCCAGCAGTCAATTTCAATGCGTGGAGCTCAAACTCTGGGCTTAATCAGCACGTTAATGTGCAAGGAACTCACAAAACGTGTGCAAGGACTCATAATTTATCCTCGTACATCCGCTGATCTACTGCTTCAGCGTTATCCGAGACATCGGCGCTGCATCAACCGTGTTATTGAAAAACGTCGGCAATGTATTACCTCTAAAAGCTCCCAAAAGTATAGGTGTTATTGGTAACGGCGCGGCCAACGGCTCAAAAGGTGCAAATGGGTAAGTATTTATGAAATCTTACCTATCAACGACCTGACATTTATGGCATTGTAGATATTCTGACAGAAGCGGAGACGATGGAGTTCTTGCAATGGGTAAGTATCAATCGCCTCTCTAAGTACAGGCAGTTGAACTAGTACAGGCTGGGGAAGTGGCACAGCGAACTATCCATACCTCATCTCTGTGAGATAAATGGTTGTCCATTTTTCTTCCCATGTTTATCTTCCGTATAGCCCCTGGATGCGATCACGACAAGAGCCACTGCGGATAAGACTACAGTATCGTCGTCTACAAGCGATACTGACCTGAATGCTGCAGCAACAGCTGCTGCTGGTAAAGACGTGGCCCTTGTTTTCATCACAGGTCATTTATTTCTGCAATCAATCCGTCTTGCATGTTTTGATGTCTTCATATTAGCCGATTCCGGAGAAGGGTACTTAACTGTCGAAGGTAGGATCACTGTACCATCCTAGGTACCCCGCAGACTCATGGAACGGTAAATAGGAAATGCCGGTGACCGCAATAATCTCCAAGCATGGCACAATGGGGTACGGATACCGTTATTATTTTTCATTCGTTTGGTGTTAAACATCATCTGAACACGACAGGATGCCTTAGTGGCAAAGGTTGCCAGCGTTAACTCTCATACTGTCGTCGTGGTTAATAGCGTCGGTCCTATCATCATGGAGCCGTGGATCAATAATGTTAATGGTGGGGACCCTTCTTGGCTGTTTAAATTTTTTTGACTAATTTTGAAACCACAACAGTGACGGCTGTGGTATGTGAACACTTCTATGAAAAATTGGAGTTGATTAGACGTTTTCAAGGTCTGGAGTGGCCTTCCTGGACAAGAAGCTGGTATGTCGATTCGCGTATACGTCGACTAATCTGGGATTGACTCATCTACATAATTCAAGGCAACGCCTTGGTTGATGTTCTATATGGTGCCTATAACCCGAGGTGCGACTGACAACTGAAAAAAAACCGGACATCGTCCTGACTTATGTGCAAGCGGTCGGCTCCCATATACCATCGCGAAAGCAGCGACAGATTATTCCGCCCAATTAATAACTTCCGGCTCAGGAATCGTGTCAATTCCATACAATGAGGGTCTCTTTATCGACTATAGACACTTCGATCAAGCGAACATCGCCCCTAGGTTTGAATATGGATTCGGATTGTCGTACACGACCTTCCAATATTCAAATCTCAAAATTTCCGGAACAACGGGTGGCGGTACGGCGCCGACGGGACCCGGGTCATCGCTCGATCCCTGGTAAAAGCATTCCAGCATTTTATAGTACCAGGACTGAGTCTCGTACCAGGCTTCACACCGACGTAGTCACTGTGACTTTTTCTTTGACGAACAACGGCACAGTTGCGGGCCATGAAGTAAGTTTTCTCTCAGAATTCTTTATTCACGCTTCGACAGATTGATGATACACAATCCCAGATTCCTCAGTTATACCTATCACCTCCTGCCTCAGCCAAGTCGCCACCTAAAGTGCTGAAGGGCTTTGACAGTATATTTTTGACCCCAGGACAGACCACCACTGTGACGATGCAATTATCGCGCCTTGATTTTTCCATCTGGGATGCGGTCAATCAACGATGGCAGATTCCAAGCGGTCAAACTGGTATCTCTATTGGGGCTAGCAGTAGGAATATTCTTTTGACCGGGTCGGTGACGAATTGAGTCCTGTTAAGAATAATAATGAAAGGGAATCAAGTCTCATTTTCTGTAATTTAACAATTGTAAATTTGTCTCACTACACACAATCACAATCTCACCGAGCTATGACTATGACACAGCTGACAGTGACAGCGAGAACGCAGTGCGGCACGTGAGTCCATTGATTAACCACCTCCATGCCAATTTGGCAAGTTGATTGCCTGTTTTGTGTAACCATATGGATGTTCTGTAGAGCGAATCCAAGCCGATTCGCGGTGGTATACTGCATTTAGGTATTATATATCACAAAATACGGAAGCGAGAACAAAAAATTGCAGTATCGTCAATAGGTGCATCGAGTGGGTCAGGACTGGAGTGAGGCGACGCTGAAAGAGGGCTGGGAAGCGGAAGGCTAGCAGGGAGACGCGGAAGCTTAGCGTTAGAAATACCAGGTTTCGCCTCCAGCTCAGAACCTGGACGCAACAACACTGCCTGCCAAGGCCTGAACGCGAGAATTGTTTGACCTTCGCACCATCTCAGCTGGAACCAAAACCGCCGGGTCTGAAGCGATATTTATAGATTCTGTGTGGGTCTCTTCCGAATACTGAAATTTACTGATGCTGGAAGAGGGTTGACTTCGATGTCGGACAATTTACTCATATGGGATGCAGTCCCTCGGCTGATCTCGCTTAACAAACTTGGAAAATATTCTGTGTTTACAGCAATACTTTGCATCTCTATATTTCAAACCTAATCAGTAACTATCTGCGACGGGCGTGGAACTGGTGATGGACCGATGCCTTTGAGATATTGGCAGAGGCGCGTGAGTTGTCTGCATGCTGCTTGGAAGTGGCAGCATGAGGTTTTAACTGAGCACCAGGCGCATGAGAAGCCGCAGTATGTTGGTGAGTAGCAGCATCAGTAGCGTGGTTATTGGCAGCCGTAGCATGGCGCTGGGCCTGCATAATTTGTGCGTGGGCTACATGGTGAGGAGCATAAGCAGCCGTGGAATGGAGATGGTGCGCTACGTTGCTGTGGGTGCGTCTAGCAGAATCATGAGCTTGTGCAGCGTCTAAGTGGGCCTGGGCTGCAGTAGCATGTCCGTGTGAATCATTAGCAGAGTGGCGGGAAGCGCGCGCTGCAGTACCGGCTTGAACAGTGTTGGCAAAAGCTTGTGGGTCTACTGTGAGGACACGAGCCTGTCGGTGCGAAACAGCGTGCTGGTTGTGCACTTGGATTTGGTTTGCATGGAAGGCAGCTTGATTGGCATGCTGCTGAGCAAGGAGGAGGTTTCCATGCATGGTGTGGCTGTTGGCCGTATTCTGGTGAGCCATCTGTGCATCAGCGTGCGCTTGGGCAGCTCGACCGTGTGCGTCTGCGGCGTCGCTATGTGCCTGCATGTGTGCCTGGATCTGATGCGTAGCTATAGAATTGAAAAGTCAATAAGGTGCATTTACTTCTAAATTGAACATACCTGTCGCAATAGCCTGTATATTGGGCCCGTAAACATTCTTACCCCTATGTCTAGCAGTTCCAGGGCTAATACTAGGATGAGCAATAACAGGCGACAGGAGAATATGGCCAGTGAGATTAGGGACATGATTCGGTAATGCAGCAACGTTCATTGAAGGCCCAAGAGCCGGAGTTGGGTGATTTGTAACGGCGTGCAGAATAGCATTTCCATGTGGGTCATAACCCATTGTAATATGCGGGTGAGGCTCGTTGGCCCCAGGCTAGGGTAAAATTCAGGATCTGCTAAGTTCGGAAGAAATATTTGGCACAAACACCATTCCCTGCCCCTCCAAGTGTTGCGCTCGGAACAACTTGGACGACTTCTCCGACAGCCGGATTGTATGGCGTAGGCGCTGCAAAGGCGGTTGCAAGGAGAATAGTAGCGCCAAGGACAAACGAGCGGAAGCAAACCATGATGAATACGTTAGTGTTTGTTGGGAAACTCTTGCACTGGCACTGCGGAGTCAGCTACAAGTGGCAGAAATTTGAAATCAAGAGACAGAGTCAAGAGATGAACGATGAACGGCAACCAGTGCACGTAGAGAGGTTTTTGTGAGCACAGCTGAAGAAACCTTGACCTAGAACAGTACAGAGCTTTTATAGGTTCTGCTTGTGGGCATGCTTCTCACAGAACATTGCGAGAGGCTATCCTGAATTAACATGTAATCCAACCTGATCCTACTCTGGCTTCGTTCATTATTGTCGCACTTTCTAAAGCACCGTCGCACACAGTTTGAAACAGTGGGTCATACGTCAAGGGGCATCAGTTCGGCGTCAGGAATAGAGATTAAAAGGTACATCACTTTGCAGGTTGACAATGCATGACTTGAGAAACCGTAACAACAAAAAGAACAACAGGACTGTCTGTACCGTGCCGAGTACTGGGTTGAAATTAACCACGACGGTCAATCCAACCTACAGGCAACAGAAGACGCCACTCGCTGGAGGTTGACTGGAAAAAATAGTGGGGTGATCATGCTGTACCACACCTTTGGGAGATTTGCATAATTCCTATTTGACAGGTGTAAAATATTTGTGGGTCTGGATACCCCATATATCAAGTGAAACATCCCTAAGAACGAACTATTTGGTACATGTCAGACATCAATGGCGGTGGCAGTTGCCCACAGCGCGTGAACGAATAGGCGCCGAACCGGCTTCAAGAGACAAGGCGTAATCTGAATGTACGGAAATATGGCAGTAACTTTCTAGTCTCTATTCGTAATTCTATTCGAACGTTGTGCATATGGGAGGATCACATGCAATTAGTAGACTCTTTGGTAACCGGTTGAAATGCTCCCAAGTTAGATAAGAGGTTTGCGCTAGGTTGCGGCGGTGGGAGAAAGAAAACGAGCCCTATCGCGAGGCTACAGCTGGAGTGCGAACGCGAAAGAAGCATACTAGTACAGCATGCTCGCGACCAACGAGTTCCGCACTTTCCTAATTACCGTCGCACACAGTCCAAACGAGTTCCGCACTTTCCAAATTACCGTCGCACACAGTCCAAACTGAGCACCAACTACTGCGGAGTAAAACTCATCGGCTACCAGCTCGGCCCGAGCGTGATTGCGATCAAAGCTGTCAGAACGATTCTGGTTAAATCCATTCCAATGACCTTTCTTCCACCAGCAACATGTCCCATCCCAATATCGACGCAGATGTCTTGTCGCTGATCTTCGAAGCCGCCGTAGATGCCAATCCATCCTCCCTCTCAGTCATCCGATCAGTGAACCGTGAATGGTTCAAACTTGCAGGCACAACCCCAAAGCTCTGGTCAAAAATTGTCGTTAACCGCCTCATCCATTTCACAGACCCCGAATATGTCGGTGCTCACATCCGGTATTCAGGTGGAATTTCCCTTGACATTAGTATCAGTCTTCCAAATGATGTTCCATACACTGATGATAAGCATGCCATAAGCCAGCTGAGGAACGCGGTGAACAAAATCAAGTCGCTCACCATCGATGTGACCTATTATAGCGAATGGGTAAAAATTATCGATGATATCGGCGAGGGACTGCCTGCGCCAATCCTTGAACGACTCGCTCTAATAGTCAGACAGGATGAGGATCTTGATGATGGGGATCAATTTACCACCCTCTCAAATGCACTTACCCCCTCCCCAAACTTGATCCATCTCCAACTTCCTGCATGGCCTATCCCAGCACGACCTCCTCCTCAGCTCTCTACCATAACCTCTCTCACCTTTGATACCCCTTTCAGAGGGCTTGATATCCCATCCCTTCTTCCATTGATCCAGGCAACACCCAACCTCCAGGATTTCACCTTCATTGCCGTCGATATGGGCTCAGAGTCTGATCCGACCTACTCCAACATCATATCCGTACCCCAACTTCGGAGGGCGAGAGTCACCGCTCCCGGATCCGGATTAGATCTCCTGGGGAATTTTGATGCTCCGCGCCTCACTGCCGTACGTCTGGATGGGTTTCGCGAATACGTCCGTGCTGCTTTATGGGATGATGACGATTGGGGAATTGCTTACACTAGTCCAGTTTCCAATCTTTTAACACACCTATCACTCCGATCCCCTGCAATCCGCAGTCTCCAGTTGCATTACCTTTATTTCGAGAACCCAAAAGAGGATCACAATCGTATTCTCGATGGTCAGGCACTTCCTTCCCTCACGGAATTGGTTTTGGAGAGGACCAACCTTCCTGATGCGGCTTTGGTCGAGAGTGCGGCACGGCGCTCGGCCCTCAAGAATCTCGTATTGCGCAACTGCAAGTATGTATCTGCAGGTGGATTGCATATCTTTGCCCAAGGTCGCGCAGATAATGACTTTGTGTTGAGTGTGGATGCCTGCCCAGCCATCAGTGAGATCGACATCGAGGCACTTTCGAAAGTTATTCGTATTGAGTCGAAAGAGCTCATATTTAGGTTGTAAATATCTTTTATCTAACCCTCCGTCCAAATCATAGTTTCTGGACATGTGTCTTATCTCTCGACCAGTTAGGTGCTCTTCAGAAAGCTCTGGTTGACATTTATTCCATGTTAGTATTACTTACAGACCGTACTAGCCCAGTAAAATCTTACTTTACAATCTACTGGCGCTCCTCGAACGTCAAGGAGTAGAGGTTTTCCTGGACCCTGATCTAAATTTCGGGTCAGTACAGTTTGTAGTATCTAAACTCATGTACCTCTCGATATGTCATGACACTTCTTGAGCATATACAAATGCCATGCTATCACTAAGGTAAAATGAATTCTATTACTCACCGTCTTGTGAAGGTGCCCCTCTGTGTAGGCACGGAATCATGGTTATTCGAACTACCGAGTCACCGGCGTCTAATTACTGGCGCGTTCGCACGGCTAAGGAGATGACATCCCGCCCCTATTAAATGTAACAAATCATGTAGATATTTCCTCTCACGTGTTTTTAGTTCTTCTTGTTCTAAATTGTGACTGCCTTTTCCTTATTTTTACTATAATTACCCCCTTTGAGTGTTCCTATACTGCAGATGCCTTCACATCTGGTCCATTCTTCCACAGCGACAACAAAAAATTTAAAAGCTCATTCATCCGACATCGATACTCATCAATACTCATGCTCAATCTGAACTGGGCCTCTGGACCCCACTTGCATGTCCGCCAGATCAAACTGTCTCTTCATGCCTGCCTTTATGTGGCTATTTATTTCGTGTATACAGCACCTTGGCGAGCCATTTCAACAATATCTCCTTTGAAGTACTTGCAAAGTATGCAGAACAGCCTTAGACATGGAACGACTTTCAGGGAGCAACAACTGGCGTCTGTGGTTTGCGATTGTATATCGGATTGCATTATCTTCAATTCAAGGACGAGTCACGACTCGTCCAGTACGAATGAAAAAAGCGAACACCTCTGTGACGGTGCAGTTATCGCGCCTTGACTTTTCCATCTGGGATGCGGTAAATCAAAGATGGCAAATTCCAAGTGGCCAAACTGGTATCTCTATTGGAGCTAGTAGTAGGAATATTCTTTTGACTGGGTCGGTGACGAATTGAGCCCCATTGTGAAGGTTAATGAAGGGCAATCAAATTTTATTTCCTGTAACTTATAATTGTACATTTGTCGCACAACACACGATTTTAATCTCACCGATCTTTGGCGCAGAGCTGACAGCGAGTCGACGTGAGTCCATTGATCAATTTGCTATCCACCTCCAAAATGCCAAGTTGGAAAGTCGGTTGCTTGTTTTGGATAACGGTATGAATATACATTGATGTTCTTTGGAGCGACTCCCAGCTGACTCGCGGTGGTATACTGCATGTATGGTATAATATATCACAAAATACGGAAGCGAGAACAAAAAATTGCCATGTCATCAATAGGTGCATCGAGTGGGTCAGGACTGGAGTGAGGCGATGCAGAAAGAGGACTGGGAAGCGGAAGGCTAGCAGGGAGACGGGGAAGCTCAGTGTTGGAAACATCAGGCTTTTCATCCAGCTCGGAACCTGGACGCAGCGACATTTTGTGCCACGGCCTGAACACGAGAATCGTCTGGCCTTCTGTGAATTGCACGAGGGACATACTGCCGTTACTAGAACCAGAAGCGTCTGTAGAGTTTGCACTAGAACCCATGGGAAAGGAGAAAACAACGTGGTAAAGATGATCGGCCTTGTAGTCCTCATGAGCGAGTCCGTTGTGCTGCCGTATGCGGCATAAGGCGATCCCAGGTACAGACGTCGAGGACCTCGTAGGATGCAGTGGCTTGTGCAGAATTTTGATCACAGACGCGCAGAACTCTGCAGGGAAAGAGTTGGGTCTCCTCTCTATTTCTTTCCTCCATAACACAAATGCAGTCAGCGACTTGTCGAAGTAAGCGGATGCTCTTGCTGCTAAGCCGCCACTACAATCGAGGCAAATGTCCTCAACAAGAACTGTGAGGCCGTAAATCGATACAAAAGAGACGTACCGAACAAATTTATTCTTTCCTTTGCCTTTCTTGTCAGGGCTCATCTCAAGGCCACGATGCACAACTTCCTCGTCGGGTTTACGAGTCGATAACAGTATTTCGGGATGCTGATCGCGCAGTAGAATGCCAGCCAACTCTTCTTTACCATTTTGCGTCGATGGAAGATCACTGAAGAGCCCGAGCCCAAGGCGCGTTGTCGACATCTCCCGCAGATCCTTCTTCTTAGTGGAAATCGGGACTGGATGTTGAAGTGGTTGAAGAGGCTTTGAATTTGTCTTTGACGTGGGCTTAGTTGCAACATTGAGAAGTAGAGGTGGCGCGATCTGCTTCATATTGGGATGTACCGTACTATTACTAGATGACGCAGAAGACGTCGATGCTATAATGGGCGGAGGCGGCGCAGGGCGCAGCTGAGGACCAGCCCTCTTTGTCCTAGGATCTGAGATGGAAATGTTCATTGCCAGATCCTGTGCAGAAACCACCTTCGTCCTGTCCTTATGTGTATTTTCCGGAAAATCGCGTCCAGGATGGCCAAGAGTCGATGCTGCTGCCGAAATGGGACCTAAAACCAAACTTGAGTCTGAAACTGAAAGTCGGGAAGCAGCCATAGATGATCCAGCAACCGGTCCAGCTTGTTGATCCAGTCTCCGTCCATTGTGCTGCTGCACTCCCGTCCGAGAAACTACCCTCCCATTCCTATCACCACCGGCAGTATTGTCGCGCATATCTTTACGCATGCCCATCTCGCCCTCATCATTGTTAAATGCAGATATAAATTGTGGGACAGTCACAGGCTTTGCAGGCGCGGCGGTAGTGAAAAAACCATCGGGTAAAGGCATTTCCACCTTGCGACGTTTCGCAGAGCGAGGTTTTTCTGGTCTGGAAGGCTGGGTTGCAGTGGGTTTGGACGACATGGGATAGGCCTTGTGGTGGTGGTCAAGGAGTGAAGGTTGTTCGTGATCCAGAGACCCAGGATCGTGCCTGAGTCACGGTTCGGACCGTTCTGGCCGGGTACCCAATCTTAGGTCAAGTTCGACTGCTGACCAGCTCAAGAACCTTCTTCTCAAGCACTCTTCCTGCTTCGCACCACTACTTTCGCTCGCCCTCAGAGGAGATCAGTCTCAAATCTGCACGGCGTCAGGCTTGAGCATTTTTGAAGTGTCTTCAGCGCTACAGCTTTCCATTCCCATCTTCAAGTTGTTGTGCAAAGGGTCGTCTTCAATGGTGCTGACAGAGGAAATCAAACGTGAAGTCGGACAGGTGCGGCTCTGCTTGTCTGTTGTTTCCTTATCTGTAGTTTATCTATCCAGCATTTTGTTTTCGGGTTCCATGGATTCGAAGCATCCGAGAACGTCAAGATCCTCATACAGGAATATTATATTGGAAATATTATCCTGATGAAACGGAATATACAAAGTAAGCATATTGTAGCTAACAAGAGCTCTGATTTCAACGTTTGTTTTATTGTTGGACTGGCATGGCAGGTGCTGCGCAAACTAGGAGACTTGTGACTGAGCTGCAGAAACTTGCAAAGGATGCGGATCAAGCAACTCCGTTGCTCATTGGAATTGACCAAGAAAATGGTATGGCGTTTCTCCAAAAAACCTCGGTTTTTTATCCTTAATTTTAACTTGCTTGTAACCAAAAATTGAGGCCTAGTATCCGCGTTCAGTTCCCCAACAGCTGGCACGGTATTGTACGTTCTTCTTTTGAAACATCAAAAAGGCCTTTTCATTTGCCATCTGTTTCCCTTTTGGTTCCTTTCTCATATATGAACCTTCACTCCTAGTCCAGGCGCCATGGCCATAGCCGCTACGGGCTCGGAAGAACTCACAGAAAAAGTCTCGCAGGCCTCGGCGAACGAGTTGAAAATGGTCGGGATCAACTGGGTCTACAGCCCCGTCGCAGACGTAAACACGGATTCAAGGAATCCTGTAATAGGTATGCATTTCTTGAATTTCAGTCAGGTCTATGTTATTAAAGATTTCGTTCGTGTAAATTCAGGCGTCAGGTCATTCGGTGACGGTGGGTGATTTTCCAGCTGTTCAGTCATTTCTCTAATCGTCATTCTGCAATTCGCTCAGATCCTAACGAAGTAGCGACGTACGGAGCAGCCGTGACCCGTGGACACCGCGCAGGCGGCGTAGCCTCTAGCGCCAAACACTTCCCTGGGCACGGCGACACCCATGTCGATTCTCACCTTGCCTTACCCGTCATCCAGAAATCCAAAGAACAGCTCGCAAAGAAAGAATTAATCCCCTTCAAGTCGCTGATTGACGCTGGTATTCCGAGCGTTATGACCGGACACATGGCACTGCCCCTAATAACCGGCTCTAACACCCCTTGCTCCCTCTCAAGGGAGATAACAACTGGTCTCTTAAAAGAGGAACTGGGATTTACAGGGTTGGTGGTGACTGATTGTCTCGAAATGGATGCAATTGCCGAACCAGAGCAAGGCGGTTGTGGGGTAACGGAAGGTGCGATCAGGGCGGTAGAGGCAGGCGCAGATGTCGTCATGATATGTCATACATTTGAGAAGCAGAGGGACGCTGTAGAGGGAGTGTATAAAGCGCTGGAAGAGGGCAGGATTTCGATCGAGGAGGTGAAGGTCAGTGGAAGGAGAGTCGCGGAAATGAAGGACCGCTTTGCTAGTGAACTCCCAGAATTGGCCGAGCAGGAAGACTTGGAGTGGCAGAAAAAATTCTCCGAGCTTCAGACGACCAACAAGGAACTTAGCCGCCAGGCGTATTTGAAGAGCACAACGGTCGTTTGGAATGGTGGCAACGTACTGCCTCTGAAAGCAGAAAATATCAAAACAACTGGTGGATTAATGCTATTCACACCCGCATTGGAAGCTGTAAACAGAGCGGTCGACTCAGGCGACGGAAAGCTGATAGGACCAGGGGGCGTTATAAGAAACACCGCAGGCGCGTCTTACCTCGCCCTCGCCAAGGAACTGGAAGAAAAGGTCACCGTTCAACATATCGTGTACGGCGTGAGCGAAGCATTACCGGAGGACCTGAAGCAGTATGGTGCTATTATATTCGTCATGCGCAACGCCGATTTGAGGAAATGGCAGCTAGATTACTTGGAAAAGCTGCAGAAGGCGATCAACGGGAGCGTGCCGCTTGTCTTGGTGTCGAGTTGTGGGCCGTACGATTTGGGACACGGAGAAGGAAAGAAGTACATTGAGTCGACGGGGTACTTGGCAACGTACGAGTTCACGGCGGAAGCATTCTCAGCGGCTGCAAGTATTATTTTTGATGAGGGGGTTGGTGAGGGTAAATTACCTGTGGTCATTGATCTTATCTGATGCCCGCTGTTGTTTACCACATGTTTGTACTTAGATATGTCATTGCTGTTTTAAGCTTAGTTATCGACGGGAAGCCAGCTGAGAATACTTCAATGGAGTTGAATGGCGCGATTACAACAGAAATGCCGTGAACTCCCAGGGTATCGTATACTGTACTTCAAATGGTCACCGGCCTCTGACTCCCCCTTCATAGACCATTACTTATGTTCCTGAAAGTGACAATGTTAGGTGGGAATTCAAATTTCTTTTTGAATTACATACCCAAAATGCCAACCGAGAAACCAATCGCCTCCTAGACGGGAGTTCCTTGCCCAATTCCAAAATTTGAATGGCCAGTGCATTCATGATATCCTGTAGCCATTCATCTGAATAAAATTCTGAATAAGAAAACTGATGAATCCACTGAAGCTGTTCTAGGGCATTCTGAAGTGACAGGCACACCAGTTTGCCTGCTGTTGTTTGTGAGATGTCCAATTTGTGGTCAACCAGCTCCATTTGAATCTTGAGAGGGATATCCATCACTATTGGTTGCTTTATGGTCTGTAAGGCAAGAGAAACAACTTACAAGGTTCCAAGCAGATTTTTGATCAGATTGTAATCGGCGCATAAGAGATCCCTTCTCGATCAGGCTCGGGAAAAATTGAACACGCAACTCCTGTTCACGACAATCGCATTCTCCCTTAACTAGTTTCTCTCCCTTTGTGAGACCTATAATGACCTTTTTGAGTGCTGAGTCTCCACAAAGAGCCACAAATAATTCAAAATTCTTTTTGATTGCACCGGAGAAGCGATCGACGGTCATGTCGTGAAGATAGATAGCTCCACCAAATATCATCTTATGTCGGTAACTTAATGTCCAATTAATGCTTCATCAACGCAAATGGTGAGGCACTCACGCGCTGGACAACCATTCAGCCTGTTTTCGTAGCACAGCTACATCGTCCAAAAAGGCGTCGTCAAAAGCTGGCATTTCCACGATGACCAAACGTCGACCGGGGAGCTTGTCCTGACCTTGGAAAGAGCTGAGAATATTGACTTTTGGTGCACAATCGAAACCACGGCGAGCTTCCATGCGGTCCGTTCCCAGGAGGGTATTGACGAACTTGGAAATTAGAGTGAGGGAGGATACTACTGCACCCAAGTTCACGTACAGTGGTTTTTCCAGCACCAATTATTCCCATAACGCTGAACGATGTCAGAAAGATACTTGGAGAAAATGCAAAGACCTCACAGGATTACAATATCGCCTTCACGGAAGTCATCATTACCAAAACTCAAATGGCTGTTGTCAGGTTTCTTCGTTTGCTCCGTTCTTTGGCCCTGGGGTTGGCTGTTGCGTTGACTTGCCTTTGTTGCAATGACTGGAAGGGGCACGTAGAGCGCGTATGCAGCCTTGGTCGTTTCAAGCGTTCCGTTGTCACTTCCCATTTCGACCTGTAGTTGAAGAGACGTATGCTCGATCGGTCGAAGAAGTAGGCAGTCGACAATATTCCAGGCGGAAGCAGGGGTGTTATAAAAGCGTTCGCAGGACTCGCCCAAGCCAAGACCTCTCCAATAATACTCCTTGAGATCAGACTCTCGTCCTATGCCGCATTCCTTAGTTTCAAACTCTTCGATCTCGTCCCATCTCGTCGTAACAAACAGTACTTTCTTGACGGCTTGCTTGCCGCATAGTTCTGCGCACATGAGCAAATTGCGATGATGAGTTCCAGTCATTCGAACGTCTGTGATTCGTTGGACGTATACGATTCCATGGATGAAAACTCCTTCTTTGTGTCTGCGGTTCGCATATGGACGCGGTGTCGAAAAACAAAATAAGGTTACCTACATCGCTACTAGCCACTCTGCGATAATCTGGAGAATTTCGTGATCTGTTTTGTCTGTGTCGTCGAAGCCGGGTGTATCAACAATGACAATGCGATCAGCATATTTCGAGTGTCCCCTAATCCTTACAGCGCCAACAGTACTTGTGCATGACTTTAACGAATGGCCAACCCGTTTGTCTTGCCCAGTCAGCTTGTCGATAATCTTTTACAGAGTCAAAAGCGTCCGGTTTATGAGGGAAAATCGTGTACGTTGCTTTTTCCGACCCCAGTTGGACCCATAATTCTAAGAAACAGATCAGTTTATTGTCGTTTCAGAAGTAAAACGCCCTACGCGATAACAATATCGTCGGTGTCAAGCATACATGGGTTTTCGATATCTTCAAAGTGCATGCTCTTGTTTGAAAGCGAGATATAAAAGACGGTCGAATGTAGCCTTTACTGGTCATACCGAGTTTATATACCCAACATGAGGTTTTCGTCCCATTTGTGTGTGCAATAGGTTTGGTGGTTGGTTCAGTGCATTGTCGACACGAGGTTCCGGTCCTCCATCAAGAATAGAAGCAGAAAACTCTCGATTAAGTCATCGACATCATGATCAGATAGCTGCATTCCTCGACTGATCTTTGTGATGTTACTCAGTAAACAACTTGAACAAGTGCAAGCCGGACCCTACTGATCTTGCAAAGAAGTTCCTGAACTGTAAATTAGTGGCCAACCACGGCGACGTAGCAATACGAGGAAATGGAGATTACGAAGAGCCTGAAAAAGTAGGTGGACCTTCAGGTTCGAATTGTTTCGAAAAAGATAAGTTATAAAACCAACCAGCATGGGGTCAATAATCATACAACACACCGACGGACACCGCAACGCAAACTAAGCATCTTTTAACGGCCATCTTTGGATTCAAAATGCAGTGTCGAATTGGAGGAGGGAGAAGATTTTCTTGAAATTTGAGTGGGCGAGCTCAAGGTGGCGTGGCTCAATTTTGAATTTGCAACTCTTCAGCACGTGGTTGACAAATCTTCCATATCATCGTATACCCGACCTTGTCTCTGTCAGAAACAGAACCTAATTTTGCCCCTCTGTCACTGCCCGAGCTTTTCGAATCCATATATAGGGGCAATGGTTTGCGGCAGGAGAATGCCCAAGTAGTACCTGCCCCATATTTCCAAGTCAAGCAGACAGCGGATGCTTCCCTGACATTTACAGGCCCAGGTGTCCTGACTCAGAACCCACAAATCGAAGGAAATCGGACATAGCGAAAGTAACAGAATTCCAGTGATGCAGGTAATTTCCAAAGGGCATATCGAACTTCCAAAGGATTTTGCAGATACACAGCCTTCTCTTGGTTCTCTCCACCGAATTGCCATGTCCCTTGCGACTCTGGACATCATCGAGAATGTTTGGACACTACAGCCATCTGAAGACCCCTTATTAAGGCCTTATTATTAAGGTACAACGGCCCAATGCGTTAAACCTTAAAATTGACCGACAGACAAGATGTATGTAAAATGACATTAAAAGCAGGCCCAGCGCTTTCCAACTTACGACCTTGCCTCGGTCGCCAGTGTCCTCGTCAACCCAATGGCTTTTGGGTACAACCAATACCGCTCCCCCTCTCTTCTACAACCCGAGCAGCACTTTATGCCCTACGATGATTCGATGTCGACTCAGGGACCCGATGCGCTTTCTTCAGCGCTCCTAGCCGCACAAGAGCGAGCATCAAAGCAACGGGTGATACGAAAGGCCTGCATGATCTCGACTGTTATCTTGATCACCATCATTGGGATGATCTTCGCCCTTCTCTCTTTCATCTGCCTTTTCCACCAATGCCAGGTCTCAGGCTTCACCGTCATCAGCACCGCCCCGCTCGGACGAGTTCTGACGATATCGCAAGTAACGTCACATGTTGCACCGCTGTCAGTGCCTATTATCATGGGGATTTTCTCGTACATCTTGTCCGCAAGATGGCTGAGTTCGAGTACCAATGGAGGGCCTAATCGTCCCTCTCCCACACAGTTAGTTCGTCTCCTGAAGCTTAGTTTCGTTAGGGTCTGACACTCTGAAGGCTAGGCTTGTTAATGTCAATGTGCGACGGGGCGGGGATCTCATCGCTCGTTTCCTCTATCAAGTATGTCATCAAGAAACCGGAAAAGGGACAGAGAGTCGCCCAACCTCCTATCCTCCATCAATCCATGATCTTCCTGGGATCTTTACTTTCCGTTGCTTATCTTACAACTATAGCAGACTCGTGGCTCCATGCCAGCAGCATTAGCAACCCTATTCCGTTAGCTGCGCCGTACACTTTGGCCACTGCTCCGAACTTCGGTCGCGAGCTAAATGCTACAATGTGTCAACTTGCAAGCCAGAGTACATTTGGTTCCTCTGATGCGTTATCCACAGCAACCTGTGGATTAATACACGAGGGAGCCCACGGAATCACTGCCTCCATTGCAGAAGGGATTAGAGTTGTGCACAACGTTTCAAACATTCATAAGATTGTGCTTGCCGATGACCAAACCGCAATTGTTGTTCCGCTCAGCCTGCCGCCGAATATAACCTACGTGGCTAAGACGTTTGGTGTGAAATCTCAATGCGCAACGTACGTCCTCGGTGTCTACAAATTCTAATTTCTTATAATTTGCCTCAGAATTACTAGTGAATGTATTGACCCTATAAAATCTAGTGACGGGACAATCATGTATGGCACTAGCGATGCCGCAGGATTGAACCTTAATTGCACAAAAGCAGGTATCAAATATGACAATCGTAATCTCAACAACTTTACAACACCATGCGCATTAGACAGTCAAGGCGAGTGCACAGGCGGGTTAGACATACCATCCAAGTGAGTAGAGCTAGATTTCTCTGTCATCTTTATGCACAATCAGATCTACGGCCTTACAGTCCATTTACTACGGGAGAAGTTGTAACCTCTTTGGCATATATCGATGCAAATACTGGTGATGACGGATGTAAGCGCCATAACTGAGATTATTCAACGTTACTGAAATTCATCAAGTCCTCAATAACACGTTCGTATTTTGTCAACTCTCGCTTAAAAAATATGAGTACCATTCTCTTTGCAGCGGGTGGTTTTTCTACGGGGAGAGCGGCGCATGGAACGTCGTGTTCTGCAACGTAACCGTCCTCGACATTACCTACAGTTACGAGTCATCGCGCTTCGTCACGAAGTCGGCTGAACCAAAATCTCTCGAGTTCACTCGAATGATAATGTCAGTAGGCCTCACAGCCTCTAGTGGAGCAGGCGTTTCCTCTGCAGTCGAAGGTGCGGGACTGCATGGCGGCCCAACGTACGAAGAAGTGTATTCTTGGGAATTATCCCGTCAGATCCTGGCTCCAGCCTCAGCTATATACGAGCCGGCGAACGTCCTCCAAATTCAGTCCAACGTCTACGTGAACGTCTCCAAATTACAGCTTGTTCCTCTAATCCTGTTTATCGCTGCACTGCTGGTCTTCGCGTAAGTCCACATGTCCTCATAAATGAAATTCCAGAGCTGAAAATATTATACTTTCATACAAGTTGCCAGGTTGGATATGTCACGATAAAAATCACAATTGTTACGTGGGGTGTCCAATATGTTGGGCTTGCGGCTCTTCAGATTAAAGACCCCCAAGCAACAATGCAGCGACTTTATGGAAATCCGGACCCGGTTCTGACCTGGGAAACAGACACTGACAAGAGGTTTGGACAGGAAACGGAGTCGGATCGGTTGTGCATTGGGCCTGTTCCGGCGTCTACGAGCAGTGCACGAGGGTTGTTCTTCACAGTAACAAAGGGGTGAGTGGACGCTGTGCTTATTATGGTCGTGACCTTGTTTTTATGGTGTATATGTACCTTGGAATGAGCGTAATTTATCCTAGTTGTAACTTGTAGCCAACCAGTGCTTTGGTGTATCACATGAAGAGGGCGCTTATTCGACCTGGCTATCTGAGCGAAGATCACAGACTGCAAACTTGAAAGGAATACAGCATGAGTTATGGTGACTCGTACGTCGACGAAAAGGAAAGATGTTAAGAGCCGAAAATTGGTAGCACAGAGTAGGAAGTATAGGAAAGCCGAGTTTTACCTTATTCAAGTTTATCGAAAATAATTGTGCAGAAAACCGACGGTGCAGAAATTGAAGGATTGGTATTTTGACAGCCATCAGCTGGGCCACCTTAGAGCACATGGAGGACCAAAAATCTGAGCGTCGCTTAGAGACGCTTCGGTAAATAAATCGTCTCCATATTCCGGAGCAGGGAAGTATCATATCACGGACGCCTTCAAGTAATGTCGATCTTTTTATAATAGCCAATCCAAAGTACGGAAAGCTTCGTCTTTGAGAGCGTCGATGCCTTAGCATTCGGGTTATCACAGAGGAGCACACAGAATGAAAACAGGACCACCCGGATTGAAGATAAGTTTCCTGTTAATTTCGAGACAAGCCCTTTAAAATATATATCACAAATACCCCTAGGCAAGAATAAAGAACCAGATTATCTTGGTAGATTTGGCACAATCCTGATCAGGCCGCAATCACCGAGCAACAAGTTGAACAACGACGAACGCGGTCCCGACTCCCGTGTCTGCTTGTGATGATGATCCACAAGATAAAATTAAAGAACCTCATTGCAATCATCGAGCCCATGACGAACAGAGCGCCTGTATGTGATGCCAGGCTTGCATCGATACAGTAGTTGTAGCCCACACTGGCTTAAAACAATCCCGACAGAACCGGCGAGACGAGGCATAGCTTGAGAACTAAGATGTTTCGCTCGACGAGCCTCGAGAGAAGTCGTCCAGTCAAATTCATTCGTATTTAGGTCCGAGCAGCAAGCGATAAGAGAGGAGAATATCGTTGTCCCAAGGATAGTAGAACAGCGCTAGAATGGTGGACGGAGGTCAACGAAATCAAAACGATCTTATCTGATATATAGATGGAATGTCACGTGTACCTGTAACGTATGTACAGCCTCTACACCGCAGTGCAGTTGTTGGCGGCGTTGGCGTTGGCACGGCCCTCTCTCCCTTTCTCCTCCCTACTCCCCAAAATCCACAGGCAGCAGACCACAGGGGGAGTCTCGCAGACGAGAATGAAGAAGCTATTCGGGCACAAGCCCAAGAACGGCAACGGCAAAGCCAGCTCGGGGTCGGGGTCGAGAGACTATGCATCAGAGGTGCGGTTAATCCATATCCACTCTCATCCAACCACTCGTGCATACTCGTATTGATCGGTGTGGCGCGTATAGGAAAATCTGAAGCCCCCAGTCCCGGTGCAGACCCCGCTCTACCAACGCCTGGCTACGCACGGCAACCACATCGTCCAAGGCCCAATCCCCATCCAGAACCAGAACCAAGGCCAGCCACTGCCATCTCCGCTCCCCCAGCCCCCGCCTCAAGGACAGCTCCAACCCCAACAGCCGCCCCACCCCATCGACGACGAGCGCTGGGAGGTCATCCCCGACCAGCCGCCTCCGCCTCCGCCTCCTAGCTCGCAGTACCAGCCCCCGCCCCCGCCGTCAGTGAAAGGCCCATCCCGCACGTCGTCGTACGGTTCGCTCCCGCCTGGCTCGGGCGGAGGGATAGGGATCGGCCCCCCGCTCGCGAGCCCCGCGCCGCCTCGATCGGCGTCTCCGATGAGCGCGGTGACCAACCTTTCGAACACGACCACCCCCACCGCCACAAATCCTAACTCGAACACGAACACGAACAAGCTCATCCGGCACCACGCGAGGGAGCGAGAGCGGGATAGAGAAAGGGATAGGGATAGGGATAGAGACAGCACGTACACCTCGAGCACATACACCGGCACCGGCCCCCCTCCCCGCGGAAGAAGGCGTCCCAGCCCACCGTGCCCGTGACGCTCGGCATCCTCAGCTCGCTGGACCCGACGCGCCCCGGTGCCAATGCGGGGGTGCGCGGCGCGGTGTCGAGGTCGATGTCGGAGGAGAGGAGGACGGCGTCGGAGAGCGGGCATAGGGAGCGGGAGTATCGCGAGGCGATGATGAATCAGAGTCAGCGGGAGCTTGGGGGGGAGGGGCAGGGGCAGGATGGGAGGGGCGTGGATGGAAGAGGCCTGGATGGGAGGGGCCTGGATGGGAGAGGCCTGGATGGGAGGGGGAAGGAGAAGGAGAAAGAGAAGGAAAAAGAGAAGGAAAAGAAGAGGGGGTTCTGGGGTGTGCGGGATAAGGATAAGGATAAGGATAAAGACAAGGACAAAGAGAGGGAGAGGGAGAGGGAGCTGCAGATGCAAAGGGAGAGAGAGCTACACGGCAGAGACATGCCTTCGTCAAGAGAGCTTGACCGCGGCCGAGAGTCGAGGAGAGACGAGGACAGTCAGGCTGAGCTTACTCGTATGATCGGTGGGTCTGCTTTCTTTTTACGCTACTCTGATCAACGCTATCTGGGATGACGGTACTGATATCCTTCCCTCCTTCTAGGCTACCTCACCGCCACAGCATCCGAAGACTGGTCCCTCGTCCTCGAGGTGTGCGAGCGTGCGTCTGCGAACGAGGGGAACGCGAAAGAGGCCGTGCGGGCTTTGAGACGGGAGTTCAAGTGCGTGTCTTTGTTCTTTCTCCTCATTCCTCCTTCTCCATCCTCTTCTTCATCCTTCCTTCCTCCCCCTTCGAAGAACCCATTTTTTAATCCCATCCCGCTAATCCATTAACCCAACCGCCCAATCTAACCTAATCTAACACTCCCACCCACCCCTCTTTCTAGGTACGGCGAGCCCCCCGCCCAGCTCTCAGCCGCACGGGTACGTCCACTTTCCTCGCTATAAAAACCTTAAATCGTGATCGCTGATCAGCTGTCTATCCATCATTTATCTGTCTATCTATCTATCCTATCATCTCATTCACTCGCTGATCCCTGATCGCCAATCCCTTCTTCTAACTTCGCCTAATTTAATTAATTAATTAACAACCTCAACCTTACCTCACCCAATTAACCCACCTTACCTTACCCATCAACCAGCTATGGGCCATCATGCTACGCAACTCGTCCGACATCTTCATCACCCAGTCCACCTCGCGCAAGTTCCTCGACACGCTCGAGGACCTGCTCTCCTCCACCCGCACGTCGCCCGTGGTGAGGGAGAGGCTGTTGGAGGTCGTCGCCGCCGCGGCGTATGCTAGTGGGAGTAGTGAGTGTTTTTCTCGGTTTTTTTTTTCTTATCTCTTTGTCGTTTTTTTTGTGTGTGTAGTAGCTGATGACTGACATTCGCGTTTTTACAGAGAAAGGCCACGATAGAGATGGATTTAAAGGGCTGTGGAGGCGCGTCAAGCCGTTCGATAAGCCTGATGAGGTGGGTCTTTCCATTCCATTCCATTCCTTCTGTCCTTCCTGTCCTCCCGTCCTTCATCCCTCTGGTGGCGCTCCACCTCCGACCTGACCACCCCACATTCATACCTCCTTTCATCCTCATCCACCATATCCCAACACCAACTAACCCACTCCTCCCTTCCTCCCCCCTCCCTCCCCCTCTCACACACACAGGGCGTCCCATTCGACACCGACGACGCGATGTTCCACCCGCCCGCCTCGGGCCGCGTATCGGGGTACGACACGCCTCTTAGCTTCAACAACGGCATTGGCAACAACAACTTCAATAACCACAACGGCAACTTCAACATCCCCATCGTCGCGTACCAGGAGCCGAGCCCCGTCCCTGGCCTCGGGCTCGAGTCGGCGCCGCTTACGCCGCCTGGGGTGCGTCCTTTCGCTTCTCCCTGTGATTGTAGTTGATCTTTGTTCGTTTACTTCATTTTTCCTGCAGAACTTCCCCAACAAAAAGCCCTCCCGTGGTGACAGAGACCGCGACCGCGACAGAGACAGAGACAGAGACAGGAACCGCGACAAGTCCCCAACACGGAACCGCATCATCCCGCCGGAGGAAGACATGCGCCGGCTCTTCCAGGAGTGCAAGATCGGGCAGGGCAACGCGAGCCTGCTCTCGCAGGCGCTCGTCGCTGCGAGGCCGGAGGATTTGAAGAAGCAGGAGATTATTAAGGTAAATCGCATACTCAACCTCCTCTTCCCTCTACCTTCCTTATTCACTCCGTCCCATTCCTCCTCACCAGGAATTCTACATCAAATCGCGCGCCTCGCAAGAACTCATCTTCGCCCAAATTCCCTGGGCAACCGCCAGCGCCGAGCGCTCGAAGCAGACGCAGCAAAGCCAGCGGCACGCACGCACGCGCACGCTCTCGAACGACCTGAACACCCTCGGGGTCACGAACACGCGCGGGGTGACAGCGACGGACCGCGGCCGCTCGGGCTCGGCGTCGCCGGACGACGACCTGACGCAGGAGGAGAAGCTCCTCGCGGCGCTGTTGGCGGCGAATGAGGATCTGCTCGGTGCGCTGGGCCAGTATGAGGATCTGGAGAGGGTGGCGATGGAGCGGAGGGCGGAGGAGAAGAGTCGGAAGGAGACGAGGATGGATAGACGGGTGAGTTGGTTTTTTGAGTTTGGTTGAGTGCGTGATGGCTGATGGGGTTTGGGGATGTAGCAACGCGACCGCATAGCCGCAGAGCTGTCGACGTCTTCGGTAGCGGACAGCGCCGCCTTCGGCGGAGGCGGAGACTCGCGCACACCGTCCCCGCCCTCCCGGTCGAACTCGCCGCACCATTACTACCACCAACAGCTCCAACCACAACAACAACAGTCATACCACACCAACCCGAACGCATACCCACAACAATACCCCAGCATCGCGCAACCGCGCCCGAACCACCTCCCCATGTCCGACGGCGAGTTCGACCAGCAGCAACAGCAGCAGCGGGAGCGGGAGCAGCAGCACTACATGCCCGGACCCGGCGGACTCACCGGCGGCAGCAGCAGCAGAGCCTCGGGCCGGGTCCGCACCGCCGCCCGCCGCACCGCATGGCCGCGCTCCCCGCCAGGCATCGCAGTCGCAGACGTCGAGGACGCCGTCGCCCGGCTGGACCCGCACCTGGGCGGCGGTGCGTATGGGTATGGACATACCAACGGGCACGGGCACGCGTACCACGACTCGGGGTCGTTCGATCCCGCGGGGCTTGGGGAGGACAGCGGAGACGACGAGGCCGAGTACCGCATCCCGAAGCCCAGTGCGAAGGCGCTCGGGAAGAGGAAGCTTGTCGAGCCTGAGGTCGTTGTCGGACGTGAGTCTTTTTTGGTCTTGTTCTCATTTTTAACTTTGTTTTTTATTTTTTACTTTTGTTTTTGCTTGATGCATGATCTGATCTGATCTGATGGTTTAACGTTTTACTTACCTCCGTCCGACAGCCCATTACGACGCGGACGACATGTATTCGTCCTCTAAAGATAACCACTTCGCACCGGTCCAGGACCGCGATCTAGATTCGGACGACGAGAACGACCCGGCGTCCCACTGGAAACACCACTCTGTGCACTACGTACGACGCCGTCGCCGAGCGGACTCTGCAGTGGCAGGCGGAGGTCGGGGCTGGGGCTGGGGCTGGGGCTGGGGCTGGGGCTGGGACGGAGATGGACAGCGCTGCCGACGTGGCTCATGTTACTACTAACGGTGCACATTAATGGTCTCTTCCCGTGCTTTTTGATGTTGGAATAGTTTGGATTTGAATTTAGGGCGGATGGGGGTTTTGGGTGGATTATACATATACCCTTCTATAATTTACTGCAAGAACGAATGGTTGTCGAATACTTATTACATGACATTGTTTTCTAAAATTGCACATGTACATTGATTTTGAAGATTATACTGCCGAGACCGACGCCCGTGTTAACTAAAGTACATAAAAATAAAAAGGAATATAGCGGCAAGGCAAATAGGGCCCAGTTTATCAAAAGAGGCAGTGTGTGGCCTCGCTAGAGCTATACGATTGACACGCTGTCCCCAAAAAGTCCTCGAACTTCTTGAACCTACATCTTGGAGTATTTTGGACTGGAAGGCGCGGTGTGTATGAGTACGTCGCATCGCCACCTAAACCGCAACTGAGCCACTTACCGCTGTTTCGGCGATATAATTCAGTTTTGTATCGCAGCGACGACGACAGACGATCGGGATAATAATGGTACCCCAGGTATGTTTATAAGGATACGATTCTGGGACGGCGGAGGGAGCTATCGGTCTAGTGGACACAAATATCTTGAGGAACCCGACGCTGATGTCTTGTCCAGTTTTCAATGTGTAGTGAAGAGGGGAATGTCCCGCGGAACCGTAACCAATGGCAAGTGTTCCGCCACTACTTTTTAAAGGGACGTCGAGGACGTAGGGTCCCGAGGAGGGCGTGTCATAGACAGTGGCTGTGGGGTTGTTGGAAAATTAGAGATACCTCACGGAAAGGGTGGTCTTCGCAACTTACCAATACTGAGGTCGTTGTTGTCGAAATAGAGGAGACTAGGGTATAAGTCGCGAGAACCGGTGTTGGTTAGCTTTATGCCGTATAATGAGCCTGGTTCCGCGATGAGCACTACGGCGTTGTTCTGGTATAAATTCTTGCCGATGGGCAGTAAATCCGGGAGATCAACGTCTGGAAAAGGGGACCGAACACCTTCCAATTTGTAGAACTCTATCTGAATCCTACTGGTAATCGTATGAGCCTGGTTGGTACGCCGGAGTTCCGAGTAATAAAACGACGCGTTCTTCAGAACTCCAGCCAGTTGGTCGATGGGCGTGCGAATGCAGGTCGAATGTGAGTCGAAGCCGTGTCGGATGGCGTCCTTGTCCTGAATTCGCAGGACGGCTTCGCTGTTTGCAACAGCGACATCAAGCAAAGCTTGATCGGGAGTATCCACGAAGACTATATTTTGAAGATCCCGATCGTTCCTGGTGTTTTCTACCAAAGTGGAACAAGAAGCAAAATCCCGCTGCGCTTCACACGGGACAAGAAAAATGGGAAGTGGGATCTTTCTTCCCGCTCTCGTCTGGACGACGAGCACATCATCCAGGCTATGCACCCAGGCGGAGACCTCAGGAAGGGACTTCGCGGTGGCGGTGAAGGACGTCACCGCCTCCACAGCCAAATGGCCAATGGGACTTTCGAAAGCGGTGTCCCCTTTGCAATGGACTGCAAATTCAGCCTCGATGGAGACACCATGGGCGGTGCCCAAAGGTAGAAAAAACTGGTCGTTAAGGCTTGCGGCTTTCAAGCTGACTGGATAGCTTGTAAATGGACCAGAGTGAGGAACGATGGTGCTGAAAAGGAGCCGTCCCTGGTGCACGTCTTCGCACTGAGGGTTCTGGCTGTAAGGAAATATCACGCTCGGTCAATGCTTGAAATTTAAAGAAAAAACGGACTTCATACCCTTTAATTCGGTCCATGCGTGTTAGAACGTCGCAATATCTTAGGTGATTAAGCGGTACAGTCTTGAGGAGTTTAAGAAGAGCCGCGGTGAAGTGTCCTGAACCGTTCGCTTCTTTGGCTTCTTGTTCAATACTACTGGCAGCGAGTAGGATGTGGGTCGTCAGTGCTCCGCGCATCGTTCCGGAAGGCTTGAGCGCAACTCGAGGATGCCAGTCCCAGATATCTTTATCAGGATCGCCCATTATAGGTGATTCCAAAAAAACGGAGCGGACGCAGTTTGGTAGACTTCTGGATCCAGACGCAGCATGACAACAATCCAGTATGACTGTCTGTCGGTTGATTAGAATCATTAGATAGAATTAGCTCAACATAATAAATAGAACGCACAATGTTGTTGCCTTTTACTTCTGATATCTTCTCGAGCAATGCGCTAATCGTACGGTCTGGTATACCGCTGACCTGCTCTGGCTGAGTTGAACAGTAATCCTGTGGAACGATGAGTTGAATCTTCCTATTGAGGCCCCCTGCTTCCCACTCTTTTGGGGATGCCATTTGACTACCGTGGCCGGCATAATAGATGAGAATAGGATCGCCCCAATTGATACGGCTGTCTTCTTGAAACTTCAGGAATCCTTCGATGATCCCCGACCGCGACGCAGACTTGTTTACAAGGACGTGAATCTGCGCCTCCGGAACATTGAGATTATCCCGGCAGTAGTCCCTAACTGACATAGCATCGGCTACCGCAAAGCGGAGCAGCGGAATGTGTCGAGATTCGTAGTCATCGATTCCGATAATCAAGGCAAACAAATTCAAGAAAGTTCTGCTGAAAATTGTTGAGGAGTATTAGGTTAACTGCTATATGAATTATCACAAATACATACGCAGTGTGGGTCGACATGAAGCTTCCTACTTGATCACGGTGTGAGCTCGAACGAGCGCAGTCTAGGGCGTAGTCGAGGTAACCTAATCCTAGACGTTCAACCGTCAACAAAGGAGTAGTGTCTCCGTAACTTGAAAGTGCTTACCCGACAAAAAGCCTTCTACGACCACGCTTGAGGTGGCAGAGGGATTGAAAGTGAGATTCTGCAAACACTTTGAGTACCTACGACTTTATAGATCTAGATCGTTGTTTGGTGCAAATAGTGGTGGAATGTTTGGTGCTTACACCTTGAAAAAAACATCTGGTCCAGGGGCTGCAGATGCCACGTGCGAACCGCGAAGAACAGGTAACAATTACCAAATGGGGATTCTGCCGCTTTTCGTGAGAAAGTGCACCTACGACCTTCCCCGATATCGATCATCAACGAAGGAGTTGTCAGAAATGATGAGTTCACACATACTTACTTTCATCTGTCCGATTTATAAATTTCGTTATCGTGTAAATTTCGGAATGACTCAAGTTACCTCCCTGCCGATAGGATGCCGAGGCTCTGCTAAATTACTATTAAAAAGTATCAAATTTTTGCAGGGGACCACTCACTATCTGTGAGCTCCCAATTTCTTAGGCACTCCAAGAAATTTGTTTTGTGGTTTCTCGGGGCTCGGCGGTAGCGCTAAGTTAACGATGAAACTTGAAGCTTGCGTCTTTCTGTCAATAGCTAGCTCCTCGACAACAGAGCTTCCTCAAAGAGCCTGAGGGCTTGTCATTCAAATTCACTGAAGTCAATTGGGTCTTTCGGATCCGAAATAATTCTCCGAGAGATTAAACACTCACGCTGTCGCACCCAAGGCTGGGGGTCCAATCGATGCCGTGAACCCCACCCAATTCATGAGCAGCCCGTCATCTCTAAGACATCGAGAGATCCTTTCATATGTTCGACGCGCAAAAAGAATTCCTAGGCAATTAAACATCCCATAGAGTGAACGAGGATAAATTTTTCGCGCAAAAGATAATGGTTCGACGACGGCTGCGGTTTGTGCATAGACTACACCTTCGGCCTCACCGACAAGTTGGTTAACCCACTTCCATCCCAGCAATTCTACGATTAGGTTGAAGGGCTGGTCAATTAATAATTGAATAATTTCTCGGAGTCTCCTTCAAAAAGTCAACGTCTCTCTCCCCCTCACGAAAAGGTATGAATCAAATGACTTAACTGAGATTAAATTAAGCGCCCATGCCTTTCTCCGCTCCTCGGGGTTCTGTAGCGGCACCACTATTGCTGCTTTTTCGCATTTACGCATAAAATGAACTGTTGTCTCTCCTGCTAAAGAAGCCAAGCAGTGCTCTCTTGAATTCTAATTCTTACTGCAGAGGTGAAAGAAATGCGGGAGATGGTCAAATTATTGTCACATGGGGCGACCCACCTTCACCCCGGTCTTAGGATATTTTTTTTTCCTGAGGCCGAATGGCCAAATGTCTGGTCTGGACATTTCTTACGAGAAGAAAGGCAGTCCATGGCAGGACAGAAAAGTCACAAATATAGATTTCCCACACGCCTCCCATTTTGTGTCATTGCCATTGATCGGCGGCGGTGCACAACCCCGCAGAGCGTCCAACACACAGATAATCTCCCCGAAAAATTTGCGATGCTTTCTAAAGTATTGCTGTTCGGACAACCATTTTTTGCAGGCCAGGTAGCGCCTTAGCCACCGCCAGTGCCACCGTCATCCCGAAAACAGCACATGTTAAACGGCTAAGATACACGAGCTCATCGAATGTAAACTTGAAATATGAGATTGGCGATGTGGAATAGATCACTGCCAGGTCGGTGTCCTACAACCCTAGGTCCCCTCCCTATTCGCGTACCTGATCCTCGTAGAAGCAGCAAATCACCGACAGTCACCCAGTTTGCGCGGTGAGTGACCGAAGTCAGCATATGCACCTCCTTATACATAATACAGTTCAAAAAGTAAGGTCATTTGTTCGGGGATGTCTCCTGGGGTTGCCGCCACAATTCCGAGAAAATTTTTCCAAAGCCTGAACACATCCCAGAGCTTCTCGACAAAAACCCCCAAAAGATTAACCACATGGACCGGGGCTCCAAGTTCATTGAACTGCGGAGTTTTCAACCGCCGCTTCATCCAGGTTGGACTAGGGCTAAATAGTGCAACGTGCTAGCCTCCCAGTGGGCAGAAACGCGTAATGTTCTTTATCGATTGGCCTCCCATCATGATGCTCTTATCATTTCTGGAGCTGGAGACTAATTAGGTCCCGAAGCCCGTCTCTTCCGCTCAATGCTTGTCCTCGGGAATTCGACGTGCCCGTAGATACTCGACAAGCTCTGGGTCCTGGGGAATGGTATTCGGGGTACTGGCCCAGGTGCCCGCGTCAGTGCTCGCGTTCGCGGGCATTCCTCGCTGAGCGGATCAAAATAGTGCGAAATCTGTAGGCACAAGCGGGACATGTACAACCTGACATTTTATGGTAGGCCCAGCTGAAGTCGCAGAATGACAGAACTCACTAGTAACGTAAGTGATGGGGGCATGGTAAAGTAGCTCGAAAACAATGCGCTTTACCCGCACGAAAGATCCAGATCGTGACAATGAATGCAGTGAACACAGCTCGGTATTCTGCGCTGTCAAGTCAATTAACGTTGAGACCATCAGCGCCCGCATCCGCATGTTAATTATGTCCACCAGAGTCCGTTCAGAGTCCGTTGGTGGTTACTCCAGAGGGTTCCACAACTAATCAAGTCTGCTAGATAGGCAAAGTTCAATCTGGGCCAGAGAGATATGACAAATACGTACCTATCCACGCAGGGATGCGTTTTTCAGTCAGCACGGCTTCTTTTCAAGCCATTTCATAAAGTTAGTCGCAATGAGTTTTCAGGGAAAGAACCGTAGAAAGGGATATTGCTTCCACTTGTCAAAACCAAGAGACAGCAACGGTTGACGAAGTTCTTGAGTCGAATGTTGCGGCCGCAGAAATTTGAATAGGAAATGAAAGATGGAATTCAAAGTTTGAAACTTCTCGTTGATGCCATCGCCCTCAGCTGTAATTAGGAATCCAGGGGTGGAATCATGCTTGACACAAAGCACACATATTGGCGGGAAGGCTCCAAGGAGCGGCAGACGAGGAAGGATTTGCCTGGGAAAGACATCTATTTTCAAAAAATTCCCAAGGACTTCCAAAGACTGCGTTCCTGCGAGGCTGGGAATGGAACGAATAAACCGAATGAAGGTCCGCCAATAAGACCTGCAGTATGCAGAACACCAGGTTGGTGCATACTCTGGAAGTGTCCCGATAGAATCTACGCACGTTTGACGAACAATTTATCTGAGACCCTCAGTAGATACGAGCTGAAAGTATCCAGAACCCAGAACATTGTTTACCTGTGAGAAAAGCGTTCATCTCTGAAAATAAAGTTGGCGTGCTCGATTTTTAGAGCCCAAGTATGACGCTTGTGTAGTCTCGTTGCTGACTCGGTGGGCAGATAGAAAGGGACAGAAGATCCAGTGGAGAAGATCTCGTTTCTTGGTGGCTTCCAACTTCTATGTCAAGGAGATGAAAATCCACATCAACTTAGTCTAGGACGTGCGGGCGTGTTAACAAATCCATTTTTGGCGTAGTTGAAGGTATCACAGATTTTAGATTCTGATCGAAAAAAATACCAAACGAAAGGTTGGCTTTAATCGGCGGAAGGCTTTCGAGAATTTTGAGTGTCGCCGCATCGAACAAGCCATTGATGAGAATTGTAGGGTGCGCACCCCTTGGATTTTGATTCGTCCGCAGGGGCCGCTTTGAGAGGGGCTGGAGAACCACGTAATGGGAAAGAACGAGACGATGGATATGAAGCTATCCCCGAGATAATGATTGCGAGCTGAAACACGAGAGCTGCTGGGATGAAAAAGAGGCGTCATTGTCTCCAGGTGCGGTCCAAGCCTCCAAGGCATCGGGAGGAGAAATTGGCGGCAAGAAGCCCAAGACTCGAACAGACTTCGGCGATACTCAGAGCGATCGCTGACTTTCCATTGACAGATGGGCTATATCATTACAGCCACAAGACCGACTATCCTTTGTCGAGGGTTTTTTTTGGGGTTTTTTACCCACTCGAGCTCCATGATGCTTCTTGGTTTCCTGGATAACTTTTCGTGGAATCACATCGTTCATCAGATTTATGAATTTATGAGACGCTGAACTTGAAGCAGCCGTGAGTTTGTCCCGCAGAAGCCTGGTTCCTGATTGAGAAGTCCAAGTACAGCTACGAGTTGCTTCAGAAGATGGCGTGTGGCCTTGCATGATAATAACAGACCTTTCTCTCGTATTGTCATCTGTTTATAGGGAGATTAGTATTTCTCTCGGTGGAATTTTGCGTAAACCCACTGGTGGCCCAAGAGGTTGGCATTCAATGCGACATGCAAAGCTTATTAGAAAGCACCAATGCTTCCCAATAGCGTCACAAAGGAGAGGGGTTGTGCATGTAGCGTTTGCCAGGAAGATTCAGTGAGCTCGAAAGTCGCGGAGGAAAGGCATAAGCCAGGCCATGCATGCAGAAAGAAACGAGAGTTGACTCAGTCGAGTCCGAAGCTTACGTGGTGCATGACGAATACCCGAGTCTTTCGATCCGGCCAGTTGTCTTATGTTTGAACACATCTAGGGCTGCGGCCTGCTGAACGGCCAATGCTCAGGATATGATAGAGAAATTTGGGAGTGGAGGCGACAAATTGTTACTACAGGACTAAGGTATACAACAGCAATACAACGCTATAGGGTACACAGAGGCAACAAAGAGATATGGAGGCTATGTACAAGAAAGGGGGAAGATACAATCAGAACGAACAATTACTTCGTAGGAGCTGAGGAAGTGGGGTTGGAGAGACTGGTGGGTTGGATAGAAAGATAATCAGCGAGAAGACTCCTCATCTTCGTCGTCGGAATATGGAGACACACGAATGGCACGATAAGGTGCGCGCCGAAGTCGTTTGGAGAGGGCAGACTGGGTCGGAGGGGTGCTGTCGCCGTCTCCGTCGTCTTCGGGTGGTGGAAGGACGAGCACAAGCCTAAACGCGTCCTTTCCGTTCAGGTAGAAGCGATAAAGCCGCTTCTCCCGGATGAACCCCAAGGACTCGTACAGCGACAGCGCAGCAAAGTTGTCATACTCGGTTTCGAGAACAACCTGTGGACAACATGGGAAAAAACAAGCCAAGTACGTGAGTTTCATTGTCAAAAAGTTAACATCAAACGCCTACTGACCTCGTCGACACCATCTTCCTTCATCGCTTGAATCGAGTTTTGAACAAGTGCGCTAGCTATAATTCAGAAAAAAAGAAAAAAAGGGCCGCACCAAAGGTGGTTTTCCCAGATCTAAGAGATCCTGTGAGGAAGGAAAAGAGTGTGGAAATTGGGACTAACCTATGCCTCGTTTACGCCACTTCTTATCCACGCTCAGCATAGCGATGTACCCCCTGTTCGCCAAGTCGTTGTGCACACTCTGCTTGCACACAATGACGCCGATAGGCTCTGTACCGTCGGAGTCGGATGGGTAGGCCTACAAGCATGTCCAAGGCCAATTAGCGGGTGAACTCCTCGCATAGACGAGAAGACTTACCAGAAATGAAAGATGAGGCCTGGAAGGTGGGGAAGCTCGTCAGCATTGGGAACATTCGGTGCTCACACGACACCAGTCGCAGTGGCTGCTCACCATTGATGGAGGAAGTAGCGGAAGGTGTATATGACATACGGCTCGCTGAGCTCGCTCTGGACGAGCGCCATGATTTGTGGGAGGTCAGATTCACCTAGGTACTGGCGATAAAGGATGGAGGCCATGAGGGGTAGTGGGAGTCAGAGGACAAGGACCGAGGAGGTAAGTGTGACATCCTCATTTCAATTCACGCGTGACGTAACGCAAATCGATTTCATTTCCGCTAATCTATGACATACGACTCGAAATCTCAAACTACCTTCAAGCTTCCTGCATATCGACCCGAATATTGTCCTTCTGGGTACCGTCGAAGGAGCCAGTCGGAGAATCTGATACATCGATATTGGCCACGGGCCCCGTAAACCAATTCTTGCCGCCATATATGGGCAGATAATAGTAAAGAAGAGAAAGAACCATCACTCCTCCGAAGACAGCGATTGTGTAGTTCATATCTTGAACGCTCGTCTGAGGCGAGGTTGGGAAGAGGAAGACGGTGCCCATGAATCCCATGAAGAGGACAGCAGTGACTCCGATAGGCATACTCTGTAAATTGTATCAATACCAAGATCCGTAACATGTGGGCATGAAGCGAATAGCGTACCAAAACACCACAGTAAAATGGACCAGGTTTGAAGTCATTGTCACCCAGGAAGCGAGCAGCAATTGGGACTGCATAAGCAAAGTACAAACCAGTGACCGACAACGCAAATACGGCATTGATAGCTTGAGGACCGGCGAACACCAACAATCCCAGAGCAATGGACAGGATGGCGTCGTACCAGACGGTGTTTACTGGGGTCTTCGTGTAGCTGTTCATGGAGTATAACCACTTGGAGAATGGGAGGGCTGATATCGTTGGTGAAAGAATTCTACATAGAATTGACACACACCTGAATCACGACTGAAGGCAAACGTCTGACGACTCGCAGCAAGGAGCTTGGAGTTCCGCTGTCAGATAATTTTAGATTATTGTGTTGTGATGAATGCATACCATGCTAGAACCCATCATATACCTGTTCCAGCTCGCTTTAGGCTTGAAATTAAAATGAATACGTGTTCACTTACTGAACAATGACAACAATCGACCAGATAGCCAGCGTCGCTTTTTGCCCAAAGCTATTGAAGAATATTTGCGCCATGGGCTGATCGCTGTCAACCAGAGATTGCAAATCGCTTCCCATGCAAAACGCCAACGACATGTTGATTGCTGCAAATAGATGTTCGTGAGTTTCGAGACGAAATGAAAACTGAACAAGAAACACACCCCAACCAAGAACACCAGCAATCCCAATCGCACTCACGATAGCCCAAGGAACGGCAGTTGCAGCGTTAGACGCTTCTTCGCTTATATGAACACTCGAATCAAAGGAACCTGAACAAGAATATTCAACTCGTGTCAATTTTCAGCAAACAAGCGGCAAACACACAGATGGTCCACAAAGGAGCCAAAAAGCTCAGAATGAACGCATATCCGTTCGGCCATCCATTTACTAGATCAACATGAATAGGATCAGAACGATCATTTAGAGATAAGGGCTCGTCATACCATTATAGAAGTCCCAGAGAGCCACCTTTGCGGAATTCTTGAACTCTTTTGGAGTAGCGGCTGGCAGTCCGATTATGATAGCCAGGCACAACCTAGTCGAAAATCTTTAGACTCAAAAGGTGAAAAATTCAATATAACAACTTACAAAACATTTAAAACGACGTAGACGGTCTGAAGACGAGCCAAAACAGACGTCCCAAGACAGCAGATAACTGCATGAGAGATGACGACGGCTGCATAAACGCCACTGATAAAAGTCAGCAAGATCACTCCTAACGCTGAGGGAAGGAAGTTGTTACAAAAGTTGCGCGGATGTCGGTTCGAAAACACCGTTGGAGCCGATAGTAGCGGCAGCCATGATTTGAACAGCGCATCCCCAGTCGATGGAGGCAACTGAAGCAATTGAGCCAATTGTGTTTGCGTCTGTAATTCGAACGTCAGGACAACTCAGACACGAAGCTGAAGCACGCACATCCAACAGACCAGCATAACACATTCCTCCACCGTGGAGACGAGAGGGAGTACGTCCAGAAGTACAGCTAAATGATATAACGTCGTAAAATGAACCAAAATTTTTTGAGAATATATATAGACTACTTACCCCACCAGACGTTGGAGCAGCAGACGCTAGCTCCGCCATGGCAATGCCGACGAATAAGATGAATACACTGGCGACTAACCACTGCAGAAGCTATCAGAACCTTCACGAGTTCTCGAGCAATGCAACACTCACTCCCCAAACCATAGCTGGACCCCCTCCATTAGGAATCGCATAAAATAAGACCGACGCTATTGATGGCAGCAGTCCAATGATGGAAAATGCGATCCCAAAGACCTAATGACATTGACGCTATCTATCAGCCCAAGCACCAGAATAAAAATGAGGGATATCCGCCGCTCTCACCTCAAGAGGCCTAAACGCTCTCTTAAATTCCTGCTTGTAGCCCAGTTTCGCTAGCAGCGCCTCGTCCTGCAGCCTGATCGCATCTTTTTTGGATATGTGGGCTTCTGTGGAAGACATGCTGGAGGTAAAAGGGCAAAGGACGAACAACACCCTCGGTGGAGCTGAGTAGGAGGCTCTGGCGTCGGCTAGAACCTGGGAGCGGCGTCCATTCCCACCGACCCAACATTATTAGACTCACTGGGGTGGAGATAAGTGTTGGGCAGTTGATAACGTTGAGATAATGATAGCACAGTGAGCCAATGATAGCACTGACCCCCCGGTTGGAGGATGCACGAGACCCCTTTATCCCCAACCTCTCTCTCTGTCCACCAGAGAATACGGAACAGCGGATAAGAAGAACCAACGTGAACTGGTGACTTGCGACCCAAATTTAGAGCATTTGTGAAAGATAAGTCTGAGGAGCAGATATGCAGCTGGGCGTCGGAATCGCTATCGGAACGGTGTCAAAAGCCCAATCGATTCAACATCTCCAGTTGACTCGGAAATTCTGCGGGTCACTTTGAGGGGGCTTCGAAGGCTGGACTGGAGGAACTACAGTCTGGGGTTTGAAGTAGGTTCACAGAGCCTGTCGTCTGACTGATTGACACGAGTAAGCGACCAACATGAGCAAAGGTGAGAAACCAACGGTGAGAATTTCTGAAAATACTCATGTTTTGGCTGACATTGGGTCAACCAAACGTAGAGTACATAACTCACGGAATAACATGAATTCATTTGATGAAATATGTGCTGTTACTGGTCCCTCATTTCACGGGTTTGTCTGGCCTTCCGGCATTGTAATTAATAATGAACATGCCAATCAAATGAACGTTGGTTGAGGTCATCCCAACCCAATGGCCAGAGTGATCAGATAAGATATACATACTGTACAAGTGATATACATTGAATTGCTCTTCATTAGGTATGAGAGATATTATGTAGAGCGCTTAACGAGGATATCATAGTGCCCAGGACTAAAGGAACAAAGTTTAGCTGCGAGAAAATGTCGTGCCCTCGGACTGACGTACCGATATAACAACACCAGAGGAGGAGCCCTATTACTCGAGCCGTTCTCAAATTTGATGAAATCCACGCCATCCGTTCTGACTCCATTCAGATAAGCCAAGTCGACATTGAGCTGCAAGGCTCTACATAACGCCTCGATTTCAACGTTGTCTTGAGAGGATGTAAGACTCGAGCGAGCGGAAATGAACACTGTTCTAGCATACCTGCTTCCTTTCCCATGGCCTGCACAACATTTGCACAGAAAGAATCAACGTCCATGGGTTCTTTGGTATCTGGATGAACGAGGAAACCTTCGTATGCTTCTCGGTTGAGACGAATTTGAGCCGACTGTAAGACCATCGCGTCATTAAATTTCAGTGGAGAATAGACCAACCAAAAATACTGACCGTGAGGAATCTCAGGTAAATGACGATCGAATTGGAGACTACAGCAAGTATTATAAGACCAATCAAACATCACTGATGCAGGTAACGAACTTTCAGGTTGTTGAAAAGCTTGCAATAGGCGTTCGGTGTTCAAGATGAGTCCATCTGCACCAGGCTTCGTGATGCTTTCAATTAATGAAGTGAAATCGTCGTAAAAATCTTCATACACGAGCTTTTCGATGCCAGCCTTGTCAAGAGTTTCTTTTGTGCTTGACAGGACCGAAAGGCTGCTGGCTACAGCGAAGTCGCGTTCCGGGTTATTAATAGTGCTTTCTATGTATGCGAATCCGAGAGCTGAAAGGGTGCTAGGCAAGGTTAGCGTCATCGATAAGATTCAAACGAGGCAACTTCACATCTGTAGAAACAATCACCGTCACCTAGTAAAGAACACGAGATGTCATTCGATGTGAAAGGTGATACGATGTGATCAATTAGCAAACCTCTTGTCCTTCGCACACGATCGAACCCGTTGTTCGTGAGCCAGTCAATTTGCTTCAGAAACGAAGGTGACCCATTTTCGTACTCTGATCTGAGGGTCGACATGGGCGCTAGTGCATCGATAAGAGGACGTGTCGGGACGCTATCATTCAAAAGTTGCTAAAAGAAATCAACGCCACTCGTCAGCCCCAAGTGGTGTGTCGTCCGACTAAGCCAACCTGATTCATCTCATAAAGCTGAGCAGGAGTGAGATCGGAGAACTCTGTTTGAATGGGAGCCATGAGGACCTGCTCTGAAAATTAACCACAAAATCTCTCACCTTCACTTGGAAAATTTAGCAATGTGTTCGCAGATGGCAATTCGAGTGGTGGCAATTCATCTTCGCAATCGGAGTCCAGTGGCAATTCTTTCGGCCTTCTCAGGTTCTCTAATATTTCGTTAGGCATTCGTATGATAAAGTGAGGAAGTCGCTAACGTGGTGTTAAAGGAGTTTGGGGCGTATCGACCATAATACTGAGGCAGGTGTTGAGTGGCAAAAAGAAACGGAGTGAGTAATTACATAAGCAAGGGACTCCAGATTCTCGGACTTCAACCATGTCTCAACCGTACCCCGAACCACGGCCAAAAAAAAAAATGAAGCAAAGAACGTACCTTCCCAACCACGGCCAGTCTATCCTCAATTACGTCCATAAACTATGAGTCTTCTTTTAAGCTCCTAATTTAGTAGCGATCATCTTCCAAATCCAAACTAGGCGTACTCCTGCATGGATGGCGCCTGGTTAGTCGATTTTGAGCCGTTCCAAGCTCAATCAGGGTAAGCGAAGATGTAGGTAGCATGTCCAGCAGGCAACCGCGTGGCGTGCAGTATAACTTCTGAATGGTCCGTAGTCATATACGAGGCATCCCACACAGCAATGTCAGCCTCGACCGCTCTCTTCAAAACCAACATATCGTCCGAGGAACGAGGACAATTCTGGCAGTGAGTACCTGTCTTCTGGGTCCTTGTTATACAACAACGTTCTGCTAACGTAGGGTGCACTGGATTTAGAAAACTGTTTCGCACCAAGGTCCCAGATTCGTGCGTCTCTTTCTCCTTTGCCAAACCATTCGATGACAAAAGAACTATTCCAGGACCCCTCCAATAACGGTGAAAAGGTGTTCTTTATTCTTTTTTTCTGCTCTTCGGCTCCTCAACATATGAGGCACCCTTGCTAGTCCCAAACCACGTCTTTTCGCTCTCCTCATAGGAATCGATCTCTATGCGAATGTCCGATCCCTTCGTTGTGCTGTATCGGACGCTCTCAGCGTCAGGGAGTACCTCGAAAAATATCTGGAGGTTCCAACCAGTCAGATTCGAACACTGCTTAACAAATCTGCCACACGCTCCGCTATCATCGAAGCGCTCGTTGGTCTCGAGCGCGACCCTCGTATCGAAAAAGGGGACCCAATTCTCATTTATTATGCTGGACACGGGGCAGAAATCCCAGGACCCGAGGGTAGCTCTGAAACCAAGATCCAAGCGTTGGTTCCCCAAGACTACTGTGTAAATCCAGGTAAAGAAGTTTCGGGCATTCCGGATCGCACAGTTGGAGCCCTACTCACCAGGGTCGCAGAATCGAAAGGAGACAACATTGTACGTTTCTCGAACCCTCGACCAGCCGTTTTATCAATTCCACGCATGTTAGACTGTTGTATTTGACTGCTGTCACTCAGCCTCTGGCACGAGGGGCGACGAGGATGTTAGAGTTCGCTCGATAGCGGTCGAACCCAGCTCCCATGACTTAAACAGCCTTGACCAGGATATCTGGGACGTTGGGTCTAGATCAGCCTCTATAACCCCCGGATTCCTTCACAGCGGTCTACGATCACATGTTCTCATCGCCGCATGTAGCTCGTCAGAATTTTCAGTAGAATCGACGGAACACGGCAATTTCTCATCTGCGTTTCTCAAACTCCTTCGGTCTGTATCTCCAGATAAGCTCCGATATAGCGACATCCTGTCACATATGGATGCTATTCCTAGGTAAACTATTATTCTCGTCGCCTTTTTGGCGTGAATTAACAAAGTTGATTTGTCTAGCCAAAATCCTCAATGCGAGGGAGTCAACCAAAGCAGATACCTATTCGATGCCAAAGTCTCCAAACCTATACGGCTGTGTTATAATCTTAGACTAGAAGAAAGTCAAATTCTTCTTGAAGCTGGGGCTGCACATGGAATTGCCAATAGAGCTGAATTCGTCGTCTACAAGGACACAAATTCCTTCACCGAAGTGCCAATCGGCACCATAATTGTCGACTCATTGCAGCCCTTTTCTGCCATTATGAAAGTTTCTCCTGATAAACCTCCTTTCACTCTGACGAAGTCGTCTGTTGCCATACAAACTAGCACTGGAGATCGAGAGGATATTCGGCTCTATATTCCTTTGTCCGACAATTTATTGCCTTGCTATCAGGCTTGGCTGTCACTGTCCCAAGATTCTCGCGAATACGTACAAAACATCAGCCTTGTTGATACACCTCAGGATGCCCACATTGAACTCGGAATGGAAAATGACAAGGTGACCTTTCTGATCAAGGACGAACGGATAACACAGCATGGCTTCACCCGCATATATCATGGGGTTGAGCCTACCATAGAAGAGCTGGTTCCTATTTTCAAAGCAGCTGCGCACTACTACTGGAAGCTGAATCTTACCAACAATAATCCAGACATAACAAGCAGCATACAGATGGAGTTTTATAAATTGGACGCTTCTGAGTTCACCTTCGACGAAGAGACAGGGATGCCAGATATGACACCGACAGGTCCCAATATGTGTAAGAACAATGTGGTGGACATTGTGGTTGACGAAGACTCTCCTTATGGCATCAAACTGACAAATACCGGCCCATACGATTTTTATCCATACCTTTTTTATTTTGACAACAGTGATCTTAGCATCGGTTAGCCCCCTTTACTTGCCGCAGTGGTCGACCAGCTCACACCGTTGTCGCCACATAGGAGAATACTATCAACCGCCTTCCAGTGGACGTTATGCCCTTGACGTCCCTCTTAAATCCAACGGTGGAACACTGACCATAGGTTACGGTAGTGGTGGATCTTCTCCGTTCTCATACTTCCTAAGAGAAGACCAAAATCTGGACGTTGGTTTCCTGAAGCTTTTCATCTCCACAAAACCCATTGACCTTTCGAACATACCTCAAGTCTCGCCCTTTGAGAAAACTCGGGGCGAGATAGACTTGTCGAAGAAACCGAAAGAAGTATGGGGAACCATTCTCCTCCCAGTCATCCAGCGTCGCTATTCTCCTGCTCCTGAAAGCCATTGTGTCCAATGCGGTTCTGAGACTGCCAAGTCCCGCAACATACAACAAACAAAGATCATCAGCGAACTTGAAACACAAACCAAGCTCTTGAGACAAGAACTCGACGTGTTGCGCCAAACTGCTGCGGAAGAGAATCTTCGCTTGAAGGAAGAAAACGCCTCGTTGCGCACTCAGTTGGATCAACTCGAGAAGCAGAATACTACAAGTACCCAAAGGATCTCGGACGCCGAAACGGAAGTTAGTCCAAACGACAACCTTCTTCAAGCATCCGACCACAAGCCGAAGGGGAAAGTAGACCCGATACCAGCTCGCCGACTAACACTGTCAGAACGCGTCAGAAAGTTTTTTGCCCTTTCGAAATAGGTGTATCAACTGCCCTGGTCATCCCCTCTGGGGGTCTCCACGACTCTTATGAACTAGTCATAAATCATTGACTCATGTCGACTGTCTTATCTATGGCCGTCCTATGACCAATGTATGCTATGCCCACTCCCGGATTGCCACCCGTTTTGGACTGCTGCTTTCTATATGCCAAACTGCTTGCTATGCTCTGGATAGATCTCTACGCTACGTCGTAAGTTTTGTTCATCCGCCCACATCTCTTATCCATATGTTCATGTATTTCTCGCTATGGGAAAATTATATCATCCATTTGTGACATTACCTTTCCTTTTTGGCAGGTCATCCTTACGGGAGACGTGGTTTCAGCCTCCTCCATGATCCGCAGCTCATGACACTTGGCGCCTAATTGGCATCTCAAGCTACCTTGTACCTCAAGGCATTACGCAACATGAACGTGAGGCGTAGGTGAGGCATGTGGTAGCACGAATAATCACACCACTATCTCCAAGCATGAGGCAAATACCAGCCTCGTGAACAGGTAGTCTGTTTACGAGCCGAAGCACCGGATCGCACTACTGCAGCCTTGGGGGGGGTGTATCCTCCAATAGATCCACCACGAAAGGACACATTGGCGAACCTCAAGCTGGGCAAACAGTTTTTTTTTTTTTTTTTTTTTTTTTTTGAGTTAGTTTTATAGCCTGTCAGTTCCTCTGCAGGATCCATAGCGGCTTTATACATGTGGACTGCTACGCTACGCTCTTGGCCCCCTGTGCCAATTACCGCTTGACCCCAGCGACCGTCCCTAGCGCCTCCTGAGGCGCACTCCGTGTGCTCGCTCCCCAGTCCGAAGGCCCGACTGAGAGTCCTGCCCAGCGGTTTTGGGGACCTGTCACGACGAGACGGCGTGTGGCGTAGCACGTCTTTATTCCTCTTGTCTTCTCTCTTCCGTTCTTGGTTGCTATCTTGTACGTGCCCGATCGCTGCGTGAGCTGATAGGCACAATGATTCGGAGTAGTCGCTTTGTCTGCCCTCTCGTACGTTAGGCCTCTGCGATGTGGTTGCTTTGCTTTGTTCCGATTCAGTGTGGTGCGGGCTAGAGGGGCAAACAGTCCCTTTGACCGCGACCCATCTCATGTCATATTCTTATAATCGGGTATATATGCCTTTCATCATCAGCCTTTAAATGACTGTTCTTGCTTCTTCCTATCCTTTCCCACTAGCGCCAGCGACGCGCAACACAACGCCCTGCTACAATGTCGAATCTGGAAGTCCCTGAACACCTGTCCCCAAATTTTAAGTGAGAACCGTCGGCTGGAGATCCATCCTAGCCTTTATTGAATAAATCATATCCAGCAAAACCCGTTCCGCACATCACGATGGCCAATCTAGGTTATTCCTTTTACTTTCATTTGATATTTTACGAGACTTAATTAAACCATTGCGCAGGTATTATTTTGTGTTCCTAAGATTACACTATGCTGCACCGACAATCTGGCCGTTCAGTAACACCGAACCAATCAACACAAACACAACTACAACGAGGTAAATATTGACTTAAAGATTTAACGATTTGCTAAAACAAGGTAACACAGAGAACTTGAACGGCCTGTTTCACGAGCAGCGTCTACACCTCATAGCTATATGTGGGTGCTTTGGCTCTTTATTTCAGTTCCAGGAGACAACTGCCTCATTTAGCAGCTCCGATGGGGGTCCGAACCTGTTTGCGCTCACTATAGGTATCAACAGCTACAAAAACCCAAAATTTATCAACCTCAAAGGGTGCGTTTCTGACGTCGAAGACGTGGAGGAATATCTGCTTTGGGACCTGGCTGTCCCCAGATCGCACATCAAGAGCCTTCGGGATAGTCAGGCAACAAGGGAGTCAATTATCCAAGCAATCAGGGCATTCATGTTTGACTCACGAATTAAAGAAGGAGACCCGATTCTTATATATTTTGCTGGTCATGGCGCCGAGACCACTGCCCCGGGAGGCTGGCCTTCAGAGGACTCAAAGACGCAGATGCTAATACCACACGACTGCGGGGATACTGTAAACGGCAGAACGATTCACGGCATTCCTGATCATACACTGGGATGGCTGCTCAAACAGCTTGCCGACACGAAAGGACAAAACATTGTAAATACCCAGATTTATAACCCTACCCTGGTTGCACTCACATCTCAGGTTTGTTTAGACTGTCGTTCTCGACAACTGTTTTTCGGGGTCAGGCACCCGCACACTCAACACAGAATCTGAAGAATTAATACGGGGGGTTGACTACCACATTGAACTTCCAGCAGAGCTCGATCGACAAATCCACTCAAATGGCCCGACTCCAAGAGGAATTCGTGTGACTCCTGAATTTCTTCGCGGAGGTTTCAAGTCCCATATCTTACTCGCGGCATGTGGTGCCGGTGAACTTGCGCGAGAGATTCGTGGTCGTGGCGCCTTTACAAAAGCTTTGTTGGACACGCTCAAGGGATTGGCAATCGAGCAAGTAACTTATCGAGAGCTCATGTCCCCCGGATTCATTCCTCACTTAGGCAGGTAAGTACTTCAATAACTTATGACTACTAATATAGCTCCTAACCACTAGCTGGCTTGTGTGGCTTAGGCAAAATCCCCAATGTGAAGGCGAATACCAAGATCGCCACATATTTCAAGCCATGGCACCTCGAGCTCGACGACGCAAGACTGGCGCCTACCCGTGTTCCCTTAAATCAACCACCCTGACCATCGAAGCTGGTTTAGCTCACGGGGTTACTGAAGGAGCTGGGTTCTCTATTTGGAAGGATCGCTCCAGTATTTTGAACAAAGATCTACCACTAACCACCGTCACTGTTACCAAGGTTCATTCAATTATCTCTGAGGCAAACGTTGGAGATACTCGGCTCAACGGCTTTTCATTCGTCGCAGAACAAGTTACGGCAGGGCGAATCCCAAACCTACTTCTTCACATCCCAAATGAGGAATGTATGGAACCTGCGCGTCAAGGGCTTTTCAGGTTCATACAGAGCCCTAACATGAAAGTGATGAATATTGTTCTTTCACCTCCAGACAAGGCGGCTATCAGTATATCTCATGAAGCAGACGGGTTTTACTTTATTATTAACAACCCTGATCTTCATCACCATGGGCTCAAACAGCTTCCGCATTCCTTGTCTTTGACAGCAAAAGATATCGAATTCCACCGAATCCTCCACGCTTTAGTCCACTACGAGTATCACCTCCAACGTTCCAATGTCCAACCGATCACTGTTGGAGGACGTCCTCTGGTCGAAAAGATCTTCCTTGAAATGTTCAAAGTTTCCAAGTTCAAATACACTGAAGAATTCGTCCCTCAGGAACTCGTGGGTGAAAACCTTAACGATGCAGAAAAGGGAATCGACATTATCCACGATGATTCGTGGTATGTTTTCAAAATTCGTAATGGAAGTAAGCTGGACCTCTATCCCGCTCTTTTCTATTTCGACAATTGTGACCTCAGCGTCAGTCAGTACAATTGTTCAGATGCCAGATAATTATAATCTCACCTCTTGAATCAGATTCGCTGTATCAGCCTCCTACTGGACCGAATAAAGTCGATTGTCCCCTGAAGGCAGGCCAATCATTAATCATTGGATACGGTGCCGGCGGAGGCACTCCATACGAACTCGAGATTCGAAAACCACATACATTCGAACTGGGATTCCTCAAGCTCTTCCTTACGTCCCAACACGTTGACTTCTCTGGAGTAGAACAAAGTTCTCCTTTTCTGCACTCCCGTGCTATGACTGGTTATCAGAAATATTCCGCCTATTGGGATACTATACGTGTTCCTGTAATATTGCGACGGCCATCATTGACTGATCATCTGTGAGTAGGACATTTCGGTGGTGATCTCCAGACCATTCACATCTATTCCACAGTACAGAATTCCTCGACCTAAGTCCACCAGTCGGCGAGGCCACCTCGTCCGGTAAACCTCAAACTCATCCAGGCTATCCGTCATCGCAAACCGAGGCGGTGTTTGATCATCATGATGATGCTTTTCAACACCTGCAGGTCTGCAAACCGCCAATGGAACCCTTTCAAGCTGGCATTGAACGTCTGTCACTCACACAACTGGACTAGCATGGACACAAAATTGGCCTCACGATGAGCAACCCAAATCCCAATGTGAGTGAGGAGTGGTGGTGATGAGGTTTTCCATAAATGTGGAAATTTTAATTACATAATTGTAAACATTTGTAACTGCACAGATCGACTAATCTAATATATTCATACCACTTTTTGTTGAATAACTAAATGGTTAACAGTCTAAGCAATCCAACCTGGATCGAGCAGTAAATTATCAACTAGAACGCAAATTCCAAAAATTGCGACTGTACTCCGAGTATTTGGCGAGATACAGATGTGCGCCGACTTGTAAGCATCAGCAAATCCTGGGTACGCTATGGACCACTACGGAGCGCTCTATAGCGCCATAGTGCCATAGCACAGGGTACCCGGTTTATAGCGCCACGCCATCAATTACATAACGCTCTGTAGTGATGCCGTGACGCTATGGAGTGCTATAGAGCACCTGGGGACTGCTATGGAGTGCTACAGAGTACCTGGGGACTGCTATAGAGCATTCCCTACCACCAACGAAAAGAGGAGTCAGGTCATTTTTACCTTTTACGGTAACTTTTTATTTCCATACTCAGAGTAAACTTGAAAAGAAAGCGGAAAATCCATATATTAGAGACTACATAAATACTACAAGTATCAGACTGAGGTTATATGAAAAAATAGAGGGTCCTGGAAACAGATATCAACCAAAAGCGAAAGATAGTGGGGAAACGTGGCGGCGCTGCTCGCTGTCGAATGTTTGATAGGTTGGTGGGCGGAAAAATGGCGTATACGGGGGCCAAATCAACGGCCGCGGTCCTGGTTAAGAGGTCAGTGGCGGTTAAGTATAAGGAAATCATGCGAACTTACATACGCCGCGGTTGAACGAGGGGTAGCCGCTGTGGTGTCAACGAGGCGTCAGACATATAGCAAATGGAAACGTTGGGAAGAACATACCATGGCGCAAAGACAATTCGCCTCAACAGCCGCAGGCGGCGGTTCGTAGTGGTCACGTCATCTTTATCCTTGCCGCGGTCGTACCCTCCATCTTGCTCGGGCTCGGTTTTCGCCACTGCTGCTTCCTCGTCTCCATCCCTTGTATCCCTAGAAAATATGTCGGGCTTGCAATTGACGCTAGCCGGTCTCATGGAGGAGGTGCAACCGACGTATTCTTCGCATTCAAAACATATAGAACGCTATAAAAAATGTGATGAGCTGGGTTTAGAGAGGGCAGAGGCTTACGGAGTCGAATTCGGGGAGGGCCTTTTGCATTCGCAATGGCGTCCTTGTCTAGACTGGCGTGCACATTCTGTTGGGATTGAGGGCGGGAGTTAGCTAAGGCAAAGGGGCTCGCAACATACCTGTCCTTCCCTTTCCTCCATTCGCTCCTTTCGTCGTAGCACCTCTGCCGCCAGCCTTCGCATTGTCGCAACGTTTTGGTTTTTGAGGCGCAGTGGATTCATCCATGGCGTCAGCGTCGTTGTCGGCATCCTGCGGACAGTCTTGCTGCTTCAGCCCGCGGGCTCCAGGTGGACTGCAGCCACCTGCATGCTGGCAGAATTGGGGAGCGCAGTAGGGGTCGGCACCAGCATGTCGCTCTGCTGTCACTAGGCATCATCGGAACTTGTTCCTAGCCTCCCACCCTCCGGCGGCGGTAAAGTGTGCCAGCCCACATCGTTGAAGCGGAGGGGCACGGCAGGTGAATGGTGGTGGTGGTGGAAGCGATGGTGGTGGCGGAGGTTAGAGGTCAAAAATTACCGTTTTGGAATGTTGAACTGTATGGGAACTGTTTAGGGCAAGCAAACTGAACTTAGAGGTTTTGAAATTGACGCACCAAATGTGAGGGAAAGGTGGGCGAGGGCCCGATTGCTATGGCACGTTACAGAGTGCTATAGACTAAGGAGGGGTTTGCTACAGAGCGTCTGTGGGAGACTACAGAGCGATCAGTACATACACTATAAATAGTACAGAGCACTCACATGCTATAGCCCGGTATGCCGATATTTGATTTGCTATGTGAGGGTATGCCGATTTTTGTTTTGCTATAACTTGGTTTGACCGAAATCAGGATTTGCTGATGTCAGTGCAAACAACTGAGCAGTTTGCGCCGTCGAGTCCTGCAGCCGATTTTGATTGGCGCCAAACCGACTAAGTGGAAGTTGTTGTTTGACCAAGGATTACTAACAAAGGCAAAGACAAACCCATTTGGCATGGCTTCTCTAAGGATTGGAGAATCCTTAATGCGGCGCTTCGTAGGAAGAAGTTGGGGAGACATTGTCGGAGATTTCCAGAAAGTCGGCTCGACGGGGTCACAGGTCTAATTGGACCTTGGACCTGGACCTGGACCTGGAGTCCTGGACCTTGGACTTGGACTTCAGATTGGACCGAAATTCTACATATTTGCACCGCTGGTTGTACCACGACTTGGACCTCAGTTAGACCTTAGTTGGGCTCTGGTATGGCCTGCAGAATATATTCTTTGTACTTGACTTGTACCTGAAACAAATGAATATCGGACTAATGTATTTGGGCCCAATTTGACTTTAAGATCGACAGAAATTCTCGAATAGGGGCTTTGAGTATGCCACTTGACTTCAGGCTTCGGCGCTGGGCATCCCGCTCCCACCACAACCACAGAGAGAAAGTATGTGAGAAAGGAACGAAGGTGGCACCCACTGACCCAGCAGGCAATGCCGTTGGGATAGTAAACCGTTTCAGCGAAGGAGGGGTTTCTGATCTCAAGTGAAAAGTAGTGGTGCACAGCAGAAGCAAAGCGGCCAACGATGTCGGGAATCGGGATAGCGCTCGCGATTGACCTGCGGACTCGGCGCGAAGAGTCAAGACCTACGTCGTGAAGGAGATGGACTTCGTGTTGGACCGAGATCAAACGCGCATCCTGCTGTGTTGGAGACGACCGTTTTCGAAAACGGGCCTTGCCAACTGACCACCAAACCAACTCATTACCCTGTCACTTTGATCCTGGGGCTCTTTTCCGAAATCGGTCGTTTTGTGGTGCGTTAATATCTTATCTCAGGCTATCTTATCCGAGTCACCCTCTCTTTTTACCTTTTTGTCTTCGTGCCTTTTGCAAGTACTAAGATCGATTCCGCCTCTGCGAGATCATTTTCAGTACAGACTCAATCCATTGTAGTAGTTTCTCAAGGAAACCTTAGTGTGAGAGCCTGAGAGGCGCGTGAAGCGCGCCGACTTTTAAAAAACTGCTACTGTATTGAGCTTTCATACCAGTCAAGTTCAGGCAGAGTCAACCGTAAAATGAAACAGGGCTGGAAAAAACACAATAAAAATAATTCATTTTAAAAAGAAGTGCAAGCGAAGCGCGCTCAAACCCATAAAACGTTAATAAGCTTGCAACTTGCAAGACCAGTTTCCAGCAAATGAGCACGCAAAGCGTGCGAATGCGCTTGTTTATTATGGAGGAAGCAGATAGAGCAGGCCTCAAGGCTCAGAGCGACTCCTTTTCCCAGGCAAACTCCAAAATTGGCTCGGTCCGGCTAAGGCGCTTATCTTTCAAATGGCTTGGGCGATCCAAATCCGCATCTACAGCTCAGTTCCACGAATATGCAACAATCTTGAGGAAAAGTTGACTTAAGCTCATGGTGATTTGTAGCCGCTGTTCTTTCGAGGCTACCCACATCAAAATGAGATAAATTTGTGCGTGTCAAGATCGAAAAACATTGAAATGAGGCACAAAATTTGGGACGTACCAGCAAGCGTACCAGCCAACCAGTGAGACTTTGCAAAGTGAAGGCAATACGATCATTTATAAAATTGCAAGATACAATGCACCATCGAATTGGGAGTATTCCAAATGTGCTCCAGGCCTGGGGGCGATTTTCTGTTGCTGTCTTCTTGGAACTTGAAATTGAAAGTCGGTTTTCCTTCTAAAAGCGGAGCTTGTTCCCTTTTTGCCACCAGTTTATTTGTCGGGAGATGCCGGTATAGATACAGCAAGGAATATTACGTCATTCACCAACCTACTTTCTTTGCCATGACCACCGAAGAAGCTGGAGTGAGTCTAGACATTTTTACTTTTGAAAATCTACAGAAATTTATTATATTATATTAATTATAGGCCGTGCCCGCAGCTCAGCGCGGTAGCTGGTCGTCGTTCCTGAAATCGTAAGTGCTCTCGCCGTCGTGCATGACAACGACCAACACTTCCTCAGCATCGCCTCCTTTTCTGGCGACCTCTCTTCGCTCACGGCCCCACCTTTCATTCTCTCTCCTACATCTCTCACAGAGTTTCCAGGTTCGTTCGCTTGTATATCCTCTGATGTTCATCTGGCTTATCGATGACAGCGTATTGGTGTGAGCGCCCTGAATACTTTGCGGCCATTGCGGATGCGAAACCAGGCCAAGACAGAGCACTGGCTGTCTTGAGATGGTTCATTGTGAGTCTTAAACATTTATTAATTATTCTCATTGTAACTGTTACCCAGAGCACGCTCAAAGACCAATACACATCTCGAAACGAGACGATGGGGTCCGAGAAAAAGCAAGTCGTCTGATTACTATCTCCTATCTATATTAACCGCTCCACAGACCCCTAAACCCCGTTCTCGGCGAAGTCTTCTACGGCAACTGGCCCGACAAGAACGGCCGTGGGCTCACCGAGCTCCTCGTCGAACAAGTCTCACACCACCCGCCCATCACGGCGTACGTGATCGAGAACAAATCCAAGAAGCTCCGTCTCGTAGGCCACAACGCGCAAAAGACGTCCTTCAGCTCCGGCGCGATCATCGTCAAGCAGATCGGGCACGCCATCCTCACCGTGAACGACACTGAATCCTATGTGATCACGCTGCCGCGCCTGCGGATCGACGGGCTGTGGTACGGATCGCCGTACATCGAGCTCGCGGAGACGTCGCACATCGTCGGCGGGGGATATATCAGCTCGATCGAGTACAAGGGCAAGGGCTACTTCTCGGGCAAGTCGCACTCGTTCAAGTCGACGACGGTACCGATGCCAGGCCAGGGCGGTGCAGGGCCGAAGGAGATCGTGGTGGAGGGCACGTGGCACGAGTCGAGCAAGTTCGTCAAGGGCGGGGGTGGGTCTTTCCACGAGGTGCATGAGGAGAAGGAGGAGACGACTCCGCTGGAGTGGTCCAGTGAACTTGGAGAGTCGGAGACGAGGCGATTGTGGTTCCTCGTGGCCAAGGGCATCCGAGAAGGAGATTTCGAGCTCGCCAGTCGTGAGAAGAGCAGGATTGAGAACGAGCAGCGGCAACGACGCAAGGACGAAGCGGCTGAAAACCGAACATGGCAGCTCAAGCACTTCGATCACCAGGAAAGCGATCCCATCTGTATGTCGTGTTGTGCCACTTCCTCGTACTGTACGACTAACGTCTCTATCTCATAGACGAACAGCTCGGCCGCTCAGCCAAACTCGTCCCTGCAACAGAGGACATGTACATTTTCAAGGGTAACTGGCCATCCACCTTCGCCACTTTGAACTCTTCGCCGTCAGTACTAGCGTCAGGCTCTGGTTCTGGGAAGAATAGGAAGTGAGTCAGAAGCTGCAATGACGAGACGGCACGTTTTGGTTGTTGAACTTACATTTTTGTCTCGCTACCTGGATTCATGTACTGCTAATACACATTTTGGCGTCAGTCACAGTGGCTTTCTGTGAGGTCGTTGGTTGCCGATCATGCCATTCTGCGAACTGCAGGAACATTGATTTACCTTAGAAGAGGTCTCGCTAACAGAAATCTTGCCCCTTGTTGTAATTTATTCAGGACGACAAGGCCACCGTCGTCAAATATACCGAATAACGAATAATCAACCCATGAGTTGCCACGGCTGACTATTATTCACAAAAAATCACTTCATAACCTATAACCCAATGACATATCTCCCTAATAACCTATAACCAATACCCCTCCATTACGCACCGCTTTCGGTGGCTGCAACCAAAATGAAAACAAGAGACGGCGATACAAAACATAAAATAGTGGACTACAAATATAGAAAGCGTCAGAGCCTTGACAGATACTAATACAAATGGGTAGATAACGAATAGAGGCTGCCCTCTGCCTCAAATGTGAGAAACATATTGTGAACGTAAAGCGACAGTTGCCTTCGTTCAGAGGTGCATCCAAATAAGCAACACAACGATAAAGAAGACGAACCAAGGAAAAAAGGAACGACGTGGTCCCAGTAGCAGGGAAAAACCAGCATGGGAACCTAGAATGAAAACACGCCGTTCACCCTCCCCTTCTCCTTTTCCTTGCGAGGTGGTCGTTCCGAATCGTCTACCTCTGATGCTGGTCGTCTGACGTTGTTCTTGAACTTATGCCACAGCGTTGGTTCGGGTGACGCCTGGAATTTCGGGGTGCGTGAAGCCGGCGTGGGTTGAGAGTCACTGAGGGTGGGATGTGATTTGTGTCTGGCCATATTAGAAACGGGCCTCTGTGAAACGGGAATGGGGGTCGAAACTGTCACCATCGACCGCGGTGTGGTGTTTGAAGTTGCATGGAACAATGGCGGAGAGGTAGGAGCTGGTGAGAAGGCACTCGGCCCGACTGCTGCTGGAGCAAACGATTCCACTGTCGGTCTCTTCGATAGACTCGGCGTAGGGGTATGGAGAGTTGTTGCAAAGTCCCATGAGTCGATATAGCTGGTCGACGTTACAACTGGAAGGGCGTAGCGCTCTTGTCGCTGCGCCAACGGTGGGAGGTCCTCTGACAAGTGACGTGGTCAAAATTTGAGAAAACATCAGGGTAATTAGATTACTTAGGATGGTATTAATAAGGTAAGATTTCTTCTTGACTGCTCTGAAAAAGGGTGTTTGAAGGAGTTCCGCTGCAGTCGGACTAGTAAACGTTCATGAGTAAGCTCGTAGGAAGATAAATCAAAAAGTAAGCACCGCTTTGAAGGGTCCTTCACCAGGCAGCTATCGATAACCTCCTTGAACGCCCGAGAATACCTCGATACACCTCCTTCACGAATCAATGTCGGAGGTTCTTCCTGCACCCTAATAAAGCGTCACGAAAAGAATTGTTGAGACGACAGCAATCAGAAATTACGTCTTGAGTAAAACTCGTTGTGGCGCTTCTCTAGACCGTGGTGGGCGCCCTTGTGTCAGTTCTAGAGCTGTTATGCCGAAACTCCAGATATCCGCGGAAAAGTCGTACTGTTTGCCCTCGATAATTTCAGGTGCCATCCAACAGGGCTGGAAAGCATGAAGCTTAAAATCTCGTTCCTGGTGATAGTCGATAAATCCACATACCGTTCCGACAAATGACTTCCGTTTTCTAATCCGCGGCTTTGGAACCGCGGTGGATATGCCGTTCAAAGATATGGCATATTTACCGGTGCTGGATTCTAGTGCTGCTTTCGCGGTGATGAGGTGTGCCTTTGTGGACGAACTACCGGTTTGCGAAGTATCTTCAGAGAGATCAGCAGCCACCCCGAGATCGCCGAGAAGAACTGTCCCGTCGTCGTCTATCAAGAGGTTTGCAGCTTTTACATCGCGATGAATAAATCCGTTTGTATGAAGGTAACTGACCAGAGGATATTCATTAGTATGAGATTGAAAGATATGAAAGCTGACGCACTTTAACCCGTTGAGGGCTTGCCACAAGATGCATCGAACGACGTCCTCTTCCATGCCCTCAGGCCAGCCATAACGCATGACGTCCGCAGCACTCCCTTTGTTCATGAGACGTAGGGCAATGTGCAGTTTATGGCCATCCATCCACGAACCACGTACACGCAACACATTGGGGTGCTTGGAAAGCGACATGAGCGCCGTCTCTCTTTGCAATAATTGCAGAGACCGTGGTGGGAGTGAATCCAGATCCAGCACCTTGAGTGCGCACTGGATGGGCTTCCTGGCGGACGACTTTGGGAACGGTGGGTGGTATGTGGCGGCATAGACAATAGACGAAGCGCCAAAGCCAACTGGTGGCCCGATTGTGTAGTCTAGAGCATTATCACTGGAAGAGATAAATTCAAGAAGACTCGGCCATTGATAAGAATATACCTAAATAATTGCCATTCATCCTCTACTGCTCCAATGAAGTTCGACATGGTGTTCCGGGAGTTTGTTGCTGGACCCGCGCTTTTTAACGGCAAGTCGGTATTAGACGAGGTGAGGGCATTGCGGCTTCTATTGTGGATCGAATATAAATCGGCAGGGTAGTCCCAAGAAATGAAATCTTGGTCAAGAGAATTTAGATACGGCGATATGCCGTAATCAACCCAATCTAAACCGCCAAGCATTAGTACATCCCGCATTGTAAGAGTTGGTAGTCAGAAAGCTCGAGGATTTGAAATCTTCTGAAGTGAGCCTCCTTCATTGCGTTATATACTAAGCTTGCGAAATATAATGGCAGAGCGGCGATGTTGATAAGACGACCGAACGCGGGCGTAGGGGAAGTGCCCGAAGATATTTGTGAACGACGGTTTCGTTATGACCTACTGACGTGGTTAGTCAGTCTTCTCTGTTCATTAGAGAAACGTGAATGCGAGAACCTTTCAAATGCATTGTGGCGCCAACCAGCACGTTCATGTATTGCTATTCTAGAGCGATTGCGCGATCACAGAGGTGCCTCCACCTCTCATTTGTGGTTAGGAAGCGTCCTTGCTTATCGCATGCTTGTCAAAATCGCCTTGAATAAGCCCGTTTGGACGTGGTCCTTCCGAGATACTCAACAAACCGAACAAACTTATCTTCGTAGAAGCGATAGTGAATGACATTCCGTGAATTCCCCTGTCTGGAAACGCATGCGTTATGTTCCGCGGGCTTTATCAACGGTTTTTCTTGGTTTTTTTCTGGAGTTTGAACGACAGTGTGAGGAAGCTTAGTAGCGGTGAGAATCCCCGCGAGACTCTTGCAGGTATGCGGCGGATTTTTATAGCAAAGGATCGAGGAGAATTGGCGATAAAGCTGAGTGATGGCAAAAGTCTCTCAAACCTCCATGTTGCTGCGCAAAATACAAATGGGGTATGATACGAGTGATGGCCGGTTACCGACGGTAAACACTTCCTAATTCGGCGAACTTGACGCTGAATTCACCGGCATAGGCCGATCTATTTTTAATCCCGTGTACTTTCCTTCCTGTGCTCATGTCAGAACCGTTATTTCCCTGAGCTTTGTTTTGTTGGGTCCTTCGATTGGCTCGTTGGTGGAGTGCCAATTGACATTGACATTGATTGCCGTTTCATGTACCTCACCGACTCGTGACCAACGATAACTGCTAACGGCGAATTGATAAGATTTTGGAGAAAGGGACAACAAATATTTTGAAGCGCTGAGGGCGTTGACAAGACCGAGCAATCGCTTGAGCTATACCAGCAGGTTCAGTTTATTGATGATACCAGTTATGCAGCAACAGACAATTATTTAACTCTCACATTTTTATCTTCTCATACTCGCATCACGAGGCCTTCCGTGTGTCAAATCTTCAAGTTACAGGCTCTTAATTAGAGACGATGAATTCATCATCCTGCTCTTAGGACCTATCCGAAACTCTTTTTCCTTACGTTGAGGCCTAGTAGCAGTAGTTCTCTCCCAAATCAAAGTTCACTTGTCACCAGACCAGTACTGCACCTCCAATAAGTCTCCTGACTTGAACTTCTAGTTTCAGCTCGCCACGAGGTCGATACTGGTCAGGCACTGTCCCAATATGTCACCAACAAAGTTTCTTGCAATGGATAAAGATATACTTGACTGCTGTTATAACTGGCCCTAACGAGTGCTGGCCGCGCCGGAAATCGCGAGCTGTCTTACCAAAAGATGCTTACGGTTAAGCGTGTTTTGGTAACTTGTAGTTGCCAACTACGGAGATCAACGACAAGTCAATAAAGAGAAAATATACACTTAGCCATACTAAGCATTGGACACAGGACTTATTTCGGAGTGGTAAGAAACCCCCGAAAGGCCATCTGCACATAAGTCGAGGTCAGCAAATTGGTGCACCGCCCATGATTGTTTCATTCCGCCTTCGATCAGAAATAGGTGAGGAGGGACATAAACGGAGCAGGAAGCAAATCCTTCGTGAAAAGTTGTTGATTCAACGTGCTCGCTGAATTGCGTCATGCTCCTGGGAGTTATTTCCAGCCTATTGGATGCAATGGATTCAATCTGTCGATAAGGCCATCGATAACCCGAGCGACGTCATTGACAGACCAATATAGTTCACTGAACTTGTTTGGTTTTTGCCATAAGAGTCAAATGAAATCACCTCCAAATTAGAGCGACCACAACGCGGAACTTGAGACGTTATCAGATCATCGAGAGATAAGACAGCATAATCTTCACATCACTTCATTCTGAAGTCGTCACCGCCTTTGTGGCGATACATTTAACCGAAGAATATTATCTCAAGGACCTTCCGGTAGGGCAGATAAGCCTTAGATTAATCATTGAAACACAGGACAAGTGGCTTGTGACGTCAAGGACTGGCATAACGAAGGCGAATATCCAGATAGCTTCCTATAAAATTAGAATGAAAAAATAAGTTGAGCAAGAAGATATGGTGACTTACCGTCAGAAATTTAGCAGAGGGCGGTTGGTTCTCAGACAGAAATATAATCGTGGTTCAGAAATCGAAGGCAACGCGTGCCTGAATGACGGCCTCATGGCTGTCGGGTTTGCCTTCACCTTTGCCGACGAAGTCGACGACGAAACAAACCGGTGTCGCGAAAAAGCTGTCAGCACGAGACTATGACCCCATACTGAGGTCGTTTGGAGATACCATTTTGGGTTCATGAATCCTGTGTATATTGGAATCAATGAAAAACATGAGTTGCAAAACGAAATGAGGAGATCTAAATACCCACCAGACCTCAGAACCCAAAGAGCCAAATGGTCTTGTAGTTGACAGCGAAAAACATGTCCGGAGCTGCGTGAAAGAACCGATGATCACTATAGCTATGGGGTTGAGAAGTCTTTCTTTGACCACCTACATTCAAGGAGTTTACTGGCTCACCAGAGTTATCTCGGAGAACGCTGGGAGCATTTCAGAATCCCGCTAGCATACTCCCAGCCGGATCAAAGCGCAACTGAAAATTTCCCAACTTGGCAACAACTTGAGAGAGTGCTGGAGACCATCCAACTCAGTGAGAAGAGCAAATGGTATACTGAACTGGAAGCGACACGAAGACTCGGAAGAGAGCCACAGTTCAACAGTTGAATGTCGGTTTCTATATGTACACGTGATTTATTTCACGTGATTCACATGTGTCAGCAAGCATGCCACTTCAAATGCAGCACATTTCCGGAAGTCGAGTCTCGAGTCTCGATCACGAAAAACCTACGAGGTGAAGATAATTCCTGCCGTTGACCAAGATCACCTCACATCTATCACATCGGCCCTCTTTGTCGACGACCATCCTCAAGTTTCGGCGTCAATGTCAACAGAAAAAGGTTGAACTTGAAAAATCATGGATCATCTACACTGTTATTCCTCCACTTGACTTCAAAACTTAGGAGGCAGAGCGAATGATCCGGCCCCAGTCGACGTATCATCTCTTAGTTTACTTGTTTCAGGTAAATGAAACAATACCTTGAAAGGCGTGGTGCATTCACATCTTTTTACAGATGATCAAAGGATGTAGCGAGTTGATTCAAAACCATACCTCCGACCCACTTAATTTCTTTTCGCTGCGTTATATTGTGTTGAGATTTAATTTGCCAATAGGACCATATCGCTAGCATTGCTTGTTGTTCGGACTCTGACAACGTTGGTCTGCACATATTCTTGTCGGGCGACCTCAGGCGACCTGGTAAAGGGGAATGTCGATACGAATTCACCGATATTGAGTATACGTGCGCTTTTACATTTCTCCGCCTCATGTTTGTATGACAAGACTATGGGCCTCATGTTTTCCCCCATAAAAAAGAATATCGATGGACAAGTATTTTCCCCAACGTATCAGTTTCATAGTTCTAAACTGCCCTATTTGCTTTGGCGCACTCTAGAACCCCCTCTTCTTTTCTGTCATATTATTTTATCAGTGAGAGGATTCCTTTTCTCTCTGTAAATATTCGCCACGCTCATTTTGTCCAACCCACAGATGGCTATTTATCGCTCTTGGACGAGGTACAGTTCCACCAGTGTTCCAATTTGTCCTAACTTACTGGTGGAACTTCAATCTTACAGCCCCATTCCCCGTATTTTTGCCTTGATCATTGGCATTAACTCATATGACCCCAAGGAAGAGTTTCCTGATCTCCGCGGTGCCGTCCAGGATGCGTTTGCGTATAAAGCGTACCTTATGGACCGTCTCGAGGTTCCCGAAAATCAAATCAACATTCTAATTAACAAGCAGGCCTCTAGAGCCGCCATCCTTGACGCGTTTATATCCCTCAGAGACGATCCCCGCATTCAGGAAGGAGACCCGATCTTTATATTTTATGCAGGTCATGGATCTGAAATCGATCCGCCTCTTGGCTGGGAATCCGGTGGTCCCAATAGCAAGGTCCAACTGATTGTACCCCAGGATTATTGCTCGGTCGCTGGCTTGGAAATCCCTGGGATCCCGGATCGAACGATCGGTGCTCTTCTCGAAGATATTGCAGAAAAGAAGGGTGATAACGTTGTGAGTCCGCCGGCAAAACTGTAGCTTGCCATATAGGATGACTTAGTATCTGCTAGACTGTCGTTCTCGACTGCTGCTATTCTGCGTCGGGAACCAGAGGTACGAATGGCAAGTCGACTGGCCTTGCACGCTCTGTGACCGTAAAGCCCACCATCCATACGAAGGACCTTGACGCCGGAATTTGGGACGAAGGGACGAAAGCACCACATCACGTCCCCTCATTTCGTTTGAGCGGTCTAAGATCACACATCTTGATTGCCGCCTGTCGTTCATCAGAACTTGCCGTAGAAACCAACCGTCGTGGCAGCTTTTCAGCAGCTTTTCTGAAGCTCCTGGGATCTGTTCCACCGGACCAACTGCGCTACTCCGAGATTCTGGCCAAGATGGATCGCATATCTGGGTGCGACCAAGTTCCCTCTTTTGAAATATTTTCTAAATTAGCCTTCTGTTCATAACCAGCCAAAATCCCCAGGTCGAAGGCGTGAACCAAGACAGATATCTCTTTAATGCTAAATCAGGTTCCCCAGGTTATCCTCTGCGACACACCAAGAGTCTCGGCTTGATTTATATCGATGCTGGCAAGGCTCACGGGGTCGCCATCGGGACCGAATTTGTTGCCGCTGGTTCTAACGTGGGAGCACCGACTACAACCCTGATTGTTGAAAAAGCAAGCTCTTACGCCTCCATTTTCACTTACAACAAGCAGTGGTCGGAATTTCTCTCACACGCGGGCTCCACTACGAACGTCGTCGAGGTCAGGGCAGGAAAGCTAGAGCACCTTCGTCTTTATGTCTCTCCTGGAACCAATTATCAAGCCTCTCGCGAATGTCTTCTTTCGCTGTTACAAGCTCACGACTACAGTCTTCGTAACATTTCACTCGTCGATGACCCAGACACTGCCCACTTGAAAATCTCTGTTGAACGCAACAAGGCGATCGTTCGACTCACAGACAAACGAGTCAGGCAGCATGGCTTCCACCCTCGGTTTCCGACACTAGAAGCTCACCCTGACAAGATGGTCTCGTTCTTCCAATCTGCGTCGCAGTACTTCTGGGAGCTCGATCGCAAGAGCGATAATGTTGGACTAATGGAGAAGGTTCAATTCTCATTCTACGAACTCGCCGAATGCCAGTCGCCGTTTGCAGATGCCAAACGCCCAGAACTGTCGGCAAATGGCAGGAATCTATACCAGGACAACCAGGTTAGTATCGTCGTCAAGGAGGACCGCTTTTATGGTATCAAGTTGACGAACAACAGTTCGCATGACCTTTACCCTCGCCTCCTCTATTTCAATAACACTGACTTCAGCGATATTAGTGAGCTTCCTATCTCTTGCCCAGCTACGAGCTGTTGACCATTCCATTCAGCCACTTGCTACAAACCTAACTCCAGTGGACCTTATCGTCCCGACTGTCCATTGAAGGGAAATGGAGGAACGCTCACGATCGGCTATGGTTCCGGTGGGATGGCCCCACTCAGCTACAACCTGCCTGAAGGCCAGGACCTAGCCGTCGGGTTCCTCAAGCTCTTCATTTTCACTCAACCGTTGGATTCACCCACCTTTTTTCCGCCCCTGGAAACGCAATCGGAGAAATGGGACACCCTTCTCGTGCCCGTCATTCAACGCCGTTACCTCCTCCGCACGCCTCCCGTCCGACTGGCGAATGTTTGGCCGGAGACGAAAGTTACCAGGGGGCGTCGAACGAGTTTTCCGGGTACCCTTGGTGTCAGACCAGGTCAGACACGGCACGCCTATGCCAGGTAGTCGGATTGCCTTCGAACGTCCAGTCGTTTTATCAACCCAGGTGATCGTTTCATAGAAGGACCATATATATCTAACTATTCCTGGCCTTCGTGTACACAGATATTTACTCCACGACAGCCCCAATTACCTTATTATTCCAATTCACCCCACCAAACGACTTCCTCGATATTATGATGCGTAATATTTAATGTACGGCAGTTTCTCCCTTGGAATATGATGAACATGTGAAGGAAAGGTGTAAACCTTTGAGTCATCCATCAAACCAGGCTGTGGAAGTGTTCTTATCGATTTGGAGCTCGCACCTCCCGAGTGACCGAATTCTCATTCCAAAAGCACCCCGAAATTGCAGCCATGCAGCTCAAGCACGCGCCGCCAGCTGGGCCGCTTGGCAAGAACAACATGGTCCCTGCACTGGTCATCACCTCGCAAACCGGCAATAACGTTGATGAGGAGCACGTAGAATTCCCTGCATTACCGCGAACGCCTACGATCATGATCAACTTACATGAGTAAGTCAACCGGGCAATACTGTACACGGTGTTTAGCTGTCCTGTCTTATACCCGCCTCATTGTACCCACCGTTTTAAATAAGGGCTGGCGGGGGGCTGTTATTTAATTAATATATTGCATCACGGTGCCATGGACCTCGTGCTCAGACGGACTCGGGACCAGCGAGAGAATGAGAAAACGAGGGGCTTCGGTGTCACCATCAATAAAACGAAACCTTTTACTAGCGCGTCTCCGAATCTTCATGAGCTGAAGCGACAATACAATATGACACTGTACAGTACAGACATCATAATACTTAAAAGCAACAGACACATAAATCGGCGAGGTTGGGTAGGATACACCAAACATTAATTAATAGCAGTACACCGAATGGTCAAAGGGGCTAGACTCGCGCATACACAAGTGGGTTTGAATAAGTTACGAAAAAAACGCGCAGTGGAAAACATAAAAAAAGGAATTAGCCCACTGCGAGTTGGCTGCGCGACGTGCTTGATTGCGGTTTATCGGTTATTGCAACGGTGAAGAGAGAAGGGACGGGCGAAAGAGGGGGGGGGCGAAAAAGGTAGGTGGGTTGATATAATAATTATGATACAATCTTACACACAACAAAGAAGAGAAAAAAGAGGGGCGATGGTAAGAGTAAGAAGTATCCAACGCGATTAAGGGCAAAGGAGTGACGATAGACAGCGGACAGGGAGGGCGGAAGCTCGCGACCAGGTTGTCGGCAGAAGCTCCGTTCCCGTTTACTCTTCGTCTTCTTCGTCATCGCCGCTTCCGCTTTTTGCCTTTTTCTGTTGAATGTGAGATTAGTACAGGTACATTAGCAAGTATAAATGGGATCACGAACATCGTAGGCGGTCTTCTCGTCATCAGCTCGCTCCTTATCACGAGCGGCTTGGTCAATGTAAGGCTATATGAGATAGGAGACATGAGTACATGATGAAACATGTGCATATATGCGGCCAAACTGACCTTCTTCTCAGCGTCGTCGAGCTCCTTCCATTTAGCACCGAGGAGCTTGCCAACTTCACCTGTGTGCGCATCATAGTAAGCATCAAGACCAGTAAGACTGAGTAAAAGCACGTACCGAACCCGGCATCGGGGTTCTCAGATTTAATCCTCTCGCGCCAGTCCTGGCTGAAGAACATGTACGCGGAGAGGGCACGCTTGGGAGCGTTAGGGTCCTTCTTGGACTTGCGAGAAGGCTTCTCAGCCTTTTCTGCGGCCTTGCGCTGAAGAAAGGGGCATATGGGTCAGTTACACGTGGGTGAGACATGGTAAAACACTGCCACCACCGCCAGCGACGGCGAGGGGGTATATGCGCACACCCAGACGCCCAGAGAGCGCAACAGGTTGATTGGATGCATTGGCATTTACGGCATCAGCAGGCGCTCCAAGGGTGTTTGAACAACCCCCCCTCCCTGCTGACGTGTAAAAATCGAACCAAAAGACTCACTCTGGGTTTTGTGGCTTCCTTGGGCATCTAGATGGGCGGGGTCACGTCAGATGGCAGTTTTAGAGAGGTTTGAAGGCAAAGAGTGCGAAAAAGCGAAAAAAAGAGCCATCGGAGGCAGTTTATAGGTCGTCGCAGATGGCGGCGATGGCCAGGCATGTGTGAGAACGACCAACGGCGCGAGAATAGGCTGGTTTTGAGGGGAACGAGTAGCCAGAGGTCCGTTGAGGACGAGGCGCGACGCGTTCTTAGGGGTCGGGCCAAACAAACAAAGCTTGTGCTGCACACCGCTGGTCGCTGTATTGGCGGTGGTTGGACGACGACGACGGGGCCAAGCAGAGTGCGAATACGCGCAAAAGAGTCGCCGAAAACAGAGGAAAGAGAAATGAATTATTGAGACTCACTGTGATGTGTTTAGAAATAAGAAATAGTTGGGCGGTGGGAGGGCTGCTACAGTGGTACTGTGCTGGCTGGCTGGGCTAAGGCTGGGGAATCCTCTGCACTCTGCACCAACTCGCAGCGTTTGTAGCATATCAGGTGGGAAAATTATTCGGCTTTTCCCGCGTGCACGGACAGCTGAAACAATCAACAAACGGCCCGCCTCTCCGGCCACCCTCTCGCTTTCTCCTCTCCTGCTGGTTTTTTATTGTCCTGTAAATTCTCGGTTGAATTTCTGTGTCTTTCTGTATGCTTTCTGGCCTCTATTCTCCTATATTTTCTCAGTTCTTTCTACGAACATCGTTCACTCTCATACCGGAAAGCTATGACTACTCCTACCGGTCCTCCAGCCAATCGCATTTCTTCGCTATCTGTTACGACAGCCTCACTGACAAACCATTTCTCCAATCTGTCACTTGCTGCATCCACCACGCTGCCCGACGCGGTTACTGACTCCACTCCATATAATCCTCGAATTTCCCTTGAGCCTCTGAGAACCTGCCCTCGTAGCACCCACGGCTCTCCTCCTGGGCTATGGCAACGCCGCTCTTCATACCTGGCCGCCTCATCGGGTTCGTTATCATATGCCAGTATATCTGGCCTACCCCGTCAAAAACTAGGCTGAAACCACCCTGTTGTCGTATTTTAAAATAAATCCAGAATCCAGAAGCCCAGGTCGGCCCATGCAGTGCAGCATTCCAACACTATATTAATCGCATCGCTGGCATTCGGAAATTCCACTGATGCACCGCAGAACCCTTCAATCGTTGACACGATATCGATCCTGCCGTCCAAAATGCCCTACGGCCATCTGTTGCGGTCATTTGGGCATGAAGACGTCAACCTCCTGCAGGCTGGCGGTATTAATTTTTAGATATGGCGCCATGAACTGTTCTTACAAATTGACTGACTATGCAAGCCTCGAATTATGAAGTCTTTCGTCATGAACTTTATTCCTTCATGCTTTTATTCCAGAACACGGAAACCCGGAAACAGTGGAAACCGAAAATCTGGACCGTTCCTTTGTCACTCGATCAATGTGCTTAGATGCACCTCCTCCCCTTAATACTCTAGCGATAACACGCTATACTTAGGTTTTTTCCGATTCGATTCAAAACTTTTAGGCATAACCAAGGCTCGCGACATATAAGTAAACATTTCATCTCCGGATTTCAGCCTCACCGCCTCTGTCCTCTACTAAAAATGAGGATCACACTCCAATTTACACTAATAATCGATAACTCACTCAATCGATCTGCTTCTAGGTGACCCTCCACCTTCCCTCAATAATTTCAACAATTCCTATCGATCGCAGCGTATTATGCTGTTCAATGCAGGCCCAACCACCCAACCCAAAATTAGACTCCCTTCGCAAGCCTGCTCCCTCCTGCTCTGGTTATCGGCACCGCCCGGTGCCAAGCCAACACAAGGAGGGTTAAAAAAAGGTGGGCCTTGCAGGCGAAACAGTGCGCCCTCCCGGTTCCCGATGATTCGAGCCGAAGATCCTCGTCGATAAAGCCCCATCGGGAGATATCTACCTTTTACAGATTTAATTGGCACAGGCACATGAGTTTGTAACTCGTAAGTACCGGCGGTGGACGCGGTCATCGTCGTTTTATCTGTTCTTATCATCAGATCGACAGGGTTCTGCGGATGAAGGGATGCTCGAATTTTACGTCTTGGTACGTACAGTACTTATATAGTACATTGCATATAAAAATCAATAAGATACAAATTAGAGCAGAGCATCGGCTCTTGAATAAAGTATACAGGTATTGGATCACAAGTAAAATCCAATCGAGCCTCCTCCACGATCAAGCCCAAAGCTCGCATCCGTCACCCCGTCATCGCGTCGCCAATGAACCTCACAGAGTAATGTTATCAATCAGACGAGTCCGCGTCGAGAGCTGCGGTGGCAGCCCACGCATCCAACTCGGCGATGATCTGTTTCTGTGCCTCCACAGATTGGCGCGCACTGGAAACAATTGACACTCGGGCATTAGCAAGGTCCATTATTGCAGTAGCACTTAAAATGAAAAACGACATACAAATCACGCGCAAAAGCAGGAACGTCCTCTGGACCATTGATCATCCCAAGTTGGATGAGAGCCTTATGTCGAGCGTGCAGCCTGGACGAAGTCATCAGCGAACTACGTAAAGGGAAAATACGGGAAGGAAACACGTACTGCTGCTCAGGCGTTGGTGACGCCTTGTGGTGGTGTCTTCTCTTAGGTGGCCATTGTGGCTTCGGCGATGCCCCCTTCTCCTTTTCTTTGCCTTTACTCTTCCTTCTACGGACTTTCTGCAGATCCAGGTCATCAGACGATCGGCAGATTAAACAGGAAGGAGACATACCAGGAGCGACTGCTTCGTCCGCTCTGCCTCTATCCGACTCGGCACCAGGATCTCGTCGTTCATATGGCTATACCTCACTCCTATCGCATTGAGGGTTTTCTGGATGATGTCTTGCTCGCGCGGAGCCGTAATCGGAGGTTCTTCATACAAGTAGAGGGTCCTTAGTTCACGACGCAACAATTTAGCAAGCCCAACCACGAACCGTCGTCGAAAAGCAACGCTCCAAGTCCTTTCATATTACCCTAAAACCAACAATATAAGTTCATGCTCGCCATAAGTCGGAAGACGGAGGCCGACGCACCACTATGTCATCTTTCCCAGCCTTCGCATCCGCCTCGACGAGTTCGTTGACTGCCTTCTTCTTGCCTTTCTGAGCACCTGCGTCCATGTTCGCCAGGGCCCAGTCAAGTTCAGCCAAGTTTGCCTTCTCAATCTTCATAACATAGGATAATTAATCTTTCGAATATGTTCTTGTTTACAGATCAGACTTACAGCCATCTTGGTCGCCAATTTATCTTCGTGCAGCTTGAAGATGTTGTTAATGCCAAACAACTCTCCTTTTTTTGCGTTATCGCCCTGTACTCCTTCGAAATATCTAAGAGACATTGGTTTGAGATGAGTGGTCGTATATCTTAGGACATAGAACTTTACCTGGTCTGAACGCTCGCTTCATAGCCTATCGCCATCTGTTGCTGCTTGTATATCTGCCTGGCATAAATGAGCTCCTCGACGGACCCTGCACCAAGAAGGCGATACACCGAGACGTCGCGTGTCTGCCCAAAACGAAATGCCCTTCAAATAAACTTTGGCTTTAGACATTGCCGTGAATCATCAGTCTAAATGTATCGAACCTGTCCATGGCTTGCAAATCATGAGCGGGATCTACAGACGGCATACGTCAGCAGGCTATTTCAGTCTCATCATAATCACCAACGACTGCGTACTCCAATTAGGGTCTAGATAGGCCTTCATCAGTTGATTTGTTACGCTGATGTACTTTTGACACCTACCGAAGATGACCACTTTATTTGCGCCTGCAAGTGTGCGACTCAATATGACTGAAACATGATGGGCAAGTCAAACAGACCTGTTAGATTCAGTCCAGTTCCTCCTGCTAAAGTGGATATCAGGAAGATATAAACGTCGGGATCCTTGTTGAATTTATCGATCATAGGCATCCCTTTTCAGAGATCAGCATATTGATTCATCGATGATACTGAGAACGTACGATCAGTTTGCTTCGTGTTTCCATCCAGCTTGAGGAATCCATAATCTAAGAAAACTAACTCAGCCCAAGCTACAGATGATCAAAAAAAACACGACTAACTTCGGGTATTCAGATGAAACTCCAACATCTCCAAGAGCTTAACAGATTTCGTGAAGATCAACACCTTGTTCGTCAGGTCTTTCCTCCATTCCTTGAGTAGAACTTCCAATGTCTAAAGTGAATAGTTAGTGACAGCTAAACAACGTAGACAGTTTCTTACAGCCCATTTCCCGCAGTACTGAGGTTGCATCATGGCAGTTCCGTACTTGGGTATATTTCCTTCTGGAAAGGCAATTTCTGCCAATGTGCGATTTCTGGCAGTCTAGAGAAGTTAGAACAGATGCCTGGAAGAATAAAGGAAACCAAACTTGACACCTGTTCAGGAGTATCTTTGGGGCCTAGTGGCAGAGTCAAAAAGATAAGAAGCCGCTTCAAATGAAGAAATAGTGCTTATACCAGGTAAAATTAAACCCAAATGGTTTGAAAGTTTTATCAAGACAGACATAAACTTGAAAACATCCCCGGGCACAAAAGGGTGACAGCAAGCCTTTCTCCTGCAATACGAACAAGCCATGAGTCACGAGCATGAACTCAACCCTCCCACAACGATCGCGATGACTTACGCTTTCCTCGAACCACAATTACAGGACTCATCTCGTTTGATCAAGTTTTGAAGGGGCTCCATATTCAGAAGGTGCTTGTAAGCCGAGATTTGTCGATCCGTAAGCGGACAAAAGACTACTTGATCCGTCTTTTGCGGAAGCTAGAGCAAAATAAACCGTCTTTGAGTAGGACCGTATACAGACAAACTGGGCTTCGTACTTGGTCTTTGATGATATCTTTCGTTCTATGTGTAAACGAGAATAAGCATTGATAGTCGCAAATACGAAAGGCGACTCACCTCCTTAGAAAGAAATTTGGCAGCAACTTGTCCCTGAGGATTCGAGCCACGACCAACGCCTTGGCTCTTGCTTCTTCTCCAGCTCCAGCGGACTGTCCGGTTGTGAGGGGTTTGACAACGTATCCTTGCCACTGCCTAGCCGAACCTAGGCGATCAGGATTCGTCCAGTCAAGGATAGTCCACATTTCCTTGTACGAATTCTGGATCGTTGTACCCGTCAGTCCGAAACGGCGCAGACAAGCGAACTGATGGTAAGCCTTCGTGATCTTTGCTGACTCGTTCTTCACGCGATGGACCTCGTCGACGATGATACAGCTCCAGGGCAGGTCATCAAGAAGGTTGATATCGCGGCGGGCGAGGTCGAACGTTGTTATGACTGGAAAGCAGCAAATGGGTAAACTAGGTCCTTCAACCGTTCTGAGATCTCTTACCAACATCCAGACGTCCAAGTTTGAAATCTTTTATAACCTGCTGACGTTCCTTGGCAGCCCCATTATACAATCCAACATCAAAATAACCCCACTAGGCTCAACTTCAATCAAGAGAATACCACGACGGGTAACAGGTAAAACGAACCGTCTCGAATTCTCGTTCCCAGTTGTGAACGACCGTGCTCGGGGCAATAATCAAACATGTTGGCCATTTCGCGTTCGCGTTTGGTAACTGTTTGTTCTCCCGCCATGCCTTCTTATCCTGAAGCTTCGAAACATATTTTCGTCGACGATGTTTATCCGTAATCAGACCATCCTTCTTCATGATGGCCGAAAGAAATGAGATAACTTGAATGGTTTTGCCTGGAAGATCACTGTTAGAAAATAGAAACTTTGCTCCTACGAATTTCACAGACCCTGAGTTCGAAGTTAGACATAAAGTAACTAACCAAAATATTGGACTTACGAGACCCATGTCATCGCCAAGCAGCCCCCCGCGACCCTCATTGTACTGTCTCCACAAAAACTTGACACCATCCCTTTGATAATCGCGGAGGTACGTATTTATCGCTCCTGGGACTTTGATACCCTGTTCTGCGTCCAGAACCAATGCCTTCTGATATTTCTGCTGCGGACTTAATGGGAAGCCAGGTTTGGGGCGCATTTTCTTCAAAAATATGTACCTGGGTTAGCATGATATCTCATTCGCAAGATAAATGACTTACAGGGATCAGATCCAACTCTGGTTCAGATTCGGATTCTGTTTCTGAATCTGAAGCTTCAGAAAATTGCTTGTTAGGCTGGCGCTGTGCTATTATCAAGATATTTAGACTTTCTGAGAATTGAGAGCAGAGGAGGCTTACTGGACGGCTTTAACGTCTTGAGGCCTTCATTCATCTTCACGTCTGTCTCGGATTCGGTGTCAGATTCGGTTACAGAATCCTCAACTGTGAACCCAAGTTAGTCTACACAAATGAAGGTGATAAGCAGTAAACCACGCTCACCATTGCTGGCCACATTAACCTTTGGTGGTATACTGCTCGAATTTCTGGGCTTTGGTCCCTCGTCCCCACTAGAGTCTGACTCTGCGACCATGATTAAGCTTCCAAGTAAGTAGTGAGCTGTAGAATGCCCACCCGTAACTGAATCCTCTTCGACGGCTGCTGCTTTTACCTGAGAAGAAGCAGGCCGTTGAGGCTCAGATGAATTTTTGCGGCCAGTAAACCCAGCCCATGTCTTCAATTCCATGGGCCCGTCATCATCTTCTTGGTCTTGGTCTTCCTCTTCTTGATCTGACTCTACAGGGCCTTGGCTTAAAATCGGCAGCTCTGTTGCTTCGTCTTCAGACTCTGAATGCAAGTCCAAGTTTTCGTCGGCTTTATGGGTGAAGTTGAGTTATCAGTGCGACGTAGATGTTTTTGCGTTTAAGCTCACCAAAATATTTAAGGAGAGGGTTCGGTTCGGTTCCTTCAGAGCGAGTTCCTGTAAGTATTCATGGTAAGCGTACGTTGCCTATAAATAAGTAATCAAATTTTCACTTTTTCTTCTCTTCGACAGGGACGCAGTCGACTTATCCAACACATCGGTTCTCCTTCTCTTACGAGAAGGGCCAGGTGAAGAGACTCTTGCTTTCCTCTTCGGTTTCACTTCAGGAACATACGCTCCAGGTCTGAAATCCGAGTCCGAATCATCCTCTATTCAATTCTTATTTTTAGACCTTTTTCGCATTCTAGAATGATGGGACGAACCGATTGGGGCTGCAGTCGATGTAGAAGCGCCTGTGAAAAAATTGTAAGTAAGTGGCGGTCACGGTAGGCAGTTCTGGATCTGGATATTGACGTTTCGCGTACGCGTTCTTCACCGACATCACGCGTCTAGTCAGCACTTGACGATCGTTTGCGTGTCTGGAGGTATAATGTCACGATAGCTGCGCTCTTGAAGCTTGAGGATGGACACAACGAGGTATTTTGCTGCACGTTGCTGCACGTCGAGTAGCTGCTTTGCAAAAAAATCAACGAGCTCAACGCAATCCTCTGGAACTAATGTGAAGTCTATTTCCTTGAAATACAAAATCCCAAAAAAAAGGTTATGAAGAGATGCAATACGAGCAGACAGTGGGTTGAAGATGAGAGTCAGAAGCAGGAGTCAGAGTTATGGCACATTGACCATTGTCCCTTGGCCCTGGGCCATAAATTGAATCTCCCACGCCCTCATTAGGTAACTCCCACGCCAGTGGATGGTGCTTCTAATTGTAACGCCGAAAGCGAGGTCTGAGAAAGTTGTCCAGTATTGAGATATATAAATGTGTATGGAATACTTTGGTATGGAGGAGAAATAAACCGGCATTGCGCTTCGAAATGAAGATACAAATGGATATGAGACTCAACGATAGCAATGAAATGTAGAAATACATTTAAATCAATCAAAGGCTTCCTCTGCACTTTTTCTTGCCAGTCTTCGAACCTTCTTCTTGTACCCTGAGTTGACAAGCACATGAATAAAGGGTCTAAGATTACGGCAACACGACAAACCTGCTAGATCTGTTCGAACCTCTTTGGCAGCGTCGACGTTGGCGGGACTGTCTAGGTTGGGTGTATCCGACGACAGGAGTGAAATAACGCTAATGAGCTATGGCGGAATGAGTCAAATCAAGTCAATTCAATAAGATTGACATACTATGGACTCCACAGTGTGGACAGGCATCCAACGCTCGCCTGCGTCTTCATATCCATATTGATCATCCCCGGGTGCATGCTTGACAAAGGAAGTCAGAAACGACTTTTGATGATCAAATATCAGACAGATTACCAGGATCGATACACAAACAGTGCCGTCAGCATAGACTGTAAGGATGAGAACATTTGTGAGTCAAATGATTTCGTAGGGAGTCAAACATACTAACTGTTCGGGTGCCACATTTCAGTGGTGAAGCGCATCTTCGGTGGGAGCAACGGAAACTCGGGGGGGAATGACAGTCGAGCTTTGAAGAAGCCTCCCTCACTAGATCGCCAAATAAATGATCAACATCCGCGAATTTGCACAGCAAGTTTTCGCAGCATACTACAGGGTATCAGGAGGTCTAAAAGATGGCACACGATGAGCAATACGACAGCAAGAGGATGACGGTGGATACTCACCCGATGATCAAGATTTCCCATTCAAAGAAGTTATCGTCGTCGACAAGTCCTAGTTTCAGATCAGCCCCGAAGATCAAAGGTAAGATGGGGTGTTTGCTCACCTGCGGAGAACCCCTCGACTGGATGCTTCGTGAGCTCCGCAAGCTGCCTGCGCAGAAGGAGCGTGTTTGAGGCGGTCGGGGTGGATGTGGACGAGCTCATCTGTCTGTGGCGATAGTTCCAAGTAAAGCGGGTAGAGCCCGGAACCCCCTCTGCGGGACAAACCTTATATACCACCGGAACACGTGATTGATGGAAGGCGTGGGCCGTCAACCCATTCCGGACTATTTTTGAGCCTCGACCACTGCAGTCCATGATCAAAAGCCTTCAAAAACCAGTCACTTGGAGTCGCAAAATGGGAACAATTAGGGGATTTAAGGTCGGGTAAATTTTAATTTTTCACAACGCTCTCGTCGTTTTGTCGCCTGTATCGCAGTCTGGTAGCAGAGGACTCCTTTCTTGAGACATAAATCGTAAACACAATCAGTTTTGGGGCAGAAATTGTATTGCTCTATTTTATGGAAGCGAGATTCAGTTATCAATATCTAAGATCAACCTCCATTTCGCAACGGTCAGCCAAATTTTGACTTTCGGATAAAGGTCGAAAGTATACATTTCCTTTCGGGTGGACATCACAAAGCATCTTACATGCAGCAGATTTTTAATCTTGTATCTGTTGAGTGATAGAAGCGTTTATTTTGTGACCCAGCTTGTTTGGCAAATCTACGAGACACCTCTCCAGGAACAAGACGCCATTAAAAGTGGTATCAATTCACTTCTTGTGCACAAATGAAGGACAACGCCGAGAAAGAACTGAGAAATGCTTCAAGGATCGGAAATTTTTTTGACTCGTGCCTATATCGGCTAAATTACGTGGACCCACAGACTCACAGAGAGGTAAAAGTCAGGAACTATTAAACATTAGAACAAGCTACCCCTAGACAGGTATTTGAGAGTTAGAACTAAATTAAGTCGGCAAATGAGATTTTTGATGGAGCATCTACCATTTTTTAAATAGTCGAGGACAACTATTCAGTCAAATTCCAACGAGACGCGATACATGATCTGAACGTTAATTGACGCGAAATGTTATCATGTGACTTATGCGCCACATCACGTGTGCAGGACCTTAAGCGAAATTCTGTTGACGGTGGATCCTTTGGATTCCTTCAAGGGGCAGGCAACCGAGCATCCGGTGAAATCAACCATACCCATGACCCCCGTGGGAAATATTATGTGAGCTTGGCTCGTCTGCTCTAATCTCTACCGCGAGATTGTGGGCTGCATACATATATATTCAAAAATTATCGCCATCTCCTTTTTCACGCTGTGACTTGACTCTTACAACACTCACTGTTGCAGTTGTACACTTCGCTTTCTTCAGACTTTCATGACGAAAGCTCAGAAAGCTTCGGGCGCATGAAGTTAACATCAATTTGGCAAGGATCGCACAGAATATGAATCGTGATAAGTTCCACTCCCATCCAGTGTATGTGTTGTGATAATTCATGGAGCACCACGGCGTTGAATTTGGCTTTGGTATTCGGCGGAGGTTGTGTTGTTTGACCGTTTCAATGAGGTCAGTTTGCTCAGGAGTCAGTGGTGAGGAAGGAATTAAAAAATTATTATTTTGGTACTCTTGAGACTCAAATGTTGTTACAACTATGGTGCGCTCGGGCTAGAGGCCACCAATTTGGACAGGCGCCAAATTGGTCCGAAATTTTTTTAAATTTTGCGTGGCTCTAAATCTAAATGGAGGCACGGTGATTCTGAGGGCAAAGGCATTTGTGGACAATTTGAACGAGCTTCAGGAGTCAATTCAGCAAGACCTCGAGGCTGCATTCAGGACTTACGAGCTGTTTCCGTATGATCCGCTGGGCCGACGCATACCGCGGTGGTTGAGCTTACGCGTCTATACCTCTCATCGTCGTGTTTCGGAGACTCTGGCTCGTTAGTTTGGTGTGTAAATTATCTTATCTCATCTATCACGTGCTATAATTACCATATATATACATAATTATGTCATCACGCCAAATTCAAAAATTCAACTTCGTCAGTTTTAAAGATTTTTCTTATCCCTCTTGTAGTTTTGTTCCTCTATTGAATTGCTGCATTTTTACAAGAGGAATAAGAAATTGACCGAACTCTGACGTGGGAATATCCATTGTCACAATGTGGTGGCCTCTAGCCCGAGCGCACCATATTTTATCTATCGTTAAGCGGGGCGACCACTGTTAGGCTTGGTTGAGGATTTAGTGGAACGGTTCGTCGGGTTTAAAGTAATTTACTCTAGTCTAATCGAGCAATACGTGTACTGGATTCAATCTTTCTTCTCCTCTTCCCCTTTTCCCAGTCTCGGAGACTGGCGATCCTGTGCGAGCGATCCGCATTACTCATCCGCGAGGATGACAGAACCATACTTAAAGGGCGGTGACTCTATGTCTCGAACTAATTTTCTGATCCACATCACCCACCTCATTGCGGAGGCCTTGTGTACTCGAAAATTCGCAGCACTTGTTTAACTCTATTGAGTTACATCGAATACTATATATTCTCAATCATTTTACTGTTCTTAAGCTTCAAAGTCAATGTCTGGGAACGATGCTTCAAACTCTACAATCGACACTACGCAAACCGGACCTCAAACTCATTTGTCTCACACTGCTAGTGGTGAAAATCAAGCATCGTCTTCTCAAGAACAGTACGAAAGGACATCTGAGCAACAAGAATCTTCCTTTACTCCAGCTGTCGACCATGATTCTGACGAGTCTCGCCTTGATCCGGCATCTATTGCTGTTCTTTCTGCTTGCAATGCTTTTGTTGAAAGCTTTCGGGGGCAAAAATGCAGCAAGTCCGCTGCTCTACTGTCGATTCACGGCGTTCTTGCGAAATCCATTCCGAATGATCCGAAGAGTCTCGACAAAGCTTTCGGTCGCTACCTCGAGATCATCGATAATCAAGAAGCCTACGTGTCTAGGGCGGAAAAACGAGGCCACCAGGACCACTCCGACGAGTATGCTGGCTCAGCCGCTCACTTTGAGGATGAGGACCAAGTCGAGGAACGAGAACCTCATGCGAAGAAGTCCCGTGTTGATGAATCTCACTTTCCCTGGAATGTTGCAGATCTTATTCAGTCAACCACCCTTTCGCCTTCGCTTAATCGCTCTCTCAAGTTACTCCAGCTCTACACCATCGACCCAAAGGCGTCAAAGCGCTCTCTCACCAATTCGCCTACTTGTCCCGAATTCCCTGATTCCGAGTGGTCCAATATCTTGGCAGGACGTGCTGTCAATCTGGATCATGTTCTGTCTGGGTATTACTCGATTTCGAACAATGACGACCGCTCTGAATCCATTGGTGAACTCCAAATTAAATTTGGCACGACTTCTCCTACCAAGCTGGTTTGTACCGCTGGTGATTGGAGTATTGCTTGGAACCGAACATCCCATGCAACCGTTTTCGCTTTCCCTCATCGTAGCGGAGAACTTGCCGATTACGGTGAATACATCGTTGGGTTATTTGGTGCGACCGACACACTTTTCCACAACCGTGTCCTTGCATATGATCGCGCTGTTCGCCGTCGAGTGGGTTCTCGTCGAGACCTTGAACTCACCGACATTCATAAATTCGCCGATCTTAAACAACTCCATATGGATTCGACTGGCGCAGCCGTCGTCCATAATTCTGTTGTTACTGCGAAATATGGTTCGAACTCCCGAAAGCGATCCGAACCCTGCAATCGGTTTAATCAAGGTCTTTGTACCCTCGACGAAAAAGTATGTCGTCGCCTTCACATTTGCAATATTTGCCTCGAAGCCGGACACAAATCATCTGAGTGTCCTAAGGCTAAACTTTGATTCTTCAATGACCGGGAACCTTCAATCATTTTCTACCCCCTCGACTCACGCTGGGGGCGTTAAAAAATGATCAATATCTCCTCTGGTTCTCGTCAGCCTCAACGAGAACCATGGACTATGGATCGCCTCATTTACGAGCGATCTATAGCTCTCGGACTTTCTATCGACGAAAACTCAAACATCACATATACTTCGCACTTAAACTCCTATTTGACATTTTGCAAATTGCATAACTTTCCAGTCGAACCAACCGAACAAACTCTGAGCTTTTTTACCGTCTTCATGTCCTCCCACATCAAACCGGACTCCGTTGATTCTTATCTCTCGGGAATTTCAAACCAACTTGAAGGTTTCTTCCCCGACGTTCGCAAGAATCGAAAGAGTATCCTTGTCTCGCGAACACTTGCAGGTTGTAAACGCTGCTTTGGAACTCAAGTTAATCGCAAAAGACCGCTATCGAAAACCGACATACTTTTCCTCATCTCGCAAATAGGCTCGTCAAAATCTCACGATGACATATTATTCTTAGCCATGATTACCACCGGTGTCGATGCCTTGCTCCGATTAGCCGCGAGAAATTTCCTGACAAATTGAAAGCTCGGAACTACAAAAAAGTCGTTCTCCGCCATACTGTCGCTGTTTCACCAACCTCGTTCTCCTTCCACCTTCCAGGTCACAAAGCCGACCGTTTCTTTGAGGGGAACACTGTCATAGTCCGCAAAACCACTCTCCAAACCGACGCTTACAAATTTTTTACCCGGTATCTCTCCTCTCGCGACTCGCTCCACCCTCTAAAACCAGAACTTTGGCTGCGGCAGTCTGGCCGTGTGCCGACGCGCAGCTGGTTCATGCGTCGAATGAGGAAATTCTTTCCTAAAGATGTTGCGGGTGCTTCTATGAGAGCGGGAGGTGCTACAGCTTTAGCCGAAGCTGGCACACCACCACACATCATCCAAGCTATCAGCAGATGGTCTTCTGCATCATTCCAAGTCTACATTCGGAAACACCCTGTCGTCCTTCAAGCTCTACTATACAGTAGACCGCCTCAGCCTACCTGGTAGGCTCGTAAATCTTCAGCCACTGCGGCTCGTAAATCCTCAGCCACTGCGGCTCGTAAATCCTCAGCCACTGCGGCTCGTAAATTTCTGCTTCCATTTATCATGTATCAGTACGTTTTTAATTCTCGGTATCCTTTTCAACATCATTTTATTTCTCTCCATTCATCTTTATCTTTTATCTGCTTCGCAATCCCAACTCAAAAAAAAAAAAAAAAAACCATCCCTCCTCTCCCATCATTTTTTATAGGATAATAGGACCTTTCTACCTCGAATATACATCCAGGTTTCCGAGACCACTCTTTTGCGAGTGCCTCGGAAACTCTGATTACCTATTATTCCTTTGTGATCTCAGATTGAATTTCTCAACGTTGCCGATTAGTCGGGTTTAAAGTAATTTACTCTAGTCTAATCGAGCAATACGTGTACTGGATTCAATCTTTCTTCTCCTCTTCCCCTTTTCCCAGTCTCGGAGACTGGCGATCCCGTGCGAGCGATCCGCATTACTCATCCGCGAGGATGACAGAACCATACTTAAAGGGCGGTGACTCCATGTCTCGAACTAATTTTCTGATCCACATCACCCACCTCATTGCGGAGGCCTTGTGTACTCGAAAATTCGCAGCACCCACCATCCCACTCCTTCTAGCTTCATGTTTTTATATGTATATTTGTACGGGACCTTTCTACCTCGAATATACATCCAGGTTTCCGAGACCACTCTTTTGCGAGTGCCTCGGAAACTCTGATTACCTATTATTCCTTTGTGATCTCAGATTGAATTTCTCAACGTTGCCGATTAGAGTTGGGTTCGAGGACAAGCAGCACTTGGGCAGCACATGACATTTCCCACGGGGGTCATGGGTATGGTTGATTTCACCGGATGCTCGGTTGCCTGCCCCTTGGATTCCTTCCACTTTCCTCAGTCTGTTCTCCAGACGATTAGTCGTCTGACGGAGGGGATTTTCATCCTCTTGCAGGCTCTCTTTCTACGATTTTTCGACGCACTTGGATAGATGGATATCCAGGATGAAGAAAGCGAATGGGATCAACTCAATCGTACGAATTGGAAGGGTCTAGGACTCACTGATCCAATAAAAACTGTGGAAGTGCGTTCAAACCTTTTTTCGTTGAAGAATAAAATCAAATAGGACTCTCAGGACAAATGGTTACTCTTACCAGCTTTTCTCAAAGTGAAAGGCCTCGTCAAGCAACACATTGACTCATTCAACTACTTTGTCAACACTGATATCAAAAATATTGTCAAAGCAAATAATAAAGTCACATCAGACGTTGACCCACGGTTTTGGTTGAAGTACACTGACATAAATGTCGGCTTTCCTGACCGCAACGAAGATCAAACCGTCGACAAACGCGTAACGCCAAACGAATGTCGGCTGCGCGATATAACATACAGTGCTCCGATCATCGTAACTATCCAATATACCCGTGGCAAGAACATAGTCCAAAGAAACGTTAACATTGGACGAATACCGATCATGTTGAGAAGCAGCAAGTGCGTATTGACTGGGCGAACAGAAGAGCAGCTAGCGCGAATGGTCGAATGCCCGTTGGACCCTGGCGGATACTTTGTTGTGAAGGGCACGGAAAAGGTTATTTTGGTTCAAGAGCAGCTTAGCAAAAATCGAATAATCGTAGAAACAGATACTGTGAAAGGCATCGTTCAAGCTTCATGCACTTCGTAAGTCTGACCCTTTTCATGTCAATAGTCTGACGATTTCACTCGTATCTTTCTAGATCCACTCATGGAGGACTAAAGTCGAAAACCTACGTAGCGACTAAGAAAGGCAAAATATATCTACGTCACAATTCAATACACGAAGATGTCCCAATCGCTATCGCCCTCAAAGCCTTAGGCATCCAATCGGACAAGGAAATTCTCCTTCTTACGGCGGGCAACACCGAAGCCTATAAAGATGCATTCTCCGCGAACCTCGAGGACGCGGCCAAGCTTGGCGTATTTACGCGCCAGCAAGCCCTCGAATACATCGGGACTCGCGTCAAAGTCAATCGGCGTGTAATGGGCCCTCGCCGACCTGCTTGGGAGGAGGCTTTAGAGGCGTTGGCTACCATTGTACTGGCTCATGTGCCAGTCACTGGGCTTGACTTCAGAGCAAAGGCTATTTTTGTGGCCACGATGACCCGTCGCGTCCTTATGGCCATGGACGATGAAAACATGGTTGATGATCGCGATTATGTCGGGAACAAGCGTTTAGAATTGTATGTTATTTTTCATCAGCAGTTGAAACCTAGGATGGTGCACCTAATAATGGCACAGGGCTGGGCAGCTGCTCGCACTCCTTTTCGAGGACCTGTTCAAGACCTATAACTCGAACCTCAAAATCGCCATCGACAAGGTGCTCAAGAAGCCGTCGCGGACGAGCGAATTCGATGCGTTCAACACTATGCGGATGCAAGGCGACCACCTCACTTCAGGATTCGTTCGCGCCATCTCTACAGGTAACTGGTCTCTCAAGCGGTTTAAGATGGAACGTGCCGGCGTTACGCATGTCCTCAGTCGCCTCAGCTTTATCTCCGCACTCGGAATGATGACTCGCATATCATCTCAGTTTGAAAAGACCAGGAAAGTCAGTGGTCCGCGAGCACTTCAACCAAGTCAATGGGGTGTCCTGTGTCCTAGTGACACGCCAGAAGGAGAAGCCTGTGGTCTCGTGAAGAATCTAGCGCTGATGACCCATATCACGACTGATGTGGAGGAAGAACCGATCACTCGTCTCGCCTTCATGCTAGGCGTGGAAGGTGACTTTGTCCTCGTGCCCTTGTGTCATTCTCTCGACCTGATTTCTTATTTTTATGAAGATATCAGTCTGACAACAGGAACGGAGATATACGGCCCTCACACTTTCGTTGTAAACGTGAACGGGACTATAATTGGTGTGACGAGATACCCTTCCCGATTTGTCGCCCAATTTCGAAAACTTCGAAGAGCTCGACGATTCTCTGAATTTGTCAGCATATATATCAATAATCACCATCGTGCTGTACACATTGCTAGCGATGGCGGGCGTATATGCAGACCAGCTATCATCGTCGAAGGTGGAAGACCAAGAGTAACATCGGAGCATATAAATGTAAGGCCAGTCTTTAATGCCACGCAAATTTACGCTAACGTCCCTTTTTAGCTCCTCAAGAAAGGGAAAGTTACATTTGAAGATTTCCTTCAAAAGGGTCTTGTTGAATATCTCGATGTCAACGAAGAAAACGATACCTACATTGCCCTTTATGAGAGCGATATTGTTCCGACCACGACACACTTGGAGATTGAGCCATTTACACTCCTCGGTGCTGTTGCTGGCCTCATTCCATATCCCCATCATAACCAATCACCTCGGAATACGTACCAATGTGCCATGGGCAAGCAAGCCATCGGTGCCATCGCCTATAACCAGTTCAATCGTATTGACACCCTTCTTTACCTTTCCGTTTATCCGCAGCAGCCCATGGTCAAAACAAAAACTATCGAACTGGTCGGATATGACAAACTACCGGCCGGTCAAAATGCAACAGTAGCGGTCATGAGTTACTCTGGATATGACATCGAGGATGCGCTCATTCTCAACAAGGCAAGTCCTCTATTTTGAAATGCTATGGTATTTTGTTGACAGGGTTATCTCGGCCAGGCCAGCTTAGACCGGGGCTATGGCAGGTGCCAGGTCCTTCGTAAGAATGCAACACTCGTTCGAAAATATCCTAACGGAACGTGAGATGCGATTCCGGTTCTCTGTGGACAATGCCCGGGATTTTTAACATTGACATCTTATCTCTAGATTCGACCGTTTAGCGGATGCCCCCTTGGACGAAAACGGACAAGTTGCCAAAAAATATGACATCATCCAACTCGACGGTCTAGCTGGTGTCGGAGAACGCGTTGATCCTGGCGACGTATACGTGAACAAGCAATCACCTTCGAATGCTACGGACAATACGTTCACAGGACAGGCTGCTTCAGTGCCATACAGAAACACACCACTAACGTACAAATCCCCGGTGGCTGGAAATATCGACAAGGTTATGATTAGTGACACCGATAACGACCAAACTCTGATAAAGGTTCTCATCCGCCAAACCCGCCGACCTGAGCTAGGAGACAAGTTTTCTTCTCGACATGGTCAAAAAGGTGTCTGCGGTCTCATTGTGAACCAGGAAGACATGCCGTTCAATGACCAGGGTATCAATCCCGGTAAGTGTGCCTCAACCTCTCTAAGACCACTACCATTTATCTTTTTCTGTTAAGACACAATCATGAACCCGCATGGTTTTCCATCCCGGATGACTGTCGGAAAGATGATTGAGCTCCTGGCTGGCAAGGTACTTCCTAACTCTGGTCGTTTGTCTATGTTACTCGACGTTAATCTCGGATCTCTGCAGGCCGGCGTCTTGACAGGAAAGTTGCAGTATGGTACTGCCTTCGGTGGATCCAAGGTGTGTTTGTTGTCTGTTATCAGTGGCTGGATAGCCTCATGACCAGGGAGGCAGGTCGAAGACATGAGCCGAATCCTCGTGGAGAATGGATTTAGCTACGCTGGGAAGGACATGCTCACAAGCGGTATTACTGGCGAACCTTTAGAAGCTTATGTGTATTTTGGACCTATCTATTACCAGGTAAGTGGTCTGGGCATCGCTACCGACTCACAATAACCCTTCGTAACCCATGTCCACAGAAATTGAGTAAGCTCCACCTGGTGTTGGAAAATGTTCTCAGTTTTACTCACTCTAAACTATCTTTAGAACATATGGTGATGGACAAGATGCACGCTCGTGCAAGGTGCGTTTGTCCTCAATTGGTCTGAATGTCCCTGAGCTTAGGTTCTGCTGATAATAGGGGTCCTCGTGCAACTCTAACCCGCCAGCCAACGGAAGGTCGTTCCCGAGAGGGGGGATTGCGTCTCGGAGAGATGGAGCGTGACTGCCTTATCGGTTACGGAGCAACGCAGCTGCTGCTCGAGCGATTGATGATCTCCTCGGATAAATTCGAGGTCAACGCATGCGAGGAGTGCGGGCTAATGGGGTACAACGGCTGGTGCACCTACTGCAAAAGTTCGAAGAAGATGGCTCAGTTGACGATACCTTATGCTGCAAAGCTGTTGTTCCAAGAAGTATGTTGGTATTTTCTGGCATGTCATTCCCTGCTGAATTTGTGTTCTAGTTGATGGCCATGAATGTGGTACCGCGTTTGGTTCTCGATGATGCATGACCCGTTTCAACTTTTCATTTTTATGATCTGTGCCGCATATCATTATCTATCGCTATTGTCACTCGCCTCATTCACTGTAGATTATCATCATTACCATTTGTACTACTGCACACTCCAAATACAAATCACTAGCGATTCCAGGTAATTATCGTTCGCATTTAGCGAAGGTCTGCGTCTTTAAATTGTTATTCTAACCGGGCAAGGAAGCCTGAATACAAAAATAAAAAATTTATACACAAGTTATTATTCCAGCTGGCATCCAAGCATATTTGTGGGGATTGGCGACCACCCTGAATCGGTGAGATGAGATGAGATAACTATAAGAATCCAACTTACCTCCAGCCACAAGCCCAGGAATCTAAGACTTCAACTCGACTCTTACTCAAAGCACTTTGATTCCAACATCATGTCCAAAAACCTCCCATTACCTATCCACATCGAATCCTTAGAAGGCGATCAACTAACCGACGAAAACTTTGCAGCATGTGCGAGGCTCTTCAGTGACCATTATGGCGTTTGGGCTGCAAATGCTCCAAAATACGGTTGGCAAAAAAAATGACTCGTCTTTATGAAGCTTAATATTATCCCCTGTTTTACTAGGTGCCCGTGTAAAAATGAACGGTAAAAAGCTGAAGGAGTCCGTCACCGCGCCAGCGCAGACTGTTGTTGCCAAGGGCTACTTCGAAGGCCAGTATATCTGTCATGCATTTGCCACTATATGGCACTCCGAGGCGGGTTCGTATTTTAGAACCTTGAATCCGGAGTAAAATCATTGAAATTTTTTTCATCTAGGTCGCGTCGGTTGGCTAACTCAACTTGTGGTGCATAAGGACTTTCGGAGGCGTCAAGTCGCAACACAACTGGTTTACAAGCTAAGGGAACACCCCCTTTTGGCTGATATTTCCGTTGTCGGAATAGCCTCTTCTCAGCCAGCCAGTTGTGCCGTACTGGCAAAATTCGCAGGTAATGATTGCAAAAGAATTTTTATTTACATCCAAACCCTGACTGGGCGGCGATAGACATCGATATACACTCAATCGACACGTCTTTCATCCAGGAGAATGCTGAAAAGGTTATAAGGAGCTCTCCTATTGGATATGTGAAAACTGCAGAGCTTCGTGGGTCTCTATTCAGAGATGATGACATCAGTTCGGGCGTTGTCTCCTCCGTTGACACCCAATTCTTTGTCAACCATGGAGAACCTCTGGAAGCACTGAAGGAGTTCAAGTCAAGGGGTCCTTGGTGTTTAGGCGAACTTCAGGATGGTCACGAATTTTTAGTTCTGGCACCTGCCAGAAAACCCCATTCCGAAAAAGAGTTATACTAAACGAGACTGTTCAGCGATAGCAGCGCATATTTAGAGAACATGTTACAGTCCACGTCGAGATGAACTTGATCCCAAGATTTCAGTGACAACCAAATCCCAGCCAAGATCATCTTGCAGATGGCAATTCCCTCGAGCGCAGCAACTTTCTCCTCATCCAAAGGTCTGTTAATCGGCATATGGAAAAAACACCGGGTTAAAACACGTTTACGATAAATTGACATACCACCAAGATCTAACCAACGAAAGAGCCACAGTCAACTCGACATCTGTTATAAGGTCTATCGTGAGACTCGGAAACAGAAATGGCCGGTTCATCTAAACGGGTTAGTCCTAAATTATTAGATAAATGCCTGCAGTTGAGACCAGCCTTGAGAACATCCTTTTCTCTCAAGAGTGCCCAAGAGGGAAGGCCGTGTACTCAGTGATCCATGACGGAGAGGAATAAGGAGGGAAATCTACCCGGAGCTGCCGGGAGTTCGTACTCCGAATTGTCATTTCGAGATTTACGCCATTCCATCCTTGTCTTTGAACATTTCGCACATAGGACCAACCCATCTTGTATTCATCAACCTAGAAATGTCATCCTCTAGAGGTTCTAATAGCGCTACCGCACTTCGCCGCTTGATGACCGAGTACAAGCAGCTGACTGCAGGAGGTCAATTCAAATCTCCAGGTGTCGGCTATATCGTTGAACGTTACTGTCTCCTCTAGGCTCACCTGATGGAATGTTCACTGCTGGTACGCCTATAGCACATTTTGACCTTGCTGGTCTGCTCAGAATCTTCTCCGATCCCTCAAGGCCCGATCTCCGAATCTGATTTCTTTACCTGGGAGGCGCTGATTTGCGGTCCAAAAGACACACCGTTTGTACGTTTTGGAACGCTCCGATGGGACACAGTCAGCTTGGTGACTGACATACAACATATCTCGTAGGAAGGCGGTGTTTTCGCAGCCAAGTTGACATTCGTAAGTCATGTTGTTTTCCGGTAAAATCCTCAAACTAAACAAAGACCTGCCTTGCCGACTCAAGCCCACAGATTATCCGCTCTCTCCGTTCAAGATGAAGTTCGAACCTCCTCTGTTCCATCCAAACAGTGAGGATAACATTCTTCATATCTCTCGATGCCGGTTTCTTATTTTTCTCAGTTTACGCCGACGGCAACGTCTGCATTTCAATACTCCACACACCAGGCGATGATCCCACGATGTACGAACAGGCCTCGGAAAGGTGGAGCCCCGTGCAGAGCGTCGAGAAAGTCATCCTCAGTGTTATTTCCATGCTCGCAGGTAAGCAGGGCTTGACTTATTTTTATAAATATTACTAGACCACCGATCACATCGCCCTTTTCCCCCACACCCAATTTTGTCGAAACCAAAATTAGAACCGAACCTCGAAAGCGGTGCGAACATTGATTGCTGTAAATTATATCGAGACAATCGTGCGGAATATGAAAGGCTCGTGCGAGAATCTATCAAAGAACAACTGGGTCTGTAGGGACATGTATACAAGCGGTATTAGAATCATCAGGGGCTCTGCATAGACCCGATAAGGCACCCTTGAGGATCGAGATGGTATGCACTGGTATGCATGTAAGGTAAATAATTGAGCCAAGAAACATGCTTTCATGACTATTGCTTGAACACCCTCGGGTCTACCGGCTTTCCCATTATATGTCGTTGGACGTATTCATTACGGAAGATGCCCTCAGGATCAACATCGTCAATGACACGCCTGAAGTCGTCGAAGTGTGGATACAGTTTGCGGAGAGAATCCGGTTGGAGAAGATGGGGTTTTGCCCAGTGAGGCCGCCCATGATAACGAGTGACGATATCTTCGAAAGGTTTGAAAAACTTGCGATACGGTACATTGAAGCCGTATGGCCTGGAATGCAGGTCAGTTTCAATTTTTAGAAATGAAGTAATAGATAAATTGCGCACTTATATTGAATAATTCCGATCCAGGCCACTGGTTGCCCGTAGCTCGGGCTCAGCCAGATATCATCACCAGCAGAGAACCGGACCTCCACTGGGAAATGAGGGCGTATTCCGTCTGGATCTTGGAACTCCTTGTTGAGATAACTGTGAAGGTCCCGAAGGCAAGCCTGCGTATTCTCATACGGTACCGTCCATTCCGTGGTATGTTGCGGATACTACACGTGCAAACAATAGAAGGTGGTGAGTTTCCACCCTATGACGCCGAAAAAAAATCCCAGGCTTACCCGACAATCCACGTTGAAGATTTTATAGCTGTCGTCCACGCCTATCGTATCTCCGCTAACGAGCCAACAGGCGAGGTTGGCTATCCACCGATTCAGGAACAAAAAATAGCGTCCGAGGAATAATAGAAATTGGAGGACATGATGTCCCATAAAGGTGTGCCACCACCAACTACCAGCTGGGTTTTTAGCCTGTAAACGTGCACGACAGTAAGAATCCCATCAATAAAGACGAACAGGCAGCTCCGACTTACCTCGGTCGTCCGGTTAGAATAGCTACATCGCACTATATCTTTGGTAGGGAACCACCAGAACCTGACATGCTCAGCAGAACGCACATGCTTGTCCAAGTCCTGGAGGACCTCGTCGAACGGCAGAGACTGTTGCATCTCTTGCAGGCGGAAGGCCGGCTCCACTTCGAGCTGGACACTGAGAATGATACCCGTTGCCCCGAGCCCACATATTGATGCCATGAAAAGCTCCGCATGTTCGCTGCGCGAGCACGTAACCCGAGAACCATCGGCCAGTAGCAAGGAAAGAGCCAGAACGCTCGTCGAGATCACGCCATATGAAATACCGGATCCATGCGTGGCGGTGGTTACGACTCCGGCCAAGGACTGCTCGGATATCGACCCGAGATTGGTCATCGCCAAATTGTTTTTCGCCAATGCGGCGTTGAGGTCGTTAAGGGTGATCCCTCCTTGAGCGACGACATAGCGTTTCTCTGTGTTGACCTGGTGGTGAAAGGCAAGGAGCAAGAGTCAGTCCCAGGACGAGCCGATACTAACAAGAGTAAATATGACCTCTAGAACCCGATTGAGTTTGGTGGTCCGTAACATAAACTCCTTGGTGCAGGCCAAATCGCTCGGACTGTGTCCGACACCAGCCACTCTGAGGGTCTTCCCTTCACGACGGGCCAATTCGAGGACGAGCTCGCACTGGAACTCATTTTCGGGCTCGAAAATGGCGGATGGTGTACAGACAAAACTTCGGCCCCAGTTTGTGAATCGGGCTTTCTCCTTGGGCACCGTGATAGGTTCCAATAAATTGTAGAGGTTCTTGAGGGGTATATCACTAGGACGCGCCGTGAGTTGGGAGGGCATGATAGGATGGTTGATACCATTTCTGACCGGGTTTTTATACTGCCAACAGGAGGTTGAGAGAAACTTCATGACGCTCCGATCTTTGCCTAATTTCGGTAACGGAGCGTGCCGGGGATGGTGGCAATCTCCGGATCACCATCCACAAAACAGGTCCTTGGTGCTTCCGATAAGCCCACAAGGAGTCAATATGTACGTGGAATCAATCGCGAGCGTGAAAGCAAATCTCGGGTCCAACAATAATGCCCAGCTCTGATCACCTAGGTATGACGCCTTCAAAGCCGCCCGGAGGCTTTCTGACATTTGACGAGATACGAATCTGCCCTGTGGAACGGAAGGACAAGTGAGTTGATGATCAAGACATTGTCAAGCTCAGGAAAGGTTACCTTAAGTTGTAAGATACCGTCCGAGCGCGGACCTTCACTGACATACTATTTGCACCGAGGATAGCCGCACTTTCTTGTCAGGAATTGCGTTATGACAATACGAAATATCACCTCCAGTTTGTCAGAGCGTCCATGTCGGAAAACGAATCCTTAGACTCGCAGACAAGATATTGTTGTCCACGCTTCATGCCATAATATTAATTGACGAAAGAGAATAAAATGCGATGTGAGGTTGAGTTTCCGTTCATTAATCCAAGCTTAAGGTACATCGAAACTAAGATCTTCATAAATGGAACCGCGAGGACTTGGGTAAGCTGTGAACCATAATTTAAGACAAGAAATCGAATGTGACCCTGTAAAAAAAACTCAGGTCTAGGTCAAGAAGTAAACAATAGAACTGAAGCAAACCTTCCCCATTCCTGGTTATTATACATAAGAATTCCACGGACTTCGGCGCTATCGAGCTCCAGCCCAAGCTCAAATTCTGGGTTACAGTTCAGCACTAGAGGGTTCTAGAATTTGACAACGTTGCATACCTGTGTAAAAACCGCCCATCTGGGGCATAGCAGCATTCTGCTGGAAAGTTGGCAGCGAGGATAGGTCGACGGTCCACTTGCACAGTTCATTCGTCTCGCCTTCGTCGGTGTACCTCATTATCTTATCCGTGTCACTGGTATACAGCGTAGCCACAAAATGAATCTACAATGCCGGAATATTAAATTTAGGTAAGCCCCTCATATCACGGTCATAACAACATCAATCTCCTTGCCTTGAGCTGATTGCGAGAATTTGCTACAAACATAGAAAAGTTAGACCCGAACGGAAATTTGAAGGAGAAATGACAAATGAGAAAATATTTATATACACACCAAAACTTCGTTGTTAGACGTTGCCTACAATTGATGTCAATATGTATCAGCACGAAGACATGATGAAAGGGGAAGAATCTAAGATGAAAAACACACCCTTTTCGGAGTATTGCTCCCTTCGACACGAGATACTGCAATCTAGAAAACCAGACCGCCGGCTCATGTTAGAACCACGAGAAGAAGAAAAGCTGACTGTGTGTTGAGGTACCTATTTTCACAAATTGGGACACCCGCATCATTGTTCCTGATATACGCCGGTCGCTTCAACCAATCTTCCTGGTCGGCGGGGAGCTTCACCTGGGACAAACAGAAATGTGAGATAACAGCCACCCAATAATTAATTTACTCATGCCTTCATCAGGTACGACCGTGGCGCGATGACAGTTGATACAAGAGGACGCCGCGCTAAGCCATATGCTGCAGCACCTCGCAACGTTGCAGTGTCAGCGTCAGGAGGGCGAGCAATGACTCTAATGCGAGAGGAAAATTGCTCCTAGAAACAAAAAATTTAGACATTACGATATTTACGAAATGAGAAATCCGACCTGAACGCGCTGCTTAAGGTATTCACTTCCAGCAAAACCTCCCACGAGAAGCAGGGCATGGATAGGTTGGTCAACTCTCGCAATTTGCTCTTCGATCAGGTGGAGTACCTAACAAAATGATTTAAATTTAGAAGTCGCCGCGAAATAATAAATCACAGTGAAGATAAAACGGACTTCGTTTACCACAGGATCGAATACTTCTCTGCGTAACAAGTTGCCAGGGATAGACAGTTGCCCGTTGATCAATCCGACGGAGGCGTCGTCTGGATCATCAACGTTGAAGCATGTGAAGTGGAACATGTTGTCTACGCGAAGTGTGAGGGAATATCTTGTAGCCGAGGTAATTTAGGACTACGAACCATCATCTGGAATCCCAATGTAACTCAGCTTGTCCGTCTCGCTAAATGAGTGCACTGTGATAAAGGTTAGCCGTCCAGCCAGGCCTGACAGAAGGTCAAAGTTGACTGACTGAAGTATGCCAATGAAGGGGGATCGAGATGGACCGGGTGATCTTCCAGAAGTGTCTAGACAGTCAACAAGTACGTCATGAACATGTCCACAGCGAGCCCGTCGGGAACCCACCTTGACGAGTTCACGGAATCGGAGGTCAAGGAAAAGACTTCCGCAATTGGCTCCAGAACGTGCACACATTTCGGCAATCTCTAGGTTTGCCATCTGTCCGATGATCTAATAACACCGGGAAACAAGGTGATTATAGATTAGATGCTGAGATCAACACCCAGTACCTCCGCGGAGGGGTAAACGATAACTCACCTTATAGACAGCAAGGTCGACAGTACCACCTCCGGCGTCGCAACAATGAAGTTCTGGGAAGGTTTGAGGTGATGAACATCATTAAGCTGAGCGCAATGCACGGCGGCGGCTTCAGGTTCAGTGATAATCCTTAGCCTCTCTCTCCAATTATTATCGCCCGCTCTTGCACTCGCAACAAGGCCAGCTGTATAGCAGCCTCTCTCATGATGTCACATCCTTTTGCATCCCAGGCTGCAGGAACAGTAAGCCATACGTCAGCGGTATCTTTCAAAAGGGAATAGTTAGTCATGAATCGAAGAACGGTGTTAAGCTAGATTACTAAGGTCAGCAACGGCTCCGATTTCTCGTGTAATTTGGTCCTTTGCGTATTCCCAAAGACAGCTGAGGAAATCAATGATGAGATCTAGAGCCCTTTTTCCTGCCTACAGACACGTCAAAGAAGCTCAAGTGTAAGAATGGCCCTAAGAAGGCTTACAGGTAGTGCAGGGAGACGAGGATCGATAGATGATTCATCGCGGAGGGCTTGGGGCTCCAAGAAAAGCTTGAACCATTCGCATCGAGTAGTTCCTGCGATAGGATGGGCATTTTTGGCTTCCAATCCCCATGCGAGGACTCGACCATGCTCGTCATAGAGCAAACAAGTGGGTATCTGTAAAATTAATAATTAAAAACAAAAGTTTTGACGTTGTCGTAATGGAGTGATGATCGTACAAACCTTCCTGAACGTTTCGAATGATCCTGGCCATGTCAAAATTTGTTGAACTTTGCCACCAGCAATACGTGATGATCCATATGCCTGAAAATCAGGGTCAGCATCCAATCAAACTCTATTCAAGTCAGAAACGGTCACTCACAACACCAGAGAAAGTAGTACCTAAAAGAACTATGAGAAGGAATCTTTGAGAGATTAATGGTGAACATGCCAAAATCAATAGAGATGGACATCTTCCCTTCGTCTTGAGGTTGGGCATTTGGGAGCATGTTCGGAGGCGGCGTCGTGGTCGACATCGACATCTGAGGAGAATGAGCGGAACCTGGCCTCATCAAAGGTTGGTTTGCAGGAGAGAAACCATTCGCCACGTTGAAAGAAGATCCATTGAACGTAGATCCGTTGAACGTAGGGGTCGTTGAAGGCATGGGTGAATGATTGTTCATTGACCTTGGTTGACCAAATTCATTCGTCGGCGGAGGCGAAGGCGACTGAGTCCATCCAGGCTGCTGAAGCGTCTGCTGGAATCCATTTGCAGAGAAAGTATTCGCATGAGCTGCTGGTGGTGGCGAAATGCTTGGTTGTTGGAAATATTGTGGCTTTTCCAAACCAGGTGTGAATCCTGGTTGGTTCACGATTGTCCCTGTGTACTGGGGCTGAACTCTGTTCGTGACAGCCGTCTTGTCCTTCGGTTCTCCGCAGCAGCTCATGGTGGTCTGAGAAGAGGGTATTACAGTTCGTCGAGGGTCACTGTCAGTGATTCGCGGTCAAGGCAATGGACAGCATGTCGACAGCGAGCATCCACAACAATTGGTGTGCCTGACCTGAAGTGGCTGTGTGTCCTCCACAAATATCCACTCGTAGGATGCCCCGAGGTCATCGTTCAACCAGCAAAGTATGAACACTCGTGAGCTCGATAGCTTTGAGTAACTGGTTCGCATAACTCGAAAGTGTAGTGTTTAGAAGATTGCATACAAAAAAGCGGAACTAAATCGTTCATTTCGTCCGATCATGATCAATTCTGTCAATATCGTGTAGTGAACAAAAACAAATAATTTCCTGACGACTTTCTAGCAATGGATACAAAAATTCAGGAGACGGTTAGCAATGACGGTGGTGTCCTACTCTATATGCGTGCCTTTTGAACAACTTTTACCTGGTCATGTTTGACTAACTGGCCGGGACCGAGATACGGTATACCCACCGGCTCATTTAAAATAAACAAGACAAGGGCAGGAGAGTGTAGCTAGCCCAGAGATAAGCTGAACTGTATCTGAGATGCGGGATTACCTGTGCACAAATGCTAAACGCGATGTTTTTCTTTCACTATCGTGGGGTGAATTCACTGGCCACGAAATATGTCACAGAAGGTGCCATGGGAGGATAAGATAAGTTACTCGGAATCGAGAGGTTCCAATTAGAACCTGACGAACGTTGCAAGAATGCAAAAGGTTGACAAAGTAGTGCGATATCTCCGCTGCTCGCATCTTGCAATCTAGAGCACTGGCGACTTTACAAGGTCCGAGCTACAGGAAAAGCATTAAGCCTCCGTGATATGAAAAACATCCCAAATCGTTCTAGATCTAAGGTAGACTGGACGGGTAGGAAGGGGAATATGTGGATTATAAATAAAGAAAACACCAGGCAGTGCTCCACGACCCAAATATGAGACAAGTCAGTGAAGCGTTGCAGTTAGAAATGGGGATGTGAAGGACTCTTCCTGCAGTTTTATCAGCGGTGCCGGTGGCTCCAAACTTCTATGACATGGGATAAAAGTTGTCGAGACATTTAGACACGCCTTTGAGAGATAAGCGGCTAGAAAGGCGGGATTATTCACTGCTATCGTAGGCCATCTAGTAGCGGAATCCCCGGAAGCGCTGAGGCCCCAGGCAGAGAAAAAAAGCCACCAATACCAAGATAAATGGGAATTAGACCACGAAAAAAAGTTAACCGGTCAGTATGGTCGCAGAAGCTGGGAAAGACTTCGCGAGGCGGTATTAAATTTTAAAGCCAGACACGTCTTTCTGTCGGTGGCTGAGAAGGGGTCACGTCCACGGATCATGGTGGTATAAACTTCATGTCGCAATCCCCCTTCCGCGGGGTTGGTTGAAACTATGTTGGATGTCGCCAAAAAGACAGAAGTAGGGATATTTAAGCCATGACTCGGAGAAACAATCGCGCAGCGCCGCTGGTCAATTATGAACAGCTGCCAGTGGATCAGTATCGGCCGATATCGAGGAGCCATTTCCCGGGTTCCCAGCGGTTGATATTTCTCACCAGCGACTCGCAGGAAGAATAAATGGAAATGGTGCACATGGCGGAGCTGTTTGAGAAATATGAAAAGTGAGCTCGACACATACACCAAATTGTTGGGCATTAAAGAAAATTACAGGTCAGAATCAAAGTGGCTAGGAAATTCATGGTTGTACTTCCCAGATTTTATTAGCTCTCAAACTCAGAAGCCAGGGCAGGGATCTGTGATTGCGACATGACCAGGGCAACATGAATCAAAGTATAGTTGACAGAATGGCATAACATTTTCAGCGCTCGGCAAGAAACCAGTGTGAAGGCGCGATTTCGTCATCCGAGATAACAAAAATGTAGGAGAAAAATAATAAACCACCCCAGTATAGCATTGCTGTAGGTTGGAAGGAAAGAAAGTGCCATCGGATACGTGGTCACAAAAATAGGTTGCCCGTGATCACATCATCGGAAATTGAATAAATTACATCTCCCTCAAACCCCGACTTTCCTGTGCTGCTCATACTTGCACACGGACTGTCACCACCTCTCGTGTCCATTTGAATCCCACTCGTCCAAACGAGGTGCTTTTTGGACACACACACCGCTCACTGCGGCGAACATGGCTGCTAAGCAGCTTTCCCAGAAGTTAACGGTGATTGCGGAATCGTGGACGAGAGATCCATTTAGACCCAACCTCCAGCTCCAGACTTTCCTAAAATCGCTGGCTAAGCACCCAAGGCTAACACCTGAGGCTGTTGAGGCCACACGTGCACTACAAAATAATGATATGCAGAAAATGGTGTGTCTTCTCCCGCGAACGTTTCTTGACTTCCTTATGGATCGTTTATTTCAGTACCCTCTATCCCAAAAGATGCTGAGACCAGCGTCTGCCCCTTTACATTATGAACGTCTTGTTGAAGGTTTCGAGAAAAGTGCACAGGGCATAGGCCGGCCATGGTGGAAGGTCTTCTTCGGAATTTGGTAATGAAGAAGATAAACCTGCCTGAAAAAGGTCCTTCCAAGTTCCCAATCTCATTTCCATGGCCTCCTAATGCTCGTTCTATTGCTTCGCCCTTCCTATTTTAGTTGAATCCAAGTTAAATCGTTCAATTCTCACTTGGAACCCCAGAGAATCTCAATCTGGTGTCAATTCAGTTCGAACCTTTCTTCAATTAGCCTGCGAATCCGAACCGGCACTCACGAACTGACCAATCATAAGGTACACCACCCCATCGCGTGGTTAAACACTGGTTTAGCAATAAAATGCTACGTTGTACCTCGAGGTCTCGTGCTTCCCCGCATGATCCATTGCTAACGAGTTTTCGTATTGCGCAATACATGCCAGCTTATTCAACTAGTCAAGAATTACAAATGATCTGTGTAGTTCATGCATTGAAATTGCAAATCGTGTTTCAGCACGAGAATACCTCTGGCGGTCACAATTGCATAGAGGATGAGCTGAGCAAGCTCATGTGGAAAATAGATCGTTGAGACCGACTTGATATTAGTCCTCTTCCAAGATCTCATCTTCGCCTTGTCTTGCCTGCCAAAAATAAAAATAAAAAGGAACATCAGTCATCCGTTCACAAGTTGATAATTCATTCAAGAAGTATGCCAGGAAAATGAAAGTGACCCACCTTCTCGACCAGTTTTCGACGTTTCTCCCGTGTCTTTCTCTGCACCTTGAGGTACTTGCCAAGCGGGGTATCGTCAAGTTTAACTTTGAGTGCATTTTCCCAGTCCTGGACATCCCCAATTCGCGACGGTGAAAAGTGCACATCCTTTCTCCTCTCCTCCATCCACCTCGCGCTTTCTTCAACCCTCTCCAAGAACACCTTCACTAAACCGTTTTCCTTTCCACTGCTCGCATTCTTACTCTTCAGCGTCTTCTTGAGCAACACGACAATCGGCACCACGACCTCTGGAAATCCGACGCTTCCATGCACAGGACCGCTCGCGAGCCACTCGGCGAGGAGGTACGTCGTTTCCTCCGCCAGGCCTTCTGTGAGCACGCGTGTCTTCACGTACTGCTGAGGAATGCGGATCTGTACGTCCAAGTCCAGGGGGCGGAGAGTAGAGGCCTTAGGGCGGCTGGACGGTGTGAGACACGAAGAAAGGATGGGCACGAGGTACGCAGAGAGCGGGATGTACGTCTGTGTATGTTTTGTCAGGTGGAGTAGCGAGCGGGTGATCTGAAGATGAAAGGGGTGTGATCTGCTGTTGGGTACTAATCTGTTTAAATGAAAACGTTCATGTCAATAGATACCCAGTTGTGAGTGGCAAAAATAAAAACAGACTTGATTGCACCAAGCGCCACCTGGACAAATGGGTAGATGAGCGGCCTCAGCTCACTCTGCTTCCCACTTTTCGCCTCCGACTCGACATCACATGCCCTCGCCAGGACAATAGCCCAAAAATCAACAGAATGTGCAAACTGCCAATTGTACACTTGCTGATACGCTTCCTACAAGAACTCCTTAGGACTAGAAGTCTGTCAAAAAAGAAAATGGGCATACCTTCGTCTTGATTTTCATACTGTTCCGTAAATGAATGGCGAGCTGGCGGATGTATCCAAAAGCATGCTGATATGCCGTAGCATGGTCAAGGCAGAATGCGTCAGAAGCGGAATTCTTCATTAGGTTGATCGCCGGCAGAGTGTGCGCACTCGTTGATTTCGATGACCGAAGCAGTGTAAGGTAGGTCGCCTAGGAGATGAGGTCAGGACAAGAGACATAGGTTTGGAAAGTGTCAGCAGAGCAAGTCCGAACCTTGAGAATGTTATCCATAATAGATTCATCAGACGATTGGGCAAGTTTTCTAACGGAGAGAAAGGCGGCGATACGGATGCTGTCCGTTCCGCTTGACCACAGGTCTAAACATTTCTACAATCCAAATATCACTATCAGTTAATTCCCATACAAATCCATGGAGATTGCAACCAACCTTAAGATATGCCTTAACGGCCTTGCGACTGCTAACGACGTAAGGCACAAGCTTTGCACTTTCTGTGAGGGCCAGCCGAATGTGCTCCTCATCTGTTAGCTGTCCTAGGATGTGTGTAACGTTGTGAAAGTGGGATAGAATAAGCTTCTGAAGAGTCTTGAATTTAGCTGTTTGTGTCGGGGGTTTGCTGGACGAAAATAGGATAAATATCTTTGCGATGACGTTCAAGGCACAGACATAATTCATTTACTCACAATTTCCCGTTGGGTAGGGTCTTGTACGGGACATGGTATTCCAACACAACAGGGGTATACCGTAGTGAGGTGGTGATTAGTTTGTTGTATACTAAGGATTGTTGAGTGGGTCGACAGCAATGTCGATGAAAATGTAACACCAACTCACCAGACGAGCTATCAATACTCCACGCCAGAATTTGGCCGTCCTCGCTCATATGCGCTGCTGAGCGGAATGCGATAAGCAATTTTCTTAAGGCGCATAATGACCGTTGCTAGAAAGATAGAAAAAGGATTGTCAGTTGTTATCATAGACTTCCTCGCCTCAAGATCTTGAACACGAAGGTAAGGATGCAATGCAACGGACCTGCAACAGCGACTTTTGCCATGCCTTCAGTAGCTCCTTCGTCAAAACAGGAGTTTTTTCCTTCTCTTCTTCCATTGAGACGTCCTCGTCTCCGTCTCCGTCGTCTTCATCTGCCTCAGCAAGTGCATCAGGATTGAAGTTCAGCAGTTCTTTGTCGTTCTCCTGCAAGTATTTGAAGAACTCGGGGTCCTTCTCTGCGAGTTTTGATAGTTCGAGCAGATGGTTTTGGCCGTCGTCGTCTATAAAAAGAAAGGACGATATCAAGTCCCATTTGGTGTAATGTACTTTGAGAACGGACCGTCCAAATCGTCCACGGAAGCAAAAGAACCATCGTCGTCTGAATCACCCTCGTGCGCGTCTTCGTCTTCATCTGGACCCGTGTTGTCCTCCAAGTCGACCGCGCCTTCCGTCAACTACGTCCCGTCCAATGAGCCAAAACAGAAGAAAAATACAGTAAACATGCGAACCTCATCATCATCATCCACATCCTCATCACTACCATTCATAAAATCACCGTTTAAAAAGCTATCCACTGTCATTTTCTTTGGCTTCGACCTTGCGACAAAAGAACCAAGGAGTTAGGAATGTTTTCGAGATCCTGAAATCTTGTCGGAGTGTTCACCCTTTTACACCTTCGACTTCAACATTTTCATCCTTGTCATTGTCATTATCACCGTCTTCACCCAATTCCCCGCCCTTTCCGCCTTTATTCCCTCTCCGTTTCGCAAATTTCTTCTGGATTTCCTTCTTCTTGTGCCGCGCTTGAATCGTCTTCTTTAGCTGCCCGCTGGCGACAAACTTCTTGGTTGCTTTGTTAGCTTTCTTTCCCATGGTTGAGCCCCGTCGGGAAAAGTTTTAGTGGGTTGGAGGATGGCAAGAGAAATCAAAACGAAAGGTGGAAGACCAGGCGCGTTGGGTCAAATTCTGACATGGATTACATAAGCTGATGGGCATTTCGATCAAGTTTGGAGCCAATCAGGGCACGCGATAATTAATGCACTGATAAGATAACGGTCCCATTCAATGCCGATAACTTTGGCAAACTGAAAAAGAGTAGGATGCCATTGTAACGGTGTAAAATCAAAAGCGCTAACTTTGATTCGATGTCGTCGTATGAGGTTTTTAAAAATATTTCTTGAGATTTTCCCCAGGGAACTTGCACAAATGTTATTAAGCGCCCTTTGTCAATTCAGTATCTCTTACATAGCCGATATATTAGATCTGTCATGGAATAAAATATCCAGAGCTTGTCGTTTTTATTTATTTGTATGCTGACAGTTACAAGCCGTGGCTCATCGAGCATCGCCTGCTTGGTCAGTACGGCTAATAGCCATCAGTAAATCACAAGGTTGGAGTTGTGGGAACAGTTTTTTTGCTGGGATTGCTTGATTATAAACATTGCATTACAAAGATCAAGTCAGAGGTAAATTTAACAAAGGAAGTTAGGGCTCTCTTTGGCCTGGGATTGGAGGTATGTGTCTAATAATATAACTCAGTCGGCGGAACCAATGTGGAAAGAATCGGTATATATAACCGAAGATATTATCTGTAGAGTGGTGAACCTGAGAACGCAGCTTCCAGGCGCTTAGCGAGTGAACGGTCTCCTCGAGTCGAATCACACATTCGTCAATGTTCGGTCGTTTGGCAGGATCATCCTGGACCATGTCATCGATGAGGGGTTTCATAAAATCTAGGCCAAGCCTCGCCCCATAATATTCATGACCCTATAAAATATTTCAGTACCATTTTATAATTACTATCCCTAAGATGAGAGGATTACCTCCAGAAAATGGGTTCGGACAAGATTTCCGAGGTAATAAATATCCGTCGGAAAAGGATCATAAGGTCGGGATTCATGGTCGGAGTCTTGAAATTCTGGAGGTGACCTATCATTTGCGTGGAGGCATGTAGCCCGAGGTGACTGTTCAGTCTCGTCGAATCGGAGGGCAAGACCAAAGTCAATCCAAAAATACTTCGGAGGCCTCTGGGTTCGTGTAGAGTACTTGGCCCGTCGGGTATGCTCTCGATTCATTTTCGGTTTTACAGGATGAAAGCCTTCTGGAAACATGTCCGAGCCGTCCATCATTAGATTCGGTGCCGTACAGTCGCTAAGTGTAATCATCCAGACTATACAGATCGAATTCAGAGCCAAAAAAAAACGTACCGGTGGGCAACATGATGATTGTGAATAAATTGGAGTCCCTGAAAATGAGACCTTCATAAAGACAGTGCGAGGAGTCAACTAAGTAGGCGCACCTTGAATGATTGCACGAAGAAATCTACGCATTCGCCAATAGTGTCAAACCTCGGAGAATCGAAAGGTCGGAGTAACGGCATCACAATTAATTCACAGCGGACATCTCCTGGAACGTCCAGAACCTCTTCAATAGGTATGCAATGGTTCCTTGGATCATCGCGATGGGAGAATAAATCAAAAATAATCTCCCTTTCGCTCCCCGCGAATTTCGCCAACTTTTTCAACATGACAGGCTTGCCGTCTCGAGTACGAATAGCATCCATAACCATCGTGTACTATACAACGTCTTTTCAGTAAGAGTGAAATTAGGACAAAATAAGAGTAACACACGTAGAGAACGATGTGATCTTCTCGATCCCATTCTTCCAGTGTTCGACACGGAGAAGTTATCCATGATGGAATCCATCCAACTCTATACCGTGGGCGAAGTAGATATCCACAGGATTGAAGCCACAACTCCAAGTCTCGCCAATACGTCTCGACTGGGTGCAGGTCTGACATTGAATGTTGGAAACAAGTGACGGTCCAGAACAAAAGAATCAAATACCAAATTTGAATACACCGCGGCATTTCCCTCATAAATTCTTGATAGTCGCTTGAAAGTTTTGACATAAGGACTGCCCGGATTCTGGAAGCGATCACAGTGCACCACAACTTAGATGTAGATTTTTTATTCGCCAGGGGGTTTGTTTGCATGAAATTGAGCATGATATGTATTCAAGCGCCCACCCAGGGATACCAAGTAAAATAATATACTCAGGCATCAAATCGAACTCCAGAGTAATGATTCCTCCCCAGTTTCCAAGTATTGAAATAACAGGTTTTAATCAAATGTATTACACTTATTTATCCTATGTTATGTCATCTCTGTTCCGGCGCCTAAACGTAGCTAACAGTAAGCCCACTCGAGCTCGTCGACACAGTCGTCAAAACCTGGTTGTTCTGCTTAATATCAATAAGAGTCGCACCCGATGGGCCAGTGCTTCCTCCAGACTTGATCGTCGCGACCGCATTAGTGAATTCAACAGTGCCAAAGTTGGCGAAAGGTACCAGGCCGCCGCCCTCTTCGAAGTCCTCGACAATCCACTCCGCGTTCTGCTCGCACAGCGCGGAGGACGAGGTGAGGGACTTGCTGACGGTCTGCCCGGTGGAGAGGTTCTGGATGACTGCCTTGCCGGCTTTGGTGGTGGAGGCGGTGACGGTGATCTTGATCTCGTCGCCGGAGGAGATGTCGATGCCGGAAAAGTCGTGCGCGAAGTCGGGGTACCATTCGTACCAGGCTGTTGGTTGCATAGTTGAATTAGAGGGCTGGAAATTTTTTGTTATGAACGAGTTAGCTTACCGTCGTAAGAGACTTCACCGCCCTCGATGGTAAAGTCGACACCGGTTTGGAGGATAGCGTTTCCACAGGTGTCGCCATCGATGCCGACCCAGGCAGAGGCGGAGCCGTCGTTGCCTGTGGGGGTGGGCACAATGAAGGTGCCAGTTACAGCCGTGAAGGTGCCCTAATATAAGACAACCCTGAATCAGGATGGTTGTTGTGTATAAAAATCAATAAACGATACGGACCGCAGGCTTCGAGTCATATACAGCACCAGCCCAGTTAGAGCTGTACGAGACCTGGGACGAGTTGGAGACCAGTGACTCCAGACCGGAGTCGATTCTCTGGTTGGGTTGCGACTGGCGGCTAGCACGGCGACGCGCAAGACGGTCCCCAAGGGTGCGGGGCGCTGCGAGAGCAGTCGCAGCCAGGAGGACGTTGCTAAGCAGAGCTAGGGCGAAGACCATGGCGAGTTTCAGGAAAACCTAAAGAACCAGAGGATTGAACAGCAAGTAATTTATACACATCCCCCTCATGCGATTGTGCTCATGCCGTCGTAATATTACCCAAGCAGTTGATTTCGAGAGTGCGCGGGATGCCCATATGCCTCTTGCTACAAGGTGCGTGGATCGGAACCATAGCCGTAAAGAAATCTGATTTGCTCTAGGGCTTCGAAGGCCATACGCGCGGTGGCTCCATCACTTTCTGCTGAGTTTCCTCACCACAAAGTTCACCTCACTTGCCCCTAGCTCCTGTGAAACAGGAAAGTGCGGCACTGCGAACAGGTCCCAATCAATCGAAATGATTAGACGCCTTTAGACGCACATAGAAGTAAGGCCTTCCCTACCGGCGCTATGCATTCCGTCCTTCCCGCGAAGTTTACCGTGTGGTATCACCGACAGTAGGTAGTGAAAGGTCGCCAAATAGATTCCTGAGTGGGATGAACAAGGGTGGTACCACATTCATCCTCGATAAGCTCCATATGCGAGTCGAAAGATAATTGTCAGAAGAGAGAAGACGATTGCAAGCGAACCCATGCGGTTTTAACGTTGTTGGTTAGTCAAAAGCCGTCATATGATGCTCGCCATACGATAACCAATGGCGTAAGGGACGTCCCAAATGAGGCATAGCGCGCAGTCGGGTGTCGTCGTTATTGCTAGTGGATGACTAGTATAGCAATAGCTCTGTTGTATTATCTCGGCGCTGATAACTTGATTATTTTTTCCTGATCTTCTAGTCTTTACTCCTTGGAAAAAGGCGTTGAGACTGGAAAGCACGGTGATCGAGTCCACAGAGAGTCGTAAGATTCGAAACGACGCTGAGATAAAAATCTATTTTTAGAAAACGCCACGTTCTGGAAATATCTTCGTCTATAATTAGATCGCCTCAATCGAACTTAGGCAAACTTGGTGAGGTTAGTTTCGCAGACCTTGTGGAAAGGTCCTCGCAGAAGACAACGTCAGCATGGACATTTTCCTATGGCTTTCAAAATTTCGCAATCTTTCGGCTGCGTTTCTAGAATCCAAACTCGCTCCTCATTTTTGTGTCCTTGTTTAGCGCTGGAGCCATGACCTTAATAAAATTACTTCAAAATCAAATCAGACAATCGCAATTCAGTAGAATATAACCTAAAAATAGTGAGTTGTTTGCCTCGAAGTCAAGGAGTTCACATACCTGAGAGGAAGTACTGGGCTTTCGTAACCGCCTCTGCCGACTTCCAAATCATCCCTTCATGCACAGAATCAGCATAGCTATACCTGAATGGCTCTTTCTCCCACGCAAAAACTAGTCTGGGGTCAAACCCTTTTTGTTTTTCTGTTTCGCAAATTCGGTCCGCCATGATACGGGCCCCAAACGACTCTGAACTTATATTCGTGCATGCATTAGTCTTGGTGTTGAACTTCGGTGAGGCAAGCCGGGAGATAATCTTCGCTGTTCCCGCCGGGTTCACGTCGAACCGGAGTATGAGCACGCACACTTTGAGCGAAGCGTGATTGTTGAGCACACCGCTGATAGTGCTAGCCACTTTCTCCATTTTGGCTGTCCAAGTCGGGTGAGGTAAAGGGCCAAGCGCGTCGTCAGACTCGTGCCCCTTTGAGTCTCGTGCTGTAGGACCGATATTGGTGACGACATCCAACCACCTCGCCCGACTTACTCTCAATTGCGGACCGTCAGCCGGAGTTTCTTGGCCCACCGCCAAATCAAACTTTAGACACACCAGGGATGGCATAGTCTCCGCAGATATCCCGCTCCAAGCCCAGGAGGTCCATTCATCCCACTTGTTGACTAGACTCAAGTGAGTCACAGCCGAAAAGAAATGTATGCCGAAATTGGGTCGGAAGATAAAGATTGGATGGAATTCGTCCAAGTGCACCGAGAGCCTCTTGGGATAAGCCTGGAAGAGGTTAGGCAGGTCCAGGCAATTCGAAGGAGGAATGGTCCAACTCTCTGCTGGTTCTTCGTGGTTGCGGAGCGGGAAACTGCTGAAGGAGGGTGAAGGAGGGAGACACGGTTTATGGGCAGCGAATATAGGTGGGCTATTTGATCGTCCTTTGGGTGCCGCCCAATATGACAGATCTTCGATACCCCTACACGCACTCAGGATCGCAAGCACGTTCTCCGGCTGCGCGTCCGCGCATACAAAAAGCGACCTGACTGTGAATTCAAAAAATCCCAACGGCTTTGTCGTCGCATGTGGGTACTCGTAGAGCGTCCTCAGGAAAAGGCGGACGGTGCGGGGGTAAAGGAGGTGTACTTGGGTGTAGATAATTTTGTCGATCCTATAGAAATGATATTACGAGGTTTTTTTTTTATTAGCCGACAGGATAAATAAATTTGCATACCAGCACTGGGTAGCTCGCGAGACGAGAGCGAGGGTTAACGACAGCCTGCGATCTGAACGAGCGGCGTATTCGAGAATTTGGCGTAGAATAGCCGCTGGGAGTCTGGGGAATTTTATTTTACCAGGTACGAAGGTGTTGGAAGTAGTGAAATGGGCTGGAATAAAACCAAAGGCCGCAGGTGGCTGCGGCACTCTAGAGTCATTCGATGAGAACATTTTTGAGCTGGCGGAAAATTGTGGTTGGTAAGAAGGAACCATGAGCTGTAGTAAGAAGCAATTGGAAGCTTGTCGAGCTGAAAGAGAGTCGTTTAGTGGAAGTAGCTTTATAGCTCGCAGGAGCAATAGGCATCCGCTTATTCGACACCCGGCGGATGTGTTTGATTCAACAATTCGCAATACTTTTCCCTAATCTTCCACCAGTACGTCAGGTCTATTCGCAGCGTCAGTCAGTCGTAAATCAGTCGACGTCTCTGTGTGTGATTAAACTTAATTGAGAACAAAGCCGACACTGCTTTGCAGCTGGAGGGATATAAATGTGCTGACAGCGACAGCGACAGGCTTTATTGTATGAAGGCGAAATCCATACTGCTCTGTTGGATGGGACCTACTTTAGTCCCCTTGCCCAGGTTCAGAAGTGTAACAAAATTTTAGGGTGTCTATATGCGCACGCTTGGGAGCGCACTGCCCCGAGAGCAAGGAGTGAGTCTACATCGGACGTCCTAGGAAACTCCGAGAGGGACATAGACGCTCACGTTTAGTGTCACTGTGTGAAGAATTTAAGGACTAGATTATTACCATACCGTTCAGGAAACAAGCACTCAATTCCTTCTTCCAGTTCGTACTGCTATCGTTTCGGATAGATAGCGATTGCGCTGTATGCAATATTATTTTTTGCTGAATTTATTCAATCCAGAGCAGCATGTAACACTAGCGGCTGTGTTTTTTCCTTGCTTCTTCAGTGAAGGACGGAGTTTAGGAAAGTGCCTCACCTTCTGAGAAAGGCATATGTTTCGCCTCGATGACCACGGGTACGGTGGTCTGATCTCCGAGGAGGTAAGAATAAGCCAGTGTCTGCTGTAAGAGTAGAACATCCATCACAGTTATAAAGATCTGAAAAAAAAAAAAAAAGAAAAAAATACCAACTACAATTGACTGAATAATTGGGAGGTTCATATGGCTCAGTTACTCTTTGAAAATTGCTGCCTTCATCGATAATTGACGCTGTAAGACTCAACAAAATACCATCCTGGATCGATGTGGGAGTTGCCCCGGGTGAAACCGATACGGGTACCTTCCGCGCACATGCCGTTGGTTTTAAATAGGTTCGCAATCACCATGCCGCGCCTTCCCTCCGCTATCTCTGGCTGCGGTCTGTCAACTGAACTTGAACGTGAAATAGCCCTACAGTCAGTGAGCTAGGTTCCAACATCATCGCATCGCGCGTCGAATAACCCAGCGGACAGTCCTACCACCGACTTAGACTCTTAGAGGTAGTATAAAATTGTACGTCAACGGTTCTGGTTTTTCATCTGCACGCGTTCAAGCTGTGTGAGAGTATTTAGTACCCCTTTAGTTGACTGATGAATAAATATTCTTGATTGATTTTTCGGGTGTTCACTCTGAACTTTAATTCACCTTTCACTCAACTTTGATTCGGGTTATTTTTAGGACTGTTAGTTTCAAACTTTCAACTGAAATACCGAGAGCGTACGAAAAGGCACAAAAATTCCTTGAAAGTCTTTTCAATTCTGACTGACTTGCTTGACAGTTCAGCACATGCACTAGAAGGCATGGCGTGGGTACTCAGGGACTAGCATGGTAAACCACGGAAAGAATACGAAAATCGACCTTTCTTGTTCACTTGTGGTAGTAAATTCATAGGACTTGAGGCACGAGTGGAACAGCGAACTTGTTCTAGCAAGATTATTTTTGCAGAACAGCTCTCCGTGCTCGTCCCTAGTGTACTACACTCATACGAAACCTGTAATCAAGCGATTGAAGCGAGCATTGGACAAAGCAAATATATTTATCCAAATATTAGAGAATCAGGCCCGTATTGGCCATGTTGATAGTGTGAACGCAATATTTTCTGCATGACGGCAGAGAGCATCAGTAATTTTCTACACTCGACTGATCGACCACATCACAACTCGCCTATATCGAAGTCCAAAAAATCCAATACGCCCATCCATTTTGACCAGTCGTAAACGGCAAAGCTATTTTCCCGGAACACACAACACGCACAGCGTATGTAACTCACAAGTTAATAATACAGTATACATGATATGAGCAGTCCACATACGCACATGGTATACGAAGCGAAGAACTAAGCCAACCCAGGTAGGTGATTTCATCGGCCTTTGCTCGGAATTCGAACGTCCTCACCGGGCTCGGAGGTTCCGATATAGCTCTCTGCTAAGAAAACCGGTCACGGTAATCAAAGAGCGTCTCGGCGAAAGTCGACCACCGACTCTGAATCCTTTGCGCAATTGCGAAATCCCTCCTCGAGGCAGCCTTCTTCTCGACCCAGGTTTCGTCGTGCCCTCTGACCAGCGACGCGATCGCCACCGTGGAATTCCGAATGCACGGGCCCATCATGCATAGCAAATGGTCCGCACCCATCCGTCGTCATTTCTTCCAGGCTTCCTGTCTGTCTAGGGCTGCCGACTGGAATGCTAATTTTACGAGGTGATGATATTTTAGTTGTGCGAAAATCTTGACTTTTTGACGCGTTCCTTTCTCACCATTCCCCAATCCATTGATGTCGTATTGATGATTTAGTCTGGAGGTTGGATCACAAATGTCTCCCTAGGCCCAGACCGAAGAGCCCCGATTGTCTGTTTTTGCCTCCCCGCGTTCGGGCGCGCTTGGCTCAGGCTGGTGCTGACTCACTGGGTTGTCCTGCTTTATGTTGAGAAGTATGGCCAAATGATCTCTTTGGATAGGAGGTCCACGACCCGCAGTCAAGAGGAGAGGAAGTGGAAGTGGAGAACTGATCATGAGTAATGGAGCCATCTGCGCAATGCGCAGGTTTCTTGTCACAACCTCAGACCAGCTACCTTCGACGCGTCGAACACGTGCCAAGTTGTCTCAGAAGGGAAATTGAATTACCATAAATAACATCGTCTACTTTGACTGTAAGCAAGCAGCACACGGTGAAATATATACCCAATCTTCGCCAATATGATATAACAACTAGAAGGGTGCTTGCGGTCGCATTGGAGTCCTCAGTGGTAGAGCCACTCAAGGAAATTTAACAGTATATAGGATATAAAGAAAAAATGCAGCAAACCTATCAAATGCCGAGAGATCTAGAGGAAGGGAGGGCGAAATGGGATGCATCAAACAGCCATACGACATATATGTATACGAAAGCAATTGCAGAGCGAAAGCAATAAACCAAAAAAAAAGATGAAAAATAACTATCAGAAAGTCAGAAGGTCCCATGTCCTGCTCCGCCGCCGCCTCCGCCCCACTGCTGCTGTCCCTGTCCCTGTCCATGGCCCATTCCGCCCATTCCGCCCATTCCGCCCATGCCCATACCCATGCCCATTCCTGTCATGTTTCCCATGTTTCCCATGCCCATATTGCCTAGGCCCATGTTCATACCGTTCATACCACCCATACCACCCATCCCGCTCATCCCGCCCATGCCCATCCCTTGCATCCCATCCCACCCTCCCCCGCCGTCCATCCCGAAATCTCCGCCGCCTCCGGCGTTCATCGTGCCCATGCCCATGTTGTTCATGCCGCCCATGCCATTCATGCCATTCATACCGTTCATCCCACTCATACCGCCCATCCCCCAAGATGCAGCGGCACGCCCATCGCGCCGACGCCGACGTTCCCGAGGTTTACAAGGGAGGGCACGCCGCCGCCGCCGAGGCCCAAGGCGCCGGTGCGCGTGCCCATGCCCATGCCCATCCCCCCGACGCCGACGCCCATACCGTTCACGTTCATCCCGCCCACGCCCATCCCGCCCACACCCATCCCGCCGCCGCCGCCCATCCCGCCCATCATAGGTCCGCCCCACATCATATCCTCCATCCCGCCTCCACCACCCATATTATTCATCCCCCCCATGGCCACGCCCACACCCCCATGCCCATCCCGCTCATCCCGCTCATCAGCCCGAGCCCGACGCCCCCGCCCAGCGCCTGACTCTGTCCTTGGCCTTGACCCTGGCCCTGATTTTGGTTCTGGCTCCCGTGCGCCGTATGCGCACGCCCGCCCCCGCCGTTCGTGCTCCCAACCATAGGCTGCGCCATCAACTGGTTCTGCCCGTGCCGCGGGGTCTGGCTCTGGTTCATGCCTCCCCCGTTCCCGCCGCCGCCGCGCCCCCGCGTCCCCCGCGCGGCCCAGCCATGGGCTGCGCGATCGTCGACGCGGCGCCCATGCTCATCAGCCCCATGCCCATTCCCATGCCGCCTCCCATGCCCATACCCATACCCATCCCGCCCATCCCGCCTCCCATACCTCCCATTCCGCCGCCCATCCCACCTCCCATCCCACCACCACCACCCTGCCCCTGCCCACCCCTCACAGGCGACTTGGGGCGGAGCGCGTCGATCTCAGCGGACATCGGCACCACGAGCTTCAGCTGGCCTCCCGCTGTCCCTGCCCCAGCCGTCATAGGCAGTCCATTAGGACCACTAACACCACCAGCACCAGCACCACCAGCGCTGCCCGCGCCAGACGCAGCGAGCTCGCGGATGCCCTCCTCCCACGTCTCTCTCACCCACGGCGCAGCGCGCACGATGCGTTTCTCGCTTTCTCCCTCCCCCTCTCCACCTCCACCCCCACCTCCACTACCTCCCGATCCCGAGCCCAACCCCACCGGCGGTGCACCATCCACATCCACCTCAACCCCCACCAACCCACTCGGCGGCACGAGCTCCTCCTGCCCAGGCGCGAGGACCGTGACCCACCCGCGGCGGAGCGACGACGCGAGCTTGCCGAACACCTCGAGGCGGCGCGTGCCGAGGCAGAAGTTCTCGATGAGGGTGTACATCTCCGGCGGCTTGCACGCGGGGTCGAGCGGGTCGCCTTCCCAGATGATTACGTCTGTGTCTGTGTGGACGGGGGCGGGGGTTGGGTTAGCATGGATAGTGGGGGGAGGGGTATGGGAAGAGGGATTGGGTGCTTACCGACGTTGCAGTGCACGAACCAGCTGTCGGTCGACCGACGCACGGTGCCGCGGATGCCCATCAGGCAGTGGTATTTCGTGCGCGTTAATAACGACGTCGTAGGTGGGTCAGTCTGTACAGTCACAAAAAAAAAACATCAGTCTCCGCGCTACACAAAAGAGCAAAGAGTCACCCACCCCAGGCCCTTTACAGCTCGTCCGATTCGTCTTAACCCACACCACATCCTCGCACCTTCTATAACCCCACTTCGCGAGAACCTCCCTACCGCGCTCAAGGCCCTCCCCCGCGCCACTGCCGACCCAGAGGAAGACGAAGGAGGGGTCGCCCGCGAGCGATGGGATGGGCAGGTCCTGCAAGTGGTCGAAGGTGAAGGTGGACGAGTAAGGCGGGTCGATGAGGATGACGTCGAATTTGGAGGGGTGCAGGGATTGCGAGCCGGGTGGGCCGGTGGGTGGGGCGGTGCTTGAGGAAGAGGCGGAGGAGGCGGAGAGTGGGGAGAGGGCGGAGAAGGGCAGGTAGGTCGGCGGGAGGGAGTGTGCGTTCACAGAGGCTTTTTTGAGCGCGAGGAGACGTTGTTGTTTGGGGTACCTGAGAGTATCTTTAGTTTCGTTATAGAATAGTAATCCAAAACTCACTCTTCGAACCTCCGCTCGGGCTCAGCGCCGAGCACCCAATTCTGCGGCCACTCGCCGCTGTCGACATACCGCTGGGAGTAGTCGTTCCGGATCGTCTCCTCCTCAGGCACGTAGTTGCTATACCGCGCCGCGCGTGCCCTCTTCGCAGGCGGCAGATCCACGCGCACCGGTCGTTCCTCTATCTCCTCATACTCGGACTCGTCAGACTCGTCGCTCAGGTACGCATCGCCGGCGTCGTTGTCGTCTCTCTCCCTCTCGCCGGCGACATCACCCTCGCCATCACCGCCCTCATCAGCGCCGTCCATCCTCACATCCCCACCCACACCCGCACTGGGGCCCAAGCTCAGCCCCAGACCCAAACCCGCGCCCGAACCGCCCGCACCACCACCACCAGCATACGCATCATCATCGTCCCCATCATCGTAATCTCCACCAACATCCCCATCATACAGCGTCGGCGACGCGAGCGGGGTCCGCTGCCTCCGCTCGGACAGGTGCTCTCGTGCATCCCACGCCTCCACGTCGCGCAGCACCCTTCTATGCTCCTGCTGCGCGGTGCGCACGCGCAGGAGGAGCGCGGCGTGTGCCGCGAGCAGCTCGTTCGCCTCGGCGAGGGCTTGGGTCGTGGAGGTCAGCGTGTGGATCGTTGTGGCTGATGGGGCCAGTGTTGGCGGAGACTGGGCGGAGGTGCTGGGCAGGGGTGCAGGGAGTGGTAGTGCCGTTGCTGCTGTGGCCATGTTGTGGACTCGGATGGAGGAGAGCGCGCAGTGGTGAGGTCAATGTTCGTTCAGTGGCGTTTGTGGGCTCCGGCGTCCGGCCCGCTTTCTGATTTTGTCCTCAGTGGATGAGGACCAATTTTAAAGCCCTTCGAAATACGGCTTTGCATTACAGTATAGTGACACTCCTTGGGACAACATTTTATTCCGTGGCTCTGAGTAAATTTTCTGCAAAAAAAATTACAGCAACCGAATTAACTCACTATTGTGTGCATACTGGTCAAATTTCATGGCGAAATGCGTCCAAATGGTTGTGCTAGAAGACAATTAGTAGGGAAAGCTCAATGTCACATTTGACGTTCCTTGGGACAGTGTGACCCAGCCATTTTCTGCGCACATCAAAATATCACGCGACCCGCGGACCGGTAATTTGCCCTTCAAATCTGTCACACTCGAAGAAAAAGCTTCAGTTCTGGGTCAAATCTCATCAGAATTAGACCATTATGAGCGCATTTTGAAGACAAAAAGCATGGGTACTTTGAGTACAGAAATTAGTTCAAAATAGTAGTTCTGAGTGACACAGCAGCGTGAGAGAGAAAAATTTCCATGAAAACAGCCAAAAATTCCACTTAATTTCAATCTAATGAAGGAAGAAATGCTCCAATCGACTTGAAATTTATTATAGAGGTGTATTCTTATCGTATCTATTGGTGTGCAAAATTTGAAGGCAATACATTAAGATTTAGGCTCAAAAATTGCGTTTGTCCCAAGGAACGTCGCTGTCCCAAGGAGTGTCACTATACTGTATGATAAGACGGCCAAAAAAAAGCCCTGATTTGAATTTCCCATACATAAATGCGAACCATGCAGAAGAAAGCCAGAAATTTTATTCTATTCCTTTCTTTTCGTCTATTCAAGTTTGACACCGAAAAATCTTCACCCAGAGGTCTCCTTCCCACCCCAGTAGTGTCAGACGTGATAACCTGCGAACTTGTGGAAGATGTCAAGTGGAAAAAAGTCTCTAGGTGGCAGCAAGATACGAAGCCAGGTCTTGATGTTCTAAGGAAAATGGCAGTATCTGGGTATGAAAACGTCGGTCAAAACAACTGAAAAAAAAACTTCCATAAGAAAGGTCTTCGAAATTCAGAGTCAAAAATATCATCACAAAAGCGCTCATTTGCTCTGCGAAAGGCCTAGTTCCAGATGTGAACTCTGATAAAGGTTATGACAGAGGTTATAGGAAGGGCTAACAAAGTGCGACGACCGATATGTGCCGAGGTTCAAACACCGCACATCCGATCGAATAGTTCCTCAGCGGCATTTGAGTCTTTGACTCCCACCACGACAGCAGACGATATCGTTGAAATCGTTGACGGTAAAACAAACACTGGCAGCAAACTTGGGTCAAGGCTCCGTTGATCATCTTTGTCTGTTCCTAGAACTGGCCGTATCTGTTTGCTCGGAATCCTGCCCTTAGGTTTAGGAACTGTTGGACGGGATGCCACCAACCTTCGCCAAAAGCCCAGAAACCGCTTTTGAGATGGTATGGTGCACTTTGCACCATACGGCGACCGTTGAAAGCCGAAAACGTAGCACCAGTTAATGGGGTTCAAGACGCGAAATCAAGCCCGCCACCGAAAAGGACGAGCTTCCACTAGAACAGAGTGCCCACGACAAGGTATGACCTGTCCATTGCACAATTTTCAAAAGTGATATGAAATCAGGAGATGACGATATGTAACCCCTTCCAAAAATACAGAGGCTGGAACAAAGGTTATTTTAGGTCCCTTTCATCCCGGACACTCGTCAATGCAAGATTGCGACCTGTCCAGTCGGGTCAGCATAGTCCTCTGTGTTAAAGGTCAATATCATCGAGGGCGTCAAAGTCAAAAGAAATGCTCTAATTATTGCGTGCGAACTCGGACATTTACTGCCCACTTCGCCGCTCTTATCGGCACTTCAGCTCTACGACCATCTCATCCATGTTCCTCTCACTTTTCGGCTCAGTTGCTACCTCTATTACTGAACTTTTCGAGAGCCTTCTTCAGTGAGCTTACTTTGACTGTGGACTGTATGCCATAATACGTGTCTAACACTTCCAAAGGCACCCTTATGAAGAACCCGAGACGTCCTGTAGAGGCTCCCATTCTGGACTTCCATGTAATGCTGCACCCTCAACCCACTCCATGCCAATGTCTTACCGTCTCCCCAGCTTCAAGTACCCACGATCCGTACGCCAACCAACCACCACGACCACGACCACCGTAAATGGAGCCCAATTTCATCACTCCGATTAAGTTTTGATCTCAGTTTAAGATCATCATACCAAACCATAACTTCTCAGCTGAAGCAGAAGCATCGCCCAATGTAAGACTCAAATCTTGAAACTTCCTGCTTTTCGGGCTGATCGCCTTCTTTAGTGAGCCAGCCTTTCCGAATCTCCATGCCCTCATCATTGGAATCAACACCTATAAAGAACGTCCGCTGAGAGGTGCAGTTTCTGACGCGAAGTCGGTGAAAGAGTACCTCGAAAACGATTTGAAAGTCTCCAGCAGTCATATTCGCACCCTGTATAACCAACAGGCTACTCGCAAGGCCATTATCGATGCCTTCGTGGACCTCCGGAAAGACCATAATAACATCAAGGAAGGCTACCCTATACTGATCTTCTATGCTGGTCATGGTACCGAGCATACAGCACCGGATGGTTGGGAGTGTGGCGGCCTTAATTCTAAGATCCAAGCCATCGTTCCCCAGGACTACAACCAACATGAAGGAAAAGGGCCAAAGGTTCCTGTCATTCCTGACCGTACGCTTGGCTCGTTGATTAACGGAATCGCAAGGAAGAAAGGTGACAATATCGTAGGTTATTTTCCTTCTGCTCTATCCAGCTACTTAAGCTGTCTAGACTGTCATCTTCGATAGCTGCTACTCAGGCTCAGGAACCAGAGCAATTTACGATGAAGTGGACAGCACAGCTAGAACGATCGATATCGACGACGATCTGCCCGCCGATCTCGACTGGGACATCATAGAGAGTGATGCCGACCCTGACGACCCAGGCTCTGCAACGCGGTCAGGCATGATTGCGCAAGGCTTTAAAACGTATGGCTTGCGTTCTCATGTCCTCCTTGCTGCGTGCAGTGCAAATCAGCTGGCAAGAGAATCAAAGTCAAACATCAAGGAGAATGATCGCGGAAACTTCACTCAGTCCCTCCTTGCCTTGTTTCGACGTGTAGGGATCCGCCAGTTGACCTATTCCGACATACCACGGCTCATAGATCCAATAGATCGGTGTGTTTTTCTGTCACCTGCGCCGACTGTTGCTCATGTATCATTTAGTCAGGACCCCCAAGTCGAGGGCGTTAATCGACAACGCTTCATCTTTAACTCCAATCTCCCAACTTCCGATGCTGTCACTTACAATGTGCAATTCCAGGATGGAATCTACACAGTGGATGCCGGGTCTGTTAATGCGATATCAAAAGATGCAGAATTTACAGTCTATCAGGACAGGACTTCGCTTTTAGCAGGAAGGGCATTGGGGATATTAAAGGTGGCGCACGACTTGCATGTTAAACCACTCTCGACTACCCTAACTCTACCGGACGCGAGGCCCCCCCTCCAGTTGATTGGGCCTGGGTTGGCTGTATCTACCAAAGTTGGCGAACGCACGGATCTCAGAATCTACGTACCTTTCGACGCAACTCAGGTGACCATATTCTACGCGCTCCTCCACCAGCTTCGAAATGAAGAACCAGGTCGCTACAGGATCGAAATCGCCGAAAGGAAGGACGACGCTCAACTGCAGCTCACCGTGGCGAACAACGCCGTCAAAATCGACATCTTGGATAACCGCGTGACGGCACATAAACTTTTTTGTATCCCTTTTCCTGTCGAGCTGGATATTACCGCTATCCATCTTGTCCTCCAAAGCGCGGCACACTTTTTCAGGCACTTCAACTCTACATGCCTGAACAACCTCATTGAAAGCAAACTCTTGATAGAGTTTAGGGAGGTGGAGCTATCCAATTGTGATTTTGACGAGGCTGGTTTCCCAAGGATCGTATCCGTCAATCGTAATCTCGTTCAGCGTGATATCATAGACTTTGTGGTCCGGCCTGGGGTCCAATACGGTATGAAGATAACAAATAACACACCTTGGGATCTTTATCCCTATGTATTCGCCTTCAACATCAGTAACCTGAGCATCCGTAATAGGTCCACTTTCAGTGCCAAACCTACGCTGACCTCTTTCTCACCAGATTCTCACTACGAGTCGTCGCTCGGAGGCGGGTCATCCGTTGTTGACGTGCCGCTCAAGAAATCGGGCGGGACTCTCATGCTCGGCCACGGGTCTGCCGGCGGACAACCCGTCGAATGCGAACTCCGGGATGGGCAAGATGTGGACGTCACATTCCTCAAATTTTTCTTTTCGACTAAACCCATTGACCTTTCTGGAATACCTCGCTTCTCTCCTTTTGATGATGCTCGCTATACGGTTACCTCAACCGCGACGCAGAGCGTGCCTGAGATAGCGGGTACGAAGGTTATCCCCCTCATTCAGCGGCGATTCCCCCCAAAGAGATCCTGAGTTATTCGACTTCTGTACCGGGGTACTGTGTGCACGAATTCTTCAAGCAAAGTCCTCCTTCTCCTGCTCTCTTCACAGTTTCATCAGTTAGAATGTGCTTCTATGGTCCTCTCGGAATGTTTGATGGAGGTATAAATCTATTAATTTTGTAGTAATATATAAGCTAAGGCATCAACTACTGTATCCGAACGAGGCGTAACATTACATAAATTCATGGATGACTCGTTGACTCGTTCCATGATCATGATCAAGTCAGAGCTAGAATTCCGCTGCACCCAATGACCGTCTACATTCCTTCTGTCTTTCGACCTGCTTCCCAGTTTATGGGCTTGGAGACTTGAAAGACTCGAGAGCTGGAGTGTAAGCTGAACTTCAATTCGAAGTTCGTCGCTTACTACAGTCCAGCCTTGTTATCGTTTCTTTCCCGGACCTCCTGCTCTTTGGCGACAATACGTCCAGTGTTCCAGAATTTAGAAAGCTCTTTTAATAAGTCCTGATCTGAGTCCTCAGCATTACCGATTCCGCTGACGCTCATCACGACCTGGGGATGGATTACGACTTTGATAGGGGATATATGTATGGGGCTCAGGTGTTTGCATCGGCCAGGTCCCCACACCTTCAATGAATTCCAAGAGCTACTCTGACGGAGGGCCTGCAGTTGGGAACCCTTCCTGCAAACCCTTTGGTCCCAAAATGCTCGAATTCTAGGTCTGCTCTGGTCCTAGGCTGAGAACTTCTCCCGAGCCGCAGCTGCCTCTGGCCTGAAAGTCTGACATTTCGAATTGTACATATCGGTGGTGCCTTTGCACTTTCGTCTTTATCTAGGCGAGGTCAGAGTCCGGCAGTTCAATAAATACCTTCCCATTACAACTTTTTTTCAGGTTCATCTAGCCATCGGCAGAAGACGGTATTCGTTCTCTGATTCCAAGGCTATATATTTGGTCTGGCTCCGTGTGTATATGGATCATCATTGATAAACTAGACGCGATGGCTGCTCGGTGGGTGACTGGGAAACGTTCTAGCAATGGACGGTATATTTCCTGACGAGCTTGACCGAAGATATTGATTAATAGATGTCCGAAATTGCCTGGGAGAGTCCGAGTCAGTGAGTCAGTGACTCCTAAACTTACGGCAAATCTACCTTGGACCACCTTTCGCGGCAGGCATAGAAAGCTGTCCTCAGGACCGATGCTCCGGACTCCGAAACGCAGGCATGACATTCCTGTGTCTCTTTCTATTGCCGGCCGATCTGTGCATTACCTTTGACCTAATAACAGGAGCATTTACCACAGTTGACAGCTTCTGTCAACTACCGAATGAAATCATATGCACACACCCGAGGCGGCCTGTCTTTCCAGGAATCACATTTCGGCGCGGGCCAAAAACTCGGTGTTTAAATGACGTCAACAGAGTATGGACATTCTGCCCGATTGAATTTTCTTCGGACCTTGCAGAGTGTGGCGCATTTTGCAAATTTGGCTATAGATCGTCACAATACAACCGTCGCGGGAATGGCATCATGGTGGGTCCGTATTGATTTAATGATAGGCTTTCATAAATTTCATTATGAAATAAAAGGTTGGGAGCTCAATCTTATTTATCAAGAGTCCCCACAGACAGGGGATACAGGGACCGACCAACAACCGCGGACTCTGAATCGGAGAGTTTGTCTTTCTTGAGTTATTGCACTTTCGATGGTTTTTTCAGTGCGTAAAATTGATATTACGTTTCAGGAAGAGTAATATTAAATATTGCCCCGCAGATCTTGAACCATTTCTCAAATTTGAATACAAAGTTGATAAAACTGGCCTTTCAACGATTTCCATAGGTCCATACCAATTGGAGAAAGTGAAACCAGGTGAAACCGTGAGAATAAGCCCTGCCTGCCTTTCCTTTCTTCCTTCCTCGTCGTGTCGTTGCGACAGGCTTTTCAGCCACAAAAAACGTTCCCTAGACGCGTAAATCGGGTGAGCACCATTAGTTTGGTAATATCACGCCGTAAAAGCCTTGACCAGACCTTTGTTGACCAGTAGGACCACCTCACCAAATGCCAGCCATCCGGACAAACGACGTAAATTCCACCTCAGATTCAGACGAAGATGGTTATTGTCCTTCGACGCGTCGTGTTCGACGTTCTCGACGTTCGTGTCATAAGTCACGGAACACCTCACCTGAGAAAGCGCGTTCCGAGTCCGTTTTCACACCGCTTGTGTCTGACAACGTGAGCCAGTCTGCTGTCTCGAAACGCTCCGGCCGCGGTACTGGCCGCGGTTCTCGCCCTCATCCTCCCACACGCCAGTCAGAAGCTCCTTCCGGCTCAGATCAGGCCAGCGACGACGCAAGCGCGTGCATTCCTCCTCTGCCATTTTCTGAGCCCATTACCATATGTGGCGTCGAGCTTCGTCCTTCTATCGCCTTCGACACGTTCTGGCGCGTTGCTGCTGAGAGAAAAGCCATTGACGACCGACGCCGTGCCGGAGAGCCTGCTCCGTGAGTCTATTTTTATGGGTCGAAAATACAGAGTGATGTTGATGATTGGTCACGGGATGATCAGGTGGACAAACGACAAAATCCTGAAAGAATATTTTTTCTGCAACACTTACAGAGTGCTGGACAAAGGTTGCCAATACCTCATCCAAGAAGTAATCGAGAAAGGCTCTCAGGATCCCGTCGAGGTCGTCTTTCGTGTCGTTCTATACAATCTTTTCACGAAGATCGAAACATGGGAGCTTCTCGATGAGAAACTCGGCCCTCTTACTTGGGCTTCCTATAACCGAGAGAAATACCGAAAAGTTCTCTCCGCCGCGGTCGCACGTGGGATGACGCTCTATACAGGGGCTTACATCAAGCCCGCTCCTCATTTTGGATTCGACCAGAACTATGCAAACCACCTGTGCTTTCTTGAATATTTTATGGAACTCCAACTTGCATCACGCCTTCTTAATGCCACATCTATGGCAGATGTCTATGAATTTCTGATCTCATTTCCAAGTATGGGTCCTTTTTCCACCTTCCAGCTTATGTTGTCTCTATCCTACACTTCTGTTCTCAACTTTCATCACGATGACTTCGTAATCTCTGGCCCTGGCTCGATCTCGGGTCTTAATAAACTGTTCGGGAAAAGTATCCAGCAGGGCCGCAACAAGGTGAACGACCTCGACACAGAGGTTATGAGATACCTGGCAACGTCGCAGGATTATCATTTCAAGCGCTTAGGCTTGAATTTTTCCGGTCTGGGGCCGGACCGCCTTCCAATGAGTGTCGCCGACATCGAGCACACCCTATGCGAAGTCGACAAATATTGTCGTGTCGCCCATCCTCACCTTAAAGGCAAGAGGACGAACATCCATCGCACTTTCCAGGCACCGAAGGTGGTGGCGCCAAAACCAGCCATTTTTCCCAAAGCATGGTCTCATCCAGCTCGTCTCACACCGCGCATCCGGGAAAACAAAAAGCTTCTCATTGAGAAGCGATATGTTGTCGACCACATTCATGATCACAGGGATACCGATAAAGGTCGACAATACTTAGTCTACTGGGAAGGCTACCCTCCTTCCGATGCTACCTGGGAGTTCGCCGAATCCCTATTGGAGGATGCTCCCAAATCTGTTGAGGAGTACCTGGAGAAACCAAGTAAGGGTAAGAAATAAAGCCTTGATTCACCTCACACAATCTCTTTAGCATCTTAACTTTATTCAGCTATCTTTCCTGGTTAATCTTGTATATTATTATAGTCGTTTGTACACTATACGTCGCTTCTCGTTTCTGCAGAGTTCTGAAATGCTTTTAATGCCTTTAAATTGTTATCCAGCATCTCTAGTTACAACTTATAAATAGTAATCAAGTACCGGCTCATGCCACTCTCCTCTTCATTTAAATACCTGCATTTGCTTTGCATGATCATCCAATGGCAGTGTATCCTTACACAGCCACGTCACCGGCGAATTAAACCTTAAGTTCTTCATTATTACAGGTTTAATTAACCCCACCTCCCAGGTGTTTCATCCAATCTCTTCTGTCCTCATTTTTGTTTTCGACGTATGTATGTCATTTTTGTCGTCTTGATGGACAGCCTTCGACCCGCGGTTCAGCAGGGTGGGCCGCTCAACTCTCGCAGGTTCCCAGTCCGGTGCGTCTGTTTGGAAACTTTTGATAGAACTGAAGCATGTTTACGTTCGGTCCGTTCGGTGGGGTCAAAGGCACAGGATTATCGCCATTCCGTTTGCTCTTTGCGCAGAGTATCTTGATCTCCAGAAACTTCAAGACCTTTTCAGTAGTCCAGGCCTAAATCTGGGCTTGCTTTCTGGATTACTTGCTGCTAGGTTCGCGGCCGTTTGCTTAAACGACCGGTTCTGAACAACATCAGGGCTAGTTGATGGTTCTCTGGATAACTTTTGCTCTCTAAGAAGCTTCGAAGGTTGTTCAAGTTGCAGGCTCGATATGATTAGAGATTTGAATTCCTGGCATCTTGTCTGATAGGTCTCGTCATTGACGGTTGTCGACCTATCAGCTTGAGGCCGTTCATCACCGTATCAACGGGCCGTGTTCGATTGACGAGATTTTGGCACAGCTTTTGCTATTGTTCAAGATTAGAGATGCTGAGTTACCGAGGATCTCTCTAAGCACTTCAAATAAGATGCTACCAGCCTCCAAAGCCGAGAACTGATTGCTTCTATCGGCCTACGCACATACCCATCCTTCGTCCTGAAGCGCATTGCCATTCGGTGGGATCGACCTCAAGATGGCAGATATGTTGGCCACAGGCCTTCGAGATGTCCAACTCACTCGTTATTCTCAACGTATGTCCACAAGCGCGTCAAATCGTAATCACCTTACTGACAAGATCACACTCCTACGTGCCAGTGTCTGCAAGTTGCATTATCGTCTTTGATTATTGTAAGATCTAGAATAGTAACTCCGAGTTCAGAATTCCTAATAGATTCCACAGTCATCTCATTTGACAACGAGGTTCGCCTTCTTCGTTTGAGAACTAATCTTCGAAAATTGACTTGTTCGAGCGTGCAGGTTAATTTTATCTGGGCAAGTCTCTTTTTTTTTCAAATAGTTCGCAAGTATTGTAGCCTAAAACTGCATCAGAAAAGTAAATGGACGTGGGGGAAGATATTGTTTTTAGTTGTAAGTGTTCCTCCTGCTTTCATCCATCGCAGAAATTTCTTTTACGCTCCAGAATCGTTACTACGCTCTGGTTGCCGTCATGTGGGTTTTTTTCGGGTATGACTAACCTCGATTTAATTCGATTGCCTTCCACAGTTTCAACACCTACGGTTCGTATTTGAATTTCTAAAAAAATACGAAGGGGCTCTCATTGCTGATTTCGCAACAATAGGGTTATTTATCCCCACACTAACCGACGAGGTGAGTGTTATTTGAGTTCATAACACACTTTCCAGTCTGATATGGAACTTGATTAATGAATCATCAGTTGTACGTCTCTTTAATTTCGACTATATCTTTCATGTTCTCAACTAGTTCTTTAGTTGTAAGAAGTTTTGCGTGTTCTCTTCAACAATACTCTCAATCTATGACGGACAGGTCTACATTATTTTCAATGGCAAGGATGGACAGGCGTGTTTATTAACATGGTTGCAGAAGGTCTGTCCTAATGATCCACATAGTCTTCCTACTCAGCTCTGATGAATATCAGTTATTCTGCAAATGCGCATTTATGCGCTGTACGGTCTGGACAAGAGGATCCTGACTGTCATAGCAACTTGTTTTGTTGTTTCTTGGTCCATTTCTGCTTGGATCATGGGGAGAGCTTTGTCCTTATTCACTGGTGAGTGAGAGAGCCGTATTGATAAACGACCAGGCCGATATGTTGACAGGCCGATATGTTGACAGCGTACGCATACCCGATTCCCGGTGGATATATCTGCGAGCCTATTGGCCTTGGACCATACCTGAACATGTTCTGGGTCCCAATGCTTTTGTTCGAGTCCCTGCTCTGTGGTTTGGCTCTTTATCAGGGATTGAGGAGTCATAGGCTTGATGGGTCGCTTTTTGAAAGAGGAAGACAGCTTATTCGTGTCCTTGTGCGTGATTCGCTCATTTATTTTTTGGTGTAAGGCTTTCACTTTCTGTTCATTTTTCCCGTTCTATGCCTTATGAACCTTGCTCAGGATATTGGCCACATATTTGTCCTGTGTGATATTCATGGTATCTGTCCCGGTATTTTTTCAGTCTCCATCTCTGGTTCTATTCAAACTGATGCCATTTTTGCAGCCATATCTTTTGGGGGTTCCTGTTGCATTTTCCATTGCGATGCCGTCCGTTTTGTCTAATAGGCTTATTCTAAATATTCGTGAGGTAAGTACGACGTATGGGATGTCCAAATACTCTTTGAAATTGCCCTTCTTAGACTTTCCATAAGTCCACACACTCCCCCAACTCAGAGTTGACATTACAGACGATTTGGAGTCGTGAATTTGTGTGATATTTATATATAATAGTGTATTACCATAAAATGGCTGATGTATTTACTCTAAACTGACATTCAGTATAATAAAAGTATTCAAATTATTGGGATGTCGCTTCGCGGCCTGGGCGACATTTTCACCAAAGACTTGAATTTTCCACTGAGCACTGGACCTGGTCAACGTGAGAAAACGACATTTGTCCTTATTTGGATCTTTGGGAAAGTCGCGGTCATGGACGCGACCTGCATTTGGCGATCTAAATCGACTCATCCAGATACTTGGACTGGCAGCTTCTGGAAGACGTTGAAGCTGCCAATATCCTGTTATGAACTCCATCCAATATCTACGAGAAGCCCTATTCAAGGTTCTTTCGGCACCAGAGTCCGTCCATGGCGAACGAGAACTTTTCGACGAGTTGATGGTTCAAAAGCCTCGTTTGCTCAAGCTTTTTGACGTTGGACCCAGGAATGCTCAGGAGCAGCGCGAAATTGAGTTAGGTGAGCTGCATGAAAACTCTGCACTTCTTTTTGCTAATATCAACCATAGGGAAACCGACGATCAATGGCAAATCGACAGCAGTGAACGGAGACTTCGCGCAACAGGTTGTTTTCCTTTCCCAACAACTCGAGTGCTCGAGAAATATGTGGCAGAGATTTTGCATTTTGTGACATCCGAAAACCCCAATATTGGCGCTGTCAGTGCATTGGAGCTTACCATGGCCAATTTCCATCAACGACGGCGTCATCTCGTCGATTCTATACGCTTTCTACTTGAGGCAACCGAGGCTGCAGGGCTCCCGGACGCCCCACCGACATACAAAAGGATTGCAAAATTTGTTCGAGAAGAGGTTGTTCCTGGAACGCGGACTGCGACTGGAGAGACGTCGCTGGCAAGCAAGGTGTTCAAGGAAATCGAGAAGTTAGATGCTGGGATTGCAAAGGCAGACACAGCTCGAAAGAACGCAGGAAGCAATACAGTTGCTCCTGGCGGACAAGGTCAGCTATCAATTATGCATTCTTTGTCGGAATACTGAAAACATTTATAGGAAGTCTCGCACTCGGCTTCGATATCCTCAACGCACGTTATGATTCCCTGAAATACGAAAGACGCTATCTCGGCGTTGTCCTTTCTTCATTAGCACGCTTGGGATACGTTTCGCCGAACGAAATTAAACCCATTATCGACTGGCTCTCCTCCCATTCGAATCACCCAATGTCATATTACCTTCTCACCGTCGTCTTCCTTGCCTTTGATCCTATCGACCCGCTCAATCCAGTTGCATCAGCACGTGAAGTGCTTGCAACCGATGTTTCCCTTATGACGTTCTTGACCAAGAAGTTTGAGCCTTCGACGACATGGAAAGACCCAGGTCTGAAAGCGACAGTGTTGCTCAAATGGACTATGTTCCTGACTGAAGCACGGCACAACGATGCCACTCTGGAACACCGGACTGGGTTCAAGACGGATGAGCTGGAGACACAAGTGTGGAATGCAGTGCAAGGCGACGCTTTCAGTTACCTGGCGTTGTCAGTAGTGCACCTGGAAAGCCAAAATGGCACAGCTCCCACGGCGTCTGTCTTAGAAAGTGGCTCTTTCGATCTCCAAGAGCAACGAGAAATCCCGCCGGATGACTTCAAGCTGGTGGTGCTTTTCGCATTTGAGTCGCTGGTGCGATCAATTGTCACACATGCGTCGTCCGAACTTCGAAAAATCAAGCAACGGCAAGAAGACCTTGTCCTGGCAAGCGCTCGGACTGACCGTAATAGGACCGCCTCTCGGTTTGTGTCGACTTTATCGACAGAGCAAGAAAAGTCGGGACCTTCTCCACGTCACGATATTGCCATGCTTTACTCCTTCATCGGCATACTTTATAATGCACTTCCCGAAGAGCGTGCACTTCAGTTCTGGGGATCTGGGCAGCAACCCTCCCATCGAACCACATATCAAGAGTCTGTCGAGTCTACGTCTGGTAGACTTCCGTCATTCCTTCAATGGGCAGTTTGGTCGACACCACCACAAGATTTGACCATGATGGCCGCGCTGTACGATATGCTCAGCGGTCTGGCCAACGGGCAACAATGTAGCGAACTTGCTTACAACTTCCTAGCCAGGGGGGTGGAGAGGTATGCCAGGCAGTGTCCTGTCAGTTTCTTCAGCCACAGGGCCTTCCGTTTCGTGGACTGCAATATTTGGTCTTCTGGAGTCGTGGGCCGCTAATATTTCCAACCCACGCAGTCAACCTCAACAGCAACCCCTCTCATCAAACCAGTACATGAACCACTCTTTCCAAAACCTAGCCCCTTCACACCCTGCACCACACCAATTTGTAATCGGATCGAAAGACGTCCTACATGCCCGGTCATTCCTTCGTGTTTTATCGACAGTCGTGAAACATTCTGTTGCCGTCCGTACAACGATATCCGGCCACACTCACTTCCGCGCCATTCCTACCTTGCTATCGTTAATTCCCCTCGGAATACCATTGGAATTGAAAGGCGCCATCTTCCAGACGTTAGCAGCGTTTTGCGAACCAGGCGCTGGCATTCCTGGCGTTGAAATATGTAAAGCTGTTTGGACACTGATGGAGAGGTTTGAAGTCATCAACGTGCGCATGGGTCCTTCAGGAATATCGCTGGCAACTGGAAAAGGAGTGGAAGTTGAGTTGGAGCAAGTTGAATCGGCCCATAGGCTCTATCCATCAACCATCCCTTTCTTGGGACTGCTGTCTGTTCTGATCCACACCCCCAAGCAAATATCATTACATGATCGTGCGGCAGGCAATGAACCACTCAACACGATCCCAGAGAACCTTGGCCAACCTTACCGCCTGCCAGGAATCGGACCCTTCATTTCTTTTGTTGTTGACACTGTGTTCGCAAACATTCCCAACCGAGAATACTCCCGCCCATCTGATCGCTGGCAGACGAACGACCTTTGCCTTAACTTCATTGAACGAAGCTTAGCAAGCTTCAATTTGGAAGCACTCGTGGATGGACCAGATGACTCTTCTTTGAAGCAAGAGACACTTGTCCCACTTCTCATCCATCCTGGATACGACTTGATGAAACGGTTGCTCACAAATACCCCACTCCAGTCCAGCATTTTGTCATATATTGTCGAGGGCCTTGAAGGGTTCGAAAAGGGTCTTGCAGACGAAGAGCCTTTTTTCCGCAACACCATCATCCGCGTTTTGAGGATTGTCTACCGTGTTCTGGAAATACAGGATATTTTCCTAGATGTTTTCCTCCCTCTCCTGCAAGATTTCAACAGCTCAGCTCTTATTGGGCAGGTTCACTCCCGATCTTTCTTTACTAGGTTTGATCAGGCGCTCTCGTTTGGACCTCAATATATTCCTGCATTGGCAGCTTACATGGCTTATCCGACGCATTCTGAGTTGGTACTTCTTTCAGTGAAGACAATCGCGAAACTATCTCTGTCGACGACCCCATCCACCCTCGTCGCTCTCATCGAAAGGAGTCGCGATTCGGAACGAATATTAGGCGGTTTTATGCAAATATTGTGTTCAGAATCCATGGAAGATGTCGAACAGGCGGAAGCATTTGCAGAACAGACAACTGGTGCAGGTGCCCCCGAAATCGATGCGTCTTCAGAGTCACTTGAACAAGCCATTCGTCTTGCCGCTCTCAATCTCTTTATTCAAGACACCGATATCAACCGACCATATCCCAATGTTGCTCATTTTCTCCTTTTTGGTGGTAAAGCTGGTGATCGGACAATCCAAGACCCCCATGCCCTCGGAGCTCGCCAAACGAGCATCCACGTTCTCCTTGATCTTGTCAATACAGGCGTCCCCAGATTGAGACGGCAGCGGAAGGATAAGAAGGGGCAGGTCATTCAAGTCGAACCGCTTTTCGTCACCCTTCCCGGATTGGCTGAGCGTTGCTATCATGTTATACATCAGCTTTGTATCCATCCAAGGACTTCGGATTTCGTAACTCGATATCTTCGTACTCGTGAAGATTTCTTTGCACGCCAGGTTGCAAGGGTACCGTCAGCCGCGCCGGAAGCTCTACTCGAACCACCAATTCAAGTTTTGTACAACGATGGCACAAGAGTGACCACCACAGTTCCATCCCTGAGCTCTTTCCTTCGCCTGCGATCGTATATATTTGACCTCGTCGCCCTCGAACTTCACATCCTCACGAACAAAGGACATTACAAGGCGGTATCAGAACTCTTGGAGATTGTCTTTGGCACAGACTTTGAATATGAGGAGGAACACAATTTCCCGACGTTCCATGAGGTCGGACAGTCGCCAATACGCATTATAGACTTTTTGCAATCGCTGATGTTTGACTGGGCCGACAGTCTTGCCATACAGCCCGTCGAGATGCAGTACTTGAAGCAACTAAACCTGCAAACTTGCATCAGGAAGGATTCATCAGGCTGTGAGATCGTTGATCGAACCGTTCTACTGTACTTGCTGTCAACTGCGAAGAGAACGCTATTGGGACAAGGGAGCATTGCGACGCCTGCTCAGAATGACCAACTTAATGCCGAAGTAACATACATCCTGGAGAGCTGCGCTGTTGAAAATCATCGTCGAAAGGTTTCGCATGCACGAGTGGGTAATTTCGAAGCCTGGAGGCGCTTATTGGACCTTGCCTTGATGAAGTGCTTTGACCGCCTACCTCATGACCGGCGGGAAAACATGCTATTCGATTTACTCCATGTTCTTCCCTCAGCCATCCGCTCCAACACTATTGAGGAATCGACTGCCGTTCTTCTTTCCGAGACGATCCTTTCATCAATTACTAAATTACGAGAAGATCGACAACATCAAATGATACTGCACTCTCTCGGAGGCGATTCCGAATCGGACACTCTGCCAGCAGAGCGGCTGTATAACATCCTGCGCAATATTTTGGAGGGCATTTTGGATAGCAACCATGTCGAGCTGGTCCGCGGAAACCTCTATGCGGCACTCATCAATTTGATCCACCTGGTTCGATCTTCGCCGGGAACGAAAGCCATCGCAGAAGTAGAGTTCAATCCATTTGCTGCGTCTTTGAGCCTCTCAAGTCTGCGGGGCAGTTTTTCAAGAGACCGAAGTCCCTCAGTCCCTCCAAACGGCGAACGACAAGCCAGTCCAAATTCGAATCTTGAAGTTGGCTGTCTGGCAGTTATGAAACCTGTCCTCGAAAGATTGGTTACCTCTATCTCTAGAGATGCCATTGATGGGACGGAGGTATGGAAAACAATAGCCTTCATGCTATTAGATGCTGTTGTGCAGCTATCCAGCCTCGAAAAGCAGCATACCGTCCTTTCTGCCCTGAATCGCCACGGAATTTTGTCAAATTTTGTCCGCAGTATAAAGGATTCAGATTCGCGACTCCAAGGCGTTCTCAAGCCTGATCCTGGTGAGCGAAACCTCAGGTTTACACAAATGTTATACCTTGCTAAGTTGTTTCTCCAGATGACCTAAATTCACTATATGTATACGAGTCAAAGATGTCTCTGTTTATCAGAATGGCGCAAACACGAGCTGGAGCCGAGCGTCTTCTTGAAGCTCAACTTTTACCTATCATTTCACAGTGCGATTACTTGGATGCGAGGCCTGAAACTGATCAGTCCTTCATAGGTACGTTGAATTCTTCCACAAATTTATTCTGGGTCCTGTGACTTATCATAAAACCTTTAGACCTTGACTCTTTCCTACCGTCTGCAATCCAAAGATACCATCAACTCTTTATGCCTGCTCTTCAGGTTGTAGACGGAATGCTGGCAACCCTTGGTAGCAAACATACGACAGCAACTCATCAGGTTGGTCTCTAGTGATAATGGCTACAAGTCACTGATAGGCTCCGATCTCTTAGGCCTTGGATTTCTTATCAAACCATGGGTCAACCATCGCCATTCTTCTCAAGAACGAGTCTGAATATGTGACTCTTCCAACTCTGGAAGAGATCCATCTTATCGTCACCCTGTGCACTAATATCCTCCCATCAGTACCCAAAACTGAGGTGGTGAGCAACTTTATAGCCATTCGCTATTTCTTTCTAAGTGATCTTCCAGTTAGCACCCAATTCAGGATTTGGCGCTATTCATTTAGCCATCCTAGGTCTCTCAACGAAATGCCTTGCTCGCGGGAAGGCATTCTCTCAGTTCGTCCCTCAAACGGATTTGGATGTCAAGCTGAGCAATACTCGTGCGTTTGGTACGCCGTTTCTCGCCCGAAATGTTACTACACATATAATGATAATGACCGTTGTAGGTTTCGGAGCACAGTCCAAATTTGATGTCATGGTACAGCGGAAGGAAAGACTCCTACGGAAGAGCATAATTTCCTACATTGGAGTATCGAGTGAATTCACAGGTTTGTTACACATTATCTAGAACTCTCTCGATTATGCTAAACGATGATCTAGAGCCCGAAATAACACTCGTTCTTTCACCTATTACGATCACAGCTCGCCATGATGAAAGGGCATCACATTTTGCGAGTGAGCAATATTTACCATCCTGTCATTGCCTGTTACCAACATTTTATTTTCATAGCTACTGTTCCAACAGTCGGTGATGCTCTTGTAGCTCTCGAGGATATCTGCAGCGAACTTTCTGGAACCTTGAAACAAATCTCAGATATTGGAGCTGAGTTGGCCAACAAAGACCATATAGCACTAAACAATGATCAAGAGGTAAGGTTGTCCACGTAACTTGTCACAATTACTGAAATCTATATTCCTTGCACTTCGAAAGGTTTTCCGCGACATTGACCCTAGACTTCTGCGCGATCTCGAGATTGAACAAAAACGGGTCTTGTTCTGCGAGGCAATGGAAAGGCTCAGAACGTCTGCGAAACAGGACGCCAGAGTCCTTCTCGACACCTTGGAGATGCTCCTCCTACTGATCTGGCGGCACCTTGAATACTACGCAGAACCTCGGCATATGGGCATGCCTCCTGCCAAAGCGACCATTACAAACGCCATGCGTCTGCTAGCTACAGCAGAGCCCGAAGTCTTCCGTGCAGAGGTTGCCGCAAAAATACAACCAACGTTACAACGCCTGTCAACGCTGGAATTTGTGAGTCCTTATGTACTCTCCTTAGAGGTCATGTTGATTTATGTTTGCTGGTTTGTGTAGGATGCTCAAGACTTTGGTCGCGAATGGCAAGATAGTCAGGGATACATTCAGATTATGTGTCGGCGGTTAAAGGACAGTGCTGGATTGCACGATGAAACGTCGTCATCGATAGGCGGCGAGGGCGACTAGCAGCCTCACCCCAAACCAGGGACCAAAAATGCAGCTCGAAGTGTTTTCTAGTCGCACTGTCATGATATCAGATATAATGATTTTTTCCATATTGTTGTACATGAGTTGTTATTGCCATTCAGTCGACTGTTTTAGATATAATATTAATGTGCACACCAAATCCCAAACAGTAGTCGTAAAACCACCCCTTAACGGCTTTACCGAGGCAACAAGCTTCCCGCACCTCGAAGCGCAAGAGACCCTCCCATCCGTAGTGTTTGAGTGCCTCCTGGGAAATATGCCAGGACATAGGAAACGAGTGCGATTACCTGACCCATTGTCAGACAAACGAGTTGAGGTGTAGGCAAAAGAACTCACTTGAACAGCTCCGGCCAGCAGAGAACCGATGTATGATTGCGCCTACGATAGAACGGTGAGACCCTCGAGGTAATGGCCATGGAAGTAAACAGATGGACGCACTCCTAACGAAAAATACAAAGTGAGGCCTAAACTTGCGAAATAGACAGCCGAAAACGGGAGTCGTTCCTTCGAGATTAGATGTTTGAAGTGGTTTATGGGTCCAATTAGGACGGAGAAACTGAAAAGACGCGGTACATAGTCAGTAGAGTATGACGCGGTTAAATAAACATAGCTCACCCGAACATGACGAGTATGCTGCCCAAGCTGCAAATTCAAGATTGAGCGACGACAGCATTGGTGTTGATGCATTGCAAGTACCTGAAGGACAGCGCAAACTTTGCTGGTCTAAGGGAATGAAGTGAGTTGAGCACTTATAGTCCTTGTGTGTAAACGCACTTTATTGCCAAGAGAGGTAGTGTCAGAAACGCGACAAAAAACAAATAGCGGCCCCAATTAAACACCCTCCAAATCCTAATAGCCTAGATATTTAAATTGAGGAGTCAGACTGCTTTACTTGAAGACCTCTGTTGGAACGCACCTCTCCCATCTTGACAGCGCAAACCAAGCTTCATCTTCATTCGACTGCTCGTTTGACCTCAGAGGTATATAGTCTCCCGCAACCGCATTATAAAACCGCGAGAAAGGATTCCCTGGGGCCGCCTGTGCTGGAGGTTGCGAGTCGTCGGTGTTTCCTCTTGCCCAACGGAATTGAGAGAGGTTTGAGCGGAAGTTCTGTTCGGAGGATGCTGGCGGCATGATTCAAGGAGCAAATGAGTAAACAAGCGCAAATTCTGCCCTCTTTACCACCTCCACGACGATGGTGCTCCGCCGCAGCAAGGATTATTCGCAGTCTTGCCTGGATAACCGTGCTATGAATGGATTGTATACGTGGTAGAATGCGCTCCTTTTTCACAGGTTCTTCAACTCAGAAATACGTTGAAATGACATTTCCGCGTTTCACGAGATTGAGTCCTGTGGCAATCATTGCTCACACCATTTTACTCGAAGATATTCCCGTTCCACCTCGCATTATTCAACGTCAAACGTCCTCCCGGACAGTTGTCGCAAAGTCGAGGAACCTCAAAAAACAGAATTTAGTGGAAAGTTATACAGGCTGGAAAGGAAAAGGTCTAGCATCCCGTCTCCTTAAAAATCAGGGAATTTGGCCCCATCGATTCCTTTTCGCGGATCCATAGTGGTGATGCTAAATCTGATGGACCGAGCAACGCCACTGCTTCTGTCGCTTGTATTTCATCCATCACTTCCAGACACGAATAATTTGATCTACAACGCCTACCCAAACACAGTGATATACCCCGGCACTGGTCAGTTTGACAATCAGGAGATCACATCGTTGCAGAAAAACGTCTTTCGTCGTCCTTCAGCTTTAAAGCTAACCACCGCTCACCCCGATTCTGTTCATGGAACTTCATGCCCGCATAACACTGGCGGGCCAGCGTCACAGCCGACAACATCCCTCTCATTTAAATCATTCAAATTGTCTACGATGCAACACTGCCTACTGTCTGCCTTTATATGTAAAGGAACTCCCGCAATTATTCCTAAACCAGTTGCGATAACACGGCAAATGCAGAGAATCAGTCAAGCACTTGATAGCCGGGATGAAGCCTACCACTTCAAATCTAAAGTCCAAACAGCTTGTGTTTGGGTCAGCATTTTCCAACACTGTCACACTTGCTCCTCTGCCTCCAGCGGCCGTGATTCAGCTCCCGTATCAAGTCTTAGAAGTCGACCCCAAGATTGAGTACATCGCGCTGAGCATTCCGAGTGCCTTTCCCCGCTTCTTGCAGCTGGACCTAGTGAGGACCTGTCCAATATGACGAATCCTAACTCATTGATTTTGTTGCTTGTTTAGTAGCCTTGTTCTAGACGTTGTCCAACATTGGCATTAACAACGGGAAGCGGATGTCCCTGGCGGTCCTGATGCATGGCACTCTAAATGTTCAGACATGTGTGAGGTTGCTTAGGTTTTTCATCCATTGACAGGATAAGCAGTACGACGTTTGACGCATTTGATGTGCGCATTCGCTCGCTCTATTCGCGTGCGCCATTACTCGTGGAGCTCCGTATATTGCTCGGCCTTTCCTTGACCCTGTGGTCAATATCTTAAAGGTAGAAACACTTCTGAAATCATCCGTTCAGCGGGTTCAATTTCTTCTCCAGTGGTCCAAAGCATCAAAAGGTGGCTGTGCTCAAAGACGAACGATCAGATTAGATCAGCCCCATCCTTGTGACTCGATTCGGGATTTATATTCCTATGATACGTCAATGTACACCTTCAAAACTGCGCCCACTTTCAATTTATGTGCGAATAATGGCACAGACCATAGGACTAGCCCAAGTATACGCTTTCTTTTATTGCCTCTTCTCCTTCGCTGACATTCTTTAGACTGCGAAGAGAGATCACTTGAAAGAGCTGGAAACGAAATATCAAGCTCGTTGGCGCTCCGAAAAACTCTTCGAAGTCAATGCACCCTTACAAGCTGACCTCGCTGGCCTTTCGCCTGCCGAGGTCGAGGAGAAATATCCAAAATGGTTCGGCAACTTTCCATACCCCTACATGAATGGAAGTCTGCACCTGGGACACGCCTTTACCATCTCCAAAATAGAATTCGCGGCAGGGTACCAGAGGATGTTGGGAAAACGAGTTCTGTTCCCTCATGGCTTTCATGTTACTGGAATGCCAATAAAGGTGTGCTGTACGAGTTTTTTCGACGCCTCTGTCATGTTGACTCGCTTAATAGGCATCTGCGGATAAAATCATACGCGAAATAGAGATGTTCGGTCCTGACTTCGAACGCTACGAAGAAGTGGCAGCCGAGATGGCACGAGCAGAGGCAGACAATGAAAAGGAAAAAATCGCGCAAACAGTTACCACTGACAAGACCAAGTCAAAAAAGGGAAAACTGGTAGCGAAATGGACGGGGCAGAAATTCCAATTCCAAATCATGGAGTCCAATGGCATTCCTCGGACAGAGATCAAAAAGTTCGCAGACCCTCTTTACTGGCTGACGTACTTCCCTCCTCTGGCTATCGTAAGCTTGAATGTACTCCTTTAACTAACATGCCGTACTGATACCTCATAGGATGATCACAACTCGTTCGGCTCACGTATCGACTGGCGCCGGACCTTCCTGACGACAGATGCTAACCCTTACTATGACTCTTTCGTAAGATGGCAGGTCAATAAGCTATACAAACTCGGCAAGATCAAGTTCGGAGAACGATATACTATTTACAGCCCGAAGGACGGCCAGCCTTGCATGGACCACGACCGCCAAGATGGTGAAGGTTTTGGACCACAAGAGTACACTGCTGTCAAGATGGAAGTTGTGGAGTGGACCTCTGCAGCGAAGGAGATCATCAAAGACAAGACTGGTAATAGAAAAATATTTCTAGTTGCTGCTACTCTTCGCCCAGAAACTATGTACGTGCTGTTTTTCCCATTGATGCCATGTCTCATACTTCTCAGGTACGGTCAAACAAATTGCTTTGTTGGACCCGGCATCAAGTATGGGATATTTGTCGCGAACGACAAGGAGGCGTACCTGTGCACCTTGCGAGCTGCTCGTAACATGGCCTTCCAAGGTGAAATCACTCCTCGCGGTCATATCAAACAGCTAGTAGAATTAGATGGCTCTATGATCATCGGCACAAAGATTAACGCGCCGTTTGCCATCAACCGGCAAGTGTATGTCCTGCCCATGGACAACGTACTGGCCACCAAAGGCAGTGGTGTCGTTACCTCCGTCCCCTCCGAGTCGCCAGACGACTATCAGGCCCTCCTTGATCTCCGGAAGAAACCCGATCTTTACAAAATCGAGCCATCGTGGGCCGCCATCGACCCAGTACCTGTCATCTCCACGCCGACTTATGGTGAGATGACCGCACCCGCGGTTGTGAAGCAACTGAAGATCCAGTCACAGAAGGACACGAAGCAGCTTGCAGTGGCGAAGGAGATTGCGTACAAGGAAGGCTTTTATAGTGGAACGATGCTGATTGGCGAATATAAGGGACAGAGCGTACAGGATGCGAAGCCTAAAGTCCGCGAGGCGATAATCAAGGCCGGTTTGGCTTTCGCGTATGCAGAGCCAGAAGGCCTCGTCATCTCACGTAGTGCTGATGAATGTGTTGTCGCGTTGATGGACCAGTGGTATTTGGATTATGGAGAGGCTGAGTGGAGAAAGCAGACTGCTGAGTATGTGTTCTAATTTGTTTGCTTTCCGGTTGATTAATAATCTGATATGTAATTCAGATTGTTGGCGAGAATGAACACGTACTCGCAAGAGACTCGCCATGCCTTCGAAAAAACTTTAGACTGGTTGAACCAGTGGGCCTGTGCTCGCACCTATGGATTGGGCTCAGTCTTGCCCTGGGACCCGCAATTCCTGGTCGAATCTCTCAGTGACTCTACTGTTTACATGAGCTATTACACTGTGGCTCAATTGTTGCACGGTTGGTTGGCAAAAAAAATTACATTCGTAAATACTGCTAATTTTCTCTATGTGCACAGATTCCAGTATCAATGGTAGCAAACCTGGACCTTTGGGCATCACACCTGAACAAATGACTGACGAAATCTGGGAGTATATCTTCTGCAGAGGTCCCTTTCCAAGCCCGTCCCCCATCGCACGCGAGAAAGTCGACGCGCTGCGACACGAATATGAATACTTTTACCCATTCGACATCCGCTCCACTGCAAAGGAATTAGTGCCGAACCATCTGACCTTCGTGCTGTATAACCATGTCGCTTTGTTCCCTGAGGACAAGTGGCCTCTTAGCATGCGTACAAACGGGCATCTGATGGTGAATGGAAAAAAGATGTCCAAGGGCACCGGTAATTCATTGAGTCTGCGGGAGGGAATCGAAAATTTGGTGCGGATGCGACGAGGTTGACTTTGGCCGATGCTGGAGATGGCATTGAGGACGCAAACTTTGAAGAGAAAGCGGCAAACGCCAATATTCTTAGGGTCCACACCCTGTTGGCTTGGTGCGAAGTTAGTGTTCATCGTCTCATGTCTTTGTGGGTGATTTTCGTGAACTTACACTTTTTTTCAAGGAAATGGTCAAGAACCAGAATAACCTCCGTCAAGGACCTCGAAATTATCACGATAACGTGTTCGAAGAGGAAGTCAATGACCTGATCAATATTACTCAGAGCCACTATGAAGCGTAGGTACATCTCATCAGAAATCCAAGGGTATCGACTGGAGAGAGATTCTTTAGAACAAACTACAAAGAGGCCCTCAAATTCGGTTTCTACGACTTTCAAAGTGTGCGCGATTGGTATCGTGAAGTGACATTGGACGTTGGTATGCACTTTGACCTCGTCTTATATTGGATACGCAATGCTGCCCTGCTGGTAATGCCCATTGCGCCTCACTTCGCCGAACACATCTGGAGCTCTATCCTGAAACATCCCAAGTCGGTACAGATGGCGCTTTGGCCCACGCCGGCTAATCCTGTTGACCGCACGCTGATAGAGGCTGGGCAATACATGCGCGGTATTGTCAAGACCATTCGCAATGCGGAAACCTCTCTCCTAAAAGCCTTGGCTAAATCAAAAGGGAAAAATGGCACGCCGAACATGGGTTTGTTTAATCTCAATAAACCAAAGCTGTGAGGGTATACACCGCCACTTGTTTTCCAGACTGGCAGGACATGTGTGTGACGATTGTGCAAGCAGCACATTCAAAGCAGGATGACAAGATCAATGATGCGAAGATCAAGGAGTTGCTAACCCAACAAGGGTTAATCAAGGACAAGCGAACTATGCCCTTTATCCAATCCCTCAAGGTATGTTCCTTTTTCTTAACTTTCTCTAGTATGAGACCTGATGGATTTCCGATAAGAAACGAATAGCTCAGTTTGGTGCTGAGGTCGCTTTTCACCGCACGTTGCCCTTCTCTGAGGCGGCTGTTTTGCGTGAAATGTTTCCACATCTGATTAGAACTATGTGTTTGAGTGACGCAATGGTCTTGTCCGTGGAGGAGGCGCGTCGAAGGGATCAAGAACCGGGCTACACAAGGACTATTATTGATACGTCAGAGCCAGGCTACCCTACTTTCGAATACTATAATCTATAGCACTTTAGATATACTTGCTTGCTTCGCATTTCAGGACATATCGACCATGCAAATTCAAACAAATCTCACCTATTGGTTGAGGAAATTAGTCTGATTCAGAAAGATACGCCATAATCCATTTGCTCTTGCCGGTTGCCTTACAGAATTCAGAACGCAAATTAAATAGTTTGAGCCAATGTCCCAGTCATTAATACAATATACTACAGTTAGCAATCTATCTCATCTCGAACGTCAGGCTGATTCGCTTCACATTACTTTTGTAAATCCTATATAAAGTTCCTTTTTCCAAAATCAACCGGCCAAATTAGTCGGGATTCCAAAAAAAAAAAAAAGTCAGAAAGAATTTGCTCTTGCCAAACTTTTCACGTCCGAGACCTCCTGCCATATGACGAACTTGAAGCTCCAAAAACACCAGGCCTCATCACAGTAGACGCTTGATAGCCGTCCCAGGTCGGCGCGGCTCGACGATAAATAACTGGTATAAGGAGGGAACTCCACGTATCGACGTCCCGTTTCCATTCGCACCGACCAGCACCACGATAGCTTGAGAACGGCGACTCTGTCTGGGTCAAGTGGGAAAGATCGCCGAGTGGCTTTGTGGAAAGCAGGACCTTGAAGAAACCCACTTGCACGTTGTTTCGTGTTGGGAAGATGTACATTCGAGGCTTTGACCCAGCAGCGCCATAGCCAATTGTAAGGCTGCTCCCGGTCGGAAGAGGAACATCTAGCTTAAACGGACCACTTGTAGGAGGCTGGTAGTCCATGTCTATGCGACGAGTGCGTTAACACTGCAGGGGGTGGATCTCCGCGACAAGGTAAACTTACCAACTGTAAGGTCGGTGTTGTCGAAATATAACACAGTCGGAAAATAGTTGTGAGAGCTGAGGTTTGTCAATGTTAGACCGTACGCATAGCCTTCCTCCGCGACGAATTCAATGCGATTGTCGGTACAAAGGTTAGGACCAGAAGGACAAAGATCCTGGTGGTCAGCTGATAGAACTAACTTGTGGAATTCGACTTGAATGCTGTTCATGATTTGTCGAGAACCCTCGGGGTGAATCTGATATAGGAGCCAATAATAATGAGCTACGCCTTTTAGGAGATGGTTAAGGCGTTTAGGGTCACCACGGAGTTCAGCATGATTCAACTCAAATCGTGGATGAAACCCGTACTGTGTGACATTGCGGTCTGTAACTCGAAAGACAAGCTTATCCGGATCCCGATCCCGTGAAATGGCGAGGTGAGCGACCCATTCTTGATCAACTTGTGTTACAGTCACATTGGATGGCACACGTTTATTTCTATTCCACACCAAGGACGACAGATTGTGATCTTGAGGAGCTATGTAGAGGCGAATATCTTCCTTTAGACCAGAGTCTGTTTGGACTGCGACAGCACGTGGAGGGAGGAGGAAGGCACGAGAAGGCGGCGTCATGATAGAAGAAAAGTCTGACAACGTGTGAATAATAACGTCGCCGAGAGATCGTTCGTGAACAGAGCTGCTGTCCGGGTACACAGCGAACGTCGCTCCCAAAGTGACACCGTGGGCGGAGCCTGCTTGCATTACAACTGATCCATTCTGTTTATATTGGATAGCATAGGCCGGGTGGGTTAGAGGAGCGATTTGACCATCAAAAATGTATCTGTTTTGATTGATTCCTTCGCATTGAGGGTTTTGGCTAAATGACGTCGGTCATACAAAGCATATGATACGTTTGACTATTCAGCCCACCTTGGAATTTGATCTATTCTTTGCAAGATGTCGCAATATCTTATCGTATCCGGTCTAGTTGTGCGGAGAAGAGTGAGCAGAGCCGTGGAAAATTCGCCGCGCCCATTGACTTCTTTCGCTTTCTCTCCAGCGCCGCACGCTGCCAGGAGCACGTGCGAGTTTAAGCCAGCGTACTGATACCCAGGAGGAACACGCATACCCCTGGTGGAAATGTCCCATATGTTTTGATCGAGGTTTTCGGGAATCGTAGACTCTAGCTCAACCGAGCGAGTGAGTGTATGTGTCGTCGATAGTTCGTTCTCTTTGGGCCCACGAGTACCTGACGCAGCATGGCAGCAATCAAACACGACAGTCTGACAGCACTATACTTGGGACAACAATTTCAGAAAAACAGCTTAAAAAACGCACGATATTGTTGCCCTTCTTGTCCGCAATGCCCATGAGCAAGGCACCTATAGTACGGTCGGGTATAGCATGAACTTCTCGGCCTGGGCTGGTGCAGTAGTCCTGCGGTACAATAACTTGGAGTTTCGACCCAACACCACCAGTTTGCCATGGGCGGGGGGAGGGCAATTCGCTGCCATGTCCAGCATAGAAAATGAAGATAGCGTCTCCATTTTTTATGCGAGGATTGTCTCGCAGGCGTTGGAATGCGTTGATTATGGCAGACCTGGAAGCTTTCTTCTTGAGAAGGACCTCTATCTGGGTATCTGGAACTCGGAGCTGGGACGTAAGGTAGTCCTTGAACTCGAGCGCATCTGGAACAGCGCCACGTAAGGAGTCAATTTCCGCTGCCTCGTAGTTATTGATGCCTATAAGTAGTGCAAAAAGGCGTGTTCTGGGCCTGAAGACAACAGTGTCATATATGCGCGATCGAATTTGAGCAGTAATTTAGAGCAATCACCTTGATGTATAATTTGGAGAGGCGTCTGAGGCCGGCTGGAAAGGGTCGGCCATTTGGAACGAAGGTGAGGGTTGGTGTAGCAAAAAAACTGGATGCTGTCGGTCGAACAGGCGATGGTATTTATACCTGGAGGACTTTGGGTGATGGTCGTTCCGCAGCCGCAAAAAAAAGAGAAATCCCTATTGACTACAATTGACTAAAGGCGATGAAGGAATGAACATCCGAGTTTGGCAGGCCGGAAAATCGTGCGGTACTCCGACGATGTGGCTGCTCTAGCTCCAACAAAGACGGAGGCCACGAAGCAGCTTCTGCTGTACCCTGATCCAATTTCACAACTGTCAGAGTGACATTCGTCGGAGACCAGCTCGTAGATTGTTGGCGAGGACCACTTTACTCATGACTCTACACAAGGCAAACCGATTCGGCACGGAGACCGCCAGTCAATGGCTTCAGGGAGTTCACGGTAGCATTCTAGTTCCAGTAGGTTGATAGGACAGCGACGATATTTTCTCCAGATGGGGAAAAAACCCTTTTAAGCGGACCCTTTCATTGCTCGACATCCTCTTGCAAGTCAAGCTGCCTAATTAACTAAAGTTTAGAATGCTGAGAGTCGGGACCGGTTGATTGATTGAGTGGAAGGGATTGTGGGCAATCAGGGATCTAGATGACAAAGGGTATGTCTTCTTTTCTGGTCTTTGGTTTGTGACGCCTAAGGAGCACTTGTGCTCCAAATGCGGTCGCACAGATAGTTGGATTAATCTTCCCATGCAGAGGGTATTTCATCGCCGAGTTGCGCTTGCCAGTGAGCGCGGAATAGTTTGAAGCCGAGCTCATCACTTGCGTGGGCTATGTGGAAAACCACGAGGCCACGATTCCATAACATTTCCAGCTGCTCGCCTAGCAACAGAAATGCCAGATTGGAGATGATCGGATAACGAGGAGAAAAATTTCTTCAAGATTCACTGGTTCCATCGAATTCAAGGCATGTTGCAAGAATTATCGTGGGCCACTGGAACTGGACTCGGGTAACCATAGAACGTGTCGCAGGCAGTGCGAGGGACGGTAGCAAGCTGTACTCAAGTTGTACTAGTAAGTGTCAAGCCTCAGGCCTCCAGGCTGAATGGATCCGGAATTCGACTCATCAAAGTCACGTGCTGACGCGCGTAATGAAAGCGCGTCGCGAAATGTAGTGATCCCGAATGAACTCGGTATTCGTAACTACAGCTGCAGCTGCCGCAGGCCGTAGTTACGAACACCGAGCTAGAAAACCGACACGAGATCTTGTAGGTATATCCTACAAAGAGATGTCGTGAGTACGCAAGACAATTAAGCACCATGTACGCAACAACACGCAACAACACCCGACGAGAAAATTGGAAAGACGGAGGTTGAGGGCCCACCCACCATTGAGGAAGAACGACGCGTAATGGGGTCACTGACAGGAAAGGAGAAAATTTCAAGCCAACAAAAGCAGGGGAGAAATTCGGACACTGTGGACTTGAAAACGCATTTCAATGACGCGCTAATTACTCCAAGATTTCAATTTGCTAATTCTGGTCCGAAGAGAATGTTTATAAAAAGGTGTAAAGTAAAAGCGAGTCAGAGCCGCAATACTAGGGAAAAAATAACACTTTCCTTTTATACTTGATCGTTATATGGACCACGACTCCTAGTAAAACATCGCTCGAAGTATGTTTTTTAGTCCTTCAGGTTGTGATTTTTGTTCTTGGAAGTTGGAACCTCTACTGGGTGCCTGATGCTTGGAGCTTCTCCTCTAAACGCAGAGCATCTGCGTGGAAATTTTCTTTCCAGTATCTTCATAACTAGCCGACTGTAATTGATAATAAATAAGTAGTTGGAGGGTGTTTGTACGTGAGCCCTCGAATTGTCGATCGTCAATTCTGGCACTTACACGAGGAACTTTGGGGTTTAAAATTGGAAACGTACAGCCTGTACAGGCCCTGATACAGTGGTTGTAGTAGTAGCACGTTTCCCCAAAGCGAGAATGGAGAAACTGTCGATGCACGAGACCATCATGATCTCTTCGACGACCTTTTGCAATCCTAGATCTGTGGGCACATAGTGCTTAAGATAGCCGATGGTTCGAACATATACTAGTTTTTCTTGATGTTGTTGCCATTGTCCGAGTCGACCGGCCCCAGTCCTGGAATATCTTGCAGACGAATAAATTATCCTATCGGTAATGTTGGACCATCGTCGCCCTCCGTGTTCTTATTTGGTTCTTATTAAAAATTTGGAATTGATTAAGGAGCGGTCTTGCTGAATGTCCAATGAACAAGATGAAAACTCGAGTCATAGCACACTGTCCAGTTTGAATTAAAGTTAGCCATGAATTGATATTATTATGGCTATCTGGTTCTTAGAGGCTGTGGACTGTGACTTGACTGTGGCACGGGGCACAGCCCTTCCGTAGATCTCCTCCTTAGCAGCGAAGTCAGGCGACCAGGAGGATATAGTACAAGAGACGGTCTTCATTCCAATGAGTCAATGATTGACGTACACCAGAAAAGCGGTTGTCAAGTATTCTGGGAGAAGCTTTGTGTAAAGGCCCAATCAGTGTATTTGATTGAGTGTTATTTTTACCTCATTCGTGTACACGCAGGGTAAATTTATTTTCCAGCAGGAGCACGTTTGACACTACAAGCTTCCCATCGGTCCTGTTCAAGCAAGTGTCGTCTGACATTAAAAAAATCCCTGTTCCAGCCAATCCAATAAGAAAGGCGCAAATTTCGTGTCTTCGTCACGAACAAGCAACGACAAAAATGTTTCCACATGAGCACCTTTGTCTTGCAGGAAGAACGTCGTATTTTTGTGATGTTTCTCAATCGTTTTGAGATATTTGATCACCACGTCTCTGAGGACCTCCGCCTCGCCAGCGCTGATCAAAATTCGATTCACGGTTTTGTCAATCCCCTTTAACCAGTCGTCGGGGGCACCGTTTGCGTTTAAATACGGCATCGCTGACTTAGGGACGCCTTCATGAATCTTGCTGGCCCAGTACAACAATACCGACGCCGTCACCACGTCCCCGGCGTTGTCGTTTGTATGGTACACTTCATCGTCGACTGTTGTTGCCCATGGCGCCATCATGAAGGCACCAGCAAGCGGAGAAGACAACTCTAGCTTTGGAACGCCATCCACAGGGTGAAGGATATGGGAGAAAACTTGGTGGATGAGCAGTCCACCGGCTGAATCCCCTGCGAGTTGAATGTTTTCTGGCGGAGTGCCCGAGATGATGAGGTGCTGGATGGCGAGCACGGCTTGCTTGAGCTGCGTAGGGAAGGTAGCATCCGGTACCAGTGCTTGAATCGTGTAAATCAAATATCGCAGTTGTGCTAATTGGCTATTAAGACGTACAATAGTTCAGTATAGCCACCCCAGTGGGCTTGCCTCTCTTTTGGAGGTTGTCTTGTATGTAACTCCAAAGAGTCGGCGCCGATTCCAAAGGTCCGAACAAAAGTGCGCCGCCTTTAAAATAAAATATTAACCAGAGACTCAATCGATAAATTAAGCCTAGTGCGTACCATGGATATACAAGATAACTCGTTCAGTCTTCTTTGATCCGATCCAAAGTAACCTCCCATCATCACCAACTTCTTCCACAATGGGCTTGAGCCTCTTTGACTTCATGTACGCGTGGTACGTGCCCCATGCCTCCCCGAAAACAGCACGTAGCTGCCTCCTGTTCAAACGTTTGGCGATCCAAAGCGTCGCTGAGTCGAGCAACACTCTTTTCCAGGTCTTGGACCTCCCAAGCGCCGAGAAAGGCGATTTTGACATGTCCCACAGGAGAATGACCGCTAAACAGAGAAGAAGATTTGATAAATCGAAGGGGACGATGTCGGGCTTCAGCTAGCACTCACGCAAGGGGACGACAGTCAGAACCAACTTGGTCCATTCCCAGACTGATAGCTTGTTCCTCGGAAGTACTGGTCTAGTGCTCATAATTGGAATGTTGGTAGGCGAGACAAGACGAGTGCAACAATAGGGGAAGCATGTTTGCAAGGTGGGAAGTATTTTGAGGACCGACTGGCACGCATGTCAGATACGTAACAGATATGAAGCCGGCTGTAATGTGGTGATACACAGACAGCTCATTTTAAGTGTGATCGAAAAGAGTCTGGTCATTTCTTCGCAAGTAAGTACAGGGGGAAGAAACCCTTCAAGTAATTATCGAGTACATGAGCGAGCAGAAGAAAGGAAGCATGGGAAACACTGGTACCTAAGCAAAGCCAGTGGCCAACCAGTCAAGCAAGAAGGGTGTTAATTTATTGTCCTCTTCGCCAGCGAAGAATATTACAAAGGTTTCGTCGTGAACTCCTAAGTCTTGCATGAAGAGAACCGCGTCCTTGTGATGCTTCTTGGCATTCGTATAATACGCGATCACCGCGTCTCGAAGGACCTCCACCGCGCCGTCAGAGATCAAAAACCTTTTTACGACTTTGTCGATCCCTTTTAACCAGTCTTCCGGGACATCAATCGCGTTGAGATACGGTTTTGCTATAGGATGGACACCCTCGTGGATCTTGGCACCCCAGTATAACAAGGACGACACTGATAAAATATCTCCAGCGCTGTCGTTCGTGTGATATAATTCGTCGTCGAGGGTTATTACCCACGGAGACATCATGAAGACTCCGCCCAGGATACCGTTCAATGTCAACTTTGGAACTCCAGCCACGGGGTGAAGGACGTGAGATAAAACTTGGTGGATAAGCAATCCGCCAGCCGAGTCGCCAACCAGCTGTATATTTTCTGGCGTCACTCCAGACTTTATAAGATGTTGAATAGCAAGCACAATCTGCTTGAGTTGTGTGGGGAAGGTCGCATCTGGGACAAGTGCTAGGGACATGTAAGTCGCTTGTAGGAATCATGCCTCGCCAATACTCACAATAATTCATGAGCGCAACGCCTGTGGATTTTCCTCTTTTGTGAAGATTTTCTTGAATATAATTCCAGAAGATCAATGACGATTCGAAGGGCCCGAACAACAAGGCACCACCTGAGAAGTTATGAGAAAAATTCTAACAGTATGAAGGGAAGAAACTTGCCGTGAACATACAGAATCACTCGATCAGCCCTTTTGGGTACAATCCAAAGGAGCTTGCCACCCTCTCCGACTTCTTCCACGACAGGGCTCTGTTTCTTCGACTTCATGTAAGCATGATACGTGCCCCATGCCTCTCCAAATACCACACGGATTTGCCTCCTGTTCAAGTTCACAAACAACCAGAGCATAGCCTGGTCGATCAGAACTCGTTTCCAGCTTTGAGACCTCCCAAGTGCTGAGAAAGGAGACTTGACGAGTGCCCATAAGAGAACGACCGCTGTAGGAACGGGTAAGCTCAAGCACTGTGATTGCAAGTAGGAAACACCCACGTAGTTGAAGGCAGATAAGGAGCATCTTAATCCATTCCCAGGACGAGAGCTGATTCCTGGACAGTGTTTGAGCGCCTGAGGGACCAGAGGGCATGATCGTCGGCGAAAGCGAAATTACAATGACTAGTGGGCAATGGAAAGTACCAGAAAACCCACCAAATGCGCGTTGCCCATGAAGTCCTTAAGTATGCCAGATAAAAAGCATCAAGAAATTGGGGAAGATACTATGCCGTTCCAACCGGGTAAACGCTTCCTGTTTGTTATTGTTCCGAGGCTTATCCTACCTCCTGAAAGGTGACAGAGGACGGCAAGAGATCGAAAGCGTAAAATCGAGGCTTCCGGGATCGACAAGCTCTTCTTTTTGACCTAATCCGCAGACAGACATTGGTATCAATAAGCAGGGCGCCGGGCGGGCACCCGCCCACCGTTGAAGCAGAGGTCTGCCTCGCACACCACCATTCGACGGCCTAGCCTCTCCACTGTCAACTTGGAAGGTTTTGTATTGGTTTTCCAATGCCGCTGCTGGTGCATGGCAAGTTGGCGGCTTGTTATGTGGGTACTTGAGTGCTGATGTTGAGTTGGCATCGCTATTCGCAAATAACCTCCGTTCCCGAGCCCGGTTTTCCTTTGTATATACAGATCGCTTGCCATCCGTAATAAGGTCGGTCGTGAGAGACTATTGGAATGTTCAATGTTCAAGTTCTGTCGTTGAATTTGCTAGCATGAAGTGTTGTGATCAGAACTTCTTTTGGTTGGAGGAATCTGAAAAAAAATTGAGTCACATAGGTTCAAGATGGCCGCATGAGACTCGAGAGATTTTGGATGTATCAGGATGATCATAATGGTCAACTCAAAGCTTTCGGCTGATTTCAATGCACGTTACTTTTTCTGTCACGGTCGCGTCGCATTTGTGACGGAACGCGACAACCTTTCTCGTGGAATGTTTTACAGGCGACCGTCTCTTTGACCGCCATTTCCGTTTCACGCTATGTCTGGTTTACGCGTCATCCAGTTTCAGAGTCCACGATTTGTGAAATTTCATAGGAGCAAAATGGGAAATACAAATCGGTGTCAATGTTTTATATTTCATGACGAACCGAGGATTCGCTTTTCCGCTTTGACCAACCAGACAAAAAAGTGCGACTTTCCGTTGTCTTTTGTTTTGTCCTAACTTAGGGCCCAAAGATTGAACTTTCGAAAGTATTTCAATTATATTCTCGGCCGGATGAATTTATTTCTGCGCGAGTGTGGGAAGAGCCCTTGTTTAACAGCATGGTAAACGGTCTGTCTTGAGGGTCATTGAAAGAGTCTGGTAATTTCTTCACAAATAAGTATAGGGAAAAGAAAACCTTCAAGTAATTATCAAATACATGAGCGAGGTGAAGAATGGAAGGATGAGGAACCCTAGTACCTCAGGCTAAGAAAATCCATTATCCAACCAGTCAAGCAAGAAAGGCGTTAATTTATGATCTTCTTCGCCCGCGAAGAATATTACAAAAGTTTCTTCATGGACTCCGAAGTCTTGCATAAAGAGAACCGCGTTCTTATGATGCTTCTTGACATTCGTATAATACGCGATCACCGCGTCTCGAAGGACCTCTACCGCGCCGTCAGAGATCAAAATCCTTTTCACGATTTTGTCGATCCCTTTTAACCAGTCCTCCGGGGCACCAGTCGCGTTGAGATACGGTTTTGCCAAAGGATGGACGCCCTCGTGGATCTTGGCACCCCAGTATAACAAACACGACACCGACAAAATATCTCCTGCGCCGTCGTTTGTACGATATAATTCGTCGTCGAGGGTTATTACCCACGGAGACATCATGAAGACTCCGCCCAGGATACCGTTCAATGTCAACTTTGGAACTCCAGCCACGGGGTGAAGGACGTGAGATAAAACTTGGTGGATGAGCAATCCGCCAGCCGAGTCGCCAACGAGCTGTATGTTTCCGGGTTTCACTCCAGATTTGAGAAGATGTTGGATAGCAAGTACAATTTGTTTGAGCTGTGTAGGAAAGGTCGCATCGGGAACAAGTGCTAGGGACATATATAAGTAATTTGTGGCAGCCATGATTCGTCAACACTCACAATAATTCATGAGCGCAACGCCTGTGGATTTCCCTCTCTTGTGGAGATTTTCTTGAATATAATTCCAGAAAATCAACGACGATTCAAAGGGCCCGAACAACACCGCACCACCTGAGAAAGTTTAAGAAAAACTTCATTGGTATAGAAGGGAAGGAACTTGCCGTGAACATATAAGATAACCCGACCAGCCTGTTTTGGGACGATCCAAAGTAACCTTCCACCCTCTCCTACTTCTTCTATGACGGGATTGATACTCTCGTCTTAGCGCAGCTTAGATTAGAGTGCGGACTTCGAACAAGCGGAAAGCACGTGACTACTCACCTAGCATCATCGTTGACCCAACGAAGAATGCTAGGCTCGTGACCAGCCGGAGAATGAGGGAGAGGAGGAGAACCTCGATTCTCCGGCTGGTACAACTGAGTTTGAAATGGGGGGGTAGCGACTATCAAAAAAAGAAGCTGATGCCATCAAATGGAATGTGCAAAAAGAAGGCCGGATTGGGACGATAGCTTAATTAGGTCGCCCGCCTGAAAACCACATATTCTACCAAAGCTGCTCTGCGTCCCCATCTCCAACTTCCTGTCGTCAAAATTGTTTAATTTTGGTTTAAATTGCCTAATCTACCATACTGTAGCCTTTGAATATTTTTTTGGAACTACAAGCGCAATGTAAATGGCAACGTCGCACAAAGTAGCTCACAAATGCTGAAGAACAAGAAAGATACAACGATCCTGATGCTTTTGGGCAATAAATTTACAACAAAAAGCAATCATTGGTGGAATTTAGTTATTTCAGATAAAATTGACTGCTCAGAGGCGCGCTGGAGTCGGTGGAGGGTCCTTTGTTAAAGTTTATGAGAATCCCGACGCGCTGCCTAATTAAGCTATCGTCCTAATCCGGCCTTCTTTTTGCACATTCCATTTGATGGCATCAGCTTCTTTTTTGATAGTCGCTACCCCCCCATTTCAAGCTCAGATGTACCGGTCCCTCTAACGAGGGCCTTCGGCGTCACCTCTTAGAGGGAGCGGTCACCGGTCTAGAAGAATGCATCGCTTTGTTCTTCTCTCCGTCACGTCGCGATTCCGGCGAGACGTGCGGTCGCCGCTTCAGGTGCATCTACGCACCCGCCTCGTCGTTTTCACCCACCCTCCGCACCCATTTTCACCTCGCAAATTTTTAAGACATTTGCTACTCCATGCTATCTACCTTCGGCATGTGCTTTCGTATTCTGACTCTTACAGGGTAATAAAAACTGTATTTTAATACATGGTTGCAATATTTACTGCTGCATGGAGTGGTTCAACCCGCCCACCCATCGCAGCGTTGTTCGGACACCCTGTTAGGTCAGGATCCGAGAGCATGTGTCGGGAAAGTGCTTCGCACTTTCGCCCGTCATGCTCTTCTGCTACGCTTCGGTACTAAATCCTTCCTAGGATTTCCTCCTGACTCAACGCGGAAGCTGAGAGCGCCGGTCAAAGTCCAGTTTCTTCGACTTCATGTAAGCGTGATACGTGCCCCATGCCTCTCCAAAAATCACACGTATTTGCCGCCTGTTCAAGTTCATAAACAACCAAAGCATAGCCCGGTCGATTAGAACTCGTTTCCAGCTCCGAGACGTCCCAAGTGCTGAGAGGGGAGACTTGGCGAATGCCCATAAGAGGACGGCCGCTGGAAAATAAAGTAAGCTCAAGCCATGACTGTAGTTAGGCAACACCCACGTAGCTGAAGGCAAATAAGAAGCATCTTAATCCATTCCCAGTACGAGAGTTGATTCCTGGGCAGCACTTGAGCGCCTTTGTGACCTGTGGCCATTATCGTGGCGAAACAATGACCAATAGGCAGCAGTGGGATTGGAAGGGACCAGAAACCCAACAGAAGCAGTGTTGCCCCATGAAACCCTTAAGTAGGCCAGATAAGAATATCCACAGCCCATTTTGCCACAGTCATGAGAGTACTTGAAGAGCAATATGTCATTCGACATAGATTTTGACACAACGCAATTTGGGATGATCACTTCCCAGAGGCATGATCCAGATCTCTTGAGTCTTGAAATAACCTGACAGCCCGAGAATGCTGTGTCGTTGGACTCGCCAATGTGAGGTTTGTGATCAGAATTTCTTTCTGTTGACGACTCGATTGTAAGTTCAAGATGCCCCATGAGAAAATTTTGGTGATGATCAAGGTTATTGCCAAGAGCATTGGACTGATGTCAGCACGTTACTTTTCTGTCACGGTCGCGTCGCATCTGTGACGCGACGCGTCATTTTCTCTCACGACAGGTCTTACAAGACGACTACCACCTCCGTTTCACGCTATGCCTGGTCCACGCAATAACAAGCGCAAGGCTAAAACTCGCGGAAGAAATATTAAAAAAGCAAACCGAACGTCGCCAGAACGCCTCCAAAACCCTGTAGACGAGTCCAGAGAATGTGACTTCAGTCAACCAAACTTGAAGCGACGCAGCGACTCCAGTACATCATCTTCGATTTCACCCTCACCATCTTCTGTGAGAACACCATCTCCTGTTTCTTTCAACTTTCAGGATTTGAAGAAGGAATTATCGAAAGTCGAAGAGGACGTCCCAAGAATAGTCGAAGAGGCGCTGTTTCAAGAACCTTTCATATACGATCCCGGAAATGGGCCGCGTGTCCGGGACCCACGAGCTTTCTTGTCGTCGTTCTTTGCCCAACCACCTACATTAGAAGTAAGCAGGCCAATAAAATCAACTTGTTGCCAACTCTGATAACTTTATAGGATCCACTATGCGCTGAATTCGCCCAGGAGGAAGTGCTGCAGATGCTTAGTACTGTATTGCCAGACGAAACTGCGCTGGTATGGTCGTAGTATTAAAGCTTTCAACTCTTACTTATGCACCTTGTGAAGATTCTATGGTACAACAAAAGCCGGTCACACAGTCGCGTGTGCCCTTCGTGCCAACGCCTATACCGAGTGGGCGACGCCCTGCCCGATCTTCTTGACGAGGATGTTCCTAAGGACAGGACCATGTCGCCAGAACTTCTTAGGGAACAAAAAATCAGCGGTTTATGTGGGTTCCTCTCTACTTTGCATTACTTCAGACGCATGAACCAATCCCCTAGGCTCTCCTGTCTGCTTTATTGTTGCATCATTTAACTTTCCAGGAGCCATCACGTCCGCATGGGGTTCGATGGGGGATGAAATGGATGACGACGCCTGGGAGATTTTGAACGGAGCTGGGGAAGCTGCGACTACAAATGACGTTAGTCGCACCCTGGGGATGCTCGTGAAAATGACCAGACTCCACGATCTTGGGCTTGAGCAGTTATGCTTTGACCCTGAAGAGGCGTCATTACTTCAAAAGACTGCAGAACTTGAATTAGGACCAGCGCCTGTTCTGCCCCTGCTGGCATCGTAAACTTTATATTATTGCTTCGAGTGAGTCCTCCCGTATGGTCCACTTGCCCAACTAACAACTCAGGAAATTCAATCTGGGAAAAATTATTGCTCCTTAAAAGTATTGCTTTCATCTCTGTAATTTATCGATATCTCATTTAGCTGCGGACAATATATTATCGCTAATTATTGTGGTCGCGCTCTTGTGAACGAGCAGACTGCCCGCACAGTCCTTAAAAGCCCCTGTTGACCGGAAGTAGCCGCGTTGATTGTAATTTCCGTTTATAGACACCCAACTCTACCTTTCTCCTTCTGCTTCCTGCGTCCAATTTGATCCTTGTACCGTCAAGGGCCTCGTTTTCCGCAGTCCGAATGGCAGAGATAGCCAATCAGGAAGGAAATTCCTACTATAAAGGAGGAAAATACCTTCAGTCAGTACATTTTCTTTGACAGAATGTTGCCGTGCTTATACTCCAGTTCGCTTTTTCTAGGGCTCAAAAATGTTTTCAAGAGGTAAAGTTGCTTTTATTCCTCCACCATGAGCAGAAATTTTAATGTCTGACGTTTACAGGCCACAAAAATCAACCCCCAAGAGCCAAAATATCCCTCAAACCTGAGTGCTGTTCAGTACGAGCTAGGCAGATATCCCGCGTGCATCTCAACCATCGCCGTTGCATGGACGCGTCTGACCTCTCAAAACTCGGTGGATAAGCCCTCTGATCTACCCGAGTCCGACCCGCTTGCCATCAAGCTTGCGACGCGTCTTGCAAAAGCCAAAATCAATGGCGTGTGTAGCAGAACCATCTCGTTACATCCCAAATCTGCAGCACCACTGACCCCTAATCAAACCGCATCAAAGACTATAGAGGATGACATAGAGAAATTTGCCATGTTGGAAAGGTCCGAAGATGCAGATCTGAAAATCAAGGAGATGAAGTCGGCTTGGGCACAGTGGCGTGCTTTACGCGACGATTGTGCTCTGCACACGAGGAGTGATTGCAAGATCATCATCGCTGACGCGGAGTCGCGTTTGAGGGCTTTACCCATTCTCAAAAGTCAATCGTGAGTCCGTGTTATGTCTCCAACTGGACCAGAGATTCACGTCCCTCCTTCGGCAGAGACCCAACCTTGGAATATTTCAAAGTATGGATGACCATTCTATCATCGAGCGTCGTATTAGAATTTGACCTTTTATCCTGTAGTTTGGCCACGACCAACTCCAATCGCTCATGAATGGAATTAACGGATTGGCGGAAGACCCATACGCACTAGATTCGCCTGAACACTCTCATCAAAAGTATTGGTCGTTTCTTTTTGGAGGTTCTGGCGATGGTTAGCCTGTAATGCCGACTCCCTACCCACTGTTGCTAACTCCACTTAGCTCGTCACGTCTTTGCAACCTTGGTACATCTGGCTGACATGGCTAACGAATTCGGGATCGTTGAGCGGTTGGACGTGCTAACGGTTCACATGACACTTGTGGATATCCATCCTGCCACCTTGGCGCGTGTTATTATCGTGTTTGCGCTAATTCACCAGATCCTGCAAACTCGACTGAGCAATGACAAGACGGCGCGCGTGGAACTCCATGCTACGCTATTCTATCTTTATACCTCTATGTTGATGCCTGAATACTGTCGTCAAAGGTGAGTTCTTGATCTCTTCGTTCACTTTCATAGAGATGACTTGATGAATCTTGCAGAGTCGTTGATACTGCAAAGATGTTGGTTGAGGAGATACCCAAAGGAACGTATAGCCTTTCCAGGTGTTTACACGTGAACGAGAAATCTATGACACAATATTGGAAGTCCTTCGATATTGGTCAACACCCCTTCAGAAAACGACAAAGCTTTTCTTACAGAGGAACCCGGTTGCTCGTGGCCATGGTTTCTCGTCCGAGTTGGACGGCCTTCTCGGCCCTGTGCTGTCAGAGTCCCGGAAAAAGCATATGAAAGCCCCAGCAGGCTCGTCGGATGCATACAGTGACCCAGACGCAGAACCGGCTATATTCAAGCGCGTCAGGGTGCTCCTTCCGCCAAAGTCCCTTTTGTCTCGGCACCCTGCTCTGTCCAACCTCGTCAACTCGTATAAAGGAGCTTCTGATGCCCTATACGCAGCTGCTTACCGCGAAGTAGAACAGACCTGGATGCCTAATCCAACGCTTTTTGTACGTCTTGGTGCCTCCAATGTTTCTTTATTTGCATGGCTTACGAACAACCGACGTTCTTCAGGACCAGGTCTCCACGGAGCACCCAGATTTTGGACTAGAAAGTGGCTACCCGGACGCTTCAGCGAACCCATTTGAGACTCTGACCTCCTTTTCCGAGTTCTCGGGCGAATTCCAAAAAGGTCGACCTCCAGTTTCCTCCAGCGGAAGGTCAGGTTTCGTAGCCACGAGTAGATTTTTCGAGTTGGTCGCAGACGCAGTCTGGGAATTGCAGAATACCCTCAAAGTCGAGATTGTCCTTGGGGACGTTATCAAAGGGCTTCCTAGGCTGTTTTCGGGAGAGCTCGGACATCGTCCAAAAGACTTTCCAACGAACTATTCTCGGATGTTCCTGAGCAACGTCCCGTAAGCCGATTTATTCTAGACTGCTCAAAAATAAGCTTATTTAATTTCAGCGATTATACCAATGGAGTTTTGAATACGGCTGTTCATCTGGTGCAACACCTCGAGCCCAAGGCCCTCGTTATGTCGAATTGCCTCCTCAACACTGGAAGCTTCCCCACAATATCAGACTTTTGTTACAAGTGCGATACCAGTTTTTCTTTCATTAGAATCGTTAATTTATGCTGCCATCTTGCGCAGTTATTCCCTTTTGCTCCCCCAAGATTTACCCAGAATTTTAGGTTGCGAAATCTTGAATCCAGGTCGAATGACATTCGACGACATTGCTCTCCAACAGCTTCCTCTTCCTCGCTCGTTGGATCAGCTGGCTTCGAAGAAGGAACTTCATGACTGGCTCGCCCACCTGTTGCTGTGCATTATTTGCAACGGAACTCCCCGTCTTCCACCCGCAAGAATTGACTATCCTAATAATCTGAACGCCTATCTTCATGTTCTTGTACACTTGAGCAGAGTAGGCTTTCCATCTCATTGGATTGGCGACTTCCTGCAGTCTTTAGTTTCTAACAACTCGTCACCGACCGTCAGCCATACTTAGGACGAACCCTATTACGAAGTCGGAGATTCGTAATCGGAAGTTCTCCCGCAAGGTCAACCTCGAGGCTTGGCAAGCTGAGCTGCAGGTCATGCTCGCGTTGACCATTCCAGCGCTTCCTTTCACTGTTGCGCTGCCTGCCGACTTTCCGAAGGCTTCTGATATCCAAACATTCAAGGCTACCGTAAAACCTTTAAATCTTCAGAGACATCGCCTCGCTCACCAGTGGGCCGTTCTGGTGTCTGGCTTTACCAGGGCCATCGGGCTGATGTTCTACAAACCGACGAATGATATCAGTGCTGATTTCTTGGCTCAGCGTATTTCTGCTATCATTGAAGGCGAGCGAGATGTTCGCGATGCCCAGGTACAAATCCTCCTAAGTCAGGAAAACGTCGATTTGAGGACGGGCGAACTTTCGTGGAAGTTAAGCCGATCTTGGAACGAAAAGATGAAGAAAGAGGGCTGGTTCTTGGCTGCATTTCGTACTGATCTTAAAGTTGCCGGTGAGATTTAATTCAAGTCATGGACTTGAGACTCTCATTAACATCCGTCGACGTTTAGTTTCTGCTCCCATTGCTGTTCGTGATTGTTTGGAAATCTCTTGAACCTGACCGAAATGGCGGACTGCTTTTTACTTGCGAGTCGCCCCGTGCTCGTGCATAAGCCAGATCAACTGTGGACTTCTGCCCATCAACCTGTAAAATAATTCTGCTTTAGCTTGCTCTTTTCGATTGCCACCCCTCTATGATCTGCATCTACTTTCCAAGCATGATGGTTACATACCCAATCCAATAAGGCTCTTTAACACACTCTCGAACGACTTCCTTAGTGCTATATTCATCCTTTGTAATCCCGTAATCACTGCTTTATATATGTAGAATACCAAGAGATTCACAGCGTGTTTGGCTCTCACTGGTGTGAATACACTGAAGGACGCAAGAACTTCGAAATTCTGAGGCGATCTCTTTTGGCGCTCGTTCGACTCGGACACATTCCATGCAGGGAATTGATCGCCACGCGATCAGGTGACCACCAAGATTCAGGAACGTGACACATCGCGTCGGTTCCGCCAGAGTCATATCCACACTTCAAGTTTACACTTCCACCATCTCTCGCAGATCTCACATCTAAGAACTGCTCAAAACTCTTGCTTTGCGACTCTGTCCTTGCTCTAAGATCCAAATATCAAACAATCTGATGCGCCTGCCTTTCTTGGAGGGGTTTGTGTACGAGAAAGATTCCAATCATCATGTCAATAGTATCGCAAAATTTGCCGTTGCCGGTGTTATAGTCGCTGTGGTCCTCTGCATTGCCAGAACATTTACAAAACGTAGGCAAAGGCGTGGCAGAAATTCCGAAAACCTCTCAAGTAATCTGCGTGAAAAAGAAGGAGGGAAGCTGCGTGCGTTTTTCTTCTTTTTTTTTCGTTGTGCAAAGCATCTGAGTCCTAGGTATTTACAGGTAGAATTAAATCTATGGAAAATCAGAGGGGGACTATGAGAATCAGCGACGAATCAGACAAGATACTTATAAAAGATAAGGCAAATGAAAATGAGTCAACCCCTCTCTGGTCGGTAAATAGAGCCAAGTCCAAAGCATTGCAGAGGAGAAAGGCGAGCAAGGACGATGCATACGAGGATGTTCTTACCTTTCAACAAAAGAAAGATCTCACCGACGCTATTGTACAGCTGGACGGCTCCGACCTGCAAGAAGTCATTCAGATCATTTCCGATGGTGTCCCTGAAATCAAGGAAGTGAGTTTCTCTGGTTTTAATAATCCTTCTCCCTTTATCAGCCTTGATGATGTCCCGTGGATTCCACAGAGCACTGAAGAAATCGAATTGGAGATTGACGAATTGCCAGCAGCAGTTCTCAGCAAGCTTTACAACCGTGTCTGCCGAACGACATGCCAATCACTGCCCTATTCTAACCGTGAAGAGGCTGCTAAGCTGGAAGACCGCTTAAGGACCAATTGCGATGACGAAAGTCTTTCCTATAAACAGAAGAAGCGTCTTGCTGAGTCAATTGGCAAACTGGACGGACGTGGCCTCGAACGAGTCATCCAGATTCTTCAAGAAGATGTCCTTGAAACTATAAATGTGAGGCTTTTCATCCTTTCTCGTCATTTTCTCTGCTAATCAGAGCCAACGCAGAACCATGAGGAGATCGAAATCGAATTGATGCTTTGCCACCAGCCACCCTCATCAAGCTCTATAAATTTGCCGTTGAGTTCAAATAGGTGCAAGTGTAAACTAGTACATTGGGTAGCACCAAAGAACAAGACCACGGTTGAGTCCGGCGCAACAGATCATCATGTGTTAGACCAGCACTGTTGGTTTCCAAGATGAGAAAATATTAACGCGACCACAACCGTGCACTCTCATTTTGAGGCAACCACACTCACTTGCCTCAGATACTATCTACTCTAACACGCTCTATCGATCTACTGCGGCGGGCGGAAGGGTAAACGTTAATGTATATAAATGTTATTGGAAATTTGGAATTCGGCGCCACTAGTGCAATCGACAACTTGAATTACCCTTGGCTTCTTACTATCTCTTGCTACTCGTACTCACCTGTCCCTCCTTAATTCTCTTCAGTTAACTGAAGAATGGCAGAGGAATTAAACAATAAGGGCACTGCGTCCTATAAGGCTGGAGACTTTTGCAAGTGCGTGAATAGCTTATGTCATACAGCTTGCACTCATCTCTTGACAACTTGTCCGACTTGCCTCCAAAAGCGCTCAACGTTTATTCCGGCAGGTGAGTGCACTCGAGGAAAAAGCTCCTGAACTACAGATTGATCGACTTTTAGGCGTCACAGGTCAATCCACATGAACCAAAATACCTATCAAACCTCAGCGCTGCGGAATACGAAGAGGGCAAATACAATCAGTCCATTCAATCGATCGAGTTAGCTTGGCAAAAGATAAACTTAAGAGTCGTGAACGATCTTTCGACGGAGTGGGATGCTCTTCGTCTTAAACTTGCCACTCGATTCGCAAAGGCCAACCTCCACATCATTGCGAACCAGATTACCACCCATCACAATGACAATTGCGACAGCCTCATTCGGGAAGAAATCGAGAAATACGTCGCCGTTCAACAAGCAACGGTGCCACCGGATATCAAGAACAAGGAATTAGTAACGGTCTGGAATGAGTGGAGAAGAGTCCGCGACGCATGCTTGACCCACAGCTCTGCAGAGTGTGAAACCGGACTTTTGATGGCGCAGAAGCTTTTCAGGGCGTTAGAAATATATAAAGGGGCATTGTGAGTCTTCCTGTTCACTCATTACTTCATAACTCTCAACTGACAACTTTTTTACAGTGACCCTACGCTAGAATATTACACAGTAAAGAGAACTCTCTTGGTTTCAAATCTTTCACTCATTTACTATCTCTAGTTTGGTCACGACAACATCGTGCCTTTGTTGGACGGATATAAGGAACCTGAAAAGCTTTTGCCTATCCAGCTAGACAAGTTAGACGACAACGAAAGGAGGGGCTGCCTGTCCTTTTTATTTGGAGGTGCTGGTGACGGTTCGTTCTCCTCATCCGATTGTCGAGCACCTGGCACTCATAATAAGGTGCAGCCCGCCATGTTTTTGGAAACATCATTGATACAGCACATAAATTGTCCGAAGATACCAAACAGGGTGTCCAGATTCCTGGTGTTCACTTTACCCTCGTGGATATCCACCCTGTTCCTTTGGCTAGGATTCTCATTATCTTCCAACTGGTGCACATGATATCAGCCGTCGAAAATCCGCTGGAAAAGATGGAACTGCAAACAGCTCTATCTTATCTTTATATCTCCATCGTTATGCCCGACTATTGTAGTCGAATGTAAGTGATATACGTCCCTGCTCAAAGCGCGAGCTCAACTTGTCATAGAATCGCGAAAGTATCCCGAGCTTTATCTATCGTTCTTGAAAACAGGGCATCAAAACATCTTCCGTCGTGGTTGCATATCCACTCGAGCAGCATTCCGGCTATAGTTGAAATTTTGCGATACTGGTCCAATCCGCTTCCCAAGACAACCCAAACTATGCTCGAATTGCATAGTGACCTGGGCAACACCAAACCTGGAGAGGCGAGCCTCCGAGACGTACTTCCTCCAGAGGATTCTGCGCCAGACAGCGATCCGTACTGGAATTCACATGCGGAACCTGTTGTCTACGATTTTCTAAAGGTTGTTACCTCCCCGAGAAAACTGCTGCAGCGTCACCCAGCGCTCGCCCAGCTGGCAACCTCTTACAGGCGTGCAGATCCAAAAACTGTCAAAGCTGCGCTGCACGAAGTCTGGAGGTCCTGGAAACCCAATCCCACCCTCTTTGTATGTGTTTCTCCATGACATGTTGAGTGAGAAATAACACTTATACCTTCACAATTGCAGGATCCCGTATCCATCGAGACCCCTAAACATAGTCTTCAAGGCCCTAGACTTGGTCATAAGGGAGGCTATCCAATAATCAGTACTACCGCACTAGAGATCATGTTCACTTTAGCCGGATTCGACTTCCGGGTCGATGGCAGGATTGTTCTCCCATTTGGCCCTGGTGCCGTCTCAATGGTTGCAAGATTTTTTGAACTTGTGTCCGATGCTGTCGTAACTTTAAAGAACTGCCTGAAGATCGAGGTTGTCCACGCCGAAGTCATGTCCGGCGTACCAAGGCTCGTGACCGGTGAACTTGGAGAGCGACCTGCAGACTTTCCTGCGACATACACAAGGACATGGATGAGCAACGTCCCGTATGTTACTTTCCCTATGCCTTGCACTATTTTATCCTGACGGTTGTTTAGTGACTATGCCAATGGCATCCTTAATACAATAATATACATCTTGCCACTTCACCCAACGACGTCAAGCAATGCAATGTCTCCGATGACCCTCTCAAACTGCTTATGGAACACCTCCGCTTTCAACTCAGTCGACGAGTTTTGTTATACGTAAGTGACAAAGGTCAACTCTTTCAATTGAAGTGACGCTGAAAATTCTCTATTCAGTTACACCCTCTTGAACCAGGCAGAGATCGAGAGTTTCATGGGTTGTCGTTTCATCATAACTCCGACTCCAACTGAAAAGCAGAATAAGGTCTGGGGCCAACATGTCCTTGTGCCTCTTGCGCTTCCCAGGCCATTAAACAAGTTGGCCACGAAGATAAGGCTGCACGGATGGCTGTCCCATCTTCTCCTTTGTACGCTTTGCAATGGTACCCCTCAACCACCCCTCCAGCGAATTGTGCTACCCAACAATCTTCATCCTTTCTTCCGACTACTTGTCCACCTTCATATGGTTGGATATCCGTCCCACTGGCTCGGAGAATTTCTTCAGATGGTCGTTTTCGATACCCTCGTCACAGATATGAAGCCGTATCTTGGACTCTTGCCGATTCCTCCTTCAGCCGGACAGGACAAAACACAAAGCCCCCGTAAGGTCCACCTGAGCGCATGGCGTTTGGAGCTGGAGGCTATACTTGCGACGATCAGGCCTGCATTGCCTTTCTACCTCTCTGTCCCTAAAGAATACCCTTCTCTCAACGACATTCACACGTATCGAGCGTCTGTGATTCCTCTTGTCTTTCCTCTACATCCTTATTTCCGAGTTTTGGCCCCAATAGGGTCTCCTTTTATCAGATCTGTTGGGCTTGTATTCTACAAACCGAACCTGCGCTATGAGGCCGAAGATCTTGTAAAGGAAATTCCAAATATACTGGAAGGAAGCCTGAGATTTTCAGACTTCCAGATCGTGCTGGGGGCAAGCACTGTTAACCTACCGGAAGGCGTTATCGAATGGAGAATGAGCAGGTCTTGGTATGAGTTGATGAAGAAAGATAAATGGAAGATGGTGGGTTACAGGACGGATTTGCAGATCGTTGGTGCGTTTGACGGGGTTTTGCGCCATGTTGTATTTACTCACTCCCCCTTTTAATAGTAACTGAATCGTCGGATGCCAGCAGCTGGTCACAATTGGCCGCGATGTAGGCTCCACTTTGCGGAGACAATTTGCGTCTGGCTTACTGTCTGTCCTGGTGTGCAACATCGTTTTCGAACTCACAGCTCGGCTTACCCAAACGTTTCCCATACAACATGGAAATATGAGATACAAGGAGCGCACTTTGAATGTATAATACACAGCAAGGGGACATTCGTCATTGATATATTGATAGGCTACCTCTCGAGGTTGAATGTCGCGTTCTAGCCTCTTTCTCCACTGATATACGGCGTTACATCAAAGTTATCCAATAACTAGGATGTCTCAATCGACGATCCTCTCAAATTCAAGGTAACAGGGGTCTCCGACAGGCATGACCTAGATTAAGGCATGTCAGAATCCTTGTAAGGCGAAGTCTGTTGCCTTAGCCTACCTGATGGAGGTCATTCCTATCCGGCTTGGGCAACTTTTCCAAGTGCCTTCCGTTCTTATCGACAACGTCGAAGTTGTACCCAGCAAGCATAATTGCCATAATAGCCTTCATTTCCAACTTGGCGACTCTAACTCCACTGCACGGATGCCGTCCTAGGTAAGAATCACAAACTTGAAAATATTGTTTAGAAAAGCCGTCAGAACATACCAGCACCCCATCCGAGGTACGAGAAAGTGCCCTTCTTATCTTCCTCTCGTCCAGGTCCGAACCGCGCAGGATCAAACTCGTGGGGTTGGGTATAAATTTCCGGGTTCAAGTGAGCATCAGCGATGGAATACGCGACAAAGTCGCCTTTATTGACGAGACCGTCCGAAATGGTAAGCTCTTCAGATACATTGCGTCGTAGAGCCGTCGCAGTGAGGATGAGGCGGATTGTTTCCCGGAGCACGGCATCGAGGACGGGCAGTTCGTCCTCCCATGCCGGAACGGGGATGGTTGCTAAACGTTTATACAAGGGCTCGCTTGAGAGAGAGCTAGTGTGCCTTTCAATGAACATGGCGACCTCAGCCTTGACTTTGGCTTTCCATTGGGGATAAGAAGCCAGGAAAACGAGGGCCCAGCACGCTGGATAACACTCAGCGTCGTTATTATGGAAGTCTCAGTCAACGCACAATTAATTCCAGTATTGATAACCCCAGCAAAAATAAAAGTTAAGATGAACTGAAAAGACACATAAGCGATCTGAACAAGGAGAGATCAGATAACAAACCTGGACGATATTCTCAGAAGACAACCCTTGGGTAATCAAAATATCGATAGCGTCGGAAGTTGGCACGTCTGCTGCTCGTCTCTTCTCGACGTAGCCATAAAGTGTCGTAAAGAGCTCTTTAGTGGCTGCGTCCTTTTTCCTTTTAGCAGGGCTGGGAAACCAGGGCAGAAGAAGGGCAAGAGGCGTTGCGCTCTTTTCCAAAGTCCAGTACTGGTTTTGAATTCTATCCATGGCTTGCAGGTCGTTAGCGAGTTCACCGCAGGAAGCCATCCTCACAGTCATTTGGAACACGAGCTAACACAAAGACCAATGAGTCAGACTTTGATCAAAGCAGAAAGTTGGGCAACTTACGTCGTAAACGTTTCTGAATGGATCAAATCTACCTTTCTTTCCCCAACGCTCCGTACGACTATTGATATCGCTTAGGAACGACGGGAGAACTTCAAAAATGTTAGTGCATTCGGAAAGACGCGGATGTCGCCTCTTCGATGGATGAACTCACCATCGGATAGCATGTTCTTGCTCAATAATGCCACAACCTGTTTGTTAAACCAAGAAACATCCCCAGAAACCGTCTGAACTGAAATATCTCTTAATCGTGGAGCCTAGGAAGTAATTAGAATGCTTCGCATGCGATAAGGTTGAGATTGTCCGTACGGCGCCCATAAATAACTTATAACCTTCGAGAAAATCCAAGTTCTTAGTATCGAAAAAGGTCTTTCGAGCCTCTTCGCCGCGCAGAGCCACAATCTGATGCTACATCGAAACGAGTGTAAGGACAAAATCGTGAGTAAACTAAAACATAATGACATACCTGCAGAACTTGAAATTTGAAATGGGGATCAGACGACGCTCGGAAGTTGCTCCAGAGGAAATCGTATCGTCTCGAAAAAAATGTCCACGCATTGATGATCTGCAGACCTCCAATTTGTCTGACACTGCTCCTTTTAGTCGGAGAGATACTACGATATACGACAAGAGCAAAGATCGCAAAAGCCAAAGATGTCAAGCTGGCCAGAGCGCCAAAGTTTAGACCTACGTCTTGTAGCGACATGATTACAGAAAGAGAGGATAAAGTGGCACGATATGTCTTGGGTCGCCCACTTTATTCAACGGCTGTGTTTGTTTGTTACAGGGCGCTGTTCAATCGTACGCGAGCGCATCCTGGCTTGAACGCTGAAGCAAGCCATTAGAGGATATCCGATTGGCGATGAGGGTATACAATGATAATACATACAAAATGGACAAAAATTTGACCACCTGTCAAACCACGACTAGGTTCAATACAATAGATTGGGCCGGACGGAGAGAGTCGCTGTTTAGATGTATTGATGGAATGTGGGCGACATACTGATTTGTAGGCGCCGGTAACTTGTTAACCTCCGTAATGACATATACCTCGTAAAGAATAGTCTCTTCAGAACATCTAGCATAAATGAAAGACCAAAGACAGGTGGGAAGTGGGTATTGTCTGCCATTTATTTTCACCACCAGCGACACCGACGGAGGTCAGCCCCAATTGTAGAGCCCGCTAGAAGAAACAGTGCAAGTTCACTAGCTCATAATGGCAAAATGAATCTCGCGGTTGGGATATCTTCGTTACTGACTGGTCTTTTGGAACGATACTAATCAACCAGAGCATGGATGGACTGTGCAAAGACCCGTCTGCCTAGTTGTTAGGATATCATCCAGAATCAGCCCCTAGCAGATTGTGATTCCCAGATGGATAATAATCATAATTTCTCTGCTTACCCATCTCCTTGTGAGCACGCGCCCAACACTACCGCTCCCAGCCATTTTATAATTAATTGCGGTTCAAGTCGTACCACTCCGTCAATCGAATATTAGTCTGAAGGATGACATTGAGCAAAAGGTGGGAGGCAGGGTCAGTAAGATTCTGCCCAGTAAGAAACTGTCCTGTCACAAGACCCCTGCTTTTCGTGAAATTCGGCAAATAATATGAAGCCAAAATTCAAATCCACGTACCTCTGTTGGGATCGACAAAAGGAGGGAAGAGAGTTTTGGAATTCCGTGATCATTGATGCCGTTCCTGCCGACGGTCCCGCCAAAGGCAAACAAGCAGTAGCAAACACTGAATAAACAAAACGGAAAAGGGCTCAATTTATGGACTCTGGAATTCCTCTCCTCTCATACGACGACGTACTGGCTTCAAGTCGCCGAGAGCTTGTCGAGTCATCGAAGGCTGGCAGCGACTGTCGAGCAAATAATCAGATCTCTGATGTCAGTAAAAGTTGTTCATCAAAATCTGTTTCTCCTGTTGCTCAACTCATGTATGGAAATCATGATGCCTACGCACGACCTCCTGGGTCATCGATAATACGATAACGATATGGAAAACATTAAAGTTAAACTGACCCCAGTTTTTCCTGTATCAGATACTGCGGATGAGCGAGCGTAAGGTAATGTATGATCAATGTGCACTGTCGGCTGACCCTCCTATCAATACTTTGTGCTTCTATTGTTCCCTATTCAGGCAACTGATCAAGACAGTGAAGGACGGTCAAAGGGAGGTTCGAAATCGAAGCCAGAATAACAGACCACAGCTTTTTCTACTCTTCTCTTACCGCCATCAACACCAGTTTCAATTATCTCCTCTTCTCCAATGGCTGACGAGCTCAATGAAAAGGGAAACACGGCCTACAAAGCAGGGGAGTTCTGGAAGTAAGTACATGGTCTACATTGGGTCGTCCGAATCTGACGATTTTTTTGCGGTCAGAGCACAGCAGTTCTTCGCAGAGGTGGGTCTCACAATAGGGAATAAGGGTATCCGAAATGACACTTAATTGCAGGCATCCAGCGTGAGCCCAGAGGAACCCAAGTATACTTCGAACCTCAGTGCTGCGCTCTACGAAGAGGGCAAGTATAAGGAATCTATCCAATCCATCATCCGATCTTGGCAAAAGATACAATCCAAACTTGCCGGAGAGGGTCCGAATTCTCAATCGGGATGGGACTCACTGTCTCTTAAGCTTGCCGTTCGATATGCAAAAGCAAATCTCCACCAGGCTGCTTCGGCAGGAGCCGCATTTCACTCTGAGGTCTCTCCATCGGGTACTGCTGACGCTGACGATGCGGCTCAAGACAGCGAGGAGACTGCAGCAGATATTGAGCGCTATGCGACTTCTAAGTCTGATTCGCCTTCGGATATCCGGGTCAAGGACATGGTTGATATCTGGGACCAATGGAGAGCTATTCGTTCCAAGTATTCCTCGCATACAGCCGCTGAACGCCTGACTGTCATCTCGGATGGCCAGGCTCGTTTCAGAGCCATGAAGACATATAAATGCGCCTCGTAAGTCGTCACGCTATGTATAGATGCCTAACAAAGGTTTTAACATTGCGACTGGATTTCCAGCGATCCTACACTGGAACATTACAACGTAAGAAAATTTAATCGATATGGCTTTGAACCCATACGAATGTTTTTTACAGTTCGGTCACGACAACATCCATTCGTTGTTGGATGGAATACGAGAAGGTGACGACACTCTCTCCATGAAACTTGACTTCCAGGACGAAAGAGAAAGGAAAGCGACGCTTTCTTTCCTCTTTGGTGGCTCTGGGGATGGTTCGTCTACGTTAATTGAAATTGCTTCCCAGTTAGCTGATGGGGACTTATGACCTTAGCCCGCCACGCATTTGGAACACTTCTTGATATTGGCCACAAACTTCGCAAAGATATCCTCGATGGAGTCGGTATTCCCAATGTTCATCTAACACTAGTGGACATCCATCCAGCAACTCTGGCGCGGACTCTCGTCATTTTCGAGCTGCTCCATAGGATTGCAGGAACTGAGGACGCGGATAGGCGATTGAAACTAGAAACTACTCTGTTCTACTTGTACATGTGTCTGGCAGTACCAGCTTACTGTAACGAGATGTAAGTATTTTCTCTTGATATTGATAACGAAAGCTCAATTTGAACATAGTATTATGGGCATCGCCAAAGATCTATCAGCCGCGCGGTTGACTTCTGATCATCTTCCGCGGTGGTTACACATCAGCCCAAACAGCATAGAAGGAATTGTAGAAGTTCTTGAATACTGGTCAAACCCCCTCCAGAAATCGACCAAGGTTCTCCTCGAATTACAAAACGACCAGTTCTCGGTGCCTCAGAGGACCTCCATTTGGAGCGGCCTTCAACTTGCGAACCCGACAACGCCAACCGAGTCATACCAAGACTCCAAGACCGAAGAACTTATTTATGAGCGTTTGAGGATTTTGCTCCCTCCAAAATCATTGCTTGAATTGCATCCGGCCGTAGCAAGGTTAGCTGGCACGTCGGGCAGCAACAACGGAATTAGGAATCTCGTTTCAGCCGCGAAAGACGAAGTCAATGAAAATTGGAAACCCAACCCGACGCTCTTTGTGGGTATTTTTTTTGCCGTCGCCGTCCATTCTGTCTCTGACCGAGAGTGACATTTCAGGATAAATCGTCGACCGAGCATCCGATGTTTTCTGATGTTCCAGGATATCCTGTAGTCACGATGAATCCCTTCCAGACGCTTTCAACCTTTATGGCCTTCAATAAACGCCTTGATCCGCAGGCGACACTCCCCTTCGGCAGGGTGGCGATTTCGATCGTGCTGACCTTTTTCCGAAATGTTATAAATACCATTGCGCTTCTAGGAGACCACTTGATCCTTGAGGTTGTGCAAGGTGACGTGATCTCTGGCGTTTCAAGACTTGTAGCTGGTGATTTGGGGAAGCGGCCTGACGAATTTCCTGTGACATTTACAAGAATTTGGTTGAGCAATGTTCCGTGAGTCCTTTCCTCCAAATCCTAAATATGTAGTGGATATTTTTAAGGTATTTTGAATAGCGACTATACAAATGGTCTCCTGAACAGTGCGGTCTTCGTCGTACCCCACCATCCGACTGGCTCAAACGACGCGACGGTGCCGATGACCTTGTCAAACTGTCTTTTGAATACTGCAGCATTCGGTTCAATCGACGACTTTTGTTTCAAGTAAGCAGACGAGCGTATTATTTCGTTGATACACACAATTCACATCTGCTTCGTTGATCAGTTACGCCCTCCTCCGCCAAGACGACGTGGAGAAATTCCTTGGTTGCAGCCTCGTAGTTTCAGACCAGAGTTTATTCAATTCGAAACAGGTGCTGCTTCCGATGTCGTTACCTCGACCGGTGTCAAAGCTGGCATCGAAGGCGGCCTTACACAAATGGCTGTCCCATCTACTTCTCTGCATTGTGTGCAACGGGATTCCTCTCCCGCCTCCGCGACGAGTTGACCTGCCTAACAACCTCAATGCTTTCTTCCACCTCCTTGTGCACTTGCATCGAGTCGGCTTTCCTTCGCATTGGATTGGAGAATTCGTGCAGATGGTGGTTTCTGACTGCCTGATCACTAATATGAGTCCTTACCTTGGGCGATTGCCTATTCCGAAATCGGCTGGGAATAACACCACAGCTGCACGCAAAGTCTACCTGAATGCCTGGCAAGCCGAATTGGAGCTGATCTTCGCAGTTGCTGGACCGGCGTTCCCGTTCTTTGTCGCGATTCCCAAACATTATCCTTCGCTCAGCGATATTCATACTTATCGGGCAACCGTTAAGCCGATTGAGCTCCACCGGCATCGCTTCTTCATGCACTGGGCGCCTTTGTCATCCCCATTCGTAATGACAACAGGTCTCATATTCTATAAACCAAACGAGAACTTCGGAGCAGAGTTACTTGCTCATCAAATTTCATTTATTCTCGAGGGTGACCCAGACTTCAACGCGGTACAAAAGCAGATTATGCTCGGGCTGGAACAAGTGGATTTAAGCAAGGGCGAAGTTAGATGGCGTATGAGTAAGAATTGGTTTGAGAAGATGAGGCGGGAAAAATGGGAGATGGCAGTGTATCGAACGGATTTGACCATCGCTGGTATGTGGTCCTACTTCTCTGCGCTTTTACCAACTGCTGAACGGTGTATCGTTTTGAATAGCGACCGTTCCTCTGAGTGCTGCGAATTGGGAAGAGGTGCTGTGAGGGATCCTTGCTAGTAGTTGACTCGGAGTCAAGTCCATGTAAGTTAGTAAAATTCTTATACCTTTATCCTTTTGCGTCAGTTCCACCCCCCGTCGCTGTTAAACTCGGAGAGCGACAATTTCAGCGATTTCAAGCGCAATGACCCGTGACAATGACCAATTTTTTTATGAGACTTTTCCCTGCTGAAAGGGAAGCACGGCCTACTTCTGGTTGAAAGCAAGTTTGGGTTGACAACGACAAATTCGTGTTTCGTCTCACTTTTATTATCTAGCTGGACGGTACAGAATGAATTTATATCAGAGGAAAGCTTACACTTACCTCATTTCAATTTCTTGGGGAAAGAAAAACACATCAATTGTTGTTGATCATGAATTTCTCGTCCATTTCATTCATACTATCATTAGCCCGGTGTTTATAAACTTTTAGAAATCAACCCAGATGTTCATCAATTCTGCACCGATTTCTGTAAAAATTTGACTGACAAAAAGCCTTGCTCGTTAGCTACCGGTATATGTTTTTAAATTTTTAAATAGTTGGTGTTGAGGCAGAGAAATCGGGAAAAAGAAAGGGGACTAGTGTTTATACTAGTTGTCACACTTGGGTCACACGCAATTCCACACCAAACGACGATTCCGATCATGGATATTTGAACTCCGATCGACGCCAAAGTTGTCACACTTATGTTTTTGGCGTTCTTAACCAACAGTTTTGGTCTCGGAGAATTGCAAAGTAGAAAGAGTATGATTATTTGAGAACAGGGGAAGTTTTTTGAGGAAAAACGATAGATTTTACGTTGGCTGAGCCAGATTCGGCCCATTTGCATGCTTTCATCACGATATCGTGTCCCTCACATGAAACATAAAAATAAAAAAAAATTAGAATAGTGTGCATACAGTCTATGGCTATAAGATTGCCAAAAATCAGAATTAATGAAGCTGTGGTTGTTGAGTAATAAAGCAAACAGTGTCGATTTATAAACACTAGGCCCCTTATAAACACCGGGCTCGTGATAGTAATATGCATATGACTATGCGTGGGATTTTTTGATTGCCGATTGAAATAATCGGGCCCTGGTTCAAGCCGTTTATCCTTTCGTTCTGACTCCAATGCAAACTCTATGCATCCAGCTTCTGCCCTTCAACTTCGCTGATAGGCTATAATTGCGGAATGGCTCTCCTTGCTGGCCAATTATATGCCTCATAGCACCTTTTGACTGAAATTTCTCAACTGAGTGTCACCCATCTCCCTCGACATCTCACTCTCAGTCAGTGCTTCTTTTCTGGTTATCCGACTGCCGGGAACAAGTACTGCTGGGTTTAGACGACCGCAGGATTTATCAAGATATTACAAGTCTGCGGACATGACTCTTCCGGCGCTGGTACTCGCACCGTGCAAGGTTTCGGGAATGGAACCGACTCGAACCTGTATTTGGAGAATAGCAGAGAGTATCCAAAACCAAAGCAGCGAGATTGAGTGGGAACAGCGACAGTGATATGTTGAGGAGTCCAAGAGGGACTTGAAATACGCACGGGAGTCGCCAGGCGCTTTGTGACGCCTACGTTTTCTCCACCGTCTCACCACACCCCGCTCTAAACTCCAAGTTCCGTCCACGGCAGAGTACCCATATATGCAGGCTATCACCAGCAACAGAACTACTTGGCACTTCAGTGAATTGTGTGCCGATATCAAGTTCCTTTGCCTGACTCTCTTACTCTCTCAACCAAAATGACACAATCTCGTGGTGGGATATCTAATTAACTTCACCCCACCACGTCTTCCTGCCTACTATAGTGTTCGTACCAACTCGAGCACCCGTCTGCTGCCCGCTTCGTCTTCACAGAGGTATTGGCTTAGAGCTATTTGTTCTCGCAAGAATCAGAATTGCCTACGTGGGGATGGTGGTAAAAATAGGTCGTCGTTCTCGCCACAGTCGTTTTTCGACAGTGAATCCAGCGCGGCTGGGGATGCAGCGATGATTATCGTTGGGGACTGACATTCTACGGAGTGGAGGCCAATGTGCCAGTCATAACAAACCAGTCCATTGCTGCACCTGTTTGACAGCTGAGGGATAAGCTGTCTCGCTTGTTGAACATTCCAAAAGGAAGGCAGCATGGCTAGCGCTGTATGCGCAAGCTCACAGACAGTAGCAAGAAGCCAGCATCATCAAAGCGCACCTCCGGCTGTCTGCCTGCCCTACCTCACAGGAGATTGTTAAATAAAAAGAGGCTGAAGGGTTGCACGAGCACGATCGCCCCGTAGCAGAGTTGGTCGAGGTGGACCGTCTGATAAAGTTAGCTGCGCAGTGGATGGAGGTGGCTCGATAGCCCAACGAGGGTGATCACGGTGCTCGAGATAGCGGATCTTGGACAGAAGGAATGGCGTGGCAGGTAGAGGGGCCTGGTTGAATCAGCAGTGCAGTGGACGGAGGTGGCTCAATAGCCCAACGAGGGTGATTACGGCGCTCGAGATAACGGATGTTGGACAAAAGGAATGGCGTGGCTGATAGAGGGGCTTCGATGGTGCAGTGGGCGTGTTCTAACCTTGAGCGCTTGCAGGGGTGCCACGCAGCGAGAGGCTCATGAGACTCATGAACCTCGTCAGTGCGCTTTCGTGTCGGCACGAGGGAGAGTTAACTTGCCCCCAGACTCGGAGGACTCTGCCCTGTCAGCGTCGATAAATTCAATTTTGTCACTGCACTTTTATGATGGATTTAATGGCCGAATGGCCCTGGAACCTCGTCCGAAGATTACCACTTATGCTGCAGCAATCTCTCTAGACTACACATCGCGACACCGGTACTCTACAACAAGGTTAGTGTAAACAGGACATCATAGAGAAGGGAGAGGCCACCTGGAGGCTCGAGGTTCTTTCACGTCAAAGAACCCGTCAGTCTCAGTCTCAATCGCGATTTCAATGGTAATCTACTTAGCTCGGAAGCGCTCTGCGGATGTATGGTAAGCTAATTAATCTGGCTCAGTTGCTTAAAAGGTCTAAACTGGGGTCCCCGGATTCTGCTGTACGTGCACTAAAATTCGACTTAACGACCCTGTCTTCGCCGCTGTTCCAAGTCACTGACAAGAAGATGAGTTCGACGAAAAAACTGGCTAGAAACCCATTATGGCAGACATTGCCCGAATTTCTGTCATATGAAGAACGGATTAAATTGGCTTATGCCCGAGCCAAGCTCGTCGTTCAGCATTACAGTGAGTGTGTTTGTGTTAGTAATAACTGCTCTTCACGGCTAACCCATCTCAGGATTGACTACGGAAGATCTTCAGCACCTAAGCGAACGATACTGGCGTTTTCACTCGGACCCAATTCTGTCGATGGATGCCTCCGTTGGCACTTTATTGACGATCCACTACAACCTCTGTCTCGGCACAATTGTGAGATACTTGAAGGACCGCCCGGATCTGCAGCCTATTGTTGACAAGCTTCTGTCCTTCGACTGGAAGTGAGTCCTTTGCTTATATCCCACTACTCTCTTACGTGTATACAGCGGCCAGTACTGTCTCACCGAGCTTGGGCATGGGCTCGATGTTATCAATATGGAAACTCGGGCCACCTTGCTCCCCCATGGTAGCTTTGACCTCCATACGCCCACTGACCTTGCTGCAAAGTACGACTTGGTTTCCTTCCCAAGAATTTCAGGCTCATCCTTTTCGAGGTACATGCCCCCCACTTCACCATCTGGTTACCCGTGCATTGCCGTCATACATGCACGCCTCTTTGTCAATGGCGAAAACAGAGGCCCAAAGGTTTTCTTGGCCAAGCTTCATGATGGAAAAAGGATGAATCTTGGAGTTGTCTCCAAGTCAGTTCCGTTTCTTAGTTGTTATATATCTTATGCTATTCTCAGAGTACTAGCCCCACGAGGCTCGGCGAGACCAGTGAAACACTGCCTCACTTATTTCAATCACGTACGCCTTCCTGCATGGGCCCTGCTCAGTAGCCCCGAAAAGTCGACAGTGCCTCGAGAGGACTTTTTTAACAACATCTATCGTGTCATTACGGGGACTATTTCCATGGGAGCTCTCGGGGTTTCGTCGATGTGCATTGCGTCCTACGTCGCCGCTAAATATAGTCTAAGACGTCACGTCGTTGATGCTTCCACCAAAGTTGCGAGACCAATTATCTCCTTCAGCACTCAGTACACCACCATTCTCTCAGCGATTGCCCAGTCCCTCGTTTTTAAGAGTTTCTCGGACTACTGTTACAGTCTATTCGTTAATACTGAGGACCTGACCATGAGGCATTTCATCGCAGCAGTGATGAAAACCACGGTCATGAGGACGAATCATGCCACAACGATTGAGCTTAGCGATCGATGTGGAGCCCAAGGCCTTGCAGAAGTAAATCAATTGGCCGTTCTTCATGTACGCACTTTATTCTCGCCGATTATTAAAATTTGAAACCTGTGAACAGGCGGACATGCGTGGTTTTGCGATAGCCGAGGGAGACATCCTTGTTATTTCGATCCGTAAGTAGCTGAACTAAGTCTGATCTGATTCCACTTTTCCTGATGCTCTCCAATTCCTCAAGGTTTTGCCATAGACCTTTTAAGGAAAAAAATTACTGTCCCTCCCTCCCAGTTCCCTAATGGTATCCTTGCCCAGCATGAAGGTTCCTTAATATCTTTGCTAGAAGCGTCTCTTTCCGCTGCAGCAAGCCACCGTGACCACACAGTTGATACAGCTGTATTGCCTCTCTGCCAACCACTCATTGAGGCCATTGGGGCGCGCATGGCGTATGAATCAGCGAGCGGGAAAGTGCGGGAAGATATTCTCGATTTATTTGTCGCCTGCGCTATCAGAAAAGACCCAGCATGGTATGCCATGAATGCAGGTCTGGATAGTGCAACACAGATCCAAATGCAGGTCCAGGCGGCAAAAAAGTTGCTTCCTCACATTCATATATTGTTAGAAATGCTAGAAGTTGAGCCCTATGTCGTTGCACCCATAGTCTCGGATGAGAGGTGGAATCGTTATGTTGGAATGTTGGATACATTTGGAGAAATGCCGAATCAGACGAGGTTTGGCTTTCTTGAAATTATGAGCAGCTTGATTGTTTATGAGTCCCTCTTTAACAGCAAATTGTGATAGTCCCGAACCAAGTTTTTTGAACAACTATGACCATTTTCATGTTTGGTACAGGTATAAAAGTAGCTGTGAATGAAAGAATTTGCCTAAATTCGAGAGAACTCTGCCAAAAAGCAGAATTTATGTAAAATAGTACATTCTACCATACGCAGAACTTTGTAGTCCTACATTACGTTCAGCACAGACTCTGCCCGCCGTAAAACTTTCTGCTTCCAGTAGTGAATGCTGCCATTCAATTTTGAGCAAAATAATCCAGTCCCTACCTAAAGGTCGCGGGAATCCATGCGGTCCGAACGGTCCGCCGTTTTCCGTCATCTTGACCGACTTGGACTCACTCGACACGCATTTTACCTTAAACCGTTTTGACTCTGTACGATCCTTGGCATGACCGCACTTCTCGTGATTCCATAGAAATTCAAGGAGTATCATCGGGTTGTGATCTCACATCAAGTAAACGACCTCCGCCCTTGTTTCCGCCCCTCTGAACCCTACCGTGGCGTGTTCAGCTGATGTTGGAGCAGTGAGCAGCTACCTTCACCACCCGCATGATTTCATCGCCAAGGATAATCCCCGGTTCGCAGTGCCGTCGTTAGAATGAATGTCAGAGGACATAAATTCACAGTCTGATCCCGAGCGCGAAGACGGGCCCCATTGTCACTCTTCAACATCATCCCAATATCGTCCTGAGCACAACTCGAATGCGTCGACTCGTACAAGGTGCTGCCGTGTTCATCCAGCTTATAGCTGTTTTCGGTCCTTTCGAAAATGTATATGGCGCAGAATGTACCGTGGCCCACAGCGGGGACGGTGTGACGGATGACTCTCCATCCATCCTCAAAGCCTTCGCCGACTGTGCTTCGGACTCAGTGATTACCTTCGAGCGGGCAAACTACAGTGCATATACCCCAGTTTCTTTGACAAATCTCAGTATGTTGTTTGTTCTTCGAATTCTTTCCTTGTTAATAATTTTCTCGATGGGCAGAAAACGTCACGATTCTCCTCAATGGCAACTTGAATCTGCCAAATAACATCTCGAGGGTCCAGCATGAAATCAATGTCACTCTGAACCAACCTAGCGTATGCCGTCTCAAACCGCTCGATTTTATGAGACTTATTTCCCCTTCCAGACATATGCAACCCCGTGGTTTTATATCCAGGGCACAGACGTACAATTAATTGGATCTAACGAGACGGAGTGGGGAAGGTTCAATGGCTTTGGTCAGCAGTGGTGGGACCTCGGAAATCGAGTGCGTGTTAGAGCCTTTAAATTTTTCATTTTATAACTTACACACGTGTAGATACTAAGACCACAGCTTGCAACTTTCAATGTCACCAATGGCCTGCTTCGAGGACTGAAGGTCATTAAACCCGTTGCCTGGGGCTGGAACCTTCCTGGAAAGAATCTTCGTGTTGAGAATCATTTTGTCGACGCAAAACCGGATAACGGAACTCGAGATAATACCGTTGTATGTGCGACTTACGGAAGTGTTCGCATTCACTGCTGACGTTGGCTTAATTTCACCTTACTCTGTGCAGAGCTTCCCGTTCAATACGTGAGATTTCATTAATTTCTGCATTTCACGATTAACATGATTGAACTGGTGCTTCTGTATGGTATACGTAGTGATGGTAAGGGTGAATCTTACTCGGAGATTCTGCGAGTCCTCAAAGTCATACAGGTTTGAATCTTTCTGGCCAGAACATTACGGTCGACGGGTAAAGGCCCTGTTTTCTTGTCGTCCTCTGATAATCAGCTTACCCCTCCATCTTCTTGCGCAGTTACTTTGGCCACAATGGGGACGACTGCATATCTGTTATCAATGGTGCCCGCAACATCGTCGCAATGAATGGCTATTGTGGCTTTTCTTCCCATGGTCTTTCTATCGGATCTCTGGGTCGCGGTGGTGCCGTCCAAACCGTTCAAAATGTTCTATTTAAGAACTGGACTATGGACGGTGCCGTTTATGGGGCTAGGGTAAGTCCTTGAGCGGTCGTACGGCGTCTATGTGTTGACTCAACCATCTATTGGACAGTTCAAGAGCTGGACAGGCGGTCAGGGATTTGCAGACAACGTCACCTGGGAGGACATAACGCTTGTTAACGTTTCCACTGGAATATTTATCACTCAAAAGTAAGTCACCAGATATTTTAAACCGAATGGTATACACGTTTAACCGTTCTTGCTTTTTAAGTTATTACGACCAAGTCAGTCCATTTCTTTCTATGAACCGACGCACCTCAATTAACAGATTTATCATCCAGGATAAAGGTCCTCGCCCAGACAACGTAAACAAAACAAGCACGAAGGTGTCAAACTTCCGATATAAGAACTTTAGCGGTGGGCTGACTACAAATTGGAGTAAGGCATTCAGCTTCGCCCGATGTCTCGTGCTGACGTTTTGTGCAAATAGCGGATGGGACTTGCATAACCAACCCTTGCTGGAACTATATTACTGGGATCGACGCGAACACGGGGGTGATTCTCGACCTGTATCCAGATACAGGTACGCACTCTTCGTTTGCTAGCGCTTTTAACTGTAACAAACGCCCACTTCCTCAGCTCTCAACATTTCCGCCGAAAACATCAATATCCACACACTCAGTCAAAGCAGTCCTCCATCTGTGATCTGCGATCCAGCGGCCCTTGCGTCCGGGGAGCAGGATACCTTGGGGTTCAAGTGCGCGAATGGGCCGTTCACTCCGACTCCTATCTTGCAGAAGACAAGCGCGGCGTCATCGGGGTACATGGGAGGCGTGGTTTGGCCTATTCTCATCAGCGTAGCCGTCGTTTTCCTCTCAAACTGAAACCTCTGAGACTGGTAGGAAGATGTAAAGTTCGTAGTGGTAACCTGTGAACTGCAAAATCCACCGCCCATAAATTATTATCACTATCAGTATACGTAAAAGGGTTCGGAAAGTGCAGACGGTTGTTTCTTTCTCTTGCCGTTACAAAGTATAAACTCCATTTGTTCCTCAAACGCGAGACGTGTTTTGAAGTCTTCAAAAGTTCCATGCGTGTACGAAAGTCGTCATAATATTTTTGATCATGAGCAGTAGCACTCGATTCATTTTTGTGAGGCAGCTGATTTGACAGGTCACCCCGATTTTGTGAAGTGGATGAATTCGGTGGCAGTAGGCGGACTTTGCTGTGTTCGAATATTACGCACGCACGAAGATGCTCATTTTCAACTCATTTTATTTCCTTCCACATTGTTAGCTCATAGCCATTTTTCTGTTCGAATGTCTTCACTATACACCTGTTATTCATTTCTAGAGTGGAAGATTCGCCCTTACGCAGCTAGTTTTTGAAGATCCAGATGCAACTTGAACTTTTTTTGGACATCGTCGTTCACGTCGACGTCTTGGTTTACGATACGATAGTACCCTCCGGAAACTATTCGACTCTAAAGTATGGTACTGGACTGCGACGAGTGGCCGCCTGTGGGAAGGCTCACTCTGTACCAGAGGGCGGAATGCCTTTGATTAAAATCATTAAATTCTTGCGTCTTCGTTTATTCACCCTGTTGCCGACGTACATTTTTGCTTTCGGAAGACTTCATCGCCCGACTCAAATTCACCCTGGGTACTCCAATCTGGCTTGGTGCTCTTTGGGCGTTTGGCTGACTGCTCTGCATTTCTGCTCATCTAGGATCACACCGTGGATACACTGTTGCCATCTGTCATCGTAATGTTTGGCTCGCGATAAGTAATATATCTTTCGAGAACACAATACCGGCACTCAGGCGAATGTTAAAGAGTGACGTTTGTTCTCCTTTGACACACTATGCCATCTTCATCCCTCTCCATATCATGTCCAGCGAATTTTCTCCGGGCGAAAATACAGGTCTAAAATTGAAGACGCTGGGGATGGCTTTCGCGGCAACGGCCTACGGCGCGGTGGTTTCGCTCTATGTTAGCTCTTTCTCCGCCTTGATAGGGAGGAAGGCATTATATTCCAAACGGAAACAACGATACTTACTCGCCTACATCACATTTATGCTTTTAATAAGCACGGAGACCTTGATTCAGAACATTTATACCATTGTGATTGAATTATTTCAAGATGTCGACCACCGTCCTTCCATCTATCCGATCTTGGCCCAAAACATACCCTGGTTCCTCACAATTACTATCTGGGGTGCTGATGGCTTCATGGTGAAAACTTTTATCAGAAAACTGAGTGATCTGAATTAATGATTTCACAGGTTTGGCGTTGTCTCGTTCTATACCACGACATACCGAAAACCGGTCGATTTCTTTTGATCGGTTTTCTTCTAGTTCCTTCTGTGCTATCTCTAGGTGTGTCTTACTTGTCATGCCTTGGCTCCAGTTCGGTTCTAAAGAGTCAAGTTTCCGGAATATTTCTTTTCACGCCTATGACACGAGTAGTCCAAACGGGAACGCTATTCATTCTGATATCCACGTCCACTGCCGCGAACGTTATTTTCGCTGGATTAATCGTCTTCCGACTGCTATACCATCAAAAATCTATCCGCAAAATCCTAGGCAGGACAAATCACGAAACGATTTATACACGCGTAATAGCCATCTGCATAGAGTCCTGTGCCTCTATCGTCCTGTTCGGTGTGGTGTACATCGCCGTGGCTGCTAAAACTCGTGGTGGATTTGTGATCCTCCCCATTTTGCCTCATATATGTGTGAGTGAGACGTGTTTTTTTTTCATCAGGCTTAGTTGGTGACTAAGATTGCTTGATACCTTGCTGTTGCAGGTCATATCGCCTTTGCTAATCGTATATCGAGTGGCCAAAGGAAGAGATGCAACTGTCTCATTGAACACATCGGACATTGCCAATGATCTAAGAAATATTGGGCTCACTGAAGATCTCCAATTTAATGCACCGCCTTCCCCACCCACCAGTCCGATCTCATCATAGGCAGCAATAAATTCTAGCAAATCAAGAGCCGCCTTTATGGTGTTCAATTTATATTCTAGGTCAGCTCACACATACTCATGGTCGCACATCCTTTGCCTCTTCGAATGCACCGTTTGGCCACGGGACCATCTTTTAGAGCAGGTATAAATTCAGAGCAGTCCCTTTGGCCATCATTTTCAAGACCTATACATGATATTTTAGGTGTACATTCATCGCATTGACGTTATTTCGGCTTTCAAACCCTTTCAACCAGTCACTTCCGTCTGGTGAAGAGCACCTTCGCGGAGCTATTTGGGAGGTTGTCCGTACTAAACCAAGAATCGGGTGGGCGCTCGCCCTCTTTCTCCAACTTTATATCATAGTTCAAGAGAATATGCATCATCATCACCTTAAGTATCACGACGGTGAAGAATCGACCGGGGCTGCGAGCACACGGGATCAATGTTAAAGGACGACGGGAGGGTGAGCGAGCCGACTTGCCAATGATGTCTCCCGACCCCAAAAGGGAGATATTCCAAGGAAGGATTGACCATATTCTGCGAATTACTGTCGTCGAGATCACTTTTTCTGCTTACGAACCGGAAGCCGTCGAATGTCTTTGAGTCTTGATAAATCTCGTCATCGAGATGCGTAGAATGCGCGGCAACAGCCAGGATTACGCCTGGAGGGACAACGGTGCCATCCCAGAACGTGAATGGTTTCAGAACTTTGCGGTATGTCGACGCTGTCAGGCTTTTAACAAAATGAAATGAGGAAGGGGAAATGGATATTTTTACCGGCAGCAAGCCCATTCAATCTCTGCGATTCTTTCAAGAAGCTATCGAGTTTACGCATTTCGACTGTAGCTGATTTCGTGGATCCTTCCTGTGCGAGTACGGTCTCGATTTCTTCTCGCAGAGGTTCTACGTACTTTGGGCTGGCTGCAAGGTGATACAAAGCCTGGGTGAAGCTCTGCGGAAATAAAATAATGGGGACCATCGGATGCCAATAATGCGAAAGTAAACAGACAAACCATCGCAATTGTGTAAACGGCGCCAAAATTGACAGTTAAGATATGGAAAGCAAGGTGAGTCAATTTTTCCTCATCATCACGGCCATCAATTTCTTCCATGAGCCAGGAAAGAATATCTTCCTTGAGAAAATCAAAGTTAAAAAAAATTGAAAGGAGCTATATGTATAAGGAGATTTACCGGCTTCCCTGGATAGTTTTTGCCATAGCGCTCGATATTCCTTCTACGCTCTTCCACCAAGGGTCGAAGATGATTTTTCGTACGTCTTAGGGCTTCTGGGGCATTGGCGAAAAAACGCCCAACAATTCTGCCTCGTATATGAGCATTTTAATGGTCAGATTGAATGACTGGCGCTTACGGTTTAAGCCATGGAGGACACAATCTTATGAGGGATGCAGCCTTGCCAATATCGACTGCAAACTGCCTATTAAAACCTTTGTAATCCGAATCTCGACCTATTTGTCACATATCAGCCTCAATCCCTCGTCGAAATTGAATGACGTACATAAAGGCAGCCCGACAAACATTCTGTGGGCCGTTCGGAACACAACCTCCAAGGATGTATCCAACGCGGGGATCTTCACCCATCCTGCAGTATATACGAGGATGTCGATTAGAGTCGCAGACACAAGATCATGAAGGATATACTTACCCGTCGCCATGTCATCTTGCTTATCTGCAAGGAGTTCATTAAATGCAGTAGTCACCTCATCTTGTATGTCAGGGAAGGAATCGTTCAGCTCCCTAGTAAGTTGATGCCGGATGAGTGAGACATGAAGATGGCTTCTCCGAATTTTCGGGAGTAATGTATGGAGGGCCTGGGACAAGACGCTGTGATTGGCGTCTAATTCGACTAGGAGCTACGAAGTACGATACCTCGTCGATCGCAGCTTCAAATGTAAGCACTTCTTCAGGAGACTTGATTATATCGTCGATATATCGTGGCCCGCTTACGATGATCACCCATGATCTGAAATCAGCAACTTTGAACAGGGAATTTCGTTGCTATTTTCAAACCCTGTTTGCTTCCGAAGGCAGTGAGGGAGATCGAGAGAAAACACACCCTCTTATAACCTTCTTGAAACACGCCATCGCTGTTGAATAGTAACCTCAAAGCACCGATGTACGACAAAATGGGTCCAGATGGGCCGATGGTCGGAATTGACCGCAACTACAGCCAGAGATTAGCTCTCATATCGCGTGTGAGAAAGAGCCAAGTTTGGATGGACCTCAGGTGGAAGCCTCGACCGTAAGAACAATACGCAAGTTGAGAGTAGGATGGCGAATACGCTGACCAAAAGGAAGTACGGATATTCGCCACTCATGCTGGTTTAATGATAGAAAGAAGAATTCACATTCACATTGACCCTGCGCCATCCTTCGTGGCTACCATGAGTAGATAAGCAAGGCGAAGTGGTCACAGTGATGTTTGTGGGAAAGAGGTGTCCTGTGGAATGAAATGATGCTGGCAGCAGCCATGGCTCTAAGAGTGTGGCGTGATGTATACTAGCTGATCCTGGAAAATTTTATAGGCCCCAGGTTCAAGAACACTTTTAGGTGGCTAGAGAGACAAGAATCGCAGGAGGTGAAACGGGGAGAGTTGAAGAAAACAAAATAAAGTCGAATTTGATAATCGGCTTTATAATTGGCCCGGTGCCGAATATGCCGGTATTTCAATATATTTCCCTTTTAGGAAATGGACTGCTGAGTTGAGGGCAACCGACGAGTCGACGACCTACGCCTACTTTACGCCATCGTACGTGAAATCCACGTCGTTATATCAGCCGTAATATTAGTTATTAAAAATTCCAGTGCCTTATTTTCCATGGGTGGAATTAAATTTCGCCTTGAACCCATTAGTGTATGCCACATCCCCCTTCGACGACCTATTTAAACTAATTACGGATGGACAGACGGAGCAGAGAATTAGATCTGCTGTTATAAAACTCCAATTAATGTGTCTAGACTTCCTTACAATAGCCTACAAATTTTTTCGGGTGACATGAAAGGAATTTAACGCCATTTCTCGAAGGCTCAGAAGCACCACGAATATTGCGTTGCCGGTTAAAGGATTATTACCTATGACAAGCTACAGAGTTAGCTCCAACCACTAAAGGTACTAGGCCTTTGCCCAAACTCGAACTAAATAATTTTTCTTCCAACTGCTCCGAAAGGTATTTGTTTTGTTTCCTATCTTCACGACTTATCCAAGTAGACCACATGATGACTGCTGCGACTCGACAATCGTTACCCATTCAACGAAGCTTTCCGAAGTTCCCCAGGAAGGAAAGGGAGTTCTATTCGCTTTTTCCTTCCTCGTTTTTTCGTAGGGTGTGCTAAATATATCTGATATTTTCGGGGCTGCCCAGCACTTAAATATCCAAAAAGCTGGGTGTGGTAAGAACTTATCACCGCTTACGGATCGCTGCCTATTCATTATTCAGAGTGGTTTGTTAATGGGGGTACAGACTCTGCGTGCATTTCCTACGATGTTACGGCAGTGAGATAGTGGTTGATGAGTAAATGTTTTAAAACCAGAGCTCCTTACACTGTCTTAATCACGTCATGTTGACAGAAGGAGCCGTTATCCGTTGAAGGCATGACAAGTGCGCGTGCGTGTCTGTTTGTCTGTCTGTAAGTATTCCCAGAATCCTAGTTTTTAACTGGGTATTTATTTTAACTCGTATTATTATGGATAATGCTTCTGCTTCGACCATGGCAGCCCTTTGCTGGAATAGAATTATTATTGGCTGTTGTCCATGCACTGTAGAACGGCATCAGTATCATAGGAATGGTAAAGGAACAGTCGGCGTAAGTGCCCGTCGAACACTATGATATCATGAAACTAGAGCTGTGAGGTTCTTAAATTATCATCGGCCTTTTCAGTGATGTATTTTCGTTCAAAGATCGTCGCTCCTCTCGGGCACTATGGAGGTCGTGGATTCGCAACTATCGTACGCGTTCAACATGATTCTCGACTCGCTGTCGGTCCGACAGCCGTTGAAGTTTTACGGATGTAAATTTATCGTTGGCCGGTCTTGGTAGTTTCAATGCACACCGCCGCTACGGAGGTTCTTAATGTCGCCTCGGACTAACAGGAAGCGCAACGTACGAAGATAACGGCCTGTAGAGCGAAGCCGTCTTTAATAATTTAATAATAAATGCTCGTCGTATGTTGGCTGTGCACTCCCCAACCTGACCACACGGGTCGAAATTTTTAGCGGATTTAAATGTCCTTGCTGCAGAGTTTATCGGTGTTTCTGTCTTCTCGCATATAAATACGCGTCGAGAACCTCCGCGAAGGACGGTTTGATGCTCGAGCACATTCTTTCGAAGGCAACGTGCTTGGTATGCTGGCCGAGCCGCAGAAAAAAATGGTTCAACATGGTATTATGGTCCCCGTAGATCGTCATGAACACACGCCACATCATGGCGTGAAAACCTGTGCGTATTTTTCCTCTGAGTGCTTCAGGTACCTGTGGTCTTTTGAGGTCATATTGCCAATTCTCTCAGGAGAATAACTCGGAAGATTTAAACTACAACCGCTCGTGCTGCAGGACCAAGCTAAGGGGATGGGGTCCAAGTTAATAGCGGAGCAAGTAACCAAGAAGTTCCCCACATAGTCGTTCACCCATGTCATATGTCATGTCGGGGTTGACATTATGCCCGATTCGCTGTTTAATCGGGGGGATATTTGGTCATGCGGATCCTCTTCTGCAGCCTAATGCGGAAGGCGGCATTTGCACCGTACAATGCTCCTCATCCTATCGTATAGCCGGACCAGTTCAAAATAGTCCTATCAAAGACATAAATAGCTTGAAATGCACCATGTTGATTACCAGTCAATTACTAAATGCACAGCTACTACAAGAGTCACAAGTTGGTGATTGGCGCTTTGGTATACCTCTAAATTAGTCACCTGGATTTGAAATGCGGGAGATGAGCTATAAGTATATCGATTCAACAATGATTAGACGCTCAAGATCATTGACAAATGCGATTTGTGTTCAATCACGTGATGAGAAAGAAATAAAAAAAAAACCAGTGATGATTGTTGGCAGAAGGTTTTCATTTCCAAGTCACTTCATAGTCCGAGCCAGGAGAGCCAGTATTTTGAAGCGTGAAAACTGCTCCTATGTACAAGCACCCGATGAAATGGACTAAAAAAAGCCTTACCTATGAAGACTTCCGCCTTTGTCGAAGAAATTCCAAAATACCTACCTGCCACGGTCATTGGTTATCGGCTTTACATGCTTGGGAAGCAAATCCTCTCAACGGGCTTACAAGTATGATCCTTGTTCTCGGACTTGCGTTTGCTTGCTTTCGGACTATCAGAGGAGCGACGAGATCGGGCTATTTCATCTTCTCTCAACCTTCCTGCGAAAGTTGCCCCATCTCTTAATCAATCCATCAACGGCAGACGAAAGGGTCAAATGAAGTTCTTTATGAACGTGTCCTTACCTTCCTCCGTCGAGCTTCTTGTGCTGACTTGACATACCGCGAGCCATGCCTATTTCATCTTTTGAACTGGTAAATTTGCGCTTTTATTTCCCGTCAGTCGCCTGCGGCAACCTCCAAATCCCCGCCTTCGCGACCCTTTGGGGGGTTCATTTCGTCACTCTTTTCTCGGAAGTTCACTTGTTGCGTTTAGAACGGCAATGCAGAAGGGGAGATCATTCGGTCCGTGTCGCCTTGCTCGATAGGTCACTTCCCCCATGTGAATTATCACGAGTGCTCAGGAAGGGACACAGAGGTGTCTTGGTTTGTGACAGGCTGTTCACAACTCTAATCGCCCCATGTATATTTTTGTTCGCGATATGGATATTGCCACCTGTCAAAAATTCTACGGTTCTGTTATAAAGATGCCCCTTTCCATGTCCTTGATTTCCTGTGATTCCCCCTCTTTTCTTGTGGATCTTTTTCCATGGCTCTGTTCTTTCTATCGTGGACGGAATGCGTTATTGGCTCCTTAATCTTTTTTTCTCCTTTTTTCTGCTACAAGGCGTTTACCTCTTCTCGGAGTAACCTTCCCCCAGGGCCTAGACCGATGCCGATAATAGGCAATGTTCTTCAGATACCCTCCGAGAATCAAGAAGAAGTCTTCACTGAATGGGCGGCCCAGTACGGTTCGTGTTTCGTACGATTTCCTGGACATCGACTGTACTGAACAAACCATCTAGGCGATGTCGTCCACGTCAAAGTATTCACGCAAAGAATGGTCATTTTAAACAGCCTACAAGCAGCCCAGGATTTACTCGTTAAAAGAAGCGTGATCTACTCGGATCGCCCTCGATTTGTCTTGTTGTCGGAACTGTACGTCTTACTCTATCTACGATTACGTTTATGTAACATCCTTACCATTCAGGATGGGTTGGGAGAGCGTCTACTCACCAACGATAGTAGGTTTCTCCTGGGTTTCTCTGAACACTTGGATTACTCATGACTACTCACAAAGCGGGCCCCGATTCAGAAAGCATCGTCGGTTCATTAATCAGGTTTTCAATCACCGAGCCGCTGCCGCCTTCCGCCCCCTTCAGGAAAAGGAGGCACTGCTTCTTCTAGAAAACATGGTCCAAACTCCCGAAGCCTTCGTTGACCATTTCAGACGGTAGGTGTTCTTCTTTTCCCAATGGTATTCTACTTAACGAAAGGACGATAGATACGCGGCAGCAACTATCCTGAAAATTACCTATGGCTATGACATAGTTTCTGTCGACGATCAGTTCGTCAAATTGGGTGAATGGGCCTGCACCACTTCTAAGGCAGCTGATTGACTTACTTCACCCCCCCCCCCTCTCTATAGCGGAACGTGCAGGCACTCTCACTGTGGAAGCAGGCTCGCCAGCAGCGAATTTGGTCGATTTTTTCCCCATAATGAGGTAAGGTATCTCGTTCTTCGTCTTTGCATAATTTAAGTTCTATTCAAGACATATACCCACTTGGGCGCCATTCTCAAATTTCAAAGTCAAAGCGATGGAAACTCGAAAAGCCGTTGAGGCGATGATGGATGTACCTTTTGAATGGGTAAAAACTGACATGGTTCGCTTTGCTTCTTCGAAACGATGTGGCGCAGTCTCAACTCGTCTGGCCAGAGATCAGGAGCCGCTGTTCCGTCTTACACCTCAAAGTTGCTTGACTCTCACCGAGACCCTAATGGCTGCATATCGCCTGAAGATGAGGAGGATATCAAAGGTTCAGCTGGAACGCTCCTTGCAGGTAGCATTTCGTACCCTTCTTATTCTTGTTCCTTGAAATTGACCTGGAACTTTACAGCGGCAGAAGATACAGTAAGCGTCGCGACAGTCAAAAATACAAGCGAGCTGAGCTGATTTAGCATTGGCTTGCCTTAGACCATAGCCTCGCTGCATACTTTCGTTCTGGCTATGGTTCTCTACCCGCATGAGTTCAAAAAGGCTCAAGAAGAAATTGATTCGGTGGTAGGAAAGAACCGTTTGCCCAATTTCGACGACCGGCCTTCTCTTCCCTATCTCGAATGTGTATTAAAAGAGGTCCTTCGGTGAGCGGTTGAGTCTTGCCCGCTTACCTGTGCTCGTCACTAAAACCATGAGGAAGTTGGAACCCAATGGTGCCCTTGGGATTGCCTCATCGACTGATGGAAGATGACTTCTACAGGAATTTCTATATCCCAGCAGGAACGACCGTCCTTGCGAACATATAGTAAGAGTTTCCTCAGGGGCTTGGATAACTCTGAAATGCATTCCCAGCGCAATCTTACGTGACTGCCCTGAACCAGACGCATTTCGTCCTGGACGTTATGTTGAATACGAGGGTCTTCCAGATCCATTTGGGATAGTATTCGGTTTTGGACGACGGGTGGGTAACACTTTCTCCAAGCTTTGCACCATCCATTAATTGGCGTATTTTGAAAAATAGGATATGTCCGGGTAGGCATCTGGCCGAAGTAAGCTATTGGTCGATAGCCGCGTCGCTGATAGCCACCTTCGACCTCTCGAAGGCGTTGGATGAGAACGGAAATGATGTTAATGCATCATATGACTTTTCTCATGGATTTGTACGGTAAGTTCGAAGGCTGACTGTATGATTTAATGTTCGATAGCTCCTGACTTCTGTTTTCTGACACCGCAGCCATCCTAAACCCTTCAAGTGTTCCATAACACCTCGATCGTCGAAGCTTACTAGCCTTATCGATGATGCAAGAGCACAACTAGTTTCAAATCCAACAACTCATTAAAGAACGCCGTACGTGTCCATGAGCCGAGATACCTTCGCACTCGGTTTTTTATAGCGATGTGAGTACCTTGGCTATTGCTTAGGTACTGTGCCCAGACCAAACCAGACAATGGAACTGTCCTTAATTCGTCATTATAACGTCTCAGCCAACGTCATGTTTTCCACTGTAATTTCTCCCTTCCAAACTTAGAAAGCTCCAGGGCAAATATCCGAAACATGAAGCCATATACAATTAGTTCATTTTCGACTTCGCCCTGTACTTTTTTTCATCATTATTTTCATTCGTGTATACTATGGACGATAACGAGAATCCGGCAACATTACCTCTTCCTGCTCCTGGCCAAGTCGTTCGGCAGACACGCAGCCAGACAAGTTGGACAAGTTAGGACCTGTGGTGGTGAACAGTGACGGGGTAGGTGCTCTACTTGCTCCCCCGCTAGTCAGTACTACTGACAGATCGTTGTTGGTTCTTGACCCGCTTCGATTCGTTCGCTCTCATGCGTAATATATGGACCGGGAATTCAAAATACCCGTATTTTCAACTCACAGACGCACTCTCGCGTTGAGGGCTGGTCAAAAATGGCGGATTACGAGCGAGAGAGGACGCTCAGCGTTCTATCCGCCAGAAACAAGTCAGTGAAACTCAACTGCTACATATGCTCCATACACTCGCGCGCCGCTTTCGTTCTCCCGGACCTGCCGCTTGCACTGCGTGTTTCATGTGGCGCAATGGTGGGCAAAATCATTTATTGATTCAATGAGGCATACGAGTGGTATCGTCATCGTATTCGAATTTATGGCGCTAATGTTCCCTTTTCTTTGCCGCTTCGTGATACAGGCTGCGTATGGGGAACGAAGGAAAGAAGTTTCGAGAGCGACGGGCATCTGAGGCGAGTGCGACAGGTTCCGGTTCCGGTTTACGAGAGCCTCCCGTGCCCATTTTGGAAGCGTCGGAATACTGGACGCCGCTCTGTTTCCATTTCAAAGAGGAGCCGTGAAAGGCGATTGAGAGCAAAAGAGAAAACAGCACGAAGAATTGGCTGAGTAAAGACTTCAAAAAAGACGTCGTCCACAATTGCATCTACATCTTTTTTTTGGCCCTACTGTTCGGCCGTAAGGTCACCACAATGTGTGGCGTCGGATAAGCAAATAGCTGTCTGCAATTGAGCGCCTGCTTCGTTCAGTGGTTCTTTTCCGATGAGCAGCCTTCGCGGGACACCGCTGATTGCACTCGTGGTTCTATTGACAGTGACACGCGACGGTCCTAGGCCAGTGAGCATTTTCGGCACTTGCTCTATATGCAGGAAGATGAAATTTGACCAGTGGGGATCGATCAACTTTGTGATTCATTGATATTGTGAACCGACTTTCGTGTGCGATTAACCCCTCTTTCATCCCAACGGGGTATTTCAGCACATTGGGTGACAAGCTTTGCGTGCTTTTCGCGATCCAAACGCCACTCAAGACGCCAGGAAAGGACCAAAAAACAGCACCTAGAAGCTGTATGGGAGGGTACCGCGCCCAAATCACATCTACAGTGAAAGTCAAGGTTGTTCGAATTTTGGACGTCGCCGGGAACATTTCCAGCGACCTATACGTTACACGGACGGGAAGATACTCGGTGCAAGTGTCCAGGAACGAAGCAACAAAGTGCCAGCTAAGACAGCGAAAATTTGGCGGAGAATTTCGATTTTTGCTTGAGAGCCCACTGGCACCATAAGCCCACTAGCTGCGTAATTTTCTCACAATTTCCAACCAAGAATTTGTTTTGGTGATTTTAAGGCGACCATAGTTGCAGGGGTTATTCACCTCCTGTACGAAGACTAAAGAGGAGGTAAAGATGAGGAGGGATTAGGATGAGGGCTGATGTGTCCGTGCTTATTTGGAGTTGTTATACCTGGACGCTCCAGGCAACCCGAAGTGGCCGAACTTTTGAACAACATTCAACTTTTCAAGACCCAACTATAATATCGCTCCTGGTTGTGACTCGTCGCCACAGCTGTATACCAAGCTGATTTTTTGTGAGTTTCTTTGTGCCTGTTTTATCGTCTTTTGGCAGATTCCTTCTCAAAAATCGTATAGGCAGCTAGTGGCAGAGGAGTCACGGACAACTTTTTTTTTTGTTGTGGTTTCGACTGTGACGACACTAGTGGCTATCCACCCCCATATTTCCCATTGAAAATAAGAGGAATAAAGAAGTTATAGAGAATTTTTATTTCAACCCCACTTACTTACCTAGATTTACAGCCCAGCTTTACTGAATTAAGTCTATGACTTGCGAACATACTTTGCTTAGGTTTGAACCATCTCCCCATGCTGAAATCGTAGGCTATCGAAGGCCGACAAGCCAACAGCGAACGGCTGCTGCTGCTTCTGTTACCCGCAAAAATCCAAAAAACTCGTCTGATAACGACGATCCATCCCCTTCAGCTTTTCCAGGACCTTTAATTCTGCCAAATGATGACCTTGCCTTGGACCCACGATACCCTTCTCAAAGTTTACGTTCATGGTTGCGTTTAAAAGAACGCAACGAGGTGACACCCAAAAAGAAAGTCATTTACGTGGCTGCACCTCCGGACATCGACTCTAATGTCCAATTTATGCGGTCCTGGAGCAATTCGCAGAAAATGGACAAATTGCCCAGCGTCACACCTCCACAAGCGACAGATATCATCGATTACCTTTCTGCATTTTACCATGGTTTACCAGTAAAGCCCTTCCCAGCCAAGGGGCTATGTTTCGCGAGTTGGGACGCAGGAACTTCAAAGCGCTCTAAAATTAAGATACCTCCCTACATTGGACTAAATACATCAACGGAATGTGTTGGCATCCGCGCCCGACCCTCCCCAGACGGTGTCTTCGCCGCCCAGCTCAACTTGAACGACCTACTCGACGCAGCCATCAGCATACTCCCCAAAGACGCCTATGCACTTGTCCTGCTCGTCGAGCACGATCTCTTCGAAGACGACGAGGACGTCTTCGTCTGTGGACGGGCGTATGGTGGCAGCCGTGTTGCTGTCATTTCAACTGCCCGCTACCATCCCAACCTCGATCGCACAGCGAATGTCGAGCGGGAGCACGCATGGCCAGCATCACATTGTACATCCTACATGCAGGCCTGTCTTGATGAGTCGTCTACACGTCCCAAAAAGAAGGCGAAACTACAAGAAAACGCGTCACCGCAGACGCCTGCCAATGAGCTTGTTTCTCCGATACAGGCTGCCATCTCTGCACACAAGGCACTGCCCACACCAGAGTCCCCTACAGAGCTATGCGGTTTGTGGCTCGGACGCGTCTGTCGCACAGTAAGCCACGAGCTAGGTCCCTGTTTCGGCATAGACCACTGTGTCTACTATGCCTGTTCCATGCAAGGTAGCTCCTCCCTCGCCGAGGACGCCAGACAGCCTCCGTATTTGTGCCCAGTTGATTTAGCGAAGGTTTTGCATGCGACGGGGGCCAGCGCAGACGCACGCTATCGAGTCCTGCTGGCGTTCTGTGACCAACATGCGGATGTCCATTTGTTCGCCGCTTTTGCAGCATGGATTCGTGCTCATAATCAGGTCTGAAAATACTTACACTGTTATACCTCCTTCCTTAAAATACACCCGAATATCTAATTAGGGAAGACTGATATTATACCTGTTTGTGTGCGCACTGTATGCAGTTTTTCAAGACCAACCTTTCCAAGATCCGTATCCGGTTGCTAACCATTTCCTCGATAGACCTCCAGTTGTCCTTTCTTTTGCGCTCCATAGCCGCACGACTCGATTCCTCCTATGCAAGCTTGTGATCCTTTAACCTTTTCTCGTATTCGACCTGCTCCTCCAGTTGCCAACGCCCATCCTCTCTTCGTGGAATTTCGATTGCTGTTGTTAAAAGGCCTCCACGCCGTTGCGTCTACTGACCACATTGACAGCATGCGTGCTGCGGTTTTTCCATAGATCATAGCTGTTGTTCTTTCGCCATTTCATCTTTCGCCAAGTTGTCGAAACCCGACTCTTTCGTACCATCTTGCTTCCTTGAAGTCTCTTTTCCTGTTTCTTCAAAAAACAATTGCTGCACCACCGCCATGTCGTCCGCGCTCTCCGATGGATCCAAGTGGGGAGTTGAGTTCTCCGCCTCCTTCTCCAACACCTTCCTCGTCTGGTCGCCTACCCGTTGCTTCTCCCTTGCTGCTTCTTCCTCCTGCCTCGTATTCGTCTCCTCCTCAATATATGCTTCCGACCTGAGCTTCTCCTCTTTCCACCCCCGACCCGTCTCGATCTCGGCCATGTCCTCTTTCAATAGCACCGCGTCTCTTCTGAACTTCGAGATCTCTTCGTCATGAGTCCTAGTCGCACGATCCAACCTCGCCTCGACCTCCTTCAACCTTTCCTCCGTCTGCCGAGCATGAGCAGCACTTTCGTCCGCTTTCCTCTTAGCCTCTGCAGAAGCTTTTTCTGCGATGAGAACCATCTCTCGACATTTCCTGCCCATCTCATTCAGCTTTTCTTGGTACAACGCCTTGAGCGTCTTTTCGATGCCGTCCACTTGGCGCCTGTGTGCTGCCTGCATTTCGCTTTTTGTACGAAGTAGCAAGTTGTCCCATTCGATTTGCTTCAGCGTGAGCCGGCTGGTGTAAGCGCTTTGCATACGGTTCTCGACTTCGGACACTTTTACACGTATATCCTCTTTGGCAGACGCCAACTCTGCTTGCAGGAGAGACAACTCTGTCGGGGGGCTTTCCATCGCCTTCGATTGGGCCTCTTGTTGCAGAACGCGTCCGAAGAGTCTAATAAGGGCATCGGCGCCATTCTCGATGGGCTGGAATGGGAGCTGGGGAGCCTCTTTAACAGCAAGGCGGATCTGTTTATCCTTATATTTGGGAGCTGTGAGCAATAGGTTAGTTCCGACATAAGATTGCTGGGAATTTAGGGCCGTGCCTAGAGAGACACCAGTGTTATGAGCGTGGTCTAGAGATGTGGACGCTCTCGAATCATGGTGCAGGCTCTGCGATTGTCGGCGTCGGCGTTGATGCAGAGCAGATGGATATTTTTGAGGGTATTGTGTTGCCGATTGACTGTGATATACAGAAGGGGCTGAAGATTGGGATTTTTCGTGTTCAAAGTTCGCTGGCTGTGGGTTCGTGCGCGAGGTCGAGTTTGTGGGTTTAGCTGGTTTTGGTCCTTTGAATTCGATTTCTCTGAAGGACACCGTGGTTGTTATGGGGGCTGACGAAATCTCAGGTTCTGCTGAAGCAGGAGGCTTGGTGGCGGGGGCAAGGCTCAAAGCGGTGAGGGGTCCTTCGGATACTCCAGAGAAGGAAGTCATCTCTCGAGAAAGTACAGTTTTGGCACGCGTCATCACAGGACTAGTACTAGGTAGGGTACTTGCACCAGATCGCCGTCGTCGTTTCTGAGGGACAGGAGGTTCAGGAGCCCCCACTGCCGCTGTGTCCCTTTTCTTGCGCATCCTAGAGATCGATTTCGCGTCTATACAGGTTTTCCCTCAAGGCGAGGGAGGCAGGGGCAATATAAATGGCGATGATGAGTCGACAGTGCAGACGCGGAGTTTCGCCTCGTTGTCAAGTCCCCCTCAGTGGCTGACAAGAGGAAAATGTGATAGAGTTGATAATGTGAGTTGCTGTAGCCGCACACGGAAATTCGCACCAGGTTTTCGTGAATTGCGCTCTGGACTGGGTCCACCCAAGTGGTGGCTGCCCTCCACTGAGCGCTGAGAATCAAGTCCACCAATTGGTGAGCGCGAGAAATTTCTTGGACGGATCATGGGATTGAAACTCGGATCAAAAATGCATTTTTTTGGACGCGAAACTTCCAGGGGCAAATGCAGATATCGGGTAGCCTAACGGTATGTTACATGAGTCTCAGTAAATAGCACAACTCCGTATTTGAGTTATACAGCCATAATATGTGTTCATTGCCTATCCTTCTCCCAAGGAGGGATCATTTTTTCAACCTTCTGAATGACCAATTCTGTCCGTTCATTGCGATCGCCGTGAACCATCCAGGATGCCTTCATAAGGAGAATATAGTACAGGAGCATCCATAAAATAAACGCTCACTCACCTCCCATGAAATATTGTTTATAGACAGCCGCCGAAGCGATGGTTGACCTTCGCGCATGATGTTAGTTATGACTGAGCCATCTACTTGGTACCTGCGCGGGACAATGCAAATTTCAAATGAAGCAGTATAAAGACGCCTCAAACATGATAGCTTGGCGCAAAATACTGTCTGAAGGGTACACAACATAACATCCGATACGGTGCATCAGTACAAAAGAGTGAGAGAAGAGGGAAGCGACCGACCAAACCACTTTCGCCCATTTGCAAAGCGATTTCTTCCAGCTCTGTGCAACTCGTGAAGATATCTTTCAACCTTTCCACGCAAATAAACGTCGTTGAAAGGTCTAAATAGCGCAAGCGTGTCGCCTGCTTTTGGGCGATGTGGGCTGCTAGAGAGTTGTGCGATAGGTACATCGGCACGTATTCCCCATCGCAGAGCAATGTCAATTCTTGAAGCTCAGTTGAGCCAGAAATAATTCTTCGAACCCACTTATCAAACTCGTCTACTTCCTTCCTAGTATGATGCGGGGCGTAGGTCGCAGTGAACGAACGCAAACGAAGTAGTTTCGGTAGTCTTTGAGGAGGCTTTAATTGCTGGTCGAACGGCGCAGAGAGAATTGAGATTCTTGAACTGAAAAAAAAAATGAATGTGTTTGTACGCACCCAATAGTACCTCAGATTTAAATGCCTTAATTTCGTTATTTTGCCCAGAAATGTGAAGACGTCACTGTCTGTCAGGGAGTACGACAACCCCAGTGTAAATGCTTGTACTGAGGTTTCAACGTAAGGAAGAAGGGACTTCAGGACTCCAGGGGTCACAGAACCGCAATTTCCCTAAAGAAGTAGCCGTCCAAGTCTCATATCAACCTCAGCGTAAGGAGCTTTCGGAGAAAGTGTCCCCACCTTCAAGTGTAATTCTACTAACGTTGCCTGGAGTCTTTCAAGCCATTTTGGAAGAAGTTGTAGGATTGCTCTTCCAGGATGGTATATAGTCAATTCCCTGAGACCAGTCAGTTCGACAATCACAGGCGCCCGCACATCGTCCGCACACGACGTGTTTACTGTAAGCTCCACCAATGAGGGGAGTATGCAGAATGGGTAAACTTCGGTCGAACATGTTTTCATGATATGTAACCGGCGTAAATCGTACAGAAACCAGATTCAAAAATATCGCCAGAGCCTTAGATATTCTCTCTGGCAAAGTATTTCTGGGTGGGGGTCGTGGAGAAATATATCCTATATTAATAACAAGGCGAGATCGTCAGTGCAGATTAATTGAGACGGTCAGTGAGACGGTGGTTTGAAGGGGTTCAGAATAAATCCCAAGAAGATGCACCCATTCAAGAAATAGAACGCGGACATTGGACATACCGCTGACTTCGAGCATAAGCACGTACTGCAGATTTCGAGAAAGAGAAGCAGAAGCGAAGTTGGAAGACTCCTGATAAAATGTCACATACCAAGGATAGCAGAGAAGAAGAAGAGCCAAATTAATAGGATATTGACAGCATGGTCAGAAGAGGGGCGGCCAATTATAAGACGAAGAGACAGGCAGGTTAAATTGCATCAAAATCAAATCAACGCCGCATCGAAATCTAGCTCACCGGAATGGCACCAACATCTCTGAGATTGAGGCCTGGTTTGAAAGGAGGAGATAGAACTACTTTACGGTACAACATTCTCGATGCAGCCCGATTGAATTCCCAGTTGACGAGCGCGCAGTGGGCCAGCAGGCCAAAATCCTCGTGGCACAACTCCATCACGCAAGCGATGAGGTCGTACACTAACTTAGAAGCCATTTCGATCGCTTGAATCCAGAATGTGCACTTCGGTGTTATCAATACGGACGAGTAAGTCCTGAATTATAGGCAGAGGATAGAAACGTGGATGTGGATGAATGTAACCCGTATCGCGTATCGCGTTCGCGTCAATGGACTCTGTACACGTGAAGTACACGTGAACTGTCCTCCAGTCGAGCGACAATCGAGCGACCTCGCATTCCCTTTTGCCCAATTCACTCTCCAGGAGACTGTTTCTGTATCGAAGCTCTTACCTTCTCAGCCGTCATCGTAAGTGCTTGAAATTTATGCCTATTATAATCTATTTTTTTGCTGACTTTCACTAATTTTTCCAGTCTGTTCATTGTGGTCGAACTTTCGGTAAATCGTGGAGATGCCTTGCCTTTTCTGCGGAAACACGGAAGCTCTTGGTATCTTCAAACCGTATCATCCCTGTGAGCTATTAGACGGCGGGCCCTGTGAACCGTGCCAACTGGTCCAAGAGCTGGAACCTCAGATCGCACAGGCAAAGGATGTTCTCCACAAACTGCTCATTCGCCATCGCGAATTGCGAACAAAGATAAACCATTCCCATAATCCCATAATTCAGCAACTACCTACCGAGATTGTGGCTCGCATTTTCGAGATATCAGTGCCTGAACGACCCCCCGATGTGTCTTCCCGAAACTTATCAAAGAACGAGATATGCGCACCCTTAATACTAGGATCAGTGTGTCAAGTCTGGCGTCAAATAGCCTTTTCAACACCTCGGATCTGGACGTATATTTCCATCTATCTTGAGAACAGGCCTCCATCTGTCACTGCACCACCTGTTTTTTTTTACCAACTTGCACAGGAATGGCTTGACCGCACCGGCAAGCTTCCGTTGTCGGTCTACATCTATGCAGATCACTATATCGAAAAATCAAGTATAAAGCCTGTAATGCACATTTTAAATCAATATTCAAGCCGCTGGAAACACATAGAACTTTTCGTTCCTCGAAATTTCGTGTCGCTTCTTGCAGGGGATTCAAGCAGAACTTTCATTCTGCAAAGCCTACGATTGCGATGTCAAGACGACTCTGAAGACGCAGACTATGATGAGGGCTACTTTTCCCTCGACGACGAGGTTAAACCCAGTCCAACTCTCATCTCGTTGGAGGACTGGCCCATCTGGGACATTGAAATTGAATGGAACTACGTAACTCACGTCAACCTTACACACCCACAAATTTCGGAGTGCACTGAAGTCCTTCGTCGAGCCACAAAACTGACAAGTCTCAAATTTAAAGATCCCAACTTTTTCCAAGAGCATGCTTATGCTTCGCCAACCACACCCATCTACCGTCCTTTGCTCCGCGAACTCTATGTCGACTTCAATGGCTCCGGCATGGACACAGACAAAAATGCCTATTTTATCAACAGTTTTACTCTTCCAGGACTCGAAACTCTCTTACTCTCCATTAGCTGGCGCACGACACCAACAGATGATATTGTCCGCCTGCTCAAGCGTTCAGAGTGTATTTTATCGACCCTTATCATCGAAAAGGGGACCACAGCTGTAGCTGAAATGCTGCCTGTCTTGCAAGCAACCCCCTCCATCCGTAATATGAAGTTTTCTATGCTATCAGATTCAAGCTTTTCCAGCGCTTTGGCCCTCGAAATACCGTCATTAACAGCCAGCGATATAGCAGCGGGAGCTGCCCACATGATCCATCCTGTGCTCGAAACCCTTAGCTTTAGTGCTCACTACAACTTAGGCACCCCATTCCCTTGGAGGCTTGTGCCGCAGATATTCGGACCTCCTCGTGATATTCAGAGACAACTGTTGAGGAAACTTGATATTTCTTTCATGCATAACTTAGCGGAATTGAGACCATCCGACTATATTGATGAAGAGTCGATACACCGGTTTCTTGAACTCCAAAAAGCCGGTATCGCGTTGAATATTAAGATGCTTTACGAACTGCGCAACGGGGGTCATGAAGAACAAGACTTCCTCAAGTTATCCATCGAGCATCACAAGAAAGGTCATGAAATTAACTTATCCTCCGACCCCCCATTGTAATACCTCATATCCAGTTAAACATGTACAAAAGTAGTGAGAGAATAAAATGTATCCCAAAGCCTACAATTCAGAGTACAATTGGATTTACGGACATGACTGGTTGATGAGCCAACCTCAATTATTAGGGGAAAGGTATGTGCTAAGCCAGCTTCGACTCTTATATGGTTCACTTCGTAGGTAAGCGGACACTTTGAGGGTTTCGAAAGACATCTGTCGGATCATACTTCGCTTTGATTTGTTGTAGTCTTGGGTAATTGGGGCCCCAATAGGCCAGCTGCCCGTCTGGAAGGTATTTACTGGAAAGGTAGTTGAATTAGAAGGGTCTGAGCTCAATATTCTGACAAGGTTTCTCACTCAACGTAACCAGCATACGCTCCAAGATCCACGCCAGGCAAAGCTTTTCTGACAGTAGAATTGATGCCGTCTAAGAATCCTCGTGTCGTCTTGCTGATTTTTCCAACGCTGATAGCATAGCTCTGGAGATAGAACTAAAAAGGATCAGTTATGGTTCATAGGAAGCCTATTAGAAAGAGAAAAAGGACTAACGAGTGTATCACGATGGGCGTAAGCGGATGAGTCAATAGCAACGTCATTCGTAGCGCCGCCCTCAAGATCAAATATCACAAACCAAAGCTGAGAAAATATAAGATTAATGGCAGTTTTCGACGACATGACATACATCATACCAGTGTCCCTTTGTTAGATTTATGAATAAACTTGAACAAGGAGTCTAGACCGGCATCAGGGATGAGTGTATCAGCTCTGAATGCCAAACTCTTCGAATAAAACGCAGCTGGCTGGGGAAGAACGTTTGATGTCAAGAGCGAGATATGGAAAGAAGAAAAGGCTGCCCACAATGCCGCCAACCAGGTTGATAGAAGTTTGCTGAGCCCAATTGAGCACGCTGCTGACCCAGTTCTCGAAGAAATCGATTTTAACGACACATCCACCACCGAGTCGGTCTTCGAGTTTCAAGGTGTCGAATTCAGCACGAGACCCGAAGTAGGTTCCTGAGACGTCGATAAGTATTGCATGTTCCAAATTTGCAGCATTCAAGACGGAAAAGGGGGGGCAAGATAAAGAATACCTGTAATGACGAGACCAACGGGTGTTATCATAAGCTGGCTTGCAAACTTGCGATCAAGGTTTGGCTGCGAGATTATAGACTGCCATTTGGAAAATGTCTCTGCAAGAGCACGATAGCCACCGATTCTACACGTAACATGAGTTTGAGCAATCCTGGTTGAAAGGCTGAAACTTACTCGAAGGTATAGGAATATTGAACGGTTGAAGTGGGTTCCGGGTGCGTTTGGAACACAAATTCGGTGACGATGCCAAAGGACGCCGCAGCACCACGGATAGCCTGTAGATCATGTAGGTATAATCACTGGATATACGCTGCAAGCGCATGACATACGAAGTATAAATCGGGTTCTTGAGTTTCATTCGCCCGGGTGATAGATCCATCGGCAAGGACAACTTCAACTTCTCGTATGTGGTCAAGGCAAGATCCCCACTGACGCGAAATTGGGCCTAAACCGCCAATTGTGGCGTGTCCTAGAGATTATAAGACCATCTGAAGTCAGGTTTATGAATAGAGAGCGTCAGAGTGATAGTGCCCGTACCTCCAATTCCAACCTGAGGGCATGTACCATGAGCAATCGCACGCCCTCCAGCACTATGCATTCTCCTCGTTATGTCACCCAACAAGGTCCCACCGCCCACAGTGGCCTTCCAAGTTGTCTGGTCCATTTCGAATTTCTGGAAATTAGCCAAATCGATGACCAATGCCCCATCGTCACCTCCGAGGGAATAATTAGCGAAACTGTGCCCTCCGCTTCTTGCTTGCACTTTCACGCCTGCTTTGACGGCGCACTTGACCGCGGCGGAGACTTCTTCAGTTGTGCGAGGGCGGACGAGAGCTGCAGGGCGGACAAGATAGTCAAGGTTGTACGCCTTCACCTTGGCAAAGTAGTCGATGTCTTGCGGGAAGGTGATGAGGCTAGAGTCGGTGAAGGCCTCCCTTAGCGAGGTTTGAAGGAGAGATCCAGGCCGAGATTGCGGAGAGAGACGGGACGGCAATATGCCCATGACTTGTATGAAATGAGGGTGTGGTTGGAGTGCGAGATGTGAGTATTCAGGTAACGGGCTGGAAAGCGTCCAAGATTATGGTCAAATGTTGAGGCACTATTTCAAGGAGGTCCCCTTTTCGACTATTGCGGTATTAATAGTTGCACCTATCCAGGGACACTTTTGAAAGAACTTGGCTCAACGTAATTAATCCGCCGAGAGCCTTGAGCAATGCATTTGCAAAGAGCCCGCAGGTCAGCTGCTATACAGAGCATCGGCTATGTTGTTAGGGTGAACTATTGGTTCTGAGCGAAATGTGAAAAAAATGAATAAAAGATAGAAATAAAGAACAAACGAACGTGGATAAAATCTCAAGTGACATCTCCACTCTCTTTCGTGAAGCCTTGCTCAAAATGTCGACGCTCCGCACGCCCCTTTATTTGACTGAAGCGCGCCACAGGTACGCACACGTTGTCCACGTTGTCCAGGAAGTCTATGACTCTGACAAGAATTTGAAAGAGCCCATGCTCGGCGGATTATGGGCTGTTAAGGTGCCCTCAAGAATACGAGACTCTTGATCGAAAACCTCTTCGAATCCTATGGCGAAATCCAATGATGATGGCAAGTTGAAATTTGAAAGTCAATTTTTGCCATGGCGGGATGAGGTAAGCAGTCCGTCACGTGCTTTTTATACGAAGGTAGGGCGAAGTCCAAGCGAAGTCTTCATCGAAACTTCATCAAGGCATTGCGAGAAATAACCTTGTTATTAAAAATTATATAATTGCGATGAGCGAGGCAGCCGTTTACCAAGTCCATGCGATTTCAACGGACTTCGCTATCATATTCCACTCATCAGTAAAAATCCTTGGAAGAACGAATTTGTGCCTACAATATAGGTGAGCTATATTCAACACCGTGACCTGACAGTCCCGCATATCCCGGCTGTTATTCAGAAGGCAGTGTTTTGACACGGGGGATGTGGCCAGGTACCACCCACCAAATACCAGGTACAAGTCACCTAGTAATTGGGCGTCATACCATGCGCGGGTTACAGAGTCAGCGTCTTTGCACACTGCGGACGAGGAATGGGCCAAAATAGGAACCGCAATTATAGGAGTAACAAAAAACTCTCTGCGCAAGAGTTACTGCCGATGAAAAACGAGGAGAAAATTACCAAAGATCTTCAGAAGATGTTCCAGCGACAACGCCTTGTTTTAGGTAAATAAAAAATTTCCCGGAACTGCAAATGCACGTGTGTTCTAGTGCTGCAGTCGACGGATAGTGCTATTCATATACGCCTACAAAATCGAAGGAGTCAGAGGTCGCCGGCTGATACGGAAAAACAAAAAATAAACGTTGAGAAACAATTAACTGATAACGGGCCGCACAGCCGGGATGGGCGCTTATTTTGTGGCGGAGTCCAACCAGCCCTAATACTGACCGGCATTACATCCAAGCGTTGTCGCGCTTGCGAATTAGTGAGGGGATCCCATAAATGATAGCCAGATAATCGGGTGTGGACCCATCATATGCCATAACATGATGCCTCGCTGGTAACTTCCAAAATGACATCCAAGGATGACCAATCTCTTTCGCACACGTTTCTCGGTTATCATGATAGTGGACACTTACCCTCTGTATTCCCACCTTGTCCTTTCCTCTGGTTTCTTAGCTGGACAGTTAGTATGTCCCGCCCAACACATCTGAGTCTCGTCGAGCTTGATACCCTTGATCGCCTATCCGTGTCAGATGAAGGGTCATTTTGGAGCTTTGAGGATGTCGACGAATCGCTGCCAGTAATTGCTCCGCCCTCCAGGCCTCAGCTACAACCAAGGGCACTATCAAGACCGAATGTTCTTCGAAAAACCAACATTCCTCAATCGTCCGATGAGACATGGGCGAAGTGCGCGGTGCGGCTCACTCGGCGCCATGAGTCTCTGTCCGTCTATGGAGTGTACAGCTGACTTTCGCGTATTAGATCTGCAAAATAAGAATGGTACTTGTTTACAAGGAAGGACAACAAGTCCGTCTAACCTGCTGCAACACTTGCGCTCAGAAATACAGCGCAACTTCCAGCATCCCGTCTATTCCTGAGCAGTCAGCAGTTAACCCATCATCATCGTCAACCTCAGTGCCTATGGCTGTCACTCACCGGCAGCCGAGACCGATGCCTTCATCGAGAAACCTTCTCCGAAAACCCAGTAGTAACTTGAGGCCAATCCTTTCTCCCAATCCTAACAATCCCCGCTATTCCACATATGGTTCCTCTACCCAGAGTCTTGCCCAGCCAACAGTACCAGTGCTGTGCGTTGTGAGTTTGTCACCACCTTGTCCACTTCGTGCTATTTTAGATCACTCAAGTCCCCCAGATCTGTCACGTCAAGCCATGTCAGTATAATGAACATGTTACATGTAGCCTGACATGCGCCGAAAAGTTGTTCAAAGGTGGAGCCAATCCAAGGGACTGCGATGTGAGTTTTATTCTCGACTTCGAAGAATTCTCACCAGATTCGATGCATATGGCCTTGTTCAGTACTGTCATCAGCTTCCCAAACTTCCAGGTTACAATCAATGCAGTAATGCCTGTTGGAAAAACGCAAAATCAGCCTGCCTCCTTTGCAAGAGCCGACCTAGATATAAGCATTACCACTTGTGCGGAAAAACTTGCAGAGATATCGCAACCAAGTCGGCACCGCTTCTTCTTGAAGCGCCGTCAGGACATGAGGCACACGAAAAGGGTATGCTTCCCGGTAAAGCTGTGCTAATTATCAGGCTACTAACCTGTGTGCATTTCAATAGCTAAAACGTTGTTTAAGAACGCATGGCAAGACGCAAGCCGCTGCCCGGAAATCAAGAATATATACAAGATCATTGAGAGTGAAAAGCTTTTCAGGACATATGATCAATACAAGTCAGTTTCTTTCTCTCATTATGTGACGCTTATTGACAGTATAAATTTCGCATGCAACAGAAGGCGCATAGGCAACGAGGTCTTCCTGTACCATGGAACTACGCGAACATGTACGCTCGGATCACCAGGAAACACTGAATTGTGCCAAAATCGTACTTGCAAACTCTGTTCTATATTGCGCTCTTCTTTCAAAACAAGCGTTGCGCGTAATGGAGCGTAAGTTTTCTCCATAGAATTTTCAATACATACATACCTCGATTAATACACCTTCATTGGTAGCTTTGGTCGAGGAATCTATGCCTCTTCTGCTTCAAACAGGTAGAACTTCATGGCACTGCAATGTCTACTCAGTGGTCCGAGTCGCTTACCGTGATACAGAGCTTTTAGCTTCACCGCCATTGACAAAAACACTATGAATGGCACTGAGGGCGGTGCCTTGCTTGTAGCAAAGGTCGTTCTGGGCCAAAGTCGCCAGGTTACAGCGTTCGGGGAAGTTACTTCGTGTCCCAAAAACTTCAATTCGGTGCGTAAGTCAACTCATCCCAACTAGCAAGATTACGACACGCTTCAAGGTAGTTTATGACCGTCAAAACGGAGCACTGAATGAATCCATTGTTTATACCGATGATGCTATCCGACCTATTTTTTTACTTATTTTCTGACGAAATGTACACCGCAAAGATCACACAAAGAGTTGCGACGCGACGCGTCAGTTGATCACGTGCTTTTTGCCTTGAATTCTAATCTAATCTAAGACGAGAATGTATTACATTTTGTAAAGAACCTTCATGTCTTTGAATTCGGGGAAGCTTCAAGTTTTAGACTTCTTACTTTGCGATTGAAAACTGTTGAGAGATCTCCAAAAAATGTCCAACGATACGAAGAGTACGTGCTGCCAGTCGTCTTCCGCCTTCGTCTGTTCCACTTACAAGTGCGTTTTTCTCTTTTTAAGTCATTTCTTTGAGCGAAACGGAACTTACTGCTCTCAAATTTCTTGGTCCTGGTAAGTAGCACCTGCAGCTTTCAATTTTCGCATGCGTAGCCCTCACCTATTGTTTCACCGGACCCAGACGCTGCTCAGGGGGTTGTCGACCTCATCGTATCCACCCGGAATCTTGCTCGTTATCTCGGATGTCCGTGTCTTCGTCTTGACATTTTTTTTTTTTGTTTCTATTGACTTACCTAATTTCGTCTTTAGGGATTACCGTATCCCATGTCGGAATCCTCGACGCCCAGCTCAAGTACCACCCAAATCACCCTGCACCCCAAACGTCGCTCGCATCCAGCGACTTTACGCTCCCCTCCCAGGCATCCAACTCCGCTGTCGGTGATGCCAACTACATCTCACCCTTCGAGCGTACCTACTTCTACAACGGCGTCTCCGACGATCCGCCTCTTCTTTTCCAGCGTTCTGATCTCATCCAGCGTCCTTTCCCCATTCCCGAAGAGAGGCCTACCAGAAGGTTTTCCACCACTCCGGTGAAGACGGCACACACCGCCAACCACCCCAACCTAAAGAACAAGCTTTGGAAGGAGTCCGTCGCTCCGGCTATTATGGCCCTGTGCAAGGATCCTGGCCGGGGCATCCACATCTCGACGATGCTGCCTGTGCGTTTTTCAACCCTTGATGAGGACGGCAAGGATGTGTTCGACGACCACATTGTACTCTGGATCTCCGTGCATCCTGACACCACCAAGGAGACCGCCTGCCGCGACGCCAACCCCGCCATCCTCGACGTCTTTTCTCAATACGGGATCCACGACGTTGCGGTGCACTGGATCGAAGGCGCAATGCAGCCGCTCGCCGGTCCGCCTGCGATGATGCCAGTCGCGAGAGACACCGACCCGACGCACTGGATCCGCCGCGCTCTTATGCCCGTCCTCGGCGTCCCCGTCGCTCCGCAGGAGCATTACAGGGCAGACACCGACTCACAAGGTACACTCGGGCTCTTCTTCCACCGCGGCAAGGACCGGGATGGCGAGCAGAGCAAGGAGGTCATGGCACTCACCTCCAAGCACGTCGTGTCCAAGCAGACCAACAAGGACTACGAGTTCGGTCGCCCCGGTGCGGGTAAACGGTTCATCAGGGCCTGCAGCCATCGGCGCTTCGCGCAGCTCCTCGCGGAGACTCGTGCTCGCCTTGCTGAGAAGCTCGGCGCTGCCCATCTGTTCGCTGAGCAGCTCGAGGAGCTATTGGCAGCTCGACCGGAGGGGGAGAAGGACGACGCGAGCTATGACATGGACCTAAGGCGCAAAGAGCAAGACTTGCAGCGGGTGCAGTTGGACATCGGGACCCTCGAGGACTTTCACAAGCTGGTCAAGTCCACCTGGAGCGATCCCATCGACCGTATCATCGCTCAGCTCGACTGGGCACCTAAGATCACCACCACCGCCAACCCAGGCCGGTACACCGGCGATATAGCTGTGATGACGCTCGAAAAGGACAAGTTCGCCAAGAACTTCAAGGGAAACGTCGTTTATCTCGGTGCATCACTTTCTCGTCTCTTCTCTTTCCACCTTTGTTTTGTCTGATGGAAACATAACTTTTCAGCTGGCAAGTTCACCCGGAACGAGATCACCGCCTTCTTCAACCCCAACGCAACCGCCGCCACCAGCACCACCCCCGGTGCTGCATTCAAGTACCCAACCAACCACCTCTTCCCCCTCTCGGGGTTCGTCGACGCTGCAGGCCTCTCGCACCCATACTCCGAGTCCCTCGGCGACAACAATAACGACAACTATTACCCCAGCTTCACCGTAGCCAAGGCCGGACAAACAACAGACCTCACCTTCGGGCGGCTGTCCGAGCTCGAGGCATATTCGTGCAGCGCTCTAGGCACTGAATCCTGGGAAGTCGCAGTCCTCAACTTCGGGGGCAAAAACCCAAAGCACGGCAATTTCTCCGCGAAGGGCGACTCTGGTGCGGCCATCTTCGATAAGGAGGGCAAGGTAGTCGCGCTGCTGCACTCTGGGTTGGTGTCCCGCAGCGCTGATACTGGCACTGGCACTGGGGTGTCGAACCATGTTTCATTCGGGACGCCTGGTCATTTTGTTTATGAGGCTGTTTTGGAAAAGTATCCTGATGCTGATTTTTCGTGTTTCGGTTGGGAGGAGTGAATTGGTTTTAGGAGGGTTGTGTTTTGACATACCTGTGGTGTATTATAGCCTGCTTTTGCTTACAATCATTATATTTCTTATAAATGCAGATGTAATCACGTACCCAATAATCACCTATATGATCAGTTAATTTTATAGTGAAGATGTAGGAAATGAGGACTCCAATGTCCTCACCAATACAATTATCAACTATATTCTTCACAAAATCAGAGAATTTATAGAACTGGTCCCGCCTGTGACCATTTTCATAACGATAAGCCTCTACGAAACTTGTTTATGCAGGAGATGTTTAGCTCTTCCAAGGCTTGCTTAACTTTCCAAATGGCAACCGACTGGAGTAATTGGCTGTAAGTTTCTAGCATATACATAACAATTGAGAACAAAGCTTCTAACCTTCCTGGTATCGAACGTCTGAACATGCTAGAAATTGTTAGAAATGTAGGCGAACTACGGTGGCGTTAGTTTTACGCCGAAGCTCACGAAGCAATGGTCCGATGAATAGCTCTCAAGGTAACATTCTGCGATGGGACGAATTTGAGTTTCCGGGTAATAAAGGCAAATAGCTGATCCGTTTCCTATTCTCTACGACATTGCGGCAATACTCTAATGGTGGGCAACGGGTTTTGGGAGGTCCTGCTCGAGGAACGTAAGGAAGGCGTCTGCACCACTGGCGGTCTCCTCTGTTGTGGTTGCCTGTGCGGTGGACGAAGATTCGGCAAGGGTAGGTTCCGTCGCATCGTACGCATTGAGCTCAGATGCGAGGTCTGCGGGAAGTGCTGGTGCTTTCGGAGCAGCAGGAACGACGAGCTTCTTTACCACTCCGACGTGTGCGTCCTTGGCCTGCAAGAATGTCTGCTTTATGAGAAATTGAACAGAATTGAGACAGTTCCTAGGCTTACAGCAACAGGGGCTTTGTATGATTTTATTTCGCGGATGTACAGGTCCTGGACGAGGTCTGCGGGTGTATTCGGGATGAGTGCGACGAATTTGCCAACGAAAACCACGTACCCTTGCGTGACACGGCACTCGACGCGTAAGCGCGCTTGGACGCTGTTTGGCGGGCCTATGGTCGTCAAATTAGCCCTTTACATATAATCTTAGGATTCCTTGGACGTACAATGCTTGCAGCCTGCCTGAGGATAGTCGACATGGTGGTGGGGGAAAGAAAACTAAGGTAACGTGACAACCAAAGTCACAGGTGCGAGGCTAGACCCTCTGTCACAGCGTGCCGTTTGCGTACGAATTCAACACAAACTCCCTTTCTGTAAACCACCATCGCCATGCTTTCTCGTGTTACTGCTGTCCGTCGTCTTCCTTCCGCATTTGCCACACCTATGAGATTCTACACGGACGGACGCAAGGAGGGCAGCGTTGCCCAATCCAAAGGATTCAAGTATGAGTACTTCACCGTCGCGTGTTCACCCGAGGTCTAACCGGCATCCTTTGCAGCAAGAAAGAAAAGGCACATGAGGGTATGCGCACCCTACGTGTTGCTTTTGGTTGTTCTGACTTGTTCTAGATCAATTCATCCACCGCCATGAACAGGAGCAGCTTGCGAAGTTGAAGGCTCAGGTACGTCCCATGGTTCTCATTTCCAAGACATGTGTAATTCTCTCTCATCAGATCGATGCCAAAAACGCTGAGCTAGTGCGTAAATTCCCTTCTCTATTGACCTATCAGGTGGACTAAACAAAATACTCAGGCCGCTTTGAAAAAGCAGGAGGCTGAACTGGCGAAGAAGACCGAGTAGTAAACTTCGTGCCCTCATGGTATGTGTGTCCTGTCTCTTTCACGGTTCCTCCTACTGATCCTGTTCAATAGTTATTATTTCCACTTGCGTAGTGTCCAATGAATTGTTTTGCATAACTTCAATCCATCCCTATTGAGAAAATCCTGCAAACACCCAATGGGCATAGTTATTGAATCAGAAAGCCCATCCCGACACCTTGGGAAATTATCAAGGTCGTAGCATCTGGCGATCTTATTCTCATTGTGTGCCCTCGCACCATCTGCCATCTGGCATGGTTTGGACTTCCCTGTTCCTGATTTCCCGATATCTTGGTCCAGATGTGCCTCGACCATGCTGGGCTCAGCTTCGAGAACCATAACATTTAGACAAGGACGCACACAAAGACAACAACTGGACTAACAAGTGAAGGTACCACACAACCCATACCCCTCCAGCGCCTCACTCCTCATTTGAGGGGAGTGGCTATGAGAATGGTACAGGCCAAAGTCTGGACGTGTTGATTAGGGTGGAAAATAGTAGGATAGAGTTGGTAGATGCGGCTGGCGGGAGGTACGGAACTGGACTGACGAAAAGTGGATCCAAGCATTTTCTGTCTTGAGGTTCTTTCTGCATGTACATAAGACCGCCGCCAGAGCTTGAGGTTTGTTAAGCAGGTTTGAGTAAGTACAAGGTACTGTCGCCAGTTGAGAAGGCTTTCTGGGCTGAATTGCATCCTAATTTATCTGTAATAAGTGCAATGAGTTCTATATACATATCGCATATGCAGTGAATAATGTGCTTCTAAATTACATATTACTATTCTAACGACGAACGAATGATAAATAATAGCAATGGGATGGTAGGAGGGGGAGGGGTAACAGGCATGAATAGCGAAAACACCGCCAGAGGCGAGAACACAACAGCAACTTGAATGACCAGCGAAAAGCAAGCCTATGAGAAGAAATAAGGCGACGCCTTGATGGTTTCCACCCTAAAGCTCCCCTTCTTGGGCACAGGAGGCATCAAATCCGTCAGCTTGATGAACTTGCTCGAGAGCAACGCCCCTTCGATCTTCCTCACAGCCGGCTTCACTTTCTTGGGCTTAGGTTTTCTTCCTTTCTTCTTCTTTCCACCCTCCGCCGCCTCCATCTCTGCCTCTGCCTCCTCCATCTCCATCACCAACTCCTCATCCAGCTCAATCTCCTCAGCCACAGAATTCAGCTCAGCATCAGTCTCGTCCACTGCCAGCTCAACATCAGCAGGCGACTGCTGAGACGTGATGACCGCCATTTTCTGATCGTCATTCGTATATTCCACAAGAGGCTCGATCATCCGGAGGTCATCTGCCTGGGAAGGATGTGCAAAGACTCTCGTCCCAGCCGCCTTGAGTTTGGAAACGAGCAGGCTAGCCCGGTTCTTGGTGGTAGAGTTGATATCGACCAATGGGATGTGGAAGTCTTTGTAGCGATCTCGGAACTATTGGAACAACATTTTAGGTTTTATGAATGCGTAAGGACTAGTTAAACTGCCTACCTCGTGATCAAGCCTCTCTAGGATATCAGACTGATGAAGAGCGATGAAGGTCTCGCGGATGACTTCTGACATGGTGTCAATGTCGCAAGCATGGGTCCAGTACGAGTCATGGATGGAGGCAAAGGTCAAGCCACGATTCTAATTCGACATTCATCAGCATGCCAGCCGCCAACAGGACTGACCAACATACCTTGCACTCAAGAGCTGTGAGCAACATATGTGTAGCATCAAGACTGTGAATAAAGTTGGGAGGGAACGCCGAAGCCTGCTTCACAGCATTAACTAAATTCCAAAACCAAATCATCAGCCATTCACCCGAAGCCTAGAAACCAGGAAAAAAACGCACCTTCAGCAGTCATATGCGGATCCGAGATATAAACACTCTGAATAGCCGTCATGACCTGCTTCCTCGCTATCTTCCTATACGGCTGCACAATAGGCAGCCCGAGCGCCGTCGTCCAAATGACACTCGTCATCTGCTCCTTCTTGATCTTCATCCGTGGCAGCGTAACCACCTTCTGCCCGGTCTCATCGTGCTGAAGCCCGAGACGGTTCTGAGGAATCGACTTGGCGATGAGCCGCGCGCAGAGGTTGAGCCAGTTCTGGATGTCCTTGGCCCCTTGGAAGGTGTCGCCAATGGTGGCCAGCAGCTGGATAGATTTCTGGGTTAGATAAGCAGTTGCAGGGCGTGAAGATAGAACACAAACATTTTTCGCGAGGTAAGCCGCAGCGTGCCAGCATTTCTCTTCCGGGATGTCTCCTCGGTCACGGAGCTGCCTCTCAATCTGGTCTCGAGCGCCGACGAAGGTGACACCGTAAACAGTAGTCATGACCTACGAAAAAAGAAAACATCAACATCAAAATCCCATGGTCCGATTTCCTTTCGCCAAATATTAAAGAGAGAAAATTTACTGACAGTCTGTTTGACGACCTTTCTCGAAATCTTCCCATTCAGGAGCTGAGCCATCTCCACGCCAGCCGCCGCTTCTTCGCTAATAATCTCCTGCACCTTCGAGCTGATATGTGTGTACACATCCGAGGGTTTATCAGCGGCAGCCAGGTTGACCTGCTGGGCGCCTTGAGCATCACCACCAAGGGCGGCGTAGTGCTGCAACCCGTTGCAAGTGCCATCTTGGTGGATAGGCAGGGATGACGAGTATTGCGTAGGATCGTCGAGCTTGACTGCGTTCCGAATCTCGATGCAGGTTGCAAGGAATTGCCATGGGTCGTCTGCTTTCAACCACCATCGGGAGCCCTAGAATAAAAGGTGATCAGCAAGGGGTTCAAAATTTTATTTGCGGAAAATCACATACTTCAAGAGGGTTATTGGCAGACTCTAACATTTGCTCAAGATGCTCGTCGACCCACTCCACCCTAGCGTCAAAGCTGGCCTTGTCGTAGCCGTACAAATTCGCTGCGTGGATCTTGAGCCAACGGAAGCCGCGGACACCCAGTGGTTTTGACTCCTCGAACAGCAGCAGTCCACGAGACAAGTCATCACCCATGTGGTTCAAATGCGGTGGGATAGGGTAGGCACGCCCTCGGAAGTCCAGGTTATGAGGTAGGTAAAAGGTGTCGTGTAGGAACTGAAGAAAATGGAAAATCAATGCCAGAATAAAACGAATTCGAGAAAATACGCACGGCGCGGGCAATCTCAATCTTATAATTCACACTGCACCTATCCGAGTGATTATTTGCTTTCGCCCCTGCCCAAGCCCTCTGTCGGGCGATATGGTGACTCCGAGCCTGCAGATCCTTGTCGCCGCCTTCTGGAAGTACAGGCTCTGGTTGATCGTACACCGCAGGCGGAATTTTGCCCATTCGCTCTCCGGAGTTCCACACGGATACAACGATGTCGAAGATGCTCTTGTTCACTTTCCACGGCGTGCCCCCGAGAACATCCAGCCCAGCGTAAACGAGTTCGACATTCCCTGCGTTGGTGGCTTCGCGAAGGTAGACTTCCTGTTCTTGAGAGTCTTTGAATCGCATAGCGTGACCTACATGAATGAAAGCAGTCAAAAACATGAATTACGCAGAATAGAACGACGAAACCCACTTTTGTTGTACAGATAACCCCCATCGTTGTAGTTGAGCCATGGCTTAGGTTTCACCAGCATTGGAAGATGGCGTGGGTGTATAGTCCGTTCCAGACTATCTTTGGCCAGCCTGTCGGCAACGAGAGAATTGATCTTGATGACACCTAGTTTTTGCCCTCGCACATATTCGTAGGACTGATAAAATGCTGGCTGAGGTTCCGTACTGTCGGAAAAGAGAAAGAGATCAGTATTGAGAGAACGGGTAAAGAAAGGAAACCCACAGAATAGCATGTGTGTGTGGGTCCACAGCCTCTCGAACCACCTCTGCGACCTGAATGAGTAAATTGACAAGGACTGATCCGACCTTAGCCCTCAAAGGCTGCGTCCACGGGCTCGTCCACTCTTCGCCATCCGAGGCCATTTGTGCCGCCGCCACCCTCCTTTGCCTCAAATTCTGGTACCCTCTGACAGTGAACAAGTCATCCCTCGACCCAAACTGCGGCGTCGGAATCCCATTCTTCTTACAGATCTGCGCCTTGTGCTCGTTCTCAACAGCCTTCCCAACAGCCACCAGCGCCCGCGTCGTCTTCATCCCACCCATCACTCCACCCGAGCCCTGCAGACGCATGATCTCAAGGATCGTCAGCAACGACAGCTGCTCGTGCTTCACCAGCGACAGGTAAGGGAACAGCCGATCATGTGCCTTTTTCTTGCCGTCCGACTCCTGGATCTTCTCCAGCTCGATCTTCAGCTGGTCCCGCAGACGAACATGCCAGTCCCACATCCACCGCCGCAGCTTCGAGTCTTTCAGTGACCCGTTGTCGATCCCCTTTTGCGCGAACACCTCTTCTTGGTGCTGCAACCGTTCGATCGCGAGGTCGTATACCGACGATTCTAGGTGTTTTTGCCTTGCGTTGATGTCACCGTGTAGGTACGACCGCGCTTCCGTCACTCGCGCCAGGTGACGACGCAGACCATCCAGCGAGAACGGTACTTCCAGATCTATTTTCTTGATGTCATCTACATCTTTTGTAATCTGGGGTTTGAAAGATGAGTTAAAATATAATAAAAATAATAAGATACTTCCAACTCACCACCTCCTTAACGACTGGCCTAACGGCCGGTACGTCACTGAAAACATCCTCGACCTCCGATCCCACTTTGGCGTGTCCAAGGTCCTCCAGAACTTGCTTGAATCCAAGGTTTAGCGCCTGGACGGCTACTGTGTTTGCGATTCTCGTGATCACGTTTGGGTCCGTCTGGAATGGGTTGCACACGACGTCCATGATAGGAATTTTCCGCTCAACGATCTTGCTCAAAAGGTATCCAGGATCACTACTGAGCATCGAACTCGTTCCCTCTGCTGCATTACTGGCTTCGAACCTAGACGACGGAGAGAACCGGTAAGACTTGGCTGAAAACAAGTGAAATTCAACTTACTCTTGCCAAAGCAAAAGCATGATGCTGTAAGTTTTCGCGTTCGGATGTATGTCCTCCGCACCACTTTCCATCACACTGTAAAGCTTCCATGCTTCTTCGATCCAGTAGTTTTTCTTGGCTTCCTCTTTGTTCGCCATCCCGATATACGACTCCAGGAACGCGTTGTAAATTGGCGTTTCCAGCGCTGCACTGCCCACTTTCGTACGCAGCCGACTGAAAACCTCGTGAGCTCGAGGAACATCGTACAGGTTATGTAGACAGGCGTCGATAATTCCCGTCATATCTAACGCTTGAGAATCGGCGAACCATCGGTGGGTGTGCATCGTGGTCTCTTTTAACGGTTCTGGCGTCGGTAAAATCGTTAAAGGAATATCCCTCCCAAGGAACTGAATAATTTGGGGTTGTCTATCGGCCGCTGACGAGGAAGCTTCCAGGAAAGCAGGAAAATTTTCGGGTGACGGAGAAGTCAGCGTAGCGGTTGCTGGAGCACTCCGCTTTTTTGTTGGGGTGGAATAAAGACGAGCTGGACGTGGAAGAGCTTGACGAGCAGACAGTAAAGTCGCCTCAAGTCTACGCGCCGTTCTAGGGATCATGGTGAAGGTAGTGTGAAAGGGTATGTTAATTTTACACCTCGAGAAATGTTTGGCTCAAAATTCGGGATTTTTCCGTCACGTGCAATTTACTTTGATCCCGCATGCACGCGTTTCGGGTGGCCCGGATAGGGGCCAACATAATTTGGGTAAACCATGAAGAGATGCAGGTCACCAAGCTTCAGGGTCTTGATTTTTTGTATGACATGAAAAGCTTTCAAGAGGAAATTTTGGATAAAATGACTCTAATTTTATGATAAAACTTGAACCAGGACCATCAAAATTGGCACTCACACAAACGAGGACGTTGAACCGCGCAGTAATTAAACATGACATCAGTAACTGCAAAACCTCAGCCCAAGAAATGCATAATTTTGGAATCTTCTATGAACATGTGTCAACATCTCGTTATTTGGATCTAAAATTTCGCACCGTAAAATCATTCTCTTGAAATCGCCTATGGGGAAATTTGAACCCCACAAAGCAGAATTCAGTTGGGTGAAAGCCAATCTGAAGGTATGTAGGCATCCATTATACCGTATTTGTTCAAGTCATTGGAAGAGTATTACGGTTTTTGATTGACACTGATAAATATGCACTGTGAATGTGAAAGCCTGAAGTCAAAGCGTCCTCGTGCAACGCGTACACCGTAGCGGCGTTGGAGGATGTAATTTGCAGTGGACTGACGCAGAACTTAGTTGAATGAAAGTCGATCTGAATGTCGGCATTCATGTTGTGAAGGTTATTGGAAAATTTTCGGGGTTTTCTAGGTTATATGGTTGAAAGCGAAATATATGCACTTGTGAAGATGAAAACTTGACTTGTCCAGGAGTACCCCTGAAAGCGCTCCCTGAAGTAGTGACGGCGTTGAAGGATGCAGTTTACGGAGGATTGATGCTGAATTCAGTAGGGTGAAAGCTAATCTGAATGTAGATCAGGATCTGTATTTATGTTGGTCTCAGGAAGCTTGAGAGTTTCGTGGTCTTCTGATCGTTGAAACTGATATAAAGGTTAGAACTTGGAATAATTAAAGAGCTCTTGCGTTACTTCTCACCGGTGAAGGGAACCATATTCAAATCCGCCTTGTTATCGCGCATATAGCCTTGTTTTCACTCGGTGAAATGAAAGGAGAGCCAAGAAAAAAAACAGTTTTACATACAGCGCCTTTTCTTCTCAGATATGGAGTGAGAATAACAAAAGAATCCACTTGCTAGTGAATTGAAGTGTGCCGTGTGATGCTTGTTCGTTTTCAAGCGCGGCGAGCTACGAAGTCGGGTCATCGATCACAGCATTTTCGCACGATATCGGCGGCTTGCCTTATTCCGCAGCAATTGCCTATTTCGTCTGTGAGTTCGCGAACTCTTTTATGGCGGAGCACCAAGCTTATTTAACTCCAATTCACCTTCATTCAGTCATCCATACATGTAATTTAGCTTTCTATGACGTTGTATTGGGCCCGCGATGACACAATTGAACGGATCAGGTAAATTGTCTCCACCACCAGTTCAATGACATCACAACCCCTATCCTCTATATAACTTGCCGCGTTCTCGCTCGAATACTACAATCTAACAGTTACAATTATGTCGAACCCCATCTCACACCAACCAATCGAAGCCTCTATTGGCCATCATCACGTCCACCGCGACGACGAGCCTCTTCCCGGCGCTAGAGGCGCTGAGCCCGCCGTCGATTACACTCCTGACACCATCAACCACACCAGGTTGCCTCCATCAGAGGAGGGTAACACGCAGGATCTGTCGTCGCACACACGGTCTCATCACGAAGGCCACCATCACCCTCACGGTCCTGTAGGCGCTGGAGGCGATACCCTCACGGAGGGTAACCCTTTCAGTAGCCCGACGACCGAACAACCTTCCGGAGGTCTTGGTGGAAGCACTGGACCGTCTGGAGCCGGTGTAAGGGCCACTGACTCGACGACAAAACCCAGCTTCGGGGACAAGGTAGTCGGAAAGACGCAAGAGGTGCGTCTCCAAGTCCCTCTGGTTTTATTTCGCTGACGCCTTTTTATTGTTCAGTTGGCAGGCAAGGTTCTGCATAAAGAAGGGCTACAGGAAAAGGGAGAGCTTCGCAAGCAAGGAGAGAAAATATAATCTCGATTCTCTATTCGACGACGCCAAACGAACGATCTTTTATTCGAATAATCTCATTTGTAATCCTTGAATTCAAGTTTTTGTCACGTCTCAAGCAGTATAGTATTGTGCGAATAATATGGGTAGTCATCGTTAAATGCACGACCTTTTGAAATTTCAGGGGTGGCTTGAAATATACTACTAGTAAGGTTAGTCTCGATTTATGAATAAAATTTAACGACCGAGTCAAAGACCCTCCCCTTTCATATTGACCGCGGTCCAAATGACTCAAGAGATCACTATGGTTTGCATGTAGCTAACAAGTGAAATGATTCAAAACATGAACTAAACATCGTCCGAAATACGCAGAATAAGTTAAAGTACGCTTGTGCAATAAAGTCCACTTTCACAAAGTCCTTTCCATAGGTCTAAAGCAATGCTTCTATCAGAGCCGTTTTCCACATCGGATGCACAACTTCTCCCTGCCCGAGCTGCAATTAAAATCAACATGCAGCACAATAATCCAGATGGAAGCGCGGCTCACAACAAGCAGATAAAACCGATGGGAAAGCAAAACTGAAACACAAATCGAGATTCAAATCAGCATGCAAACTCTTTAGAACAAGAACCGAACGTCTTACAATAGCGGCGAGAATCCCGCAGGTGCTAAACTTCGTCCTGGACTGGTGATTTCCTCCGGCACAGTGGTCGTAGGCTGAAACGAGTATTAGTACGAATTCTAGACCTACAACTCGACGAATGGCCACTCACGGTTTTGAGGATCTTGAGGCTTACAATCGTTCCCAGGAGCCGCCGGTCCATAGCCGCCGGCGTTGCAGGGAGGCTTTGGGTGGTGTTGTGGTTGCGGTGAAGGACATGGTTGTGGGTGGTGTTGTGGTCGCGGTGAAGGACATGGTTGGGGATGTGGCATTGGAGGTCCACAAGGCCCATGATGGCTGTGATGACAAGCGTGCATTAGAGCGGGAACTGGCATGCAAGGAGCAGGCGAGGGGCAACTCGGCGGCGCTTGATTGCAAACGTTGTAGTTGCTCCCGCCGCACTTCTCTGTCATGTTGGGAGACTGCATTGAGGACGGATTGCGCACGAATGTCGCTGGTGCCGATATTTAACTGTCTTGGAGGCAGAAAGGTGGGTGCGCGAGAGCAGGTCGGGTTTGAAGTTTAGGAGAACACTTTTTATGCTGTCCGAGAAGTTTCAGTGAGGTCTATTAGTCTATGAGGAGTCTGATTCGAAGGCTTGGTCCCGATTTTGCCAAGGACATTGGTGTTGGATACCTTTCGCCACGGCGGAAATACCCAAATATGTGTCAAGGCGGTGTTTTCATTGTTCGAGGGGAATAACGCCAGGAGGGGTGGAAATAGATTGCAGAGAAAAAGAAATCCGAAGCTAAGACAAATCGACTAACAGTAATCACGGCGGCTGAAGATGAAAACAAAGACTGAAAGATATACATTATCATCCAAACATGTCAAGTTAAAATTGCATATACAGTAGCATACATATGTGGAAGAGCTCATGCACCAAAATCCTCTCGTTCAGCACGGCCAAGTATATAAAGTACGTCCTTGTCAGAGCCGTTGTCCGCAACGAATGCAAGACTTTTCCCTGTCAGCGCTAAAGGAAAATCAGGAGCCATACGATAAGTCGAAAACAAAAGCGACAACTCACAACAAGCAAATGAGACCGATTGGGAAACAAAACTAGAACACTCGTGTTAACACATGAAATCCCGAAGCGGGTGGAAGAGTGGAAAACAAGTCTTACAATGGCGGTGATAATTCCGCAGGGACCAAACTGCGTTGTAGGCTGATGTTCCCCTCTCGCACAACGCACTAATGACCCAGTTTTCCTTCAAGTCAGCCGTAGGTCCCGAAAACGAACGGACCACTTACGTTGAGCGTGATACAAATCAGCTGGGATATAGAATACTGGCCCTCCTCCACCGCCTGTCCTACAGCTCGCGTTACATTCGTGCTTAGGAACCGGCATGCCCGGAGCACCCGTGTTCGTAGCCTGCGGGCATCCGCTACAGTGTTGACTTTGTTGATTGCTTGTGGGTCCGCCTTTCTCCGACGTAACCGTATTCGAAGCGGGCTGCGGTTGAGGCTGGCCGCCGTAGGGGGGTGGCTGTTGTTGATTTTGTGTTGCTTGGGAGGACTCCATCGTGTGGTAAGTGGTAGGCAGAACGTAAGGAGCGGTCTTTGTGACTTGCGTTAAAAGTCTCAGGGTGTCTCAGTTTGTAAGGGGTTCCGGGCCGGAAGAATAAGCGCCTATCTTGAGAGGCGCTTACTTGCGGTAAAGGTCGGGAATAACCATAGACGAGTTTCAGGGATTACAGGGGTCTGAGTGAGTGCAGATGCATTTCGAGACGCTAGTGCGGGTTGGGACAAGCAAAGTTTGAGCGAAAGGATTTGTTGTGGAAACACTGTCAGATGTCCTGTCACTGTGTCAGTGCTTTAGGAAAATCGACCAGACATACTTACAATAGAATTGACCAATAGAAATATCTCCAAAACCCAGATGGTCTCGTTGGTCGAGCTTTTCCCTTGAGGGTCTGATTAACTGTCACTGTACGGAATCAAATTCGGATTCATAGTTTCGAGACTTCTGAATTTATGCATAACCTCTTCTCCGTAAGTAGGCTCCAAGGCTGTGAGGAGTGATGCATACGGGAGTCCAGGTCTGAACGGCCCATGGTAGCTGTCATGAAGTGTAGCAGCTTTTGCTTGACTTAGATTACGCAAGTCAATGCGCCCAAGTCGGAAACAGGGGCTTTTCAACAACATCGTCGTATGGTTCAACTTCGCTAGGGTTTCCTGCAGTTGGGTAAGGAAGAACATCGTTGTCCGATTGCTTTCCCGCTGAGCCTCGACTGAGAATTCATCTTGGTGACCAGGTAGTTGTTCAACTCCGCGTTGCATGATTCGTGCAAAGGGGGGTTGGGAAGGACCCGTGCTTTTAAGGTTGCTCTTGAGTTCAACTTATCAGGTGGCCAGACATGTTGCAGCTGAAGAGCGTCCGTGATCTAGGTAGGGGTCAGTGAATGCCCTTCAAAGAGAGTGATCGGTGGTTAGTTATACAAGACCAGTGAGTGGGGTTCTGATAAATGACCTGGACTTACCGTTCAAATGGCGGCGGAATGGCCAAGGTGCCTCTCTTCGGCCAAGGCCAGCTTCGAGACCGTCCATTCGCATGTTCAACACGCTGGCGACTTCGGCAAGAACAGCGGAATTTTAATCGCGTTCTTGACATCCTGAACAGCAATAAGTTGACGTTGAAGCCAGTAACTGAAGCCCTGAATCTCCTTATGCAGCCTGAGTGCTTGGGTTGCTTTTTCCGAAGAGAAGGGGGCCTTCAGGTACGCGTTGAGCTCCTTACCATCGAGGGGGTATTCATCGAAAACGATGAAAATCAACTTTTCCTTCTGCTCGTACATTTCCTTCCTCCGTACCGCGACATGCCCGGAGCAAGTCGTCTCGTCAATCGCTCCATCTGAGTCAGATGTTCCTAGAGGGTCTCGACGAAATTTTCTCCCAAAATCCTGGACTCAGTGACTGCACCAGAACTAGAGCCGGTCCAGGATCTAATGGCTTTTGCTAAGCCTAGGGGCCCCGCCCCTCATTGAATAAGAAGTGATTGCCTTGATATGGGACTTGACGACAGATTATAACCTAGTCAATTTTAGCCGAAGGAAGCTCTTCAAGTACATATCATGCAACCGTGGATACTGACGTCTTCCATAACTGCTATGACAAGTCTCATCCGACAATGACACTGAAAGCTGGACAGGTGGTTGTTGGTCGTTAGTGGTATTATCCACACAAGTTTTCAGAAACTTGGAATTCTAAAGACAAAATAGCACTTGTAAGTTATTGTAAGTTAGGAAGAGGAAACACAGCAGACCAGGCATTGCAATTTTAAGACTGAGCTCTGGGCGCGAGGTCCTCGGTGGCTAAAAGTAAATTTGCACATGAATATCGTCCACAAGCAACAATCTTGTCACGTTTGGATTGCATAAGTCACGCATCAAATCCGTCTCTCTGGCTCCCTCCCTCCATCTGGCTCCTATCCATCCATCCAAACTTCATAGAATGAAAGTTACGCCGACCTTGGACATTGTTTCTTCACTGTTGATTATTGAAATGCGTCTGTTTTTTGTTCATTTCAACCCGGCGATTGATCATGGACCATCTCACTGCCACCTGACAGTCAAACCGAAATGTTGCAGAAACTTTGGGAAAATTTCCAACAGCGTCAACCAAGCCGTCTCAATTCGTTGGGGAATTACAAGCGCTAGAATTTGAGGACTACTTCTCGCCAGGCTTGATCGACTTTAGAAAACAGGCCAAAATTATGGATCGGGTATGATGGTCATCCTCGTGGAGTCGTTGATGCACAGCCCCTCGAAACACCTGCAACCTATATGAAGCTCGGGATTTTCGTGTACTCGAGCACTTACCCTGGTTCATTATCCCCCTGGTTTAGCAAGACATGTCTGGAGAGTTTGCACCAGGCGGCAATGATTCCCTACAATTCACGTTCGTCTGCACACTTGTTTCTGCGGTAACATACGGCCTTGTCGTTTCGCTCTACATTAGCTGCTACCGCACCATTTCGAAAGCAGGGCATCTCAAGTCAAAAGCCAGACGCCGTTTCCTCTTTGCCTATATCACTTTTCTGCTGTCTTTGAGCACCTGGGCCTTTGTCCAGCAAGCATTTTCCATCACAGTCGAGGTCTTTAAACCACCCTCCAAGCGCCCTTCCAGTCCAATTTTTTCTAGTTGGCTTTCCTTAACTGAAAGCAACCCATGGTTTCTTCCCCCGGCTATCTGGGCTGCGGATGGCTTTATGGTGACATTTTTCTTGTCTCGGATTGCCGGTATTAACTTGCTCAAGCTTAGATATGGCGCTGCTTCGCTCTTTATCAAGGCATTTCAAGAAGATCCCATATATTTCTCACTTCGCTCCTCGTACTACTTTCTTTGATGTCGCTGTGTGAGTTCCTTTCACCTATTCAAATTTACGACGCTAACCGAAACTTCTGACTTAACGAAGTGGCAGGAATATTCGTCTTAGCGCCTGTCGATATCATAGGACTAGGACCTGCCATTACGTTAGGTCTCTCTGCGATCACCAACATTGTGTTGGCGGCGTTGATTGTATTCCGAATCCTCTATCATCAAAGATACCTTCGCAAAGCCCTCGGATATTCGCACGGATCACTTTACACAAAAATTATGATGATGTGTGTGGAATCAAGCTCGCTGATCGTGGTCTTTACTTTGCTGTATATCGTGTTATATTTCCAGCCGAGTAGCGTGGGCTACAACCTACCGCTATTCCTTCTGCCACATATCTGTGTAAGTTGCCCATTTTCTTCTAGTTCCCTCACTGAATTCCGTCAAATAGGTTATCTCGCCTCTCCTAATCGTTTATCGTGTAGCACATGGAACCGAGGCTAAAACAACTATGCCGCCTACAGACTCTGAAAATCAGACAGGGAACAGTCAAATAGGAAACATCCGCTTCCTCTCCGTTCTTTCAACTAGCATCAGCCAAGGAGAACGGGAGACAAACTCATAGACTTTTACCATGCGGCAGAATAGTATCATAACCTGGTACCTTCTTTGTTTTCCATTCGTTTTCCATCCTGACTCGTGCTTATAGGGTGTCTCGACCTACATTTTTCTAAACTTGTGTTCATTTATTGGCGTCCTTACCCTATCCCAAATTCTTCATTCTTTATTCTAAGTTTCCAGCGTCCGACCTCTGGAATCGCATGACAATGCCACCGAACGAGGCTATGAGTTATGCGAGTCTCGATAGGGCGTACTTTAAAAAATTAAGGCATTACCACTTGCATGCAGGGAAGTAACGAGAGCGGACAGACATCGATTCTTTCAACTCTCGGGTTGCGAGCAGGTGATTGGACGCCCGAGGATCATCAGGCCTCATCAATATGCAGATGACTTCGTGGGGCTGTGAGTTGGCTCGCTGATGTCGTTTCCTAACATCCTTCATCCTTCTCCAAACCCCCCGAGGCCGGAAGTTAACTTGGCATACTCCGATGTGATGCATGAATCACTGGTGAAACGAAGTTCCGATCATGCCTTGCAAGGAAAGAGTACTCCCCGCCTCGAGGACATCGCGAGACTTAAAATTGTTCCTTTTACTCCATCTTCCGCATTCTCCTGGTGTCCTCCAAATCATGCTTCCCCGGCGTTCCTCCTTCATTCCAGGCGAGGATATCCCCCTCGAAATCACCTTCCTGAGCTCCTTTATTTCTGCATTCATCTATGGTCTTGTTATTTCGCTATACATCAGCTGCCTCCGCTCCCTGTTGAAAGCACGACAAGCCCACTCAAAAATTAGGCAACGCTTCCTTCTCGCCTATAGCACCTTTCTGTTGCTGTTAAGTACTTGGGCTATGGTCCAGCAAACTATATCTGTCATGCAGGCGCTGTTCCACCGACAGGAAGCCGTCATTACGGCTATCCCAGTTCCGAGCTGGCTCATCATAACCGAAGACAATCCATGGTTTCTCCCCGTAGACATTTGGGCTGCAGATGGTTTTATGGTGATGTTCATTACTCGTATACTTTTGGATTGCTCGTGTTGACCGTTTGGTTAGCAGGTCTGGCGCTGTTTCGTGCTCTACCATGGTATTTCAAGACCATTTCATTCACTTCTCGTTGTTATTCTCATGTTCCTTGCGGTGATGTCTCTCTGTGAGTGTTTGCACTTCTAGCACATAATGACGCTTACTTTAGTCTTTTAAATGAAAAGTAGCGGGGTTGTTGATCCTTGTCCCCATTGACATCTCTGGCCTGGGACCGGTCGTTGCTTTGTCCCTTTCTGCCTTCTCCAACATCATTTTTGCTTCGTTGATTGTGCTTCGACTCTTATACCACCAACGATACCTTCGCAAAGCACTTGGACAAATGCACGGGACATTATACACAAGAATTATGGTTATGTGCGTTGAATCCAGCTCGTTGATCATCTTTTTCACCGTGCTGTACATTGCGTTGTACTTCTTGCCCTTTCACCATGTTTTTATCTTCCCCAATTTTTACTTCCCAGTTTTTGTCATCCCGTTCTTCCTCCTCCCACATATATTGGTATGTATTTTAATCGCACAATTGATTTACGATGCACTCACGAAAACTTTTCGAATCAGAATATCTCTCCACTGTTAATTGTCTATCGTGTGGCTCGTGGCACTAGCGCTGAAACGACAGTGTCGACTAATATTAATAACGATCACCGCGCAGGGGATCGACGACCTCAAAATATCCGCTTCGTTTCGGATCATTCGACTGGTATCGGACGAGGAGAACTGTAGGAGTGGATCTTCCGGGTTCGCGAGTATAGCTATCCCTCATTCCATATTCCTGCTCTATCAATCATCCATCCGCCTGTCGTTTGAAGGAGAGAGCTCTGCCTCTCATAAGATCGCAGTACAATATTGATGTGCTAACATGTGAGTTCTGCTCGTCGCGCTAACCGCTTTCATAGCTTTCGTCGCTGTGAAGTGAGTAGGGTTTTTTCTAACTTCTGATTGATGTGATTCCTGACATTGCCGCTGTGCTAGAAATAACGCAATACACAGAGTGGCCAGAAGCAAGAAGTCCGACGGTCGTCCTCATCAGGCTGTTCGACGTGATAAATAGGTCGTAGCTCTGCCGACGACGGTTACTATTTGCTCCGAACTTACACTCCGTGCAATTTTCCACGGCCATGAAGTCGACCGCGCCAAGGTGCTTTGCGCATACGGAGGCGAGGTACGACGAAGGATATTCAATGAGCAGTACTCAAAAACCTTGAGTCTGCTTTTTTTCCGCATGATGTTGATGGTCAACGAAAATTCTCGTTTCATTCCATCTCGCGACCGAGATCTACTAGTACTAGATCTAGGTCGCAAGATGTAACTTAGGAAACAGTAACAGGAATGTACAGTATCTAAGCACGACCCAAGGTTCCATGGGTTTACAAGGTTAACAATTACAAGTAAAATAATTTACCTATACTTTTCATAGTAATCGATGTAGCTAAAATAGTATCGCCAATATCGTCCCAGAGATCGTACATATAATACAGCCAATATCCAATACAACACACCTTTCCAGATGATGGAAGCCAAAGGCAGAAGAAAAAAAACAATCGTTCAGTGCTTGTCATCAAGGGACATTGACTCCACATCTTGAGCATTTCTTTTGTACATCCATACTTAAAGAGCCGTCAGATCTTGTGTGCGCCATAAGTTTTGAAGTAAACTTACAAAAGACAGATCAACCCTATGGGGAATAAGCACTATTGAAAATTCAATGAATCGGACGGCAAAAATAGGACAAAGGAGATGAGCGCACAATAGCTGTGATGATCCCACAAGGACCAAAGCTCGTCGTAACATCATGGTTCCCCTGGGCGCACTGTGCAAGTACTATTTGCAAAAACGTCAGCTTTCTTCATATTGTACAATAGCTTGAAATTACGCGCATATACTCTGGTATTGTGCCCCAACGGCAGCGGCATTATTAGGATTCATCCCCATAGTAGGCTGCATCCCCACAGCGGGCGGTGCTACCGGGTACCCTCTCGTCATGGATGGATACCCACCGGTAGATGTGAATCCCCCTGTCATCGGATATCCCCCATTCGCTGTAAACCCTCCAGTCGTTGGATACCCACCCGTCGGGCCTGGTGGGTACTGCTGCATATCCTGAGGCACTTGCGCCACATTCGGTGCCATCATCTGCGGTAACGGTTGCCCAATCCCATCCTGGGGTATGAAGGTCTGGCCTTGCGGTATATACGACGGTGGAGGAACTCCCGGAGCTTGAAGCTGAGGGTCTTTGGTATCGCTCATGATCATGGTGAATGAGCGGAGGTGGTTTGTCGGTCTTATAGACCAGAGATTGAGCCAGCGCGGTCAGTCGTCGCATTTATAGAAGTACAGCTCTAGACAGTTGCATCGCCCTTGACTGCGGCGTGATAGTTGTCATCAGGGTCTCAAAATGAGGATACTTGGAATGCATATGGATGTATTGAGTATGTCTGCCGCTGTTCAAGGATCTTTGATGCTCCAGGCTATTATAAACGAGTTATTCGATGGTCGTGGTGGTGGAAGGCTTCCAAGTTGGGCGAGCCTGAGAATCAGCACGGATGATCTTTGCTCACTGCCACTGCCACCTCCCATCCACACCCAAACTTATCCCAAGTATCTCCTATCCACTTCAACTTATAACCGATGTTTTGATTTAGAGACTTCAGGTAGGTGAGAACGGCTAATTTTTGCGTGAAAAAATGACTGTTTCTGACTCACCTTCACAGGTATATATAGTCCAATAATTTTATGAACATCGGTCTACGCTATCTTTGTTCGCGATCAAGCACATCCCGCCTTGGATATTCAATGCCACCGACTGCCACCTCTAGCCCGGATCTAGGTCCATACGCAGGATGGACACGCGATAAACTCGTCGAGCGGTTGATGCAGCTCGATGGCACGTCGACGTCTGCAGCAGCATCTGCTGACCCGGTCATACCTCCGCAAAAGGTCCAAGAAAAGCCATTCGACTTCTCCAAACACTCACGGCGGAAAATTGCTCTCAAGTTTTGCTATTCTGGATGGGAATACGGTGGTCTCGCCTTTCAGAATGGCCCGACTCCTCTGCCGACGGTGGAGAATGTGTTGTTTGATGTGCTTGCGAAAACGCGTCTGGTCGATCCAGAGGCCGGGTTCGAGGGCTGTGGATGGGAGAAGTGCGGGCGGACGGATCGTGGTGTGAGCGCCGCTGGCCAGGTCGTGTCGTTGTGGGTGAGAAGTGCGCTGCCTGCAGAGCAAGACAAGCCACCTCCAACGGACGACAAGGTTGAAGTTCAACCAGAGCAGGATGGACTCGTCGACGTCGAAGACGACATTGGCCTCCTCGCCGTGTCAGAGGAACCCTCCAATACCTCAATACGCAAAGTCGAAAACATCCGAGAGCACGACTACCTAGTCATGATCAACCGTCTCCTCCCATCCACCATCCGCATCATCGCCTGGTCCCCCGTTTCCCCCTCCTTCTCCGCCCGTTTCTCCTGCAAATTCCGACACTACAAATACTTCTTTCCCTCTCTCCACCTCAACGTACCCGCGATGCAGGCTGCCGCTTCGCGCATGCTCGGCGAGCACGACTTTCGCAACCTGTGCAAGCTTGACGCGCAGAAGCAGATCACGAGCTTTAGGCGTAAAATTCTGCGTGCCTCCGTTGAGCCGCTGGATGCCCAGGAGAAGGACGACGGCGGAAATGGGCAAATGCACGTGTTCGACCTTGTGGGGACGGCGTTTTTGTACCACCAAGTGCGCCATATCATGGCGGTCCTCTTTCTCGTCGGGTCGGGGTTGGAGCCGCCGTCTGTCGTCACAGAGCTAATGAACGTCGAGGAAGGGATAGAGCCTCTTCATCCGGAAGATGCTGCGAGCGGGAAGGACAAGTACTCAGTGGTGGACCGCAAACCCGAATACCAAATGGCCGACGCCCTCCCGCTGATGCTCTGGGAGTGCGGCTACGACGAATCCGAGCTCGACTGGAGCACCTCGAGCGGGATGGACGGCACCGGCGGCGGCGAAGTCGTCCGAGGGGATCTGTACCACCAGCTGCAGAACATCCACACGCGATCGCGCGTGTTTGCCACTCTTGACCGATATTTCATGAAAGCAGCGGAGAAGCACCACCCTACCCCGCCCTTGCTTTTGCCGCTGAAGAATGGGCTGCGAGATTTGGATAAGTTGAAAGATAGACCGGAGAGGGAGCGGTATATGAACATCCCGTTGGGTGGAGGCACGTTCAAGAGGAATTTGAAGTATGTGTCACTGCTAGAGAGAAAGAGATTGGATACGGTCGAGGTTATGAATGAGCGGTGGAGACTTGGGAAAGGTTTGAGGAAGGAGGACAGGCGGAAGGCGGGACAGGGCGACGAGGTGGACGATGACGGAAACGAATGAGCTCATAGTATAAAGGTGTGTTCCTTTCCTCCTCCAAAAAGTGGTATATATGATTGACCCCCTCAATCACTAGATAAATATAACCTGCACTAAATTTATATAATCTATAATTCCATCTCAAAGGCACTGCAAAATCGAGGACAGCTTGCCCAAAACAACAGCCTGCGTCGCCGCATCGACATCGCCCTTATTGCTCGCCTGGAACACGCTAACAGTCGCCACGCAGCCCTTGCCTATCGCGCTCGTCTCCACAGGCAGCTTGTTGCTCCCGCACGTCGTCACGTCCGTGCCGAACAGGTTAGGGTACACCCTCGTCAGCACGAACTTGTAGCTCGCGGACGATGGGCACGATTTGATTGACGCGAAGTTGACGTTGAGGCTGATCCCGGCGGGCAGGATGGGCCCGCTGTTGTTGATGAGCGCTGTGGTGAATTTGACGACGAGCTCGCTGTAGATTTGGGCTGCGACGGAGGATGTGGCGGTTGGGCTGGTGGTGAGTGTCGTGTAGGAGACTTGATCGCCGGAGTCGCCGGAGAAGGCGATGGAGGGGACGCCCTGGAGGGCTGCGTCGCTGGCGGCTCCGCTGGTTGTGTAATAGTTTGTAAGTGAAAAGTTAGATGGGTTTATTGGGAGGACTGACATGGTTCCAGAAAAGAAGGTGGCAAGGCCCAGGTTGGCTGAAACGCGTAATATGTGAGTAAGTGGACTTTCAGTTATTCGTCAGTGCCAGACTTACTCCCGACATTAGTTCCGCTGATAACCAGATCTGGGGCAGAGTGGAAGATCGCAGGAGAGAGGGTCTGGATACCGTAGCGGCCAGCGTCGACACTTCAGAAACAACATCAGCGGACAATTTGCGATTGACCAAGACCAACGACCTACGGGAATCCATTGACGTAATTGATGTTCGCTGTACGACCCGTTCAAGAAACTTCGCCATTTCAAAGAGAGCAACACGACTCACCATCAGACGAATCCGCTCCAACAGCAGGCGACCCAGACGGGCACGTGTTAAACTCGCAAGGCGAGCTCAACTTTGTCGGTGTCGTCGACAAGGAGCCCGAGCCTGACTTGTTGTTAGCCGGTGCAGATATGATGACCTGCGGGTTCACTACATCAGGAGACGCGAACACGCGTTGGAAGCAAAGGAGGCAAACGTACATCGTAGCCGGCACTTTTGAGCGCACCATACTGAGCGCGGATCTGGGCTGTCGCCCAGCCATCGTCGTTGGTGATGACGACCTTCGTCGCGTCGCAGACACCGAGCAGCGACAGTGCGAGGACGACGGAGACGTAGAGGCGGCTCTGCATGGCTTTTTGGGACCGGTCAAGGAGCTGGGGGGTCCATTTTTACGCTGGCTATTTATACACCTCTGGCGATGTGGGGTTGAAGGTGAACCTGGATGAACGTGAAAGTGACACGTGCGCGCATGTCAAGGAACGAAAACAAAACATAAAGTGTCCGCGATCAGTTCGTGTTTTATTCTTGGTTTTCTTCCTTGTGTTCTGGTCATCATAAGTACTTTCGGAGACCTTCGTTCAGTCCTCCATATGGTCAATTAGTCAACTTGGCTATGTCAAATGACCACCAATCACCCGTTCGTTGGTCTTACCGGTGGCAAGCGAGGTCACCGCTGACCAGCACTTGGAACCGACCTTGCAAATCACCTGAAAGTTGCAATCCCAACGTTAACGTTAATAAAGGAAAGGGCTCTATAGAGAAATTTTTGGGGAAGACTCGGTCAGCGTAGTTTTGTCGAGGGTGGTCAAATGCCTGTGTACGTAAATTCCTTCTCGTTTTCTAATCCTCGAGTCCTTTGTTCATGCCCAATTGTTCACAGAGTTGCAGTGCAAATAGAGTCCAACGTCGCCAGAGATAACACTTGTCGTGACCGAGGCTTCCCAGGACGCGCAATTGAAGATACAATGTATTCTCCCAATAATTGTCTCGGTCGGCCTATGTATGGGTAGCAAAATTAAAATCTAATTTCCTCGGCGGCCTCTAAACAAACAAATCATGAAAAAACAAATTTCTACGGACAACTCAAGATCGAAGTCAGCTTGTTCAGAACAACACTCTGGGTAGCAGCATTGACGTCCGCCTTTGTCGATGCGTTGAAAACGCTGACAGTAGCGATGCAGCCTTTGCTGATAGCCGTCGACTCCGCTGTCAAGTGGTTCGTTCCGCAAGTCGTCACGTCCGTTGCACTGCTGCTCGCCAATATCCTCGTGAAGACGAACTTGTAGCTCGATGCTGATGAGCAGCTGGACGTCGATGCAAAGTTCACGTTCAGGCTGATGCCTGGTGGGAGGATCGCGCCGGTGTTGTTCAGGAGAGCTGCCGTGAATTTGAGCACGAGGCTCGTGTAGATGTTGGCGGCCTTGGTGGACGAGGAGGTGGTGTCTGTTAGTGTTGTATACGACACTTGCGACCCAGAGCTGCCCGAGAATGCGATGGAGGGGATTCCTTCCAAGGCAGCCTCCGACGCGGCGCCGCTGGTTTCGGTGGGTGAGCACAATATTTGCGTGTATAGCGAAGGATGCTTACACTGTGCCAGATATCATGACAGTTGAGCCAAGATTATCTTGGTCGCGCACGATAAGTGGGTATTATATTAACCAAAAAGATGTCGACTCACTTCCGATGTTAGATCCACTGATGACGAAGTCGGGCTTCGACCCCCAGAATTTCGGTCCAAGCGTCTGGATCCCATATCGAACTGAATCCACCCTGTCAAGGTCATAAGTTGGAAGCAAGGAACATATCGGTAAATCTCACGGAAAAGCGTTGACGTAGTTAATCCTCGCTAATCGCCCAATTTCAGCCCATTTAACTTCTGAAAAAAAAGATGATTGGAAAACATACCGTCGGCGGAGTCAGACCCTTCAGCAGGCGAGCCAGACGGACAGGTGTTGAACTCGCAAGGTGAAGTACGGGTTGTGGGGGTGGTGGTCGAGGATCCAGTACCCGATTTATTCTCTGCTGGAGCAGATAATACGACCTAGAAGCACCAGCCGTTATTGATGGACACTCAAGTACACCATTGCAATTCTGAGCGACGTACATCGTACCCAGCCGCTACTAGCGCGGTGTATTCCGCACGAATCTGTGCGACAGCCCACCCGTCGTCGTTGGTCAGGACAACATTCTTCTGGGCGACGCACTGCAGAGCAAGCGCTGAGAGGGCAAGAAGAGCCGAAAAGTGTCGCATGGTTATCGTATAATTGACGGCTTGTGGAGGACGTTACGTGAAAGTCCCCGTCTTTATAGCGTCCATCGAAACGAAGAGAGCGGGTAAACGTGCGTCGTACGTCTTCGACGACAGAGAAGACCACATGAACGCCTGACCAACTGGTTCGCGTCAGAGTGCCCAGACACGTTCAGACCACACCATATGGTTGAGAAGGATAATTGAACGTAGCAGGCGACGGTGGCTCCTGTGAACCAGGAACTATTTAAAGGGTGTCTGTATCAGCACGTGCCGATATCTTGTTGCATGATAAGTCTGCATTGCGTGTCAGGCTTCAGCTCAAAGGAAAGTACAATGGGAAGAGCTTGACAGCCCAAGATCTGTATTATTCGACGCGGCAGACAGAGAAAGAATAGTTAGAGACGGGCAATGTCGATCGCTGTCTGCCGCGTCACCTGACTTATCCTGGCTTATCCTGGTCGACATCGATCTGAGGATTTTCTACGAACAGTTGAGCTTTCTTCGCTCTATAAAAGCTTACCTTGCTCATTTTCCAGGAGGGCAACCGATCAAGGATAGCAATAATTGAATTATTGCAATCTGGTCCAGAAGAGGAATTTGGCCTGGGGGGAGCTCGCCAGCTGACGTGGTGGTTCAAGTGATCTATTCGAGTGGTAGAAAAGCCAAAGTCTCCGCCGCCGCATAATGCGTCTCCTTGATGTCTATCACCTGCAACTGAAAGAATTCCCTGATGAAACAAACCGACCTGCCTATGCCATTCTTTCACACACATGGGGCAAGGGCGAAGTCTCCCTCCAGGATTTCCCCAACGCCGAGGAACAAAACCTGGCTGGCTATACGAAGATCAAGGAGTGCTGCCAGCAGGCCAAGCAAGATGGCTTCCAATACGTTTGGATCGACACCTGCTGTATCGACAAGACGAGCAGTTCCGAGTTATCGGAGGCAATCAACTCGATGTACCGTTGGTACAAATTTGCGACGGTTTGCTACGTCTATTTATTCGACGTGCACAGAGGCGACCCGAGCGATCCAGAGTCATCATTTTCTAAGAGCCACTGGTTTACGCGTGGTTGGACGTTGCAGGAGCTGCTCGCCCCAAACGTAGTCATTTTTTTTGACAAGTTCTGGACCGCCATTGGGACGAAGTCTAGTTTGCAGGAGTATATTTCAAGGATCACGAACATTCCATATGAAGTACTATTAAACAGTTCAACGACCGAGATTTGCATTGCCCAGCGCATGTCATGGGCCTCAATGCGCAAGACGACAAGGGTGGAAGACGCTGCCTACTGTCTGATGGGAATTTTTGGTGTGAACATGCCGACGATGTATGGGGAGGGCCGGCAGGCATTCGTACGTCTACAGCACGAAATCATGAAGAGCTCAGATGATCATAGCCTTTTCGTATGGGTGTCTGAAGCTCCAGTAGACCGTAAATTGTGGATCAATCCCGAAGATGATACCCACCTGAAAAAGGAGGTTTTTTATCCAGGACACGAGAGCGGTCTGCTTGCCAGTTCGCCGAGGCAGTTTCAATACGCGCAGGGGGTACGGCGACTGGAGGTGGAGAGCTCCAAACATCCTTTTTCGATGACCAATAATGGGTTATACATACGGCTACCCATAATTCCAATCCGTGTAGCAAACCAGGAGATATACCAAGCCGTACTGAAGTGCGAGTTCTTAGATGGGGATGGCCCTCTAAGCATCTATCTCAAACGGAAGGCGCCTGGGCAATACGTGCGCATCCTCACCAACATTGTCCGTACTGCAAACGACATGGAATACAGCTCAGAACCCGTGGAGTTATACATAAATGAAGTGTATCCCGATTTCTCCCAATCGCCCTCTGGGTCGACCATGTTTTTCTTTGAATGTACGTTTTATCTTGAATCCGTGGAACAGCTGGACGGGCCATCGAGGTGCTGGGATCCGGCGGATGGTACCCTCCAACTGGCGTCGGTAATATTCAACCCATCAATTGTTATGTCGCATATTATTGTAAAAAACGATGTCCCCGATTCGAAAGTTATGGTCGTCTTGGGCGTCAAAATTTTCCCTCTCAAATCCGGACACGACAGGACGAGGGCCTTCTGTGCTATCATAGATTCGGGATCATCAAAATATAACAGAGTCTTGAAGTGGTTGACCGACAGTTATTCAAGCTTTGAAAAAGGCAAGCGTGGGTGTATCGACACTGGTTTTTTTGAGAAAACCTTTGGGTATTTTCACCTTGACCACACAACTGAACGACTGCGCAGTGGTCGTATTATGTCAGTCGCCATCCGTCCTGGACCTGGGACTGAATCAACGCCCGAATTGAAACAGTATATTACCGTGTAATGATTGCAGTCACCCAACCCGGCCTCCCACTATCCAATTCAGTCAGTTCTCTTTCTGCCGCTCCTCGCGCCTCTGTTAGTCTCCCTAAGTTAACCATCCGTCTTGATGTTGGGGAATGGGAGGCCTCAGTATACCCAAAACATAACTGGTCTGCACAGGGACTTACTTGGACACCGACTGAGCGAGACCAGTCAGCAATCTTATGGTTAACAAAAGCTAAAGGAGAATTGATGTCTCCCATACTCTTATTCTACGTCGTTGGCTCTGAGATTGCCCTCGCGTTTGTGGACGCCCCATCAAAGGTGGTGTCGGCATCGACTTTCGATGAGGTGGTGGCATATCTCAAGAAACCCAACGCTACAGCAGAGGCAACTCAGAAGCTGCATAGAGTACCCTCAGATTTCCCGGCGGGGGTAACGAGAGTCACTGAGGACTACAAAGTGATGGAGACATTGAGAGTTGAAGCAAGGCGCAGGGTATTGCTTGACGATGAAGGGTACCAGATGCTGGTAACTCTTGATTATTCGGGTTCGTACTCAACAGGGCCTGGAGGGTTCTTGTGGTACAATCGTAAAGCTTCAGGGACAAGGAAATAAAAATTGAAAAATACAACGGACGGAATAAGACATGCTTTAAATTTGGTGTAAAATAGTCGAGTGGAGTTGTGTACATTACTAATGGTTCAACACCTGGTGAACCTGACTGAAATCCGTTCACCGACGGATGGTTCCAAGATGAGTATTCCAAAAACTCACTCATTTAGTGTAGTGAGAGTTCTTAGTAAACAAATTTCTGTAGGGGACCTGGTCAGCATAATAGACTCCTTCTTATCTAAGGATAATATGGCGTCAAGACATCAAGAATTCCCGTCTATTTCCGTCAGGAAGTGAGTGTTTGAAAGACAGAAGGTTGAAACGGGCTACCAGTTTTCGCCCTAGTAAGGGCAAGATGCCGATTGACTCTCTGGCGGTGCTTTGGATCGTTAAGGTGGTTAGTGAAATCCAAAAGCGTCTCACCAGGGCCTGCAGGGTACAGCTGTAAAGAAAGCCAGTGAGTTCTAACATGCATCGACCACGGCGCCTTAGACGCACATTTCCCTGGCAGTTCATACACCGAACACTCAAATTTAGAGGTTTGTGACTATATAATTTTTTAGCCCAGAACAAGTCTTTGGCATATAATGGGTTTTTTTTAAGTTCTGAGACAGCGAGCAGTATCCAATGAGGTGGCTTCGATGAAATGAAGTCAGTGACATTCCAAAATTTTTTGAACATACTCACTCTGAGTCTGGTTGTGATTAGATTTTGGGCTGATAATCTGAGGGAGGCAAGCACTCTGAGTGAATCGTTCATCTTTCGAGCCTTGGAAACCGATGCTTACTCAAAGTAATAGCTGCTGATTCTCCGAAAAAAATACACCTCGGAATGAAGTGGCAATCCTTTACTGTCGCTAGTAGTTTCTAGAGAAGCTTGTGCCACATCTACGACGTCTGAGGTCCTGGACTTCTCGTCCAGGCCCCCGAGTGACTCCAGTTGTGCATGCGAAATTTGGAATCTTCCAGAGCACTTTCCACTGACGAAGGAAGTCAGGCACAGGGGATATTTGCTACGAATTATAGAGGAGATTACCATTGGACCCAGCGAGGAGCTTCATCTGGAATATCAACGTTGACATGATAACAGCGTGGACATTCTCTAGTGGTCTTCTCCCCAGTCCCAATTTTTCGGCGTAGAACTATGCTCATTTCGAGCTCATCTCCTGCTTTCACGGTATTCGAGAATTGGGAAGGGGCAATAAGCTTGCTGTTATTCGAATGTAGTACCTCATATTGTCCATGCTCGACGTAATGCTGTCCGATACGGTTTCTAAAATAACCTTTAATGATATGGTCAAACGACTGCAAATTCAATACTGAGTGTCAATAGGGATTATCTTGGTACGCGGCCTACCTCCCAGGTAGAGAGAAAAAGATCCGGAATGGGTATTGTCTCCCCCAGAGGATCTAGTACTCGCACTGTGTTATCTTGAACTTGACGCAACGGCCTCGCATTTTCGAGTAGGTATGAGTGTATCTGACGAACATGGGCCCTAATATGGCGGACTTCAGTTCCAAGATCTAAGAGGCCAACACTAGGTAAAAAAACAATGATCCCCTAAGAAACCCGAAGGGGCAAAACTGATTTGACGCACGAGTTCAATGCGACCAGCAGCATCGTAAGTTTCCCCTCGTGATGACGTAGCTTCTCGTTCAGCTTTAACGTTTCGCTCGAAGCTGTCCACGCTACCTTACGCCAGAGGGAAGCAATGGTAGTCGAAAGGAGTGCTTTCCGACATGCATTCACCTTGTCCATGTAGTCTTGAAGAAGCAAATGGGCTTGGGCAACTTCGGGTTCGATAAAACCAGCCAAGGCCCTGCCAATTGGGCTCGCCAGATGTTGCTGTAGGGCATGATGGATCAAAATAAGGGTCTTTTGCAACGATTTCAGCTCAAGAAGTAGAGCTCCACATTCCGCATTGACAGAAGCGCTGTCGTACAGGGTCTTCGCGATTTGTCCCGCCAAACCTGCCGTTGCAAGAATGTCCCCGAGTGAACCGACCGTGAACGCAAATACAACCCCTGGCATTCTGTGAATTGAGATGTAGACTGAGCTACTTCGAATGTATCGCTGAGCGCTCTTTTGCAGGTTCAAGATGACTGATTCTGACAGGAGATATCATCTGTATTTGGGTCCCTGCATCCTTGACGGATTGTCAGCAAAAGTCATGCGGTGTTGGTGGGATGAAGCAGGCATATTTATTTCGCACGCAAATAAATCAAAGCTCTCTGCTCTTTTGTCCCCGCCGTCCTGCACTCGACATCGAAATGGACGCGACGACGCCGGCAGCTTCCTCTGGCAGAAACCTCTCATTATCGAATGTCCCTGAAGAAGAGGCCAGAAGTGTTCCATCGTCGCCTTCGCCATATGGGACCTCATCAGCTGCAAACTCAACGACGACGTTCACCACCAGCACTGTGAGCAGGCCGGCGAAGAAGGCAGCCAGCGTACGCACCCTCGGGAGGTCGTCCAACGACCAGCTAGCATCTGCATCTGCGGCTGGGTCGACGTCGGTGAGGCGGGCGGCATCTACCTCCTCTACAGTCGCACTGGCAAGTGGTAGTGGCAGCAGCAGGGTAGCACGCAGCTCGGCGTCTGTACCGCCTCCAGTTCCTCCAATGAAGATAAGGAATAGCCCGAAGTTACCTCACGACAAAGACGTCGAGCTGGCTCCCAGCACTATTATGTACTGGAGCAAAGCACCAGTTTGGGGCAGCATCCCTACGCGGACCATGCGTGCACATACGGTTACCTTGGTCGACTCAACTGCTTGGCTTTTTGGAGGGTGCGACGACAAGGACGGTTCGAAGGATATTTATTGTTTTGATACTGGTACGTTTTCTCTTTCCTGATCTTGCATTTGTATTGTCAATCTCCTACATAACGACTACGGAGAGCTTCAACTTTCTCTGTTTCTTTACTCTGCGGTAATGGTGTAGGCATGTTGGCGTGAATACGTGTTTTTTTTTTCATCGAACAACAGTTCTTTGTCCATTCCTATCCCTCTACTTCCCTGAAAAATTTTATACTCATCGCCCCTCTTTAGAAACGATGCAATGGACACATCCAGACACGGTAGGCGACATACCGCCGCCCTGCCGAGCACACACCGCCACCCTCTGCGACCGCAAGCTCATCATTTTTGGCGGAGGCCTCGGGTCGACCTACTACGACGCCGTCTACGTCCTCGACACCTCCAACCGGCGGTGGACCCGACCCTACCTCGCCCCTGGCCCGCGCCCGCCCGCTCGCCGGGCCCACTCGGCCGTGTACTATAAAGGCAAAGTGTGGGTGTTCGGCGGTGGCACCGGGCTGACGGCGTTGAACGACGTGTGGACGCTGGACGTGGCTGGAGGCGCGGGGACGGCGAGCAAGCCGATGCGGTGGGAGGAGGTGGAGACGACGAGCAAGAAGCCTGTTCCGAGAGGGTATCATACCGCCAATCTCGTCGGCAACATTATGGTGGTTATTGGTGGGAGTGACGGAAAGGAATCGTTCACTGACGTGTGGTGTTTGAATCTTGGTGAATCTGGGTTTTATTTATTTTGTCGCTTTTGCTGACCATGGAATCGTTATACAGACACGCTTGTTTGGAGCCTCGTAAAGCAGCAGGTACCATTCCACAAACGACTCGCGCACACGTCCACCCAAGTAGGCTCGTACATCTTCATCATGGGAGGCCACAACGCCCTAGAATATGTATCAGAACTTCTACTATACAACCTTGGTAAGCAATTCTCTTCAATCCGTTTTTCCTTCCGCCATCTTAACCGAATACTGATCTTCCCATCATTCGTTCAGTCTCCTTGCAATACGAAGCACGCCCCGTCCTAGGCAAACCACCCTCCAGCAGGGGTTACCACGCCACTATCCTTGCTGACAGCCGGCTCTTTCTCTTTGGCGGCTTCAACGGGCAGACGGCCTTTGATGACGTATACATCCTCGACCTCGCAGCTGGCGCGTATCTGCCACAAGTGACCAGTTTCACGATGGATGCACTTTGATCCTGAAACTGGTCTCAATTGCCACTTCGGGGGCGTGTTGGCGGGGATGAGGTTTTTCTCCCTGAATTTTTTTGTTCCTCATTTTCGCTTCTTTTTTTCCTGTACGATAGTTGGTTTACTTATGCTTCTTATGTCAACATGCCACTCCTTTGTTCGACTTCAATGACTTTTTTTTTTCACTGCATTTTGCACCGTTTCATTTTTACCTGCTCTTCCAACATAACACCTAGACGAGTCACATTCGGTTTCTAACGATCATTACTGTTGCATTTTTGATTCGATATTAAGAAGGAACTCTTGTTGTATATACTAACACCTACGACTCACCATCTATTCTGTCAAGGCTTCGTACACGGGGTTTATCACACCGCTCCTCTCCCCAAATTCCCAAAGGGCGATCGCTTCAATGTCGCTGATTAAAGCCACTGCCAATGTAGGCAGAAGCCGTATAATCAAGATGACCATGTCGGGTGATTATGAACATCGTTTGAAAAGTTGGAAGCCACTGCCAATGTAGGCAGAAGCCGTATAATCAAGATGACCATGTCGGGTGATTATGAACATCGTTTGAAAAGTTGGAGAACTCAGCCTGAGTGGGCTGCATGCGAACTTCCGCCTTTCCCCTTCCTTCCTTCCTTCCTTCCCTTCCTTCCTTCCTTCCTTCCCTTCCTTCCATCACCTCATTCGCGGTGTCCAATCAAGGGACAGTCTCATCAGAGTGGATACATCCTCGAATTCTCAAATGACAGCTCTCTAGGAGCGCTTGAAATCATCATAGCACCCTGTTGGTTCTTGATCGACGGTCTCCCAGACACGGATCCGGACTGGCTACAAACTTGGAGTTGCTCAGACCTATTTGCTACTCATATGTTACCTCTGGGCGCTTGAGGAGCACATCTTTTCACCAGTATCAATTTGCATTGGCGGACAACACTTCGAAGCCGTGGACTGCGGTATTTGAATTTGTAAAAGCCCATGTTCGTCCCGCGTATTGTGAACCCTTTTATACCATAATACTTATCCCAAATATCTTTGTTTCTCGTCAGAATCCACGATAATGCTACTCCTCAACGCCCGTGATATAGCCGAAAGTCCAATTTCCTTGCTACCTGTATTTCGGAGAGTCCCAAAAGATCGTACATCCCGATATTCAAGGACTGAAGGATCGTTTTGAATTTCGTGAGAGTCTATCTTTCTAACCCAGTATCCCCAGAGACGGCCCTTTACATTTCGTAACAAATGAACCCACATACCACTGATACCAGACCTCAAGTTCCCCGTGGGCTTAGCACAACTGGCAACGGCCCTTTCGCGATCACAAATCTGTCCAGTAGACTCTTCTCCCATGCCCCAGCCGTAAAGCCATTCTCGAACCGCATGTCAAACTGCCGGACTAGCATAGTGACTATATAGCGCAACTCCAACACCGCCAAAGACTTCCCAGCGCAATTCGCGGGACCAAAGGAAAACGGTATGAACGCTGCTAGGTCGAGGATGAAATCTGGGTCTTCTGTTTTTTCGATGAGCCAACGTTCAGGCCAGAACTCCTCAGTGCGAGGGGAGAAGTATCGAGGGTCGCGGTGAAGGCAATAAGGCGGCACATTTATGCCTGTCCCCTCTGGAATAAAGCTGCCACGGACAGGCTATTATGAGCCTGAAACCCCGTTGTTTTCTCAACTATGTGAGCTCACATTTTGCCTAAAAATACTCCTCCACTGCCTTTCGGTGGGGCTCGTTGCACTGAGGTTGGTACGGCTGGTTGCAAGCGAAGAGCCTCGTTTCTGTATCAAAGGTCAGCAAACTCTACATCGGGGGATAAAAAAATGACATACATTATGGCGTTGAGTAGTTTCATTGTGGGCAACTTGGCGATCTCGATCGACACATGCTGTGTGAGAGGAAAGTATTCGTCTATTTCTTTTTTTAAAGCCGCAAAATAATTGTCATGGGCCAGGAGATAGTACATGACATTACTTAAAACCGAAGCAGTCGTGTCCGATCCGGCGATGATGGTTAGGAGCGAATTAGACATTATGAGGGCGAATGGATCAGATGTAGAATCGGGGTCTGCTGCGTTGAGCTTTGTGTCAAATGTTCAGTAGGTTATTGCAGACGGATATTCATATTTTCATCAAACTGACCAGATGATAAAACAGGTCCTTTCTCTCAATTTCTTTGGCTGATCGTATTTTAGCCTGATTGACTGCAACATCAGCAAATTTTTTCATCCCTGTGCCAGCAAATGGCATCGATCGGATAGCATCAGCTGCCCATGGGATATGCTGTGTGAGCGAGGCGGTTCTTCAAGTAAAAATTCTCATCAGCTGATAATAATTCTTCGAGCAGTGAATATGTTTCTTACGAAAGCGCTGTCTCCATACCATGCCACAGCCCGTCTTTGTCGTCGTCTCTCATCAACTCAAAGCCACCACCAAATCTATCCGCCCGATTTAACGCCTGGATCTGAGAGATACGAGGTCACCTACGCCATGTCGCCCATGAAGTCGAACCTGCAATATATATGAGGATCACGAACGGCAAGAAAAATAATGAGGCCCACGCGAAGTAGCTGATCCACTTGGCAAGATCAAGGTGGGCACGACCGTCTACAGAAGATTTGCAAATTTCCATGAGGTGGTCATTGAGTTCGGAGGCTTTTTTGATTAATATTTCTCCAAAGTCGTTCATCTGTGCGCTTCCAAAAGCTTTGTTCCACGGTTTTCGCAGTTGCGCATGACGCCTCAAATCCGGAACGCTTATAAGGCTGTTGCTTTTATTCCTTCTATTTGAAGGTGTCACGATCTGCCCTTCCCACACTATTTAGACGCCGTGTCTATCAGTTAGGAAAACCGGGATCGTCGATGAATAAAGCTCAACATACACGGTCCTTTTGGCAGCCCCGGGGTGCCTAACACCAGCGGGATATATTCTTTGTCGGCCACTGAAAGCTCATTGGGACCTAAAAGACGAATTAGCGGATAGTCATCGAATTTTGCTATCTACAAACCAACGCGAACTATAGGACCATATATCTCGTGCAATTGTTTGTGGTATTCGTGAAGTTTTCCTTGATATGCCACATATGTCGTCCAAAGTTTTGTGAGTTTGCATAAAATCGGACCAGGGTGTCGAGCGAGAGGGTGAATTGGTGAAAGCCTATAGGTCGCTATCGAGAGTAAGAGGACCGTAAAGAACAAGGCATATGAACTCCAGATGGCATTTGCTTCAGCAGTATAAAATAGTCGTAGCAGAACCAAAGGACTTGTAGTCACTAGTAGTACCACCGACAAGCCGCGAAGAGACTTTGGTTCATTATTCCGAACCCAACCATGGGTAATCTACCAAGCGCTAAGAACAGAGCCTGCATCCCAGAAAATTCGTGACTCACCAAAGCTGCGATAATTTCTGGCCACCACATTGGTCAGTCCTCTAGCCAGATACCTGTTGTTCCGTAGTAAAAGTGGGGGTGTTAGTTGAAAACCAAGCGTTGTTTTCTAACCGAAGTCGACATCCAGAGTTACTCTATTTCAATAACCGCCGCGGGGTTTCATCGTGGGCCAAGCTTTCCGGGGAAATACCTCTTTTCGGGAATCTTTAATAAACGGCTATCTGCTATCATCCATACATGGTCGAAGGCAACTTTAATTTTAATTATGTATTGCTGTGCGCGAGCCGGTGCAGCCCCAGTCAGTGAATTCAAATTCAAATTCAAATTATTGCTCAGTTAACTGCGACGGAAAAAAGCTGGCTCTTTAGTCCTAACCGTCGAGCTGGCAAGCAGGGTAACCTCTACACTACGCGGATACGCGATCTTCAAAAATCAGTAAACTTTCACATGCCGTGGCATGGCTGGAACACTGACTGATTGAAATTCACTGTGGGCACAGAAACCCGGCTTCAATGTCTGCATAAATCCCCTTCAAACCTTGAAGATAGGCATATCAATTCAAAAGGTAGAAATGCGTAATAATAATAATTGCTTATGAAAAGCTCTGGGCATCACTTCGATGTCTTGCGTACACTAACGCCGAAAACTATGTTGGTAGATCGCTCGTCGAGGATAGTCAAGGGAATTTCGAACCAAGAGCCAGGGAGCTGGGTGCAAGGAAAACTCTCACATGCAGGCACGGACACGTAAGAACAACACATTCTGAAGTGGATCGTTGAATGTTAATAGGCGAATCGTGATCATGACGAATCGCTGCAGTGTCTGGAAGAGGATTCACACTCGTCCTCGACACTTCGAAAGGGCTGACTAAACTGAGTCGAACTCTGTGTGGTGAGCACACCAGGATCTTTGAAATGAATGTCCAGATCCACGCCGCCAAACCCACGCTGAACCGCTTCGGATAGGTCCAGCGTAGTTGACACATCCCTGCCCTCAATCACGCGGTCGACGATAAGGAGAGGTGAAATGACCTGTCAAAGATTTGGGTAGACAGACAGCCCTATTAATAAATTCGAGAACATATTACAATAGGTTCACTCACGCAGAGATGGGGGAGAAGAAATAGCGGCACTTCAGACCCCTTGGATTGTGCGAAGTGGAGGATGATGTATACCACTGTTGGGATAACAATCAGGGCGCAGGACTCGATACACATGATGACGATGCGTGTGTATAACGTTCCATGTGAACTGCCAAATGCTGTGCGTATCCTCCTTTGATGATAGAGTATTCGAAGTGTGACGAGTATTGATAGGGTAATGTTTGTAATGGTAGAGAGAAATGCTATAAAGATTGGCGTCGCTACAAAGCCCATGTTCCTGGCTTGGTGCGGGAGAAAAGGTGAGGCAAGCAAGATAATCCCCGAGCCTTTGTGTCGAGTGAGTAACTTTAGGAGACAGGCGAAAGGAATATCGATTGCATACCCAACAATGTTAAGCCCAGGAAAGTTAAAAGAGTAGCTAAAAAAAAACGAGGAGCCCGAGATATGCCTTGATAATATAATGCGGCACATCTCCACATCTATCATCGAACGTTGGTCAGTACGTGATGGGTTGGACTGGCTTAAAAACAAACCTTAAATCCATCTGCACCCCAGATGGTGAACGGCAGGATCCAGGTAGATGATTGAGGCAGAGAATAATTAAAAAAAGCCTTGGGTAATACGGACACCTCGAATATCGAAGAAGACGTCTCCTGGATCAAGGCTAACGTGCTCAACAGTGTCATGACATTGATGTAAATGAACAGGACTTGTCGCTTTTGCCTTGAATACCTTTCGTCTCTTTTTAAGAGCGCCTTAAAACAGAAGATGTAGAGTGTGATGACGAAACCATAGGCAACCGCTGAGATGACCGTAGCGAGCATCGCTAGCTTGAAGATGGAGGAACTCGGTGCATCAAGCCGCCTAAAGACGACATCTGGCATGTCTTACGCCTCGATGCCTGGGGTGATCGGTGTAACTCGGGGGTTGGAATATCTGTAGCTTCAAATATACGAAACCTATATCCTGCTCGACTGTTACGGCGGTGTTTTTCATCAGATGCAGGGCTGTCATCGCCGCCGACTCGTCGGGAGATTCAGAGCGCGTGTAACCGGCTTTGTGGTCTGAAGCTCCAATTTTAATATGTTCAAGTGAGATGTGGACGCGTGACGGGACAAGTTTCTGACCTAAGGTCGCTTCTCTGTTTCCAGGTAGAAATTCGTAGCTCCATATTTCTTCTACGTGTGTGGTTGACGACTTGAAAAAGCTGTTGAAGAATACTCTTTGATGTAACACCACGTCTGCTGAAGGAAAAGTACATCATGATCAGATTTTGTATATAGCTCATCACAGTGGGCGTACTCGATGAGAATTGTCCAGCGGTCTGTCCAGCATGATGAAGGGATTACAACAGAGTAACTCGGTGACGACGGAGAATGGTATGTCATCAACTGCCAAATTCGGAAGGATCTCATGATTGTACCCGACCCTTACAGCTCACCGCGATCACCCATCTGTTCTTTCATCCAATATGTACTGAGTCATCGTACAGAAATACCTGGACTTATGAATTTTTAGAGATGAAGGCGTGGCATCATCTCAGTCAACATGAACCTCCGAAGAATCAAGAGGGGCGTTGGGTTATAACTGGCCTCAGGCTGGTTCCAATATAAGAGGTATTTATCTTTTTTTCTCAGTTGTCGTTTGAGCTTTTATAGATGTATCTCCCATCTTTTAGTAAAGTCAGGACAGTGTCTTCGTCTAGTTTCTGCCATAAATCAATACTTTGCCAGTACACATCATTCTCGCGGGTCCGAATCATGGGCGCACCCAGTCATCATTTAGCGATTGAGTCAATCCGATGCTGAAAGACTCTGCAGGTGTCAAATACACCATCATACCTAATATGATGCCTGATTCGTCAAACCTCTGGCCATGTATAAAAAGCTGGATACATCGATGCTTGACGGCCATCTTGGGTAGCTCTTCTAGTTCTCAAACCAGACGACAACTCAAAGACATCCTTCACTTTCATCATGTCCGCTGATTCTTCCACCACCTCTGCCAAATCCTCCTTCGGACAAACTCTTCAATTTATAACCGATATCAAGTTGCAAGAGCTCGAGAAGCAGAGGCTGGCATACCAGATACACGCGAAAGTTCTCGATCGAGCTCGGGCTCTCGGGGAGGAGGGCCAAATCCTCGAAAAGGTTGAAGTTCTCGCAAAGGCTGTCAAGTCCTGGACCGGTTCCGGATCACTCGACCACGGGAAAATTGTCGGTGGCAAGTTACAGCTGACCAATCTTGAATTTTGGCTTCTCCAGGCGAAGAATGACCCCAGTTTCAGCCTCGAAATTGCTGAGGGATGGGCAGATACTCTCGAGGAGCACATCCGTCATAGCATCATGCGTTTCGACTCGGCAAAGCTTTTCGGGAATCTTTTCAACGAGTGGTTGGCAAGCGGCGACTCAGTGGCTCTGGCATACCAGGCAGGGCCTGTGGATAACGAGGATAATGCCTCAGATTCAGATGCTACGGGGTCGGAGTTCGTGGAGGTTGGAAGGAAGGAGATGTACGAGCAGAAGGAAAAGTTGATGTCAATTGTCTTCGAGGACCACCCCGTGAACGTCAACGAGCTCAATGCATACTTGGAGGACATCTTTTCGTCCGAAGAGGCTACGAGATCCCTGGAGAAGCTGCGGACAGAGTTGAAGACTTTCAGTTACTGGCTCCAACGCAGGCCTCTCACTGTCAGCGACGTCAAGAACGCGATTCGTGGCCTGCTCGTTTCCGGCCTCATGGACGAGGAGAAGAGGACAACGTTGAAGGCATTCCAGGAGAATCCCACAGTCCTTCAGGAGGTCGCGAGTGTGTTGAACATGCGAATGGCCAGCATTGAATCTTGGGCATGGCCAAAAGAAGGCATTCTCGTCGAATTCCGCAGGCATCTGAACGGGAAATACAGGTAAGCCACACACTCTTTACTATCGTTCTAACATGCTGAGCTTGTTCTATGTTTTATAGGGCCTTTACCGACCCCGAGATCATTGATGCCCTCCTTCTACACCACATCGGAGTGGTCTGGCAGGTCAAGCTCAAGCAGGCTCTGACCCGTCTATTCGATAGCAAAGCATGGATTCGCCCTGCTCCCCCGTCACACGAGGTCAGGCAACGCCGCATCGAGCAATTGCGTCGTGATCATGGCAAGGCCTCCATCCAAGCTGAACGCGAGAGGAACCAGCGTGCGCTGTTCTTCCTCACTCAGCTACAGGACAACGCCGGTCGACCTAACCCATATGACGACCTCGTGGATGCACCTCCTCCTGAGGCGAACACGGACGCGACTACTAGCCCTGCCTTGATCAAACAAAAGCTGTTGCACATTATGACAACGGAATGTTACCTCAACAAGGCAGTCCATGGGACCCATGCGACTGTTTGTTCAGACTTGGAGTGGTTCGGCCCTTCCTTGCCCCACACCACCATCCTCACCGTGCTGGAATTCATGGGCATGTCCAAGGCATGGCTGTCGTTCTACAAGGCCTTCCTCTCTGCGCCTATTCGATTCCCTGGGGAGTCTGAAGCACGAGTGCGCCGGCGCGGTACGCCAATCAGTTATTCACTCAGTGTGCTCTGCGGCGAAGCTGTCATCTTCATGATGGACTTTGCTGTGAACCAGCGTGCGGACGGGCTGTTCCTGCACCGGATGCACGACGACCTGTGGCTTTGGGATGCCGATGCGAAGAAAGTCGCAGCTGGTTGGGCAGAGATGAAGAAGTACACGGAACTCGTTGGACTGAAGATCAACCAGAAGAAGACGGGCTCGGCGTACGTTGGTCCTCGACCTGAAGACGCTCTTGGGCTGCCTCAAGGCGACATCCGCTGGGGTTTCCTCAAGTTCGAAGCCGAGGAATCACGCTTTGTAATCGATCAAGCGGACATCGACCTCCACATCATTGAGATGCGTCGCCAGCTGGCAAGCACCAAGTCCGTCTTTGGCTGGGTGAACACGTACAACAAGTACATGGCGTTCATCCTACGGAATCTCGGTGGCATACCCGCGAACTGCTTTGGCAAGGCTCATATCACCGGGATGATCGATACCCTTGCACGCATCCAGCGGGACCTCTTCTCTGACGTCGGTGGTGCAGTTGGGTATCTAAGGCGAATCATCGAGGGCCGTTTCGGCGTCGTGGATCTGCCTGAAGGTTATTTCTACTTCCCTATTGGCAGTGGGGGTCTTGAGCTGCGCAATGTGATGCTGGAGCTGCTTGCGTTGGAGAGGAGAGGGCAGCCTTTGGTTACTTGGGGTGAACAGCCGATGGACGTTGACGGCAACGCGGACGACTCAAACGAGCCACTGGATGACCCAACAACTGGTTCTGACGAGCACTTCCTTGAGTACAAGGCGATGGCAGAGGACAAGTTCCTTAAGCGCATTGAGCACGATCATAAAGCCTACGCGCATCTGAAGGAAGCCTGGGAGCAAAATCGAGACAATCTACGACCCAAGACGCGATGGGACGTGACCGATACTGACAAGAAGGAGGAATTCATGTTGTTCGACGAGTACATTTCCCTGCGCGAATCGTGGCTCTCCTCCTGGGGCTACTCGTATCTGGACATGTTAGGCTTCCCGACCATTCGCTCGGTGGCACTGGTGCCGAAAGTGCAGGAAGCCCTGGCGCTGACTTCCTCAAGGAAAAACTGGAGCTCGTTGGACTGGTACGCGCAGTGGGTCGTGAGCATGTATGGCGAGGAGGTTGTGAGGAAGTTCGGTGGTCTGGACGCTGTGGATCCTAATCTTATTCCGGTGGGAATGGTGCAGCTGTTCAGGACCTCGAGGATAAAGCTGGACCAGTGAACTACAGGCATCGGCGTATAGTAGCGAGCAGCTGAAAAGTAGTTTATAACTTCCTAATATACTTTATTAATCTTAAAAACTCTGAAGAGATGGGCACCTTTTACCGTCTTGTCACCGTTTCGCCTTCAATGCAGTTCCCGAACTTTACTCACAGACGAGACCAATTCATTGTTTCCCATTCGAAGTACTTGAAAGATAAGTAATATTTAAGTCTGCGGGTGCGAACTTGTAGGCACTCCTGATCACCTCTCGGTGAGTAGAGATCATGAAAATATTATTGAAATTAAGAGTGCATATTTCTACGAGAGGACACCCACTGCTCCAATATATTGTCCACGAGTTCAAACTCCCCTAACCAACGACTTCGCAGGCCTTTGAACTCTTCCTCGACGAAAATATCCCGCTGAGGATCAGACGGGTACCTTGAAAAATCCAACTTGAAAACTGGTATGCTAACTTGCCGCCGAATGCGCATAAAGAGCAGGATCGCGTCTGCATCGCCAGATTTGGGGTCGAGCTGGTCGACTTTGCCTATGGAAATATAAATTATCTGAAGCATTTGAAGTGCTGGGAAGAGAATGGAGCCGCTGCCACCATTCGTCGCGTGCGAAAGTTCGAGGTCTAGGATAACACGAATGGATTGACCGTTTGTCCGAAGGGTTGTTACTGAGGCCATAGCATTGAGGGAGGACCGAAGACTCGGATGAAGAGCCGGCTTGGTGAAACGATAGAGTTCCAAGGATAAAGCCGCGAGGGTGGTAAAATAAGGCTGGGAAGACGAAACGGCGTCGAGAAGGAGGCAAAACAGATCAAATGGTAGGCCATCCCAGGCGAAAACATAGATGAGGAATGGGTATTCGCTGTAATGCAAGTTCGAGGACTCATCGAGCTGGAGGTTGACTAGTCCACGCGAACATTCAAATTTGAGTCCGGTAGGCGGGTGTATTTTGAAATAATTGTGCGTGTGCTTGGCAAGGGGGAAGTTTATCATGCCCAATGGGCTGTTCTCAGAAAGTGGCGGAGCCATGGGGATAAGGGAAAATGAGCACCCAGGACCTGTGGTTATATGTTCCATGAAAACTCGACAGTGGTCGAGAGCGGCCACAACGTTGAATTTCGTTATATTTGGTAAGTGGAGGTACGGAAGGTTGAGTCGATGGTTTTCTGGAGAAAATCCAGGCAGCGGTTGGAAGAATTCTGGAGGCTGGAGTGAGTGAAGACGTGGCATCTTCTGTAGGAGCTTGAAAACGTGTGACACAGGAAACCACGGTGGAAACGATATGTGGTGGAGTTGGGAAAGCCATGAAGCGTCGGGGCCGAAGTAGATATTCCTAGCGTCAAACTCCCGCAACGATGGGGCAGTATTTGCGAACAATAAGCCGTCGTGAGGCAAATCGGAGGTCTCAGTAAGTGGGTGTAATATGGGTGGTACGTCAGGGTTTGTTGGCGGGAAGGACATGCGAAAGACCTCCAAGCTCGGAGCTGGTTGGCAGAGAGCAACCCATCGTGAATCTGTGGAACCTATATCCTCGACGTCGACGATGATTCGCTGGATCCTGTTCCAGCAGCTACGATCCGCTAATATTGAGAAAAAGAAGGTTTGGGAGGGTGTTGGTAGTTGTAATACGCGTCCTGTGATCCACAGATACGCCGATCCCACTCGACTCATTATCTCGTTTCTCCAATTGTCAGTGGGTTGATTGAACATGTCCAAGTCTATCAATCGACCCCAGAGAGAAGGAGAGGCTAACAAGATGTTTCGCCATGATCGGCAGACCTGCGAGGTATGACGGGCTATGGTGATAGTATGGATTGCTGATGAAGGCTCCAAAGTCTGAGGACCCAGCACCGTATTTGATTCGAATATTAACCAAAGGAGGTCGGGATTGAGTTTGTGAATGGGTGCCTGTGGAGGGTCTTCAGCGAAACCTTCCATTTTAGAAGCTGACCGTTTAAGGACGAGGAGAACCTCGCTCTCATGGGACGTACATATCTTAAGCTCTTTTATACGAATCACGATAGAGCTACACAGCATCCATCATCGATGGGCGCAGTAGCTACGCAGCATTGCTAGGTGGCTGCAGTTTTGATTGGATATTTATAGCAATGATGAAGGCCTTCGCCGAAGTGGTTGGCTAATGCTAACTCGGTAGCGTTGGCATACCTGACGGTGACAACATTTGCTTCTGTCCTAGATGGGGAGGCCTCTGGCTTTGTAGATGTTGAGGAAAGGATAGATGAACAAAGAAAAAACTTGAAATTGATCAGACATAATTGACCGGATACAATGATCAACCTGTAGTCGACGACAATCTCAAGGCGTATCTGACTGCCAGCCTTTCGATGTCATGAAATGACAAATCTTTAAAACAACCACTGTGAAGCTACGAAAGAACGTTCATAAGAAATCCACTTGTTGGCTCCAATGCAGCTCACTTATACACCATTAAACGTTCAACGTGCATACATTGTGAATGCGAGTTACAATTTTGTTACTGCAGCAGGACTCAAGGACATTGGACAGGACGGAGAGGAAGATGCAAGGTAAGAGGACAAGTTTGTGAGACGCGAATTCGAATTTTATGTTTTCACAAATTATTATGTAATATTTATTCCGTTCTGGGCCGCCCAGACTCGGACCTTTTTCTCATTTCCTCTATCATCACATTCGGAATTCTTCAGTAAATCAAGCTAAGGCAGGCTCTCAATTGACAGAACAGAGATGAATTATTCGGTCCTCCTCCCCACGGCATCAAATATACCTTTTTTGAGCGCCTCTGTTGCGATATCAGGAGTGGCTCAGTCCAAACTATAATCCCTGGTTCTGTTCTTCAAGTTCCCTACCCACTGCAGGAGCTCAACAGTACCTCGCCTTTCCATGCCGTTCCTAATCAAGCAGAAGCTGCTACACATTAGAACGTCACCTCAGCAACCTATGCTCCTGGTTGCTCTGACTTGTGTTGGTTCAGTTCCTATTACTTTTATGCCGTCTGGACTCTGGAGTTCTTGGCGATGTTGAAGACTTGACTATTGATTTATTACGCGTGCTTCTGCGTGCCCCTCCGTTTCTCTGAGGACGCCAAACCGTGTACCCAAAGACGGTAGCAGGTACTCCAATCAGTTGTTCTGTTAGTCTGCTCTGCGGAGAGGCTATCGTTTCACGACAGATTTCTACTAATCTCTAGGTGAGCTTTTACTCCCTATGCTGCACGTGGCGACTTGTGGTATAGCTTTGGGATGCTACGAAGATGAAACTGTCGCAGCCGGCCGCTTGGACAGGTTCGCGAAGTCTTTGGTCAACCGGCAAACTGGCCAGTGGCTCAGCGTACGTCGGCCCTTGTCTCGAAAACTTTGTTGGGTTGACTCGAGGGGATATTCGCTGTGGCGTCGAGATCGACTCGGAATTGGGTCTCATAACCTACCAAGCAGAAATCTTCAAGATGCGTACCGTCAAGTAGTTGTCAAATCCGTCTCATTTATCACGGACCAGATGAGCAAGTGTGTAACAAGAACACGGCCTTCTTCCTGAGGATGGAAGCGTACCCGCGAACTGATACTCCAAGCCCTTGTGCACATCCAGCAGGGCTCCTGCGACGCCACACAATGCCGGGATTGCTGCGTGCACTGCGGTCCAAGGTGCATTTCTCAGTGACTTAGCGCGATGATATTACGGATGCTGACAAGCCATCAGAGCCATCAGACGAACCGAGACCCAAAAGCTTGGGAACGTCGTTCTTCAATACCACAGTGGATGCCAAACTCTCCAAGCAGATATCCTCGCGTCTTGGGTGTGAACCAAAAAAAAGGTTGCGTTGACCTGTCCACAAACCGAACATGGAACTCGAGAGTCGATGGGCAACGACTTCTGAGAATAGTTAAGCAAAATACTAGCTGCGTTGGGTAATGTGAAATGACATTTCCTACATGACTTGATTAGGAACCCATTCAATGCAGGAAATAAAACGGATTTTTACCTTGATACCTTCCACCAACGAATCGAAGTTCGGGCGCCGCTGCTTGCGATCGTTGTTGAGTTGCCAACTCAAGATATCCCATTGTTAACTGATTGTTAAGTCACTTACAAATAAAAGGAAATTACTAATTTTTCTGTCGCTGACGTCAAGCGTATGACAACGTTGACCTCGCACTCTGACTCAGTTATGGCGTTTGCTTTCAAATCGTTATATTTCCCCAAAAAATTTAAATCCATGTATCTTTGTCATGAAGTAGCCACTTTCGAAGTCGTTCTGGACACTTCCGTCACCTTCACCAATCACTAAATACCCTGCTCTGTGGAATTTGAGCGAGTCTCAGATGGTATAAAAGGTGTAGTTATTTCTTCTATTCGCTACCCAAACACTCCTCACATCCCTCTCCCAGATCAGTTGTCTGTCTGTCTCTCCAATGTCGTCATCCATGCTCGTAGCCTTCGTTCTCGGTGCAGGAAGTAACATTGGCTCGGCTCTCGCCGCTAAACTTCGCGAAAATGGTTACCGTGTTGCCCTTGGCAGCCGAAACCCCAAACCGGATGCTGATCACGAAGCGTATCTTCATGTCAAAGTCGACGTTCAGAAACGCGAGAGCATCGAATCGGCCTTCGATACCGTGGTCAGTAAGTTGGGACCCGTCAACGTAGTGATCTACAATGGTATGTTATTTTAACTTTTCTTGAGATATTCTCAACTGATATATCCATCAGCTGCATCGTTCAATGCCCCTCCGAATGACGCTGATTTCCTGTCTCTCACCCGAGAGACATTCGAGGAGTCTGCCGCAATCGCATTTGGTGCGTTCACTGCCGCACAGAAGGCTCTCGTTAGCTTTCGTCAGGACGTGCATCGCAACCATCCCAAGGCCTTCATCGTCACTGGAAATATCCTTCCTTTCAATCAGTACTCCCCACCCAAATACTATACCTTAGGAGCCCAGAAAGCTCTTGAAACACGACTGGTTGCCACGGCCGCAAAGGCATATGAGCCCGAGAATATTCAGTGAGTACTTGGTGGATGTAGCATGCTTAATAGTAACCGTTAATCTCGATTGTTTTTTCACTAGATTTTACTTCGCTACATTGGTTTCTGAAAGCGGAGGCATTCCTCCGATGGACGTTTTCAGAACAAGCGGTGAAACGCATGCCAAGGTCTACTGGGATCTCATCAACAACAAGAAGCAGGAAGACTGGAACCATCAGTACGTTGAGGCTCGCCTATTCTCCTTTTGCTACAGATGGTTAATACATTACCCCTTCAACAGGTTTACTGCTGATGGAAAGGCTTTCTCACACGCTTAAGGCTATGTGCCGACTTGATGACGACTGTAGCGCACGCAACGTGCTTGTATGATAAATATAACTGTTCTAATTTTATCGCCATCAATTTCTTCTGAGTTTAAGCGCTCGTAACTTCAAAACAACTTTACTCCGTTCCCCATTCCCAATCTCAACCATAAAATCGATGAACAGGGTTGATATAACAATATTCTATCCGTCTCTCAACAAGCCCTTTTGCCCAATGCAAATATCGAAAGCATGAAACTCCGAATCAGAGAAATTCACTTTCGAAGAGCGTAGAGAAAGCCATCGTATCCTTTTTCTCCAACGGTCGCAATAGTAGTTGCTTCAACATCTTTGTCGTTCTTGATTCCTTCGAGGAGCCTGCGAATTCCTTCGGTGCTAGATTCTGTGTGCTTAGGGTCTGCAGGTGCTCCCTCCCAAACCACGTTGTCCACGATCTGGATACAAACGGGTCAGTCCCTTTGGAAAGGGGATACTAGAAAAACCCACAATGATACCACCCGAGCGAACCAGACGCTTTGATTCGGTAAAATAGAGGAGGTTATTCTCCTTGTCGGCATCGATGAACGCGATATCGAAAGGCGGTTCCGGTTGTAGTTTTACAATCGAAGCTGCTCCTGGGCCAACGATGATATTGACCTTGTGAGCTTGCCCAGCAGCTTGAATATTTTCTTTGGCTATCTGTAACGACCCGGGTGAGATAACAACAAAATTTCACATAGTAAAAGTGCCATACTTTTGCGTTTTCTGGGGAGAGCTCAAGGGTGACAACTTGGCCATCGTCAGGGAGAGCCCTGGCGAATAAAATCGCGGAATATCTGCACGAATAAAAAACTCAATGTCACTTGAAACGGAAAGATAGAACAAATCTGTGAAATTTACCCTCCAAGAGTGCCAACCTCGAGAACGCGCTTCGCGCCGATCGTCTTAGCGAGCAAGTTCAGAAGTTTACCCTGCGCGGCGGATACCGCAATGGGAGGAAGTCCTTGTCTAGCGCTGTTTTCTACTACTGCGTCGAGAATGTCGTCTCGCGGGATGAGATATGAATTGTGATACTTGTCGGAGCGAGTCCAGTCCTCGAGTGTAAAGATCTCAGTAGCCATTTTTTCGGTAGTAGCTGTAATGAAGTTTGGGGATTGAACGATGTCTGTTGAATTTACGCTACACAATTGAGCCTTTATACCTGTTTTATCTGACTCGTTCAAAGGAGTGACCAAAGAGTGCGCGCGCCAAAACCACTTCGATTCCAAAAGTTGATAGAGATAACAAAAATGGGTCCGGGACCGAAACAAGCGAATATTTTCCGCCTCGGTTGCGCTATAGGCTCAGAATATGATGATCTCTATTTTACATTCTGACAATTCTTACTGAATGGTTGTTGGATCAATCTGATAAGATGACAGGCTTCGTCCTGCGGCGCAGCAAACCGCAGTTCCGTGGCAGAGTAGAAAGCTTAATCAGATAAGATATTTCCGATGCGCAGTCCAGGAGCTATCTAAAATAAGGCTCCAACCGTACACTATATGTATACGGTCGGGGGCGTATATATACGTATATAGTTGTATACCCTATATATACCCTATATATATGGTTATACGGTAGGTATATATGGTTGACGCAGGTTTATGGGGTGATGGACATACCAGCAAGTGGAAATCTGTCCTCCCTGCCTTCCTTCTTGTTTGTGTTCGTCAACGCGAGGCTCGTCCACCGCCTCTCGTGTTGTTTTTTGGTGCAGATGAGTTGGTTTTGAGACGACGGCGGTACACTTTCGAGCTTGCGAGCACCGTCGAGCGGCGCTCCCGCGATCGTCGTTGACATTTAGATATCATCTGCGGAGAAAGGAGAAGACTCTCAGCAAGACGAGCCCACGGAATTGAAGGACGAAATCAGGACTTACAGTGGGCCGTTGTGATGAGCGTGGGCTTTGCCGCTGCCATTGTCGTTGACTCGTCGTCGGCTCGTTGTTGCGATTTCACGTCCAAACTGAGCGTCGGCTTATTGGAGTCACTATCAGAGTTGGTCTCCGATAGTAAGTACGCGTTCCGCTTTGTGAACACGTGACGCGTGCTGCAAAATCTGACTTCATCGAATTTGAGTTTGGTGGAGGAATGGGGGTGTTGTGACTGTCCACGGATTAGTTTGTACATTCCTGCATGAAAATTTGTTAAGTAGGTAAATATAGTATAATAGATGAGTAAACTTACAGCTGAGCTCACGGCCTCAGCAAGGCCTCAGGCAGTGGCTTGTGGCTTTCAAAATCGAAGCCGAGGCCACAGGCTTTGGAAAGCCGCGCAAAAAGCTCGGCTTGGCCTGGGTTTTGGCGGCTCGCTTCGGCCTCCAGGCCCAAGCCGGCAGGTCACTACATGTGATTCGAGAACCGTATATACAGAACTGTATACCGTATATTTACAGTATATGCAGAATCCTTACTTTGACCTATACATATACATATACATATAGGGTATTTACCGTATATATACTGTAATGTATACTGTACGGTTGGAGCCTTAATCTAAAATTATCGTAGCACGACTGCAGTACTGCTCTGACTAGTGTGATCTGAATATTAATAGAAGCTGCATGGATGACTCCTATTGTAGCTACCTAAATTAGGAAGCCGTCAACGAATTTGGCTAACCGTTACTCCATTGGGAAAAATCTGCCCGCATTGCCGGTCCCAGGCGTCCTACAGAAACGGAGTACGCTAGGCGTGGTACCTCCAGGGGATAGTTACGAGTTTACAATTACAAAAAGCGAATGAAATTAGCCACCATCTTAAATCCCGGGGACTGGGCTTCCTTCCGACCCAGCGAGTCGTGCTGAAGTGCTCAACGCGTCCCACTCCCAAAAAAAATAGCCGAAGACAGTAAGTATCAGAGGACCTCCTGACCTGTGTGCACCGAAGAATTGAAGCTACCGAAAAGACAGAAAACGGCGAGGGCATGCCGGGGAGGAGTGTATAGCTTGACCAATTGGCGCAGACTACTGCTTACAGCAGGAATGGTTTGCGGGTGAAATACATTAAGATATACATATCGAAAATTTTGCTTTCATGTTCTAAACGTCAGGCGGAGTCGTTGTCGTTGAATGCTCTGGTCCCGCAGAGGCAGCCTTCGCGCTGGGAAAAGGCTTTAACTTAATAATAGAATAGCGCTCGTCGGTGTGAAGGGAACGCGTGGCAGTCGACGCCAACCTTGTTCGTGTTTCTGGCGGAGAGAGATGTAATGTGCTGGCATCTGCAATGGTAGCGGTTGACGCCAGCCTCGTCCGTGTTTCTTGTGGTGGGAAATGTATTGTGCTGGCATCTGATTGCAGACGTGTGGTGGTAGATTCCGTTGCCCTGCTCTCTCCACCTCCCAGTGGCGCTGACTTCCTGAATAATACGCCTGACATCGCTGTGTCAACTCTGTCGGCAGTAATTTTGAGATTCCGGAAAACACGGCAGGCCATTGAAGAAGATAAGGCGATATCGGGGACTGTGAACATGGCTTGATAGATAGGTGGAACGGATGGCGTCACGATAAGGACTGAGACGAGGATGTTTGAGCATACGCTCATCCTATGATGGAGGTTAATTTTTAGGAGGTCAGTCAGAAGATAAGATGGCTTACAGATAGTATTGCTGACCACCCCGTAGAAGTGCCCGAACTAGTCGTGACGATGCATTGCGTGAAAAAAGTGTCTTCCAAGAAAGGACCTCCCCAGAAACACCCCGCATAGTCGCGACCCTGAATGAGATTGCCAAAAACACTAGGGAATCGAAGAGGAGTCGCGAAAATGCCGAGCCTGCGGTGTAGTGCTTGAGGCCCGTATTAACACAGTAGCCTGTATTTGCTAGCGGTCCGACATGAGAGCCGATGGGGACAAGAGTGGACATTCCAATATTCGTGAGGAGTAAGGCGAAAAATATGTAGTGAACAGTTTTTTGGCCACTGTAAACGGCCTTCACTCTCTGAAAAAACAGAAATGAAGACGCTGCTGTAGCCATAACCCAGCAAATTGTGACGGCCAGTTCGAGTGCGTTGCAATGGGCCACCTTGTGCGCTGATCGACCAGAAGGCAGTCAATTTAGATAGATTCTTCCATTGGTGTTCAACATTACTTTTAACTATCACAGATAGAAGCACGTATCCAAGAGCAGACAACCTTTCGATTCAAATTCCTCATGAGATTTGAAGTTAAGCAAGAAGTCTAAGGGTGGCACGTACCTCGACAGCAAATATGCAAGCAGCGTCAGACGAAATCCCGACTTGAATAGCATCAAATCCTCTGGCAAGCTAACCAGCATGTCCCATAGTAATGCCTAAAGGATGATTACGTCAAACCGTGTCTTGTATTATGCTCAAACGTCCACCTACTCCTAAAGTCGCGAGATAGAGGTCGCGAGCGACTTCAAATTGTTTCGCTGTCTTGGGGGGGAGATAATTTAAGTAAATATTGGGATTAAGAATGGGATGCGCGGTCGGAGTGGGGGTGGGCATGATGGTGCGGATTTCTGACAAGGGCCTCACATTTTCCTATATGTAGCACCTTGCTCGTTCTAGTGGATGCTCATTGGACTAGGAATCTGTCAAAGCCATAATATTAACAAACGACCAAGTGTGGGGCTTCCGTTCACACTGCCAAAGGATCCTGCAATGTCTTATATACCTTTAAACGATGAAGGTGACATCCAAAGCAGGTACATCCCCAGATGACGGTGCATACCAGGGGTGGGTGACAAGGTTTGTCGTGGAAATTTCTTTTATCACGGATATTGCCGCGAAGTTCGAAATTTTTGTTCTCAGTCTAAACTCTGGGACTAGTGATTAGAATCTCATACTAAACCTTCCATGTCCCCGACTCCTCAGAAAACCCTCAAGTGACTATGGCCTCAACCCCATTCAAGTTTAGCCTTTTAACTCCTCCGGATTTCAGTTGTCCGTGAATCTTGCTTGAATCGTCGTTGACAATAGCTTCACCAGCATCGATAACCTTCGTGACGAAATCAGTTTACTCTAAGACTTATCAATTCAACTCTCTCGTCTACCCCCCTCGGATTTACTTTACGCCTCCATAACTACTCCCTTAATGGGGTCCAAGTATAGAAAAACAGCTTCTCGGCGGAGCAGAGATTGATCGGTTTGGGCCGAATAACCCGCTCACTGCCACTTAGGTACATTAAGGCGAAGTGGTGCATTGGGTTCGACAATTTCACCCAGGCTTACTTTCAGGTGAAGCTTGGAATTTTTTATTAGCCACCGGAAGTACTGATGCGAAAATGTCTAGCAATGGCCCCTCTAGCACACGGCAAAGCCTTTGTGGTATGGCTCGAGATATGCTTAGCCCTGGTGAGGTTTCAAGACGCGACAATGAGGTTTTTTCTCACAAATTCTCCAGGTCACCCATGCTTGGGTTCGGAAGCATGAACCCAAGTCGTTGACGAAACTCTTGCTCGGACTCATTATCATTCCAAGTTGTCCGGCAGCAATGCTGCGGTCAACGTTGTTGGAAACGCGTGTCGTCTGGCAGCCATACATTGTCTTTTACACGACTCTCGTACTCTCAATCACGAGTTATAGGATTTCCCCATTTCACCCCCTGGCTCAATATCCAGGTCCATTGTTATGCAAGGTTTCGAAACTGTGGTTGACCTATGTGGCGTACCAAGGAAAGCTACATGAATATCACAAGTATTTGCACGAAACCTATGGACAAATTGTCCGAGTTGGTTTGTCACCGATTAATCACTTTTATACCTCGTGTGTTTATCCTCTTCAGGTCCCAATGAACTGTCGATTACGGATAAGGAGTACATCCCGCTTGTTCTTGGAAACCCTGGATTGCCGAAAGGGCCTTGTACGTACAACCTTATTGGTGTCAAGATTCGACATTCCGCTGAGAGTTACTTATACAGTATGGGACGGGAGAATTGTCACTGCTGCAAACAGCAAGAACAAGAACAACAGCCTGATCAGTGTTCCGGACCTACAACGTCACGCCCAACTTCGCAAACCATGGAACAGGGCATTTGGAACCGCGCCGTTGAAGGATTTTGCAGACATTCTCTCCCACAAGGCGTCGGAACTCGATGGCTATCTAAGGGAGATTTGCTGTTCCTCTTTAGATCATCGCGCCCACGTTGATCTCGCGCAATGGATCAGCTTTTTCTCGTATGTTTTTAACCTAGCTCGTCTTCCACGAACCTAATGCCTGCTAAAGTTTCGACTTCATGGGCGATATGGCGTGAGTCTCATGACCTTTCTCTCTTCCTTCACTAACCATTAAAGAAGTTTTGACTGCAGTTTTGAGTTAATGCGCAAGGGCGACGAAGACGGTCTCTGGCGCGGAATGGAGGCAGCACTCTTGTAGGAATGCCTTTTTTTATGTGCTCGAAAACACGTCTTACGTTTTGACTTGCAGAATCGCTTCGCTCTCGCAGCACATCCCATGGATTGCAAGCGCAATACGAGCAATGCCGTTTACTGGCAAAGGAATGAAAAATTTTGGCGCCTTTGCCATCAAACAAGCCAAACTTCGATCCACAAAAGAAGTGCAGCGACGAGACCTCTTCTATCATCTGGTAGGTCTGTTCGCAATTTTTTCTTGTCGTCATTCTGAGTCTTTGACTTCAGCTGAATGTCACCGATCCTGACTCTACGACCGACCCATTCCCTGTCATACTATCCAATTCCGTCCTAACCATCATTGCAGGGTCTGATACAAGTGCCACGGTTCTCAGCAACATCATGTTTTACCTTCTGGTCAATCATAACTATCTCGTGGCTTTGCGAGCGGAGATAGACCAAAACTTTCCATTCAAAGAACAGGCTCCCATCGTTGTCACCAAACTAGCTGGAATGAAGCTCCTCAATGCCATAATGTACGTCCTTCCGGTCATAGTTCTTCCAAGCGTTGACCAACTCTTGGTCATTGTTCAGAAATGAAACTCTGCGTCTCCTACCTCCTCTGCCAATCTCGATCCAACGCGCCCCTCCGAAAGGTAGCGGAGGAAGATTTATTGGGAAGACGTAAGCTCCAGCCGCACAATAACCGAAAACCTTGGCCGACTGACGTCCTCGACAGGTTTATCCCAGAAGGAACGGGGATCAATATCCCGCCTTACTGCCTCCACCGCGACCCACGGTACTTTTCACCGCGCACAGAGGAGTTTTGGCCCGAACGTTGGTTGATCGACAACCCTGAGGACCCCAATTTTATCCTCGATCTAGCAGCTTTCATACCATTCTCCTTTGGTCCTGCCAATTGCGCTGGAAAGCCTTTGGCCATGTTGGAGCTGCGATACATAACCACTATGCTCGTTCGGCAGTTTGACATTTCATTCGAACCAGGCTTCAAAACTGATATGTGGGAGAAAAACCTGCTTGACAGGTTCGTTCTTACAAAAGGACCTTTGCCCGTCGTATTAAGCCTTCGAGGAACGTAATTTTTGCCCTTGAGGCCTCTCGGAAGTGTTATAAATTTATACACGTATTAACCTATCACGAGTTTGTCTTCCTGACCGTCAGCTTCACCAGTAACTCTCCCTTCAACATGACGAATCGATCGATCAGGCTTTCTTCCCATCGTGCTGGGTCGTAATTCCCGCTGAATGATATATCAAATGTCCTTACTAGCAAGCAGGTCAAATATCGGAGCTCGATCATCGCAAGAGGCTTTCCCGGGCAATTGGCGGGTCCAGTCGAGAAGGGAATGAAGGCCGCTCGATCCACGACGACATTAGGATCCTCGCTCAACCACCTTCCAGGCCAGAACCTGTCTGGATCGGGCGAAAAGTATTGTGAGCATCGATGAATAACGTAAGGCGAAACTAGGACTGCAGTTCCTTCAGAAATATACCTGCCGACCGGATATTAGTTTTATGGGCGGTGCAGTAGGCCACGAACTCACATGGAACCGCCCAGTGATTTGCTGCCACTTCCCAACGCTGGTGCCCGCTGCAAACTAGTTGGGACTGGTGGCTGCAGTCGGAGGGTCTCATTTCTACGCAGGCAAAATGAATCATCTTCAGTCAAGAAACATATTTGAGAAAGGCCACTGACATTACTGCGTTAAGAAAGGGGAGTTGTGCTAGAGAATCGATGCTGATAGTCTCGTTTGGGTCCGATGGAGGAAATGCTTTGTCAAGTTCTGTCCGAAGGGAATCCATGTACTCTGGTTCTCGGAGAAGGTAGTAGCAGATATTTGCCAAGACCGACGCAGTAGTATCTGAGCCTGCGACAATGGCTAGAAGAGCACTAGAAACAATTTTCGGTAGAGCAGGAATTTTAGACTCTGCCTTGTCTGATTGTAGCTAATGAAGAAGCTAAGTAAGCATGGTGCTATATATTGGATACCCATGACCTACAAGGTAATAGAATAGATCCTTTCGTTTGATCGAGTCTTGCAAGGTGGCCCGTTTTTTAGCTTGTTCCACCCCAAATAATCCGTATGCACGAGAGTCACTCCCGATAAAAGGCATAGCACGCAGAGCACCCAAAAGCCAAGGAACGTGTTGCGAGACACTGGGCAGGCTGAAGGGCCAGACACGTCATTAGAAAGCTACTAAGCTATCCAAGGACTTACAATACGCCTCTCTTCATCTTTAATAGCACCTCTTCCTTGTCGCCATCACGCATAAGTGAATACACGCCACCGAACCTGAAAACTAATTAGAAACAACGGAAAGCAAAGGAGGTAAAGGTTGCTGACGCCAGATCACCCATGAAGTCAAATCTTTTTGAGAAATATTTAGTGGCCAAATTTATATCATAGATAATAGTACAAACGTGAAGTAGTTGATCCAAAGAGCGATGTCAATCGTCTCTTCAGAGCTGCATAATTCTTTGAGTTTGCTAATGAACTGCTCGGCGCGGGCAACCAACATGCCCTCGTAATCTGCGATGGAGGACGGTTTGAAAGCTGTATTCCAAGGTTTGCGTAGCTCCGCGTGGCGGCGGAGGTCTCTCACAGAGGTTAGGCTGTTGTTTCGGTTGAAGTTTTTGGAAGGCAGTATGCGCCTTCCTTCCCACACTATGTTGGCGGTAAGGCTCGGACACGTTCGCTTTCTGTAACGAGAGAGACGGAACTTACTTGGTCCCTTTGGCATACCAGATGCACCCAGAATATTCGGAATCATATTGGCGTCTATAATGGATAATTCGTTGGGTCCTAAGAGGTTCATTCATTGAGGGAACCGCCGATTACGACAGACCAAAGAATACGCGCCTATTCTGACTATAGGCCCATATTCGTCGTGCAATTGTTTATAATAAACATGGGGTTTGCCGTTCCATGCGATACTGGCACCCCAGAGTTTTGAAAGTTTGCATTGCCAAGGACCTGGATATTTTGCCAATGGATGGAGGAAAGAAAGACGATACAGTGATATAGACCCCAGCAAAACTGTAACAAACAAGACGAATGCCAGCGTGAATGCTTGAAATGTTGATCCAAGATGGGTCACCATGAGAAATGTGGAAGGCATAGCAAGGAGGGGCAGCTGTATTATTAGGAGAAATAAAGACTTGGGTTCATTTCTATTGAACCAAAAATGTGCTGCCTACAGGCTCTCAGTGAGCTGGCACAGTGACGTTTTTGAAACTGCAAGCCAACCAACGTACAAATGCCAGAAGTACGTCCAGTAAAAGCGCATCCCGCAACGTAGGTTCCATTCTTACTGTAGACGAAACAGAGTCAAGTAGCAGCAGATTATCGCTGTTCCAACTTGAAATCGAACGATGTGCAGTGGTCGGTCAAATTGCACCTGTTTGGCATTCAAATTTCAATGCCGCCAAAGCGCTGTTGGCTGGCAACTCAAGAATCGAGCCTCCAAAGGGAAAATGTGGTCCAGCAAGAAAGCTAGGCAGACTGCGATCCTAAGTCGGACTATGTATTGGCAAAGTGCATCTGCCATCGATCGAGGACCAATAAATTTACGAAATACAAACTTGAAGTAATTTGTTACTCTTGCGTAAGATTCTGTATTAGGATGGATAGTATAAATCCCTGTCGTTGATTACTTGACGGTGTATAAGGTGTAATAGGGATGAATTAATATCACGTTTTCTAAGCAAGTTTGTCCGTGGATCCAATATGACATATGAGAAGTGTAGGAATGCTACACTTACTGGAGTACATTCCTTTCCCGTCTTCACTGATTCAAGCGATTTGATCTAAGATAACCTTCAATAGAACTAAAGGTGATTTAGTGATCTTGAGCGGAATATGTGGTTCCGCAGCACTCACCTCATCGATTCTTGTTCGTCGTTTGCGAGACCGCTAATCCAACCACAATGGCGATGACAGCGGCTAAAACAAAAAGGGCTATAGCAAAATATATCCGCTTTTTGCGATAACTACGCGCAGATATCACTGCTTCTTCTGTGTGTTTTGCACTAGGGATAAAATATTTAGAAGCCTTCCAAAAGCAGTTGTATAAACGTAGTAGTGCTCACCCAGCCTCTACATTCCTTTCTGTGTCCTCTGCTCCAGTTTGAATGGCATTGACAGTTTCATCCTGCTTTTCTACGACGACGCTCATCTATAGGAGCTCAAGCTTAGTATTCGTTACAATTTCGGGAAACTACTGACTTCGTTGGAAAGCTGTGCTAATTCCGCAAGAGTCTTCTCGATGCGCGTAATGTCTTGATGTCGTCCCTGGACCTCACGATAAGCCGCTCGCGATTCGGTAGTATAGTGAGAGTCAACGAGCTGCAGACATACAGATGATGAAAAACGGGTCAGACTCTCAAGAGGTTCGGGCTCTTACCGCTTGACTAAACATTTGACCGCCTTGGTCGTCATCGAGCACAGCTCGGACCTCGTCTGGAGTGGCATCGGGTTTGACTTTGGGAGTATTAGTCCTGCGAGACAGAAAGTATTCAGAAGAACGCCTACCAATTTTGAATTGCCGTTCCATACGTTCTCTGTATTTCGTACGGTATTGCTGCTCCACGGACTGGTAATTTTGAATGGCCTCCGTGAATTTAGATTTCATCAGCCCTGCCTGGGGGTACCGTTAGTGAAGCCTAACGACACAAGTAGGCCATACCTGCTGCCTTTTTATCTGGCCATCACGTCCAGAACCGCCTTGAGCTTCCAACGCTTTGACGCGTTGCTTGAGCGACGCACTTAGAGCGCTGGTCTCCTTGACCAGTTCGTCCAATCGTGCAGAGTTTCGTTGAGAGGCAGCATCGTCTATGTTGTACAGTGACTGTGAATGAAGGGAGCTGATTTGAGCCACATTGTCGTTAAACGTTCTCAAGGCGTCTTGAGTCGAAGAGATCTATTAAACCCTTTGTTGAGTAGTTTTTCCAATGAGGACCGGAATAAAATAATCGCTCTGACATCATTGTAGAATGCCGTCATGTCTCCCGCTTCAGTTGCTGTTGGCGTATTGCCTGTGGTATCAACCATTTCGTATGAGCCTGTATCCATTGATGGGACCGGTTTGCGAGTTGGGGACACATTCCCACTTCCTGAAGCTTGAGACGGAGCCGAGTTCCTGAGAGGTAATTTAGCTCGGAAAGGCGGACGCGTTTTGGTGGCTCACGATGGTGTGGTGTTCCCCTTCTGTGCCTGTAAGCAGAAAATCAGTCAGAATAAAGAGAAAAGTAGCTTTAGCTGACCCTCAGAGCTGCAAGTCGGTCTCTAGCCATATCTATCTGCGTAGAGTGTAGTCGAAATGAGGAGGGAAGACCTTGTAGAAAAGGCTGCGGGCGGATAGGATTTTGTCTCATGTTAGCCTCGGGCCGACGATAGACGCCAACATTTTCTTAGCCTTGGACTACTGTTCTGCATTTCCTTTGAAACAATGACCGCACTGTCAAGGCCAAGGACACTACTCAATCTCAATAACAATAACAATAGCCTTGAGACACCGCGTTTGTCTGAGCAAATGGAAAGGCGCTGCGCGTCCACAGCCTCGGCCGCAGGCGGCAGCGCCGCGAAACGGCAGTGCGCTATGTAGGCCAGTCCCATTTCACGAAAAGATAAATCCACTTCAAGTACATAAGTGTTCCATTTACGATCATGTCAAGAATGTCGTACCACATTCATCGTATATAATAATAGGACGGCCTCGATGCACAGCTAAGTCGATACTTATATCGCAGTCTTCCTCAGCATTTCGACAGTTTGAACAAACATAATCACCATCAATAATCCATCTAGTCACTCCTTTGTGAGATTCGAATATACGCCGCCTGAATGTAAAAATAATATTTCACCTCAATGTTTCTTGACCAGGTCGTGGACCTTGATTCCAACGACCACTCCGACAATTATCAGAACGATGAGGATAATGAAGAAGCAAATCCATCGCTTTTGGCGGGCACGACGAGCATGCTCTGCTGCCTCGTCAACGTGTTTCGCACTAATAAAAAGATGATTTAAATTTTTTAACAAGGGTAGAATTTAAGCACGAACCCTGCTTCGGTATCTTTTTCCACTTCGCTTGCTTGGTTCTGAATGACGTCAAGAGTTTCTTCTTGCTGTTCGACGAGGACGCTCATCTGCAATGATTTCAAGTCAGGCGAGTCAATACAACTCAAGGGACAACTTTAACTAACGTCATTGAATAACTGTGCCAGTTCCGCCAAGGTCCTTTCAATGCGCTTAACATCTTCATGTCGTTCTTGGACCTCACGATAAGCTGCCCGAGAAGCAGCATAGTCGGTGTTCAAGAGCTAGGTGTCGTGTAATCAGAATATTAATATGCTTAGATCGGGATGGGTAGTTACTGCTTGACTGAAGATTTGGCCACCTTGCTCGTCGTTGACTACAGCACGAACCTCATCTGGGGTGGCGTCCGGTTTAACTGTATATAACATGAGTTTCTGGAAAGCGAAGAACGTATGGAATAGCTACCAATTTTGAACTGACGCCCAATACGTTCTTTATGTTTTGAACGATATTGCTGCTCCACGGTCTGGTAGTTTTGAATGGCTGTAACAAACTTCGACTTTATAAACGCGGCCTGGAACTGCTATTAGCCGTGTTACATCAAGTGTGTTGAATAGACCGCACCTGTTGCTTCTTTATCTGACCATCACGTCCTGAGCCACCTTGGGCCTCTAATGCCTTAACACGGTTTTTAAGCGAGGTACCCAAGAGACTGGTCTCGTTTACTAGCCCATCCAGTTGTGCGACGTTCTGTTGTGCGGCAGTACTGTCCATAATGTCTAGAGACCGTGAATGCAGATCACTGATTCGAGCGACATTATCGTTGAAGGTTCGAAGAGATTCTTGGATGGAAGAAATCTAAAAACTTCTATTCAACTCTATGTCAGAGACAGCAGTCTTTCGTGCTAACCTCATTATAAAACGCAGACATATCCCCTGCCCCATTGGTGGCCGTAATAGAACTTGAATGCAATTCGTTACCCCTCACATTGGTCATTTCATATGAGCGGTTATCTCGTTGTGGGCTTGAATCCGCTATACGAGATTGGTAGTCGTCCCCACCCCCTACATTTCCAGCCTGCTGCGCCTGTAAGGAAAAAGTGTTCAAGATGACAGGATAAGTGTCTCCAGTCGAGAGCTGGATTACCTTCCTGGCGGCAAGTCTATCCCTGGCCATTCGTTGTCGGTGCTTGTTTGCTTAACAGCGGCAGTAAAAACTCGAGTCTCGAAAGGAAGTGAACGTTGAACGGGGAATCGGTGTACAAAGCAAGAGATGAATGGCGGTACTGCTGGGCGGTCCATCATGATCCTGACAGTAGAACTAGCGCAGCCCGTCCCTCATCATCGTGACGGGCTGATCTGGCACTGCCACCGCCATGTGCTTACCCTCATACTCTCCCTCCATCAACGGTCAGTACCCTCAACAAAGGGACACCACATCTATACAATATCAAAAATACAGTGGCCAATGGCAGGCGGAAACAAACTGGAGGACAACGCTCCTGTGCAAGGAGATGATCATAGTGCCACCACATTTCTGGTGGTGATCAAAGATCAACCATCGCTATTCCATGTCGGACGTCCACACTATCCATGATTGGCTTTGAACAGAATTTGGCATTTAAGTAGGTGAGAGGGATGATAAAATAACAATATACAATTAACGGGTTCAGAACGCAGACATTTTGGAGTGTTTACTTTGGTCTGGCATACATGTTTTCAACTTATCCACCTTGGTCTGCCAGAATACATTCAAAGCAAAGAGATTGCCCTTTGTCGGATATGCCTCATACATATACATACATTTGCGGAGAGCGTCGCGTGGGACCGTGGTACGCCTTAGATCATGAACCTTGGAACGTCCGATATCCCATCATCCACCGTGGTCCGCATCCAATGATGTGCACAATATCTATAGATTTTGGACAGGACCTAAAAAACCTGGGGCAGACCTATAAAAGCTATCATCAAGTCCTTCGTTCGAATAAGAAACCGAATCCTGCCCAGAGTAAACTCGCCCTACATTCGCAATGGAACTCGTCGACTTCAACCGATTTGTCTGGCGCAAGGACCCGAGCGTCCCAGGACGACACCTTCGCGAAGCTGGAGGAGCTGAGGTCATCGAGGATATCTGGAACCTCACCAAGCAAGGCGAGCAGAACCTATTCCTCGGCATCTACGCGACCTTGTCCACGCCTTTGGACGCCGATAAGCTGTTCGCCCTGATAAGAAGTGCATGGCGTTCGCTGAGGTGGGACATCCCTATCATCGCGGCGAGTACGGCGCACATCTGGCATGGGGAGGGTAAAGTCCCAACAAGTCTTATCACGTACGATGAAGCCAAGTCGGAGGAGGACGTCGACGGGTGGGTCAAGGAAACCACAGAGAGCTTCCCAGCCTATGGAGCAGAGAAGAAAACGCTCGACGATCTTCGGTACGACATTGGCCAGGACCCAATCCCAGCGAAGGACTACGATAGGCAAACGTTCCTATATCTCATCCCATACTCCGAGACGAAGTTCGGGCTGCTTCTTCGCACTTCCCATGTACCTGTCGATGGCTCCGGCGTGAAGATAATCATGACCAAGTTCCTACGTCACTTGACATCGTACATCGTCGACTCAGCTGGTTACTCAGCATCCGAGAATGCGAGGATTGAATGGGGAACAGGGCAGGAGGCAAACTCACTGCTGCCCATGATTACGGAAGTCCTGAGGCAAGACGAACCGGAGGTCAGGGATGAGCAGGGTAAACTAATCAGCGAGGCAACAAAAGCTGAGCCGAGAGATGGGCCGGAGTACTGGGAGACCTTGGGAGACGTTATGAAAGGGCTTGTGGAGGGCATGCCGGTGAGTTTGACGACAATTTCGGGTGTTTCAAGTGAACTAAACGTGGGGTCAGCGTTCTCACAGTTTCAAGTCCTTCATCGAACCTGCGTTTGATCCAACGACCTCCAAGCCCAAAACGCGTCGGTTCGAACACAAATTTACAGTCGAAGAATCCATCGCCATCCACGCAGCAGGTGGCGTAGGCAAGAACGGCAACACTGAAAAGTTCACTGTCAACCACCTCGTACATGGCGCGTTATCCCTTCTGCCATTGTACGACAACCCACCACCGGCTGATACCAATGCGCTCGTCTTTTATTACGGTCTTGTTGACGGCCGTCAGCACCTAAGGAAGGACTACCGCGATCCACTCGCCTACCCAGCGTACTGCCTCGGGATGTCGGCGTTGCACATCGATGCTTCCCTATTCAACAAATTCTCCAAAGAGGATAAGAAAGGTCTGGTGCTCGCCTTCGCCAAAGAGGTAAAGAGGGAATACATGAAACAGGCTGCCTATCCTTCCTTGGTCGCAATCGAACCGCAGCAGGCCGACCTTATGCTGAGCGCTCCGCCGCCGCCGCCGTGGTCAGGTCCAGCATATGCAGCGGATGGAAAAGGCGCGATTTACCTACGACCCTCCTACGCTGCTGGCGGAGAGGGAAAGACGATCATCGAAATCGATGATTTCTTCGTCGGGCTTAACAAATGCGATCCTGGACCGTAAGTCTGGCCTCGTCCTCGCAAACAGACAGAAGTTAATGTCGCCATTTTTTACAACAGGTTTTTCAGGTGCACAGAGTGGAAGGGTCGTATGATTCTCAGCGTCGACTATAACGAGTTTGCAGTCAGTGACAAGGTGATCAAGGAGTGGATGGCGCTCTGGGTAGACCTATTGCTCGCTGTCGCTGCTTGAGTTTTCGTATGCAAAACTTATTTAAACCTAGGCAATGTAGAATTTATTCTTGGATGATCGTCAGGGCGAAAATGCCATAAGAACATCTTGCTTCGCAGTTTGATGTATGATGGGTGAAGATCAGTCAATAAAGGTATATATAAACCAAGAGCCACCAAGGGAACACCACAAATAAAAAACATTTCTAATCCACGATCCTCTCGAACTGGAGATAGCACGGCTCTCCCACTGGCCTCGCCTGTAAAGATAAATTGTTGAGAAGGCATCGACGAGAAAAAGAAGTCAAACCCTGGAGACACACCTGATGGATATCGTTCCTGTCTGGCTTGGGGAGCTCTTTCATGTGCTTTCCGTTCTTGTCGACGACGTCGAAGTCGTATCCTGCAAGCATGACGGCCATGATAACCTTGATCTCTAGTTTCGCCACTTTCATTCCGGTACAAGGATGACGGCCTATTTCATAAAAACCAGTTGAGATGGCGATCAGGTATGGAAAGATAGTAGAAAACGTACCAGCACCCCAACCAAGATAAGAGAAAGTGCCCTTCTTATCCTCTTCCCGTCCAGGACCAAACCTCGCCGGGTCGAACTCGTTAGGCTGGGTATAAATCTCCGGGTTCAGGTGAGCATCGGCGACAGAATACGCCACGAAGTCGCCTTTCTCAATACGGCCTCCAGCAACAGTCAGCTCCTCCAGCACGTTGCGTCGCAAAGCCGCTCCGGTAAGAATGAGGCGAATCGTTTCGCGGATAACGACGTCGAGGACGGGCATCTCGTCTTCCCATACCGAGATGGGGATGGCTGCCAGGCGTTTGTGCAAGGGGTCGGATGAGAGGGTGTTGGTGTGTTTCTCGATGATGGCGTTGACTTCGGCCTTGACTTTGTCTTTCCATTCGGGATGAGAAGCGAGGAAGACGAGGGCCCAGCATGCTGCAGGACAGTTGTGAGGGCGAGTCCTCAAAAGATGAATGAATAGTGGACATACAGTTAATTCCAGTATTGATAACTCCAGCAAAAACGACGCTGAGGATGAACTGTGAGATATGAACGTCAGCAATGAGGACTCGGAAGTGTTTAATGAGTGAACTATACCTGAACGATCATCTCAGTCGACATACCCTGACCAATTAAGACGTCGATGGCGTCGGAAGACGGGACCTCTGCAGCTCGTCTGGTCTCGACGTAACCGTAAAGCGTAATAAAAAGCTCCTTGGTCGCAGCCTCCTTTTTCTTTTTCGCCGGTCCAGGGAACCATGGCAAAAGAAGTGCAGTCGGTGTCGCGCTCTTTTCCAGTGTCCAGTACAGACTTTGAATTTTGTCCATGGCCTTAAGGTCATTTGCAAGTTCGCCGCAAGACGCCATTCTTACAGTCATCTGGAACACGAGCTATATCAGGGGATAGAGATCCGTCAGAAGACATTCGGGGAAAGGAGGCCTTGTGTTAACGACATACGTCGTAGATGTTCTTGAATGGGTCCATTCTACCCTTCTTACCCCATCGCTCCATACGCCAGTTGATGTCGCCAAGTAAAGATGGCAGGACTATCAAAGTTTGCAATCAGATGCGGATAAACTGATAACACGGAAAATTAACTAACCATCGGTTAATCGATTCTTGTTCAATAATATGGCAATTTGCTTATTAAACCAAGAAACATCCTCATTCGCGGTATCATTGACGGAAATGTCGGTCAGTCGGGGTACCTGGGTGCGTGTATGTTAGGATACGTGGGCGGTCGTTGGATGACGAAGTTTACTCACAGCTCCCATTAGGATTTTATAACCTTCAATGAAATCTAAACTTCTGGTATCAAAGAAGGCTTTGCGAGCCTCCTCCCCACGCAGCGCGACGACTTGATGCTAGATGTATAGGTAAGGACGAATGCTTTATAACACTAATTATCGATGTCAACTCACCTGAAGGACTTGGAATTTGAAATGAGGATCAGAAGAGCGTCGGAAGTTGCTCCATAAGAAGTCATATCGTTTGGAAAAGAAAGTCCAGGCAGTTACGATGGGCAAACCCCCAAGTCGTCGGATAGAGCCTCGGTCACTTGGTGCGACAAGACGATAGACGGCAAAAGCAACGATAGCAAGAGCAAACGATGACAGGGCAATCAAGGCATTGGCCTGGGCTTGCTGGGGCAGGTCGCGCAACACAGGGAGGTCAAGTACGACCTCCTTCAGCGACATTGTGGTAGTTGACGAGAAAGATGAAACGGCGGGGTCCAAAGCCGAAATTCTTGTCTTGTTTTAATATGGTCTGATGCGCGGGCCGCCCCTGACAAAATCCGATTTGTGTGCAGGTTTGAAAAGAAGCCCAGTGGTTGTGTAGCGGAAAGTTCATTGGCTGATTGATGTGAATTCATGTTCAAGGTGAGGTCACACCGAGGTATCCGCAGAGTTTATCATTCGACAATTTCGCTGATATGAGGTACGATCTCAGTAACCCATGGCTTGGCCATAGCTTCAGCTGAGCCACTCGAGTCCGAAGATCACAAAAAATGGAAAGAAATGCTAGTCTGTTTGGAGAGATTTTTGTCCAGTCTCGTTGCGACAAGCTAAGCAGAGAGCCACGTTTCGAAACACGAGTCATAGATGCAGACCGCCCAATAATCGATAATGGGGTAGTCAACAAGTGCCGGATATCGAGCGCTCAGGGATAAGGGAGGATACGACGAGATTCGCCGCTGTTCGCGGGGAATCCGGTGTGATTGTAAGTGCCCTGTTTCCATTTGGAACTCCGAAAATGAATTGTAAGCGTCGGCAGCTGCGACGGCTGATCGCGGTGATCGACCGCCGCGACGCCACCACGTTGTCCAAAGGTATGCTTGGGGACGTGCGCGAACAGCGAGGCGAAGAGGTAGGCAAAATTTAAAGGTTTAGCATTTTGCAATGAATCACGAACTAATTCTGAATCTTTTGATGCCCTCCAGAGATACTGGCGCTCATAGGCTTCACAACGCAGCGCTGATTCAGTGATTGTCGATCCCGATCAAAATTGATAGTGGCCTTCTGATACTCGTACGACCTCCACTTGCCTCCACGATGGAACTTTGGTTGTAATCTGGTTGAAGAATAAGGTAACCACCTCGTCTTCCTATGTTTATGGGTATGACGGCGAGGTCGGTATCAATGACCCGCCGACGTTGTTCAAGGCAAAGTCCTGATGGCGGCATGGTACTTGTTTTCCTCATGCTAATTATCTATCATCAGGTGGAGGTGGTCACGAATTGTTCGCGTGTTGTCCAACTCGTCGTTCGTCAACGCGTCATCACTGGCACTCCCGGCATTTCCCCGTGCCTATGCATTGACCAATTCTCCACGACGTTCCATTCTCAGTTCGTCAGAGGCGCCAGAGATTCAGAAATGGGGTCATTAAAATGGAATGATCCGTGGTGCTATAACCGAAGAGTCTTTCGCAGGCTTTCCGACCGTGATGCGTCGCCTCGGCGGCCTCGATACCCGGAACGTACTATGACCATTTCTTTTTCGCTGGCCGCCATGATTACAAGATTCTCCCTCCATCGACTGGCAGAAAGCCGGGCATACTCTAGGATTGCAGTTTCCGTTCCACACCCAAAAATAAGGACTCCGCCCAAATTGAGGGTTCGTTATTGATGGTTGCAAGTATTTCTGTGGATAAATCTGGTTGACGACATTTTCGACGTCATTGGGGCGTAACCTCGAAGGCAATTCCGTCTTCCAGTGGTGTATAGAGAGTATATAAGTGTTCGCGTTCACATCACAAATGCACCAACCTACCCTCCACATTTCGAGAGTAATACCCAAATCGCCAAAACATATTACCAACATGCAACTCTCCATCTTTGCACTTTTCGCCCTTGCCCTGTCCGCATCTGCACAGGTTTCCACGAGCGTCAGTGTTAGCCAGTCATCGAGTACAGCCGTCTCGTAAGCCACCCTCAGCGTTCAAGTGCATGTACCGGATACTCATAGTCATATTCTTATTCAACAGGACAAACAGCGCCGCCCTTTCATCAGCCTCCAGCGCTGCTTCCGCGTCGCTATCCTCTTTCAGCGCCTCTGTCTCTTCTGCATTGAGCGCCCAGAGCTCCGGCGCCAGTGCGGCAGCGTCGTCCGCCTCCGCTGCACTCTCTAGCGCTGCATCGGCGGCCAACACGGCAATCAACCCCTCGAGCACGGGCAACGGTGCACTCACCAACGGCGCGAGCGGTGTCGCAATGGGTCTTGTGGCCGGAATTGTTGCCGCACTTGTTTAATTAGAAGACTAATAAGCCATAGTCGACGGCTATCAAGCAGAAGTGGAGGATAGGATAATGGAACTTGATGCTTCTCGCCAGTTCGGCTGCCTGGGTTTCTGTTTTGCACCACTTTCATCATACCCGACGTTGTTTATTCGCTCCAATGGACATTTCATCAGACCTGTAGATTCGTAACACATTTGTTCCTAGTTACTTCGCCTTAATTTTCCCTTCCCCACAAATACACGGTTGTTATTGTAATTTGTGGCCGGCCTCACGAAGCCCGAGTTCGTTGTTGTAGAGTTCTAAAATAGTGTGAAATCAGGTGCTCGGCGACTTCTGTTTTGAAGAAACTACTCTATTCTTTCCTGTGTCCATTCTACAGCAACCATTTAGCGTTCCAACAATTGCAGGTCCCTTTGCCAAAAATAGACTCGATGACGCACGATTGGATACTTCCCCATTTGTCAAGCTACCGAATCGGCACTTGAAAGTTCGACCCACCAAATATCACCCCGCACCAGTCTGAATCCGCCAGAAATGACATCTGAAGAGAAGAGTATGAGCAAATGTTGACGGAAATTGCGTATGCACATCATTGTCGATACCATGCGTTCCTGTCTGCTGCAGGGAATAATTTTCTCTGACGCCATACTCGACGTCATTGCGGGGCTGGTGCCGCCCATTATTTCGCTGTCGTCCTCGTGTATAAGGCAGTATAAAATGCACGACGACGCATCGTGTATAAATCGCCCTCCACACATCAGGAGCATCAAAGTCATCAAAGAAGCATGAAGCTCTCCGTCTTCTCTTTTTTCGCCCTCGCCTTGTCGGCTTCCGCCCAGGTATCCACCATTGTCAGCGTTAGCAAGTCGTCAAGCACGACGGTTTCGTAAGTCCCGTACATTTTTAAGCCACGTCAATTAATAATGTCCTCAAATTGTGTAGGACGAATAGCGCCGCCCTTTCATCAATCTCCAGCGCTGCATCCGCGTCCTTTTCCTCTTTTAGCGCCTCGATATCGTCGCAACTCAGCGCTCAGAGCTCCGCTGCTAGCGCAGCGGCTTCATCTGCCTCCTCTGCTCTCTCAAGCGCTGCATCTGCGGCTAACACTGCCATCAATCCTTCGAGCACGGGGAGCGGTGCCCTCACCAATAAGGCGGGGGGTGTAGCAATGGGAGTGGTCGCCGGAATCGTCGTGGCGCTCGTTTGAAAGATGAAACGATTGGATTTAGGGTTTTATTCTTAGTATTCCTTGTGTCCGGAAAGTATACCATGGAGGATAGGATTTTGGATTGTTTTTTTTCGTCATATCATATCCCTGTTATATAGGACATTCATACCCTACCGCCTTTTTACTCATTGCAATGGACACTCTTAGCCTGGAGAAGCTTCACCTTTCGTATTAGTATATAACATCAGTCATCGTCTTCTTCCCCAGAAATACACGATGTTATATTATTTTAACGCCCACCACTTGCTTCTGATTTTGAGTGATGAGGTGATCTATTTATAAAATGTTCCAATCTTCAAATTAGGCGCCGCTTTGTAAGGCCCGTAGATTTCAAAATTTTAATGCTCTAAGAGTAATTTCTGGACAGGTCCTTATACCTATCCTATAAAACTCAGAGTAATGACAAGCAGAGGTCAAGGAGCAATAATCAGCTTTTGAACGACGAGACAACGAACTGCGGTCGCATCCTAAAAATAGCACCCCGCCTCATCCTTGGCGGATGAAAAGGAGCGGATACTCCTCCTTCCAGTAGTTTCAATTCGTTCAGACAGTCTCAGTCCGTCATGCAGTTCTCCTATGCCAAGCGTATAAAAACTGTTTCCCCGCCTTCTCCTCTCTCCTCATAATCCCAAAACCAAGCGCACATTAGAGCGACTTAATCACAACTACGCCTTCGAGCTCATAATCAATTTTATATTCGCATAATGCAATTCAAGCTCCTCGCTCTCGCCCTCTTTGCCGCGTCCGCGAGCGCTCAGGTCACCGTCACCATCACCCCACCCGGAGGCGGGACTCCGATAACGACCACCGAAGCTTCGTGAGTTGAATTGTTGCTACGCCTAATCGAGTCCGAGCCATCCTAATATCATTTCTCCACCTGCACCCTAATAAACCAGGAGCACCAGCCCAGGACCCACCAGCACCAACACCGCCTCCGTAAGCGGCGCCATCTCCTCGGTGCTTTCTCAAATTTCGTCCATCGACGCAGCGAGCTCTTCCGCTGCGAGCGCTCAGTCCGCCTTGACTGAGTCCCTCGCGTCCGTGCGCAGCTCTGCGTCGGCCCAACTCTCGAGCCTCGCTTCTCAAGTAAGTTCCTCGATCAGTATCCCCACTACGGGCACGTCCGGTGCCGTCAGGGATACTGGAAATGCTGCTGGCGTTACCGCGGCAAGTGGTGTAGTCGCTGGGGTCGTCGCAGGCGTTATCGCGGCTCTCGTTTAGAGCTCCGAAGTCAAAAGGAAATCAGAAGTTGTGTTGCTTTGCCTGGATGAAGTGGAAGGGCCAAATTTCGCAGTTTTTTCTCTTTCCATACACGCTATTCAATAAATTATCAATATGTATCGGAATATTAGACGCTTTGAATCGTATTTAAAACGAATAGGTTGTGGACCACACATCGACTAAATAATCCTAGGCATTGAAGACCTACATAGACTTGGATCCCCATGGCTAGCGCTGGTACATGTTATTCCATGTGAGGATATCGACAGTATCTCGAGTTTCTGACCGGGTCATACATACTTCGTGTAATCTCGATCCACTTTCTGGGAATCCCAGGCTCCCTCAAATAGTTCACAACCGCGCTCGATTGCTTTCCCTGTACGAGACTTCGACGCCTGAGACCGAAGGTTGCCAGCGACGCTGATGGGACTGAATTGTCGGTATAATTATTAGGTTGTCCAACAGGGAGTCCCAGGATAGGAGAATAAGCACTGACCTGAAGTGGCACCAGCGCAGATATGCTCAGCCATCTCTTCGGCATCAACAACGAGGAAGGGTTCAAATCCAGCAAGGAGAGTGGACACTTTTCGCCCTTGACGGACTTTCATGACGACATGGATGGGTGCCAGCGTTCCTTTACCACAAGAGAGCGGGCATTATGGATTTTGAACGGGAGTTAGAATAAAATGCGAGAAAATGAAGGCGCAGAGAGAAACGTCTTGTCCTCCCTCCTTGTATATTGGCGTATAGCTACGAGTGTACGCTTAGGAGTGTTGGAGCAGTCCATAACTGGGCTGGGTCAAATTAGACAGTTAGCGTACAATCGATTATAGAAGGGGAAAGGAAAACGACTAACCGCCTGGAATAATCGAATCAGCACCGCCCATGAGTTTTGGATTGACACAAGGTGTGGAGAGAAATAGCAAGACATCTTACACAGCTGGCGCCGACTGCTGTTTCTGTCGGAAACAGTCGTTATAAATATGTCTTCTGTTTTAAGTCGCTATTTTTTCTGTAAATAGGACTTCTATTTTCTTAAAATAAATTCAATCAAACAGAAGATATGTTTGTTTGGGTGTTTCCACCGCAAACATATAATCTATTTCACAAAGAAATATCGAACAAACAGATCTTATTGAGCTGCACTGTTCTCGGGAGAAATAGTCACGAAATAGAAGTCTTTTATCACAAAGAAACAGTCGAGAAAAAGAACTTTCAGTGGCCGCTCACTGAAAGTTCTTTTTCTCGACTGTTTCTTTGTGATAAAGAACTTTTTTTCTGCTATGATTTCCGTCAAAAATATTCAGTCAAAATAAGGTCTGTTTGTTCACTATTCTTTCGTGAAATAGACGATATTTTGGTCTAAAAACACCTTGATAAATATATCTCCTGTTTCATTGAGTGTATTTCAAGAAAATAGAAGCTCTGTTTACAGAAAAAATAGCGACTAGAAACAGAAGACATATTTATAACGGCTGTTTCCAACAGAAACAGTAGTCGGCGCCAGCTGTGTTATTTCCCAAATGAGTGTACATAGAACGCCTGGAAAAAACACAGTGAGTTACCATCAGGGTCAATAATATAAGTGATCTCGTTGTTTCGATTAGACAAAAAAACAGGAGATTCGCTGAAAGCATGGCACATTTGCGCACATCAGCCTGAGGTTCAAATCAGGTTCGTCGTTATGAGCTGGGACAAAAAATTTGAAACCTCATTTCTCGGGTGTGAATCCATACAGATTTACAACGCCATGCTTGAGCTTTTGAAGAACCGAACTCCGTAGAGATGTGGAGGTCTCTTCAGGTGGTTCAGGGCCCGGTTCTTTGACATGGTTGACGGCAAGTTGACCAAAAGTTGACGGTCATTTCCTAAGTTGGATTATTCGATTTGTAAGCGATCTCGGCCAGTCCATTTGCAGATCGAGTTCAACAGTCTTCAACTGCTCACCGCAAGCTCACCGCAGAAATGACCGCACCCTTACCACGTTGCTGAGCCTCGACTGAACCGTCGGCTAAACTACAACCAGCCCACTTTGAATGATGCTATTCTAACAAGGGCATCGTGCGCCACCGCTACCAATTCCCCACGGTTTTTTGAAGGTAGTTGAAGGTTGACATTGCTCTCGATTCAGGTCGCCTAAACATGCCCAAGACTGTTGGATAACAGAATCTTGAGGCGCGCTTTCCGTCAAGAAAGACGGACATAGGGGGAATTGGCAGCACGCAAGACCTCGAGTTCAATGGTTGAACGTTGCCTGACCCAGTTAATAATATCAGTCCACTGTCAACACGTGTATAAAGGACGGCTTCATGTCTCTCCAGTCTCTCAGGTGAGATCGACAGTCCGTGTTTCAGAAGGTGGTATGAAGGCCATTCTGATGGGCTTTGCCCCAATTCTCACCTCATTGACAACCAGTGCCTCTTAGAACCAGAGTTCCATTCTCAGTACGCTTTCTTATAGACTGACCCGCACTTTGACAATCTGAAGCCGTCACGCAAGATGTCCGGACCCAATCAAAACATCGGAAGAACATTGACGGGGGGGATACAAGACATCGCAGCACTTCTACCGCTCCTCGGCACTGATCAATGCGAAAAGCACGTCGGATCCGCTCTCAATGGCGGATATCTCTACGCTGCAGCCGCGCCTATGTCGATTTTTGGGAGTCTCGGTATTGTCAAAATTGGCATTTCCGTCCTTATTTCAAGCATTTCCATTAAAATTCCAAAAAACTCGATCTCTCTGCGCCCGTTCTCTGTGGATTTCTCCCAAGAACAATGGTTGGGTGCTAGAACCCTCCATAATTCTGGTTTTACACCTGTTGGGACTGTCGCTCCTCTGATAGCATTGGATGGGACACGTTATAAGGCGGAGACACGACTTATGCAGATCCTCGAGGAGAAGCACATTGAAAACCCGGAAAATATTTCTATCGACTGGAAATCTCGAGATTGGAACATTATGCTTGTTATATTCACTATAGGTGCAGCTCTTATCAGCATTACTCCGTACATCCCCCTTCTTTTGCAGAATTCTGACACCTCATTGGTGCGTACACCCTGGATATTCCCCCTCCTTCGAACTGTCGGCAGTTCGCTCGTAACTATTTGCTGTCAATTCTGCATTCAATCTCGTGTCATTTCTCACATGAAAAATCGCATTATCTTCATGATCATACACCGTGACTTCGTTGATAAATCTCATTCAAAGCATAAGTTGGACCTCCCGCATGAGGAACAGCTTCAATGGGATACAAATCTTCCTGCCGAGCAATGTCTGTGGAGCCTTGAACGGTATATAGCTTCTCAAAGTTCATTGGCCCAACCAAGCGATGATAATATCGAGTTGGAACGTCGACAATCATTGGCCCATTTAAACGATAGCCGCAATACGTCGGAAGGCCATGTTTCTATCGAAATCAAAGCGGCCTTTTCAGAGCATCGAAAAGTGCATGAAACGTTACAAAATTTGCGCAGGAAACATTTCCCTGCTTCTTCATTCGACCCTGCCTTTGTTATAATCCCGTGGATAATTCTTTGCCTTGCTCTTCCTGCCACAGTAGCTGGGTATATTGGGTGCTTTACACTGGTCAGCAATAGTCAGGATGACGGTCCATTTATCTGGCTGGGACTCGAAGCCGCGGTGTCAATTGCTCGAATTCTGGTTTGGGCATGGAACCCAGAATGGGACGAGAAAACGGACGTTAGAGTAGAGCTGGATCTGACTGAGGGCGAACCGTTGATTAGCACCGAAAAATCTCTTCCGGATACCCAAATAACAGGCAGCATTACTCTTCCACTGGTCCCAGAACGTCGATTCCTTGAATTAATTACTCCATATACTGGACCTATGGAGCAATTTCAAAGTTCTGAAAATCTCGCTTTGTACATGACACTCGCGGCCACCCCCGAACGGAAATATCTATACATGACAGTTTTCGACTTCAATAAGCGAATCGCTGTTACACTTTTTCAACAAAATAATGTAATGTCATACATTGATGCCAATGTGACATTTGATCGTACAGCAAGTGAAATGGAGGCTGCATTAGGGTCAACAATCAACGAAAATCATCCTTGGAGAACAAAGGATGCTATCCTCTTCCAGAAGCTGGCAGCATATTATAACTCCATTATACGTACTCTCCATCTGAAGCCCCAGAATCTCGTCGGTAAGAGCACTGAATTTTTGTCTAAATGGCAACTCTCAATGTAAAATGTCAAAACAGCGACTGACTGCTGGAAGTGGGACCTACTTCCAAAAGGCCGAGAGTCCGTCGATCGAAATCGTGACCAGATCATGGCTCTCCCACCTCCAACCAAGTATGACCAGTTGTATTTCAGTCGGGGACACGAACACGACCTAAAATCCCAGCTGATACAAACATGGGCCGACTGGATTGTGGGCGACATGAAAAACATACAATCAATGGCAAAAGATGACTACTATTGCCCTTCAGCAGATTCGCTCAGTGAAAAGGCAAAATCGGACCTTGCAGAATTGGATACGCATTTGATACGCGAATGGACAAAGCGTGAATTGTCTCTGATTTTATCGTCGATTAAACTAGAAGAAATTCTCCATCGACGAATGGAGGTATGCATCAATGAAGTTACGAGCAATGTGGGGAATGGGCAGCTGAAGGAGTGGATGCAGTCTGAGTGGGTGATTGGACAGCGGAAGCGACTTGAAAACGAAAGGCAAGAAATGAAAAGGAGGGTGGAAAATGAGATAAAAAGTGCAAATGAACGCGCTGAAAGAGAGGGGCGATACTACTTACAGTGGAACGAAAAATCAAGCCTAGAATTTCTTGACAGACAATGGACATCATGGATAGAAAGTGGAAATCCAGTGCTGGACAATGCTGCATCCGAACTTGAAATGCTGGCAGCGAAGGTAATAAAATTTGGACCTTTCAACGACGCTCAGAAGACATTCCAGCAACAATCTGGGCACTGGCATCGTCAACGCGAAAATGAACGACTGGAGATGGATGCGAAAATCCAAAGCATTGATAATGCAGACGGCTCGAATCCAGATATTGACTATCAATACCCATCATCATATAATGTGGCCACCGCGAGATTTGGGCGATTTGATTTTGCGAAACGTGACAATATAATTCTGGCAAGAATCAGCTCAGCGACCGTATACGACCTTCGAAATCTGGATAAAGAAGTCGTCTGCACGGTCATCGAGAAAAGCACTACTCACTCCGTCGTAAATGTGGATCGAAATCTTGTTGGTTCTATCCCTGAAAACGACCACCTTTTTTACCTCGGTTGTGATTCAGGAGAGGAGCCTGCGTTCACTCGAAGGAATCGGGACACATGGTGGCTCCAACAAAGTAGCAATTCATCAACGTTTTACTTATCTCCAGACATGGTACCCCTCCCCGGCAGTTGTGTCGTCGGCACTGGAGGGCCAATTGCGCACATACTCATATTTCTTGAAACCGCATCTCGCCTTCAAATACGCCTACAGCATCGACGACGTGGTAGGGATGTATCGGTTTCTATTCAGGAGAAGAGCACCATCCTTCGCCATATTTTTTCCGATGAAATACCAGAAAAGCTTCGATTCAAGGACTTCAAGTTGAACCGGCTCGAGCCCGGGAAGCATGAGCTGGAATTGGTTGTGACTCAGACGTTGAGTTCCTTTCATCGTTATTATCTAAGGGACATTTTCGTTGAGTTCCTTGACAAACCGTCAGAGATTTGATGGTGTGTTGTTCACCAGGAATTCTTTTCCCCCTCCGCTTTGCCCTCTACGAACACCTTGTACCCGGGTTTATAGAGTAGCATTATTTAAATGAATACATAGGACACTTACTCCGTTGTAAACGTTTCTTAGGATGTGAAATGAAAATCTGTTCCTCCAAGGGTATTTGGTCGAGAAAACCCACGAGTCTGAGGTCAGGAACGGGAAAGAAATGCCAGCTTGGTGGACGTGCTCGTAAACCTGAACGGACTCGGAGGCGCCTTCCTTCATGGTGAAGACCATGATGCCGATCAATAACGATTAAGCAGCATGCTGGGAGGCGTCTGTTAATGAGCCGCGCAGGGCTCCAAGTTCTAGTTGGTAGAAGGAGACGAAGCAGCTTTTTGATTGTAACCGTGTCTTGAAGTACGGTATATAGAGTAGATATGATTCGTGCTGGAGCTGGACTTCGAAATTCCTTACAATTCATGATTCCTGGGTAGATGGATAAATGGAGAGCCAGGATTGAGCGCTGTTCCGGCGCCATCGCGTGACGAAGGATCGTCTGTCGGCTTACCATGTAGGTTTTTTGTCTTCGTTCTTGTGTAAGCCCCAGTACGATAGCGATTCAGCTGACTGCGACAGAGTACGAGCTCGAGGTGTCAATGCGCTGGTTTAATTGTCAGATAAGGCGCTGGCGAGGTTGTGGGGCGGTTAGAGTTGAATTTAAACTGGGTGCAAGTGCTTACTCTACAGTAGATGGCAGAATCTAATCCAGGCTCGGCAGCTCGGCCCAGAGCTCACTACTACAGCGACGCACATATACTTTGGGTGCTTTGAGACCCCGGGGTAGAGCTGAGGTCCAACGTCGAATCTCTCGCTTCACTCTTTGCTCTAGAGCAAGGGTAAGTAGATATGCCAGTCGTCTGATGAGTGATATTCATATTGGGCCGCGTGGTCTGCGTCCTTGGTGCAGGTGCGAGATGATTCTAAATTAGAGGATGCGGAATGTCAATGCGGACTGGGGAGGGGCAGATGGGTTGTATCGTCTAGAAGACGAAGACAGACGTTGGAGGCTCTTCTGGTCTTGACTCACATAAGCGGTTGACGCATGCGGGATAGTAGATATATGAGTAGGTCAAGAAGAACGAATACTTTGCGCGGTAACGTCCTGTTAGACTAAATCAGATTAGTTATTCGCGGCTAAGGTATATTTACTTACACGAAGCCCTCGAAATTTGAGATGCAAATGCGAATTGAAGACCTTCGTCATCGTAAGTTTCTTCAAGAAAAGTTGCAGTCAATGACAGGGAAAACCAAGCTGTCAGAACGTTCCAGTTACACTAAGTGTTTCGTTTGCAAGAAGAATGGCGCAAGTACTTCGTCGGCAAGAGGTATTGAACTAATTATAAGGCGGAATATGGCAAAAAATGTAGGAATCCCATTCGAGGAGACTTGTGTTGCAGGTGATCAAGACGAAGGAGCAGTGCGCACTGCGCAGACTTTGAGTTGGTTGGTGACGAATTTCGTCAGCGCCTCTTTTACATCTGCAAGCCTGAGGGAGATTAATAGTGTGGATACCTCAGTCGGAATTGCAAGATTCAAACACTAATTCACGCCGCACCAACAAGTGAAGACACTCGCATACAACACTCGCGACAATTGGTTTAGTTACTTCTTCCCCGACAAATCAGCGACCTCGATCCACTTCTTCGGGATTCCTTTCCCTGTCAAGTAATTCACCACCGCGCTCGACTGTTTTCCCTGTACGAGAACTTCGACGCCCGAGCCCGAAGGTTTGCCAACGACAGGTGATACTAGCGAGAATGAAGGGACAGAATCGTTATTGGGTTGTCCTACAGGACAGGAGAAGGATCACCGACCTGAAGTGGCACCAGCACAGATCTTCCTCAGATCCTCGGCCATCTCATCGGCGTCAACGACGAGGAAGGGCTCGAATCCGGTTATGAGAGTGGACGCCTTTCGTCCTTGACGGACTTTCATGACGACTTGGATGGGCGTCAGTGTTCCTTTCCTGCGAGAGACCGAACATCATTAGTTTTGAACCGGATTTGAAATAATACTTTCAGGACATACTTGGTAACCACGTCCTTCCCCTCTGCTCTAACTTCATACCAGCCTTGCATCTTCGACCCAATAGTACGCGCTAGCTCATCTCGTTTCATGAACCGCGACATCTCTCCATCGGCGTCGGAGTGGGCTGCATCTTTGCCCTTTGCTTTGCCTTTGGTCTTGCTAGAGATGCAGGTGTAAAGCAGGTCGTCCAAATTGATGTACGCCTGGTCGCGAACGTTGACGAGGTTTTTGGCCGCGATATACGAGTTGAGCAGAGACCTTATTTCTGTCGGTGTATAGAGCTCGTTCTTGCTGAAGATTGATGGGTTTCAGTGACGATGTGGAAGATACAGGTAAAACTCACTTTCCACCCATGCCCTCAAATAACTCCACAGTACTTTGATGGGGTTTCCAAAGCTCCTTGATCTCGATCTCCTTCGTCGTATGACTTTCGCGTTCTTTCTCTTCCCGTGCCGCTTTCTTTGCAGCTTTAAGTTCAAGATCCTTCACCGTCACGAATAGATTATGATCTTTGACACTTGGATGCGAGCCGTTGACCGACGTAATGAGCACATCGGGTTGGTTCTTCTGCGGAGGCTTCAGGGTGAGTAGGGATGCTTTCTCGGCTGCTTTGAGGAACACAGTGAGGGATTTGTGGGTAGAAGTCTTGATCGTTATGTCGGTGTCCACAGATGGTGGGTCGTCAGGTGGAGATGTAAGTTGAGCTAGGGCTGCTGGAGGAAGAACGAGAGTAGGGAAAGCGGGACGCGATGGAAGGATGTAATTGGAGTAGAACTGCGTAGCAGGGATCGGAAAGGTGGATGGTGGTAAATATTTCAGCTGAGTTGAGATGGCTTGGAGAAGAGTTTTGTTGAGCAGCTCCGATACCTCTGCAGCCGTGTAGGATATGCTCGACGGTGCATCTGGTGTAGGACTGCGAGGGTTCTCGCTTGCTGGAGGCGTAGTCGCGGTTTCGTCCTCATCCTTGTCCTCGTTCCTTTCACGGTCATCTTCCTCGTTAATTTCGTCTACCGAAGTTGTAGTCAACGGCATATCGTCTGGTATATCTTTCTTGGAACCCATGTCCCAAAGATGGTCTTTCCATGTATGTGCGATGATCACAGCTTTTCCCTTTTCTGTCGCCGGATTTCGAAGCCGATCACTGGAAAGAGCCATCCAGCCTATCGCAACAGGTGCAGAGAGAAACGGCTGGTCGTCTTTCCTGATATATTGACGTATGGCGACGAGCTTACGCTCAGGGAGTGCTGGGGGACAGTGTATAACTGGCTTGGGTAAAATCAGACAGTCAGCGTACAATCGATCGCTGAAGGGAAAAGGAGACGACTGACCACCCGGAATCATCAAATCGGCACCACCTATAAGCTTCGGAATGACAGACGAAGGTGTGGAGAGAAATGGCAACAGATCTTGTTTCTTCCATAGCGAGTAGATCGTCGGAATCAGGTCACCGTCTGCGCCTTTGCCTATTGTAAACCACAGTGGGTCACCATCAGGATCAATATAAGCAACCTTGTTGTTCCAATTAGACAAATAAGCAGAGGATTCGGTGAAAGTATCGCACACCAGGTTCGTCGACGTGAGTGCTAAATTTTATGGACAGAATTCCATCTGGAACCAGGAGATCTCCTTCTTCCGGTGTGAGCCCGTACGAATTTACAATGCGCTGCTTGAGCTTCCGATAATCAGAACTCCTTAGAGGTGCTGAAGTCTTTAGGTTATTGAGTGGTTTTTTAAACATGGTGGTTGGTATTTGAGAGACATTTTATTTGCTAAGTAGATAGTAGCAGATAAGATTAAAAAATGATTTGTGATTTGTAAGCGTCCGCCCGTTCTCACCTTCCCTCCATTGGATGTCGTGCAAAATCGCCATGCCTTTTCATTTTTTGGCTATTTTGCACTGCCGATTGATGGCACGAGTAAAGGCCAGTCTTATTCGACTTTATTTCACCCTTTTTACAAGTTTTTGATTTTTTTTCTCGTCAGGGCATTACCTAATTACCTGTCAATCGGTGTGAACGGTGGGCGCAATGAAGTCAACTATTCTGCTTATGACCATCAACCTCCAATCACTATAAGCTAGTCATAGTGCATGTTGAATGTCGAGGAATGACGGAGCGCGGAGGGTATGTCATTTACGGGTCCACATCGACTATCATCCTAATAACTATTACATAGGGATCAACATCTCGAGGACGCGGCCGACTCGGACTGGGGCAAATTCAGCCAGTGGGTCGCGGTGCACCGCCAACTCGTTCATTGATTCCTCGACCACCGAGTAGAGTCGCTAGTGATTCTATTCCACGTGGTGTGGTTAGGTATGCACTACCCTCAATCCAAAAATCTACCGAGTAACGAGTGCTGCCACAGCCTCAGTTCGAGCAGAGCTAGGGCTTCTATGCTTCAGTCAGCCAGTCAAGTAGGCATTCACGGCGGAACCTTCAACACTGCAGGAGGACAACAATTCAATGTCACTTTTAATTGTAAGTCTCTGAATTGTATTTTACACTCACAAAACATTGACGAAGGTTGATCGTGATCAGTAGGGGAACAGTTAGATGCAGAAAGACTACCAGGACCTGTATGCATCAGAAATTAAACTTATGGTTGTGTTTCAAGACTCATGACTACTTCAGGTTGCTGGTAGCAGTCGTTATCAAGAAGACGATCGTTCTCATGAGTTTCGTGACGAGGAATCAAATCGCGGTTTGTACTCCTTGTTTTCCACAATCTTTTTTCTGACAAAAATATTATAGCATATGGACGTTACAATTCAACGGTAAAATTTACCATCCACCTTACTTGCGATCGTTAATCTTCGGTTGTAGTCTTGGCCAAACCTACCAGTGCAAAGAAGCTGCGACATCTACTATCGACACATTGCAATAAAAGGTCGTGGTTCGCCTCTCTGGATTCCGGGTACAAATAAGAACATGGACATTGTTTACCAACGGCTAGGAACGACTATCGGAGACGTTGGTATCATAACGGCATCTGGGGCCTTTGACTTCCTTTTCAATATTTGTCTTCCTCGCGACCATCCGTTCAACCCCCCAGAGCTCCCAGAAGGCTTTACTCCGCTCTCAGTTTCACTTCTTGATGTCCAAAACTACACCGAATTCGAGGGCGAGAGCTATCTTTCGAGTGCGTCGGTCAAGAAGTCTCGAACCGGCAGCCTCAAGTATGTTGATAGGTTTTGGCTGTATTGACCCGTATGAGCTAATCATTTCCAAATTAGCGACCTGACCTTCGAGTCCTCTGCTTCTGAAGGCGCGATTCTTACGATGCCTGTTGGATCGAGGTCGGAGGACATCACAAACACCGTCAGACTCCGCAACTACCTAGCCACCCACGCGGAGGCTTGGTACAACTACATCGTCGGCGTACGAGGGCGCGAAATTCAAAACGGAGACGTCCGTCTGGTGATTGGATGGGATAAGACCAAGGCTTGGGGAATGGCGACATTTTCGAACACATCAGCCCACCAGGAACCCTTCCTGTTACAGTTTCGACCATCGAGGACGAGCGTGCGGGGAACTTACGGTTGGGTTTCCTCAGGATTTGCCGAAGTGCGAGCAGGACCAGGCGCAGAGGAGAAAGTGCGGATACGGATGAATGACCCTTCTCAAGAAGGAGTTGAATACGAGAACCAGTGCCTCTTTATCCGCACTCTAAACGTCAACCTTCAAGAGGATGCGTGGAAGAAGCTCGCAACCGAGTTCGGGCTTGCTGAGACGGAAGCGAGGCCAAACACTATCTTCGAAGCTTCCTTCTTACGGCCATGGAGGGAAGACAACCGTGCTAGTGGCTCTTCTTTTAGTGGCATAAACTCCAAGTCCACTTCCCGCTCACGACCGAAGATCTTACAGCTCCTGTTGAAACCACGGCAGGAGAACATGTCTCAACTTCAAACCTTTCACAATCTGTTCAAGTTTCTTCGATCCAGGCGGCCCTGGTGCGTGTTCCAAAGTCGTGTAGAATCGAATCTGACTAATAGTCATCGTTATACAGTCTGGTCATCCCTCCAATATCATCAACGAGACCTTGTTGAAAGTGATTATATAAGCCTATTTCGTGTTTCTTTGGAACTAACTTTGGGTCTGTCATTAGCTCAGGCCAAGTGCAAGAATGGCGATCACTGAAGACAAAGATTGGATTTCGGTTCTCTACGAGGTGAAGGCCGGCGCCGTTTGATTGGCGAAAGCCTTTTCTGACGAAAAATGTTCTAGAATGATACCACGTTACCGAACGCCGAGGAACTATTTGAACGACTCGTAAAAACCTTCGTTATTAATGAAGAAAATGGTGAGTGTTGAAAGCTCTACCCCCAAATTCAACGGTTGACAGACATCTCAAGGCGTGGTCTCGCTACAGCCCAAAAAAGCCTTGGTACGCATTCACTTCGTTTGTCATGCCTTTGGACATCAGAACTAAGCACGAACATAGCTTCCCGCTTATACGGAGGCCTCTTCGATGTCTCTCAAGCTCGTTGGGCCAGAATCAAAAAGTCAGGTGAATGCCCCACTGGCAATCCACGAGCTTACCCGTCGTCTACGGTCACTGTTGGAGAATGCACCAGATGAGCTTCAGTTGAACAGCCTTTTGGCTTTCATTGATGACCTCGTGTACGAGAAGGATGAGTTTGAAAACCTTCGACTCGAGCTGGAGGAGAACCTCCAGTCAATACACCAAGAAATTGTCGGCTATTCCGACCTGCCGCCGACCGAGATGTTTTTGGCTATCTTGTCTCATGCCATGCCTCTGTTGCCCCCAATGTCCGTCCTGTCATGGTTTGACCTTGTTCTTCGACCGGCTTTGCATGAACCAAAATTGTCAGCTCAGGCCATCGGTCATGCTAGGGGACTCATTATAGCGTCTCTGATAGAAACCGATGAATTCAATGTCAAGGTCGGGGCTATGCGTAAAGTCCTGATGGACCTATACCTGATGGACACCGCCGACCCAAGTTCTATGTTCGACCTCCTGGACTGCGCAGATCTAGACGAGGAGGCACAGATACGGCGCACGCACTGGAAAGAAAACCTTGAAGACATTCTTGTCCAATACGGAAACGAACGGCCGGTGGTAAGTGAAAGTACTCTTTTCGTGTCATAATTTTGACTTTCTGCAAATTCAAGGAATTTTTGGACGAAATTTGCAGCCGTTTTTCAGCTCCGTCTTCCCGACTGCAATTACTTATATTACTCCACGCTTTTAGCTCTACACCCAAGTTTACTTTCGCAGCACTGATTCTATCACACCACTGTCTAATGAGCGTTATATTCCTGTCGCTCTTTGTGGACAATTCATCGACGGCATGCACACTTGCCCTTACGCTGGTTGTGAAGCTATTGCCCTATTTCGCAATGTACGCCCCACAGGCTCTCAAAGCGACGCTATCAAATTTATTGGTCATCCTTGCGAGGGTATTGTGCTGGAAAGAACGTCCATCCGACAACTCAACTTATCAACCTGGGCAAGAAGAAAGCAAACCAGAAGTCCTTTCCATTTCACCAACAGTCACCTGGGAACGCCTTGAAATGGCGATTGACGGCCCTTCATCAGCTCCTGGTTCGCGACGGCCATACTTCACGATGCTATATTATCTTTATCCGTCGAATGTCTTGGGGTTCCTTCGCTCTCCTTTTCAATACCTTAAGGAACGCCCTGTTTCCGAGCCGTACCTCGAGAGCTGGGAGCAAGGCCTGGACGAACATGAAATTCGCAAGCAAGGCGAGGTGTGTTCCATCTTTCACCAGAACATGATAATGTGTAAAGATAATTGATAGATTTTGGTTCGGGAACATTCCTACCACACCCAACTCATCTGGCGAGATGCCGTCGCTGAACTATCGGAACCTGCATCTTGGCAGGAATATGACCTGTCTCGAATCATTAGCGAAGCGGTCATGCTGGACACGCGAAATCTTGCGATCGGGCTTAACGCCTGTTACACCTCGGAAGACTCACAGCTATCTCTCCAACCGTTCATCGTGCAGCCAAATGAGGACAGTCAGGAGGAGATACGTCCGCCTCGAATAATGAAGTCTGTCGATATATCATCTCAGAAGATTGTTATCTCGTCAGAAGACATGTTTGACACTACTGCTGCCCTCAAGTCTAATCCCAACCTGGAAATTATCCAGCCGACATCCCAATGGTCGCGTTCACTTTTTTCCACCATCACCGTTCCACCGACCGACGAAGGTGCTTCGTCGTCCAGCCTGAAACAGAAACAGAAACCGCTTGCTCAAGCAGTGTTCGGTCTGCAAAGAGAAGCCCTGCTTATGCGAAGCGAGCTCAATTTCGAACTGTGGCTGTCGCGTGAAAATGCTAAACACCTCGCAACGCTTCGTGATGATAGAACCGTCATAGAATCTGCGGAAACCGAACGCCAAGGGCTGGTGCGTCTCCTTTATCTCTGACTCGTTGAAAGACATACCGTATTTATTGCTGCATGTAGCATAATAAACTGCGTCAATACCGTTCGGAGGCGAACAAACTTGAAGCGGAGTTGAGCTTACAAAGACAGCAGGCTTCAAATTCGAAAAAGAAATATGCGGACTGGAATGCAGAGTTGCAGAAAAAGTTGAATTCTCTCCGCCAAGAGGAGAAAGAACTATCTGCTGCAGCCAGGACTCTGCGCATCGCAGTCAAGGAAACACAGGTACGGACTTCCCTGCGTGTGGACATGATTTATGCTGACACCGCAGCACTAGGCCCTTTTTGCGGCTCAAGGAAAACTACTAGTCGATGCGCGCAAGCAGGTGTCCGATCTTCAGACAGAATGGAGGGGAAACGAACCCAAGGTTGAAAAGCTGAGAAAGTATGAAAGTCAAATCGAGCATCAACTCCAGAAACAGAAATTATGGTGGGCTTCGTGACAATCTTGTCGTGAAAATCGCATACTGACTGCATGCCGAACATTACAGGGACGGAGATTTTGCGAAGTTCAACAACCGCGAAGACGAAGTCGAACTTATGCGAAGCCGGTATCAACAAATGGAAATGCGCCTCAAAAGCATCAAAATGGCCCAGGCAGACTCTGAGTCCTTGACTAGGTAACTTTAGTTTCTATCAACCTGGAACACTTGGTTAACTTGCTACCAGGAACTACCGCCAACAAATTCAAACCCTGAAAGCACAGTTGAGTCAACTGGAGCACGAGACGACCTCGGAGACAGCGACGACCACTGCTCAGGACCTTCAGTCACTTCTGTCAGAGACGGCCGCTTTAAAAGCAATGAACTCCAAATTGCAAGAAGAAAATTGGGATCTTGAGGTGGAACTTCAGGAGAAGAGAGCGACAGCAGAGTCTCTGAGAGCAGAGGCAGGATAGTACAGTCAGTCAACAATCCCTGCGTTAGACACTAGATTGGATTCCAAAATAATCACGTGATCTTTGTTGATCCCAAGGATGTGCGAATTTACCAAATATGAGTCAATACGTCTTTCTTTGGAACCACCACGACCTCCGCCACTTTCGCGTCCACCTACCGTCAGTTTTGCCTCTATTGTCTCAAAATTATAGCCACTAAGACCTATCGTACCGCGCACAGTGCCTGGACAAAAATTGGAATTTTCGGAGCACCACTAGGTGCGTGCGGCGCAAAACATGCCGTGTCTCCGTTTTTTGCGAATTTGATCTCATCTGTTTCGAATTTTCAGCCCTTAGAACTTTCCTTTTTGACGAAAAATCTCTTTGAGATGCCACCAAAAGCAAAGTCTGGTGGTGGAGGGAAGTCCCAGTCAGGCGCGCTGGCTCCAGGAGCGTCGCAAGTCGCTGGGCAGTCTCCGCGAACTATCCAAACACGGAGTCAGAGAGCCGGGCTTCAGGTGTGTTTCATGTTCATCTCGTCTGATTTGTTTTTTTTTTGCTGAAAGCTGAGACGCGCCCCGTTTTAGTTCCCTGTCGGACGTATCCATCGTTACCTGAAGCAACGAACTCAGCATAACGTACGCATCGGAGCGAAGGCCGCCGTGTACACAACCGCTATTCTGGAGTACCTGACGGCTGAGGTATTGGAACTAGCAGGTGCGCGCTTTCATTCTTTTCCCGTCGTGGATGATTTTGTGCTGATGGTCATGTAGGAAACGCGTCCAAGGATCTACGCGTGAAGCGTATTACGCCTCGCCATCTGCAACTCGCCATTCGAGGAGACGAAGAACTGGACACCCTCGTACGGGCAACGATTGCTGGAGGAGGTGTCTTGCCCTTCATCCACAAGAGTCTGACTGGCAACATCAAAAGCGTTGCAAAGAAACCTGATGGCGTTCAGTAATCAACTCCATCCTCTCGTCTCTGTTATTTGGTTTGACTCACAATCAATGACGATTATATATCATCCCGATAGCTCCCATCCCTCTTTTACCCTTCTTGTTGTCCTCGCCCTCCCTAGAATCAAACTCCATCCCGGGCTTGGCACTGTACTTTTTATGTTGAATATGTTTTGTTCCTACGTTAGCGGTACGGATTTCGACCGATGTACCTATGTGTTAGTTAGTAGTTCCGCGATATGAAGTCGTATTGTTATAATCCAAGAAACTGGTTATTTATGACTTGAAATGCGAGATTGAGTACTCTTGACAGCGTGGGATTGCATTTATGTGGAAGTAGACTGCCTGGTTTTACACCACATTTCCAAAGGAGCCTCAAGAAGTATAGAAGCAGGTGTCGACGAAGAGAAAGAAAAATTGGTGTCGTGTAGGTGTTGACACAAGCTCTCTAGAAAATGTACATATTGCAGTGCCTCTTGAATTCGATGCAGCCTAGGAGATTGGACCCCAGATACCATCCACGACCTTCGATGTAGAAATGCCAGTCTACAAATTGGATAAGCCCAGGACTATGACACCGGTTTCCGGAATTAATCACGAAGGAAGTCGTCGCTAGCTGTAATACTAGTAATTTGCTGAAGTGCGCCAGTGGCATTTGAGTGGCATCTTCTGTCTGAACAGTGTCACAGTGAAGACGAGAGATAAGAACCTGGAGTTAACCCAAGCTGAGAGGCCACAAGCTTTACAAAGAACAGATAGAATGTCTGCCGACAAGGACGACAGACTGTTCAATGGTTCGGCCATGGACTTGGTCAGAAACTTGAAGGAAAGACGCTTGGAAAGACGCTGTCCTGCCCTCCTCATGAATATGAAATCACATGACCTCGAAGTGGAGCCTGTGCTTCAAGTTTCCTCCTCTCCTGTATTCGAACCTCCATCCGTCAAAAGGTCCAAAACCACTGGATCGTAATACCAGTTTTGAGTTTCTGGCCCCTTCTGCGTTCGCAGGTGACTTTGCAGGTGGTGCAGTGGCACATTTCACAGGCTATTTCGCTTGCCAACGTTTCGCCGTCACGGATTCGGAATTCGCTTATCTGGCAGACGATAATTGTTGTTGCCTTCCAGATACACAAGTAGCAATTTGGCTGATTCCCGGATATCAGGCATAAGATGTGAGCTTTAAATGTGATCAATTATTTAACATTGTACAGGTTCTTGGGAAGACTCCTGATGCTGTGGTTCTTCCAACACGACCAGGGTACAAAAGGTCTCTACTATCGGGTAGGAAAGGCATGCGCTGCCTATAGCTTAATCTAATTATTTATGGGCAGGGCATACTTGAATGCTTGCTCGAGCCATGTATTTCGCATCACGCCATCAGGTACGACGGAGTGGGTCGTTTTAAAGGTTGCCTTTTCCTTTTGGAATTCTGAATTCTGACGGATTTTTTTCAGTTACTGATACCTACCGAATGTTAAACGACATTCAGGAGGTTCTTAGCTGGCGCTATCGCGGATAATTTTTATATGCACTGGCCTTCGATGCAGAAATGCATTCACAAGGTATCGGTCTTTGCATGCCATTCACATATCTATCCGAACGGATTCTCTATCATGTGGCTATCGAAATAAAGCATCACTCTTTTCTTCTTCGACACCGTCCATGGAATGCTACACATACTGTGTGGACTAAACGGCAATCCCAGGTAATTTTACTGCATTGCCAACCCTCCACCTCCTTCCAGGTTTATCTCACTCTCGCGATTGGCTTTTGCTCGAGATTTTTGCTTTTATATCAGCCTCAGATACACCTGCCATTCGGAGAATTGCTAGGAGTGTCGCCCAATAAGTGACTTATCCTCAAGGCTCAGAAGTTGTTCGACGTCCTCAGCAAGCGAGTGGTGCTGCATCAGCAAAACCGGATTTTGGCACATTAGAACGCCCACTCACGAAAATAGCTACCCATAGCATTCCCACATCATGTCATAGAGCCTATAGAGCCTGTAGAGCCACTAGAACCCTGTACCGGTACGTAGTTCCGCGCTACTATTCTGTAGTAACCTAGAGTACTCTAAGCACAGTACCTAGCACTGCGTAGTACTACCTATTTTTCCTTATCCACTTATCCTTATCCACCTATGCTCGACGCCGATTTCTGATCATTGCTGAAGTTCAATGTGCCTCCCCTAAATAAACATGTGATCGTTCAAATTCCAAAATTGGCAGCTTTCCGAGCTGCGTACCTTTCACCTCCACTCTTCTGCACGGCGTCCCAGGCTCAGGCAATTCATCACTCATCCACGCGCTCGCCGGGCAGCTCGAGCCCGACATCTACGTCGTCTCCCTCTCCGCGTCCTGGGTGTCCGATTCGGATATCACGCTCACCGCGCTCATGGGCCCCATAGAAGGATGTCAGGACTCGACAGGGATATGACGGCAAGGTGCAAGGAGCAGGAGTGTTTCCGGTATGGGTCCCATCGTTACAAAGGCTCTGGCTGACTATCAATTTCAGATGGTTTACAATGTAACACAATGAGGAAGCAACTGTAAGTGTCGACGTGATATGGCTAACTAATCCCCCTTTTCTCCACAGGACACTTCAGACAGCCCATCCGAGGTTCCCTACAGTCGACGCCATCAGCGATGGTAATCCCGCTCCATCCACCAGGCCGAAACCTACTTTTTGGCCCCCTGCCGCTGCCGAACGAGGTGGCAAAGACGATGGAGGTGAAGGTGGAAGTGGAGATGACAGCGGAGACGACTAGAAATAGTCGAAAAACCTGTCTATACTTCGACAGTCTGTCTACGACCCGGTACGTTCGCCCTCGCACCTCAAATCCCTCCCATCTCTGTTCGCTGACCAATTCTTCTTCGTAGGTTACGCCTGCAGCTACGAAACGAGGCGACGAGACGATCGAGGAGACAATCGAGGAGGAGGAGGCGGAGGCGGCAGCGGAGACGACTAGAAGTAGTCGAGACCGCTGTTTGTGTGTCAACAATCCAGTACGTTCGTCTTCGCATCTCGAATCCAACCTGTCTCTAACGTTTCCCGAGCAGTCCTTCGTAGGTAATGCTTGGTCTGTTCCCCATGTGGTGCCGAACGAGGTGGCGACGACGATAAAGGTGGAGGTGCGCTTCTTTCACCTTTTTTTTCTACCACCTCATTCATTGATCACACGATTGCCTTTGTAGCGGCTGCTCCTTGCGTGTTCCCAATCATTGCGCATCCCCAAACAGCACCTCTTCCACCACCGACCCTTGCGCCTTTCGCAACACACCTACACCACCTCCTTGCCCTCATGAGTACGACACCGCGTGACAGATTTCCGGCCTATAGGCCTCGGATTTTGTCACGTCGGATCAAAGTTGGTTGGTTGGTTGGTGGGTTGGTGGGTTTATAGCCAGCGGTTGGTAGCCTCATTCGTATCTCGTAACCTTACTGTACACTCCCCACAATGAATATATATATATTTATTCATCTACTATGTTTGTTACTGAGGATAGATTGTATAGACAAATGGAAAGCTACCTGAGTTGCAAAAGGAGCTGTGTAAGGGATACCCAATTCTGTGGAGTGCTACGGAGTACTACTGACAGGTGACGTGATTCTAGTGATCTCTACAGACTGCTAGCCGACGCTTACCGAGTACTACACAGGACATGCCCATGGCTAATTACATGGTAGGATATTCTATGACTCTACGGCTCTACGCAACTCTGCAGAGCACTCAGTAGCCCAGCCAGGTTTTGCTGATGTGGTTCCTGAGAGGAGAAACTGTCTTGCGCATATGAGCGCAAACAGAAGGTGAGAACTTTTTTCAGGAATTGGAACAGGCTTGACTATGTTCTGATACATACCATCTCATTTAGCAGCTTAGCAGATAACGAAGTGGATTCATGCCAGGTAAACCCAAACCCAAAATCCATCCACGTCTCAATCTCCTTCCACTGATGCGTAAATCGGCACCAAATCACGTGACCTCACCTCCAGATTCGCGACAGACGGTCAGCCTCATTTCCAATTCTCTCCCTTTGACTACCACAACGCCTAGTCTAAAGTGACCAGGCCTCCTATAGCCTGGACCAGCCCTTCAGTCCTCTTGTTTCCCCTCTTTTGGCAGCACAAACTACGCATCCGTCCCATAATCCTTTCACTCTGATGACACCCGCGCGACGGCCGTCTGGCAGCTCTCGACGAAACTCATCTGGTGGTTTCAAACCATACACGCGTGGTCTCAGTCCTATAATGGTCTCTTCCTTGCCCAACGGTTCCCGCCCAGACAATTCTGGATTTCCTGAAAATCACACCGACACCGCTACTCCGACTGCCGAGAACGTAGAAAGGCCTGGCTTCCCTACCTATGCTCAATACAAACAAGTCGAAAGAGCTTACCTCCAGGGTCTCACTCCTCGTAGGCAGGGCAAGGCGCTCATCTCTCAAGCACTGTTCGACCGCATTTGGGATGTACTCCATCAAGAGCAACCCGACTCGTCGAACGAGACGGCTCAATTCCGCTTCTGGGCTCGGAAAATGTTTACTGTCAGCAAGACCCACCGCGTCACGCTCGGCGTCGTCGACCACGCGGACGATACGCCCCAGGAAGTCCTGCTGCACGATAATCTGCTCGTCGCGATCCAGGAACAACTGTACGATCTCTTGTGCTATTGCCATGGAAGTACTGGGCATGGGGGACGCGATAAGACCTGCGCGCTGATTAGGAAGCACTATACTTGGGTTCCGAAAGATCTCGTCTCTAATTTCATCAAGGCCTGCCCGACCTGCATCTTGAAGAAGTGCGGTAACTCCGACAGCGCGGCTGTCATTGCTCGCATCAGCGAGGCCGCGAAATCTGGCCCCGAGGACAACGCACTGCGTGATCTGGTCCAAAATCACTTGTATATCCCAGATGGGTCTGCTCCGTCGTCTCCTCTTGTGCTTGATAGCCCGCATGTCGCCTCGTCTGCTTGTAACGTTATACCCTGGCCTACGACTGGTGGCCCTGCAGATAACCCCTTTCCTCCGTCAATGCTCAGCGAAGATCCACTGGAAGCTGCTTATCGCCAGGCTCTTCTCAGAGCTCGCGGATTCAAAACCTTTGCAGACGTCGGGGGATCTAGCAATCTCAAGGACCTGCCCATTCATCTCATGTCTCGAGAGGTATCGCTGTACAAGGGCCTTCCAAACGGGTGGCAGTATCGGCATAATGACTTTGCCTCCGCGCATGCAGATTTTATGCAGAACAAAGACTCGCCTAATGTCCAAAATTCTGAATTCGAACTAGACAGTGCCCGCCGCCCCCGCGTACCAAGCATCGCACCTCTCTGGGGCCCGGACACCTTCCCACACCAGGACCAGTTTGAAAGCCTGAATGGAGCTGATGTTGCGACTGACGGTCTTTCTGTGCTGGACGCGACTCCCAACCCAGGTTCGGAACGACGAGAACATGAACATGGACCTTTTAACGCCGCTAGTATTATGATGCACGAGCTTCTCGCGCAATTCAGACAGGAGAACAACGACCCTCAAGACGGGTTCATGCACCAGCTCGACCCGATGCTCATGTCCTTCTCTGCTACCACCCCGACGCGCGAAGACCGATACGAACCTCCAGCGTCGCCCTCTCCATCTCACGTCCACGGGCACCAAACGCCCACCCTCGCCACGACGACGACCTTCCCATCCTCTTCGTCCATCAAGCGCGCGGGGGCACCTCCCCGGCTCAGCCTCTTCCCCAGCGAGAAGACGTTCCAGGCGCTCCTCGCGTACCGCGACGGCCTCGGCGACGGGAACACCACGCCGAGCAGCCCTCTCGGGGGCAGCGGTCGCCGCTGGCACCCGGGCAACCCCAGCCCCGCGAGCAGCTCGAGCTCGTCGGGTAGCTCGCGGTCGTCGTTTATCCTGCCGATGATGGACGCGGACAGCGCGCTGACGACGCCTTCGAGCTCGGCGATTACTACGCCTGTTGACGAGGAGTGCGCTGGGGGCGCGAGCGGAAGTGGGCTTGCGGCCCAGCTCGTCAAAGGGAAGGGCGTGGAGGTAGGGGATTTGGGGGCTGGAGAGGTGATTATGGGTGCTTGTTAGGTGCGGTTTTTGCGGACACTGAATACTGAGGTGCCTTTTTGTGCGGATATTATTTTCATCTATTTTTTTTACTGCTCCTCGTTTTCGGTCATTTCATTTCTTATTGTATACCATCCAGTGCTTCTGAGATGCTTTAGGGAACATTTATATATCAATATATCACTACGTGTACCTTACTCTTCCTTTTCATATGCAAAAGAAAAAAGGATTGGACCAGTAGTAAACAGGCGCAGGATATTGAGTACAATTTTTATTCGTTGTGCAGTGTACAATGTCAACTCTAAAACGACCAAGATACAAGGCTAGATAATTCATACAAACCCATCGTACAACAGAGAACAGACAGGAGATAAATAGGGTATTTTTTTCGGATTTGACAACAAAGAGATCCAGCTCGCCAGTTTTGTGCATTCGTGGTCTCAACGAGTCCGGCGCTTCAACTTCAGCTTCAGCGATTGAGGTCTGCTCGGCTGTATAAATCACCAACCCAACATCAGCTCTCCCGGCTAAAAATAGCCACAGGCAAAGAACAATATCGACTCACTCGCGAACCGTATCGTAGATATACTTGTAACTCTTCAGATTACCCTTCAGCCTTCGGATGTCCAAGCTGTAGGTCCCACTCAGCCCCGAAAGCTTGGTGATTTCGACGGAGAAGCGGACCTCGTCCGCGGGATCATCTGACGCCGTCCCGTACAAGGTGCACTCGCATTGGGTGGCGCGCTCCGAGCCCGAGCCTTGAGGCTGGACCTGGTGATGTCAGGTACAAAAAGGACGTCAGTGTCGGTTTAGGGGTCGACCTGACCTCACCGCCCACCATTCGTGGCGAAGAGACTCACCTCGGTGCTTTCGGCGGCTGCGGCGCCTTTTGCATTCGAGCTCGAGCTCGAGTCGTCAGTTGGTGTAGTAGCCTCGTCTTCGATTTTCTTGGGCCTGATACAGCGGTAGCGGAAGGTGCTCTCTTCCTGGATCTGGACGCCCATGTCGCGCAGGATGGCGGTCACTTGTTTCATCACCTTAGCAGGCGGTTGGGTCGTGATAGTCGTTTGGTCGATGGCGCCGCGGTGGATGCCAAGGGCGAGATCTACGTTCGCCTCCGTCGTCTCTGCAGCGGGTCTAGTAGCGGCCATTTTCGTTTTGTGGGTCGTAAAAGCGTCTGAAGGCGTTGGGCGGTGTTAGCTGCTTTCGCGGAACTGGTATTGACACTGGCGCTGGGAATGAAACCGCACCTTAAGAGCCCTAGGGGTCTAGTCGTAATAAAGCAGAGGGTAGTCTGCTGTTAGGGTCAGGAATTCAAAATTCCACCAGTCACTGCGATGAAGGGAGGAAGAAAGGGGACGCCCGAGTTCAAATACGATCATTCCCTTCCAAGTCCGTGTCTTGAAATGGGTTCGTTTCTCAGGGCCTGCGACTTACCCTTGCCAACTGCCAATGTGTGGCCAGAGCCGAGGAGAGGAGTCATCTATATCTATAGATAATACACAGCAGAGACCATCAAGAATCGAGTCAAACTTCCATCATCCATCGGCGTGAACAACTCTCAAGGCCCGGAGTCCGGACCACTGCCGTTCTCTTTCTCACATACTCTCTTTCTGAAAGCTCCCAGTACTCACAGCTAAAATAACACCCTTTGACGCCGAACTCTGATCCTCTAAAGTTGCCCTAGAGCCCGTTGATTGGCCCAAGAATTCGGCCCTTCTAAATAAAATACAAGGTCCCAGGAGATTGGGGTGCATTGACAAGGTGTGTGTGGGCGCGCGGCTTGGCTTCGATTTTTTAAGGATTCGCGAATCGCGATGGACCATGAAATCGTCGCTAAGATAGGTCGTGTGTAGCCTCACCACTCTATCCTTATTTCGACCGCTGGGTGACACGAATCCCAGGATCTGGCGACATGAGGCGGGTGGATGAATGACGAATGCCTATTTTATTTTTGACGGAGAGTTTATGAACGATTAATTTTGCTGTTTATTTCGTCATGCACCCTCGAAGGAGCGACCTATCATTAGGCTGCGGGGTCGACGGACGGTGTGGCCAGGAGAATTAAACGGCACGGTCTATTGCTGAAGGCCGGTGATTGAACTTACTTGGTATTTCCGGTTCAAAGGCTGCTGGATTTTTCATTTCAAGTCTTGGAGCGGGTTGGGGAAACGATATGGGTACGGAAAAATTAATAAACAACACCTAATTTCACATCGCTGGGGACTTTGGTAAGAGGGTTGAAATTGACAGTTGACGGAGATTATTTAATGTTCAAAAATAGTGGCTTGAGAGATGAAGTTAGGCTGAGCGAAGCGGGTTGAGTGCCTTTCAAGCTGCACCTAATGTTAATGGTTTGGTTCGACAACGGCGAACTTCGAAGCCATAACCTGGGATGAGACATAAAGACAGCGGTGCATGGAGGTTCGCTCTAATTTTGTTCCGTCACGGTAGTTCAGTGTGCGAAGAACACAGACCTCAAGTAGAATCAGCCAAAGTCGAACGACACGGATGGGAGGCAAAGGAAAATGAAATGGATTGGTTAATAAAACATCTGTAATCGGAAGAGGAACAACATATGTAAATGGATAAAATCTGGATCAAAAAATAATCATGGAGGCTGGAGCGGCGATGGTTGGATGGTCGGACGGTCGTCGGATGGTTGATGGTGGAGGGTGGGTCAGGCTTTAAGCGGTCTCGAGCGATTTTTTAGGTGGGACGATGGGTGTGGTACAGTGGCTCATGCGTAGCGTGACATTGGGTAGGGATGGAGGAGAGGGGAAGAGAGGATGGAAAGCGAGACCTATTAAAACAGAAGAAAGGAAAGAGGAAAGAAAAAACTCTGGCGCACAAACAAACAGACAAGAGAACAAACAGAGAGACGGGTGGGTGATTAGGGTATGCAGAATGTAATGTAAAGGATGTATGTAGGTGCGGGCCAGAGGTCAGGGGGTGTATGGTTGATGTAGCAAATTAAAGGACAACGGAACGATGGAAGGTTAAGGAAGAATGGAGAATGGAGAATGAAGAATGAGAAATGAAGATGAAAAAGGTATGGCACGAAACGTGAGAATGATATCAGAAGAAAAAGAGACGAGTGTCGAGCAGAGAAAGGAAAAAAGAAAAGAAAGGTCCAAGAAAAAGAAGTTGAAAAAGGTGAAAGCAAAACTTGCGTAGAACACGGATATATAACCAGCGATATGCAGTCTAGCCCATGCGCGATGACGATGACGGCGATGGGCAGGTCCAAGCTCCGTTAAACCTGAGAAGCAGAAAGATCGGCACGGCTTCACAAACAAAAAAATAATCAGGACAACCCAAACCCAGCACAAAAACGACTCACTCTCTAAGGGTATCATACAAAAACTTATAACTCCTCAAATTCCCCTTCAGCCGCCTAATATCCAAGCTGTACGTATCATTCAGCCGGTCGAGCCGCGTCAGCTCGACCGAGAAGCGCACTTCGTCCCCGGCGTCCTGCGAGGGGTCGCCGTACACCGGGCCATGGGGGTGCGCACCGAGCCCCAAGCCGGAGGGGGGCACAGGGGAGAGAGGCGACGACGCGTTGTCGATGGGCAGCGGCTCGCCAACGACGACGGAGGTGTCGTCGTCGAACGCGAGCGACGGCTGGGAGGCGTTGAGCCCGCCGCCAACGGTGCCGTGCGAGGAGACCTGCGAGGACTGCCGCCGCATGAGGAGCCCGCGCAGCATGCCGCCTGTTCCGGAGAAGGAGGACGGGGAGGGCAGGGGCAGCCCACGCTTGTCGACCTGTTGAGCAGTCAGCTTGGAAGAGAAATAAAAAAATAAAAAAATACCCACCCCATTCGAAGCCGCGCTCCCCATCATCGTAACAACCGCCAGCCCCGGCGGTCCTCCTAGCCCACCCGCACCCTCCCCTGCCCCACTCACCGCCGCCGCCGCCGACCCACCAACGACATCCCCCTTCCTCCTCTTCACCCGCACACACCGCACCTTAAACTCGCTCTCCATCTGCGCCTCCACCCCCATCCCCTCAAGCACCCTCCGCACATGCGCCATCACCTCCGGCGGCGGGCGCGTCGTGATAGTCGTCGTGTCCACCGCGCCGTGGTGGATCCGGAGCTGCGGGTACGGATGCGTTGGCGGGTGCTGGTGCCCATGCCCATGTCCTTGTTGATGCGGCGCGTAGTGCGTGTTAGCCGGCACGGCCCCATTCTTCGCAGTCGACGACGTGCGCCGCTCCCGCCCGCCGACGGTGACGCTGTTCCTGAAGCGCGTCACGAAGCTCGGCGTGCCCGTCACGGCGCTGTTATTGCTCCCATTGCTCCCCTGCGCCCTGAAAGACTCCGTCGCCGCCCTCTGCGGGTGCCCCTGCTGCCCCTGCGCACCGAACATAGGCGACGGCGCAGGCCGCCCCACCGCAGACGTCGGCGTCGTCACCACCACCTGCACCGGCGGGGCAGGCGCAAGCACCGTCTGGCTCTTCTCATCCATACTGGGGTTCGTATGCGTCTGGTTCACAGTGCTGCTCGACGCGGAGTAGCCCCGCCTGTAGGTGCCCTTCCCTCCTCCTTCTTTAGTGCTGCCAGTCAGAGTCTGCGTAGGCGTCGTATCGCCCCCCTCCTTCTCCCTTTCCTTCTCATCCCCGCCTCCAACCCCTCCACCAGCACCAAGCCCAAACCCAACGCTCTCCCTGCCCTTACTCTTCGTCCTGAACCACTGCATCACCTTCTTCGCCTTGCTCGTGCTCGCCTGCATGCTCTGCTTCTGCTCCGTCCCAAGCTGGTCCGGATCTGCGCCGCCGAACTCCGCTGCTGGGTGGTGCGACGCCATGAAGGCGCCGGTGGTCGTAGCAGCTGACACGGGGACAGCGTCAGCGACGGCGGGTACCATCAACGTCGACTTCGGCAACGGCAGAGGCGGCGGGATCACCGCCGCGCTCTTCACCTTCCCCGGTGTACCGTTGATAGTCGTCCCCAATGCATTCGCAATGGGCGTGTCCACTTGAGGGTGCGGGTGGACAGCCGTCACTGGTGTCTTCCCGTTACTCTTCCCATCTTTCTCCTTCCGTCCCCTTATAGACCGACTAAACGGCTCAACCATAACAGTCAGCGTGTTCCGCCTGCTGCTCGACGGCTTCTTCGTCGGCTCCTTGTCCTTGCCGCCTTCCCTGCTCCCATTGCCATTGCCATTCCCATCCTTCGCGGACCCGCCCTCCCTAGACCCCTCATCCACCGACGCCGTCGCAGACCCGCCGCCCATCCCACTCCCGCCCCCGCCCCCATTCAAACTCGCACTCCCATTTTGACTGGCACTCAACAACACACTCGTCGCGCTCCCCTCCGCGCTCGCACTGACAGGCGTCGTCGCAGTCGTCGGCGTCCCCCCTCCCCCACCAGAGAGTCCGCTAAAAATCTTCCCCAGCCCGATCCGGTCGATGCTCGACTTGCCCTTTCTGTGCCCCGACCCTTGGCCTTGTCCTTGTCCTTGAGCGTTTCCTGAAGTGGTACCCGACGGAGACGGGGAAGGCTTAAAAGACGAGGAAGAAGCAGAGTTGTGGCTCCCCGTCGTCGATGCGTCTCTTTCCTTTTCCTTTTCTTTGTCCTTGTCCTGCTTTTCAGAGGAAGGAAGGGGTGAAGAGACACCGTTGACCGCGTTCTTAGGCGGCGTCGGCGGGCTCTGGGAAGAGGGCGAAACTCCATTCGTCATCATCGTCCCCGTCGTCGGGGTTGGCACCGCGGTCGTGGTCGGGGACGTGGCAGGCAGTGGGCGATACGCAGACGGCGCCGGAGCCGGAGCTTGTGTCTGAGGGGCCGGGGCCTGCTGAGCAGCAGGCTGAGAGGGCGCCTGAGGAGGCGGCGTCGGCAAAGGCTTCACCTGTGAGGCTCGCTTCTCCCTCTCCCTCTCCCTTTCGCGGTCTCTTGGAGGGCTTTCCCTATCTTGCTGCTGCTGTGGTTGTTGGCCAGACGTCTTCCGCCCCCCGCCCCCCGTCCCACTCTCACTCCTCTTCCTCCCCTTCGGCTCATCATACTCCACCTGTATCGTATGCCTGAACCCTCCTCCGCCTCCTCCACTCGTGCCTCCTCCCGAACCTGAGGATTTATGGGTTTTGTCTTTCGCCGAGGGAGGGGGGATGGGCGACAAGCCACCATTCGTATTCGTATTGAGAGAGGCAGATGCGGGCTGGGAAGCAGACCCAGAGCCAGCAAACGCAAACGGATCGTCCTCGCTCAATCCAAGCGCAGCAGGGGAGCCGAACTGCTTTCCCTTCGCCCCTCCTGTAGCGCCGTTTGTTTGTTGGTGCTGCGTAGGCGTGCTCGGCCCCGTCGGCGTCATCCCAGGAGGAGGGCTGCCGAGCGTCTGATCAACGCTCGAGTCGTACAGATACTCAGGCTGCGTCGACCTGCTCCTTGGCGTCGGCGCCTGCGTGGAGCTGGAGTATCCTGGGACGTGGGATTGGGTCCTTGAAGGGGACGGAGCGACGATCGTGCCCGTGCTGGTCGTCGACGGGGCCTGCTGAGGCTGGGCTTGGGAAGGGGGCGAGCCCGAAGAAGCGCCCATCATCTGCTTCTGATAAGCGACCCTCTTCAACCGGTGCTGCTCCATCGCCGCGCGCTCGAGGTCCTCCACCGTCTTCCCAAACGCCGTGTCCTGCCCCCCTGCTCCCTGTGCCCCACTGCCGCTCCCGCCCTCCCAGTACGCAGCCAACCACGGGTGCCGCATCACCCCCTCCAGCGTCGTCCGCCTCGTCGGGTCGGGGACGAGCATCATCCCCAACAGCTCCCTCGCCGCGGGGCTCACGTACTCCGGGAAGCTCAAGGGCGTGCTAACGATGTATTTGTACAGAAGGTTGATATTGTCCCCGTCCGGATTCGCAGGGTCGTCGTCGAAGGGCAGGTACCCCGCGAGCATCGCGTACAGGATGACGCCGCACGACCAGATGTCCACCGCCGAGCCGACGTACAGGCCCTCCGAAATGACGAGCTCCGGCGCGGCGTAGCACGGGCTCCCGCAGCTCGTCTGCATCAGGTCGTCCGTCTTGTGCTCGAAGCGGTTGGCGAAGCCGAAGTCGGTGATGATGACGTTGCGGTGCTTGTCGAGGAGGAGGTTCTCGAGCTTGAGGTCGCGGTGCACGATTTTCTTCTGGTGGATGTACCATACCCCTGAGATGAGCTGCGAGAAGAGCTTGGCGGCGTCTTTTTCGCGGAGGTACCGGTGCGCGAGGATGTGGTCGAAGAGCTCGCCGCCTGATGCGTATTCGAGGATGATGCCGATGTATTTGTCGGTTTCGATGACGTCGTAGAGCCGGACGATGTTGGGGTGTTTGAGGGTCTAGGGAGGGTGGGTTAGGGTAGGGATCGAAGACAGTAGAAAGAGAAAAAGAAAGAAAAAAGAAAGCTTGACGATGAAAGAAAGAAAGAAAGAAAAAAAAGCAAAAAGAAAGAAAGCAGGCAGCATACACACCTTCAACACCTCAATCTCCCGCTCAACCTTGCTCATCCGCACACTCGTATCCACATTCCCCCTCCGAATAAGCTTCACCGCGACCTCCTCGCCCCACTGGCTGTGTAAGCCAAGCTTGACCTTGCCAAACTCGCCCTCGCCGAGGGTCTGCAGGAGGAGGTAGGGCCCGAACTTGGGGATGGTGCGGCGGGGGTGGGCCGCGGCGTAGGCGACCGCGGCGGAGTGCGAGTAGACGTCGGCGTAGGGAGGTTGGCCGGAGGCGCCGCTGTTGCCTGCGGCGCCGGCCCTGGGTTGGTGTTGGAGGTGGAGTCTGTGCGTTGGTGCGAGGAGGGCTGCTGGTGCGATTGGTGTTGGTGTTGGTGGTGCCCTTGCCCTGGGTAGTGCTGCTGTTGTTGCTGCTGTTGTTGGTGCTGGTGCTGTGCCTGGTAATGCTGTTGCTGTTGTTGATGTTGATGTTGTGTAGGCGACACCACAGTGTGTGACGCGCGTTGACGACGGGACGCAGCAGGGGAGGCGATGGGCGGGGCAGCGCCCGAGCCCGAGCTGCTGTGCATGGGCGCTGCGACGGACGTGGGGCGGTGGGCGGAGTAGGACGGGATCTGCAGACTGGTGCTGGCAGACGCAGAGGCAGAGGCCATGGGCGCAGAGAGACAACAAAGCGTGGGAAGTTTGTAAACCTTGGACTCGTGCCTCGATCTCTTCTTCTCATCAATGCCGTCCGTCGTCTCAGGGGCAACCGAGTCCCGACGGCGACAACCGCTTAGAATGCTCCCTCACCGTCGACGATGACAACGACTTGCAGGAAAGAAAGCATCAGCATCAATCAATCGTATGTATGTATGGACGCGTCAGTCAGTGTGGACGACTTTACTAATCCTCAATCGCGGACCCCAGTGTGCTCTGATGATGTGGGCACCCAAAATAACCCCCCAGCCCCAGTCATTTCTCCGCCTCAGAGATCGTGCACTGCAGTCTCCGGTCTGCAGCATTGTACTTGGGCAAGGAAGCGCCCCGGCCTTTTTCGTTCTTCCCAATTACAAAATTACCTCGTCCCGCAACCCAGGCCTAGACCCTGCTCAATGTTTATATGTGTAATCCCTTTCGGCCCCTTCTCCGATTCAACAAGGACCCACACCTCCTTCGAATTCAATTCTCATCTTTGATCTCCTCGTTGAATTCATATTCATGAAACGCGCAGCACCTACTTATCCATACACAAGCCTCAAGGCGTCCTCGAGGCCGTCTCCATGGATATCGGGCACGATGTTCACGTCCACGTCCATGTCCATGTCTGTCGATGTTCTTATGTCGACGACTCGATGTCGACATCGACATCGACATCGAGCCCGAGCCCAAGCCCGATCTCGCGCCTCTTAAGCTTTAGCCTGCAGTCGGCCGTGATTTAGATTAATTGCCAATTGCATTGGAGAAGCGCCGCAATTAAGGATTAAATGCCTGAGTGCGCAATATGCGCTGTTCGAGCCTAATTACCCCATCTTTCCTGGAGAGAGCCCGAGTCGACGCTCAAAACCCAATATATAACGACTAGTCCCGACCACCAATATTCAATATTCAATACCAAAGAGCCCGCAAATTCAAATCCATCAGACGCCCCCGCTTCGAGCTCAAGAACCCCATCAAATCCAGAAGGACACTCATCCTCCATCCTCACTGTGACTCTCGCACCCAAAAGACTCAGACGACGCCGTCCAATTACAGTAGGTCGTGAAGACAACGAATCATCGACAGTACTAGTCCGCCGTCCGCCGTCCGCACCTCCTTCCGAATCGCGGCGCGAGGCCGAGGGCAAGGGCGAGGGCGAGACACGTCCCTCCTGCCTGGCTGTCTTTCAAATTTAAAAAATTTAAATTCACCTCCCTTTCATCCGTCATCAGCGTCATCAGCGAGCGCTTGCAAATACCATCCTTGCTCTGAAACTAATGGAGTGAATCTGCCGTCTACATATACACCCCTTTACTAAGTCGTATGATTCCCACCTCAACAAAAGACCTATAGGTTCCATTCGCCTCCTCAAGCTCAAGCTATGGCGTCAACGTTCTACCACCCCTCTCCCCCATCCAAACGTTTACCGGGCCCGAGCCGAGCGGCACAGGTAAACGTCTCATTGAACGACTCCTAAGCCTAAGCAATCCAAGAACGAAGACACAAAACCACGGCTATCCGACGGATATTCTTTCGTCGGAAGAAGGCCGCACAGGCGCCTCGCCTCTGCGATTAAGCAAGTATTTTAAATTTATGTACTTATCCTCCTGCAACCCTAATTACTTCTCAACGTAGTCTCGACTCCCAAGCCTCAAAAGTTATCGCTCCTCACGATCAAAGAAGAAAAAAAACTACCACCCTCGTACTCGCTCGTACCAGCCCGGACCCGGAACCATCACCCACAAAGAAACTCGAGGTCCAGCTCCAGCACGCAATTAAAATAAATACTTGAGCACGTAATATGCGTCGTTCGAGCCTAATTGCAGCCCAAACTTGCCTTGGGAGTCGACGCTCAAATTTTCAAAACCCAATACCAACTAGTCCCGACCACCAATATTCAACACCCAACACTCAACACCAATGGAAAAGGGCCAGCAAGTCCATCGAACGCCCGCGCTCCCGCTCCATGCTTAAGAACAACATCAAATGGAACTCGAGCTCGTACTTTTTCGCAGTCAGCTGACTCGGAGTCGATATCATACTGGAGTCTGGCGCCTATTTGGGAGCACGAATGCATCCGATAGAGCCCAGTTGCTGTACTAAGCTAGCGCCTAAGCGCTACCGTCTCCGCACTAGCTCGTCCTTGCACCACTCGACGCATGACTCCCAAACAAACTAGAGAGTATGCCAGTGCAAACAAAAAAAAAAAAACAGCGCCCCACGGACGTCGTGTCCAGCTCTCGATCCCATTTCTCTCCTCGACCTTGTTGACGAGAATTTAAACTGTACGGAGTTCCTTCAGATCGGAGAACATTAACCTGGGCGTGCAAGGTATCTGTCGAGGTCGAAGGCAAAACAGGGAGGGGATGGGGGGAAGATAGTATCCTGATGCCAGTGAATATCATTATTCTTTGGCGGCGCGATGGTAGGACTCTGCGATAGATTTGCATTCTGGCCGTCCTCCGCACTCGTTCTGGAAGACTCGTCACTGTCATCGTCCTCCCAAGGGGGATGAACAGGTGATTTGTCAAGGGACTCGACAAAATACGCGTATGTCCCTTAGAAAATAAAGTCCAATATCATGCCCTTCTGTCACAAACCAATTCCAGGTTATGCTTCCCTTAGACGGGCTGGAGGTCGTCCAACTTAAAGTCCTGGAATTAAAGTTTTCCTGGGATTGCGTTGGTGGAGACTTGGTGAAGGATGGTGCTCTTGTCCATAATAGAAGTTAACGGGTACTCTAAGTATATCCCCCTCTCGTCGGTACTGTACGTGTAGTTGAATTCAAGATGGGGTTCTAAAAATATGAATATGTGTGCAATTGGTCGTCCTAGACCGACAACACAACTCCTGTCAACGTCTACTGTGTTTGGAGAGAAATAAAACATTGATGAATTCCCACTTTGCTGAAGCCACCATGCATCCCGATTTGCTTGACGATCTGTGTTTTCTATCAACTCGGTCACGGTGATCTTCCCACCTGGTACTATACGTATATCTGGTCCATGTATTGATATCTTACTACAGGTCGGGCCCACCAACAAACATGATAAACGCACTAGCAAGGCGACGTCAAACCCCAATAGCAAGAAGCTCAGAAACCGAAAAAATGAAATTTCTGCGATCTGACTACTGCAAAGAGGGACCTCACTCGGCGGCGACATCGCGCCTGCATTCGCGTCTAACGTCTTTCATAGTAGTGATGGATACAGAACAAATTAATACGAAGTAGGTTTGCAGAAAGGAACTCAGAGTGCAAGGGGCACGAGTCCACACGACGAACAGATGATAAAAGTCCGTTCTTTTGAGCTGCATAGAGGTCGTCACTTCCACTTTAAGGGCCTGGGGTAGGAGTCGTTGAAGAGGGTATTATAGAAAGTTGTGATCCCGAACTATGAGCCAGTTCAGCTGTATTGGCCAATTTTCGGCGCTGTATAATCGGTATTAGGACGGTACCCCACATGTCTTTAACCGGAGGGACATATTTCGCCAAACCGCCGAACCGCTCAAACGGAGAATTTTGAGGTATGTGCGATAGATCAATGGGTTTAGTGGAGACGAGTATCTTCAGGAAACCCACATCGACATCCTGATCCTCGTCCAGGACAAAGGCAAAAGGACTCACGCCCCCAGCACCGTATCCAAGAGTGAGGGTCCCCATTTTCTGCAGGGGAGCATCGCATTTATGTTGCACAGGGTCTGGGGCCATATAGTAAGGCGCTAGACGGGAGATCAGCATCACGATTAATGGATCGTAGCAGTGTCACATACTGATACTGAGGTCGCTATTGTCAAAGTAAAATACATAAGGATAAAAGTCGAGCATCGTGTTATTAATCAACTTGATGCCGTATGGAGCGTCATCATTGACAATGAAATCAATAATTTGATTTTGGCAGAGGTTGGGCTTGCCTGGTATCGGACGGCATTCCAACTCATCTGCTTCTGAACAGTCCTCCAATTCGTAGAGTTCAACCGCGATAAGGGTTGTGGATTTTACTCGATTTAATTCCCAGTAAAAATGGGCCGCGCGACTGAGGATCCAAGCCACACTGACCAAATCAGTGGCCTTGACGGGTTGAAATCGACGATAAAAACCATGTCGAGTCACTCTCTCGTCCTTCACTTCAAGTATCAATTCACCATTCTCGATGGTTGCCCCTAGATGGGCACCGCTGGGGGTATCAACGAGAGTGATATGATGCAGCCTGAGGCCATATGTTGTATTGTCGGGTAGTGATCTGTAGACATCGTGGAAGGAGTTGCCGGAAGGACTGAATAATCGTAAATCCTCTTCAAGTTTCTCGCCCGCCTTGGTCTGTACCGCGACATACTGTTGGCTCTCTTTGAAAATATACGGGGTTTGGGTGCTCAAGATTGAAGTCAACGCGCCAACAGACACTACCGTCGCAACCCCCAGTGGTGGGGTTTGCCACTCATCGCTATCCGGAAGAAAGATTGCGAATTCGTCTTTAATGGTAATGCCTTGAGCGGAACCAGCGTCGAGAGCGAACTGGTCAGAATTGCTTTCCCTAAATTTGACAGGGAACGTCATTCGGGATGGTAGAGCAACCTTGGCATCGAAAAGAATCTGATCTTGATTAATGCCCTCAAACAGCTAGAAGGAATAAGGTGGTCACCAGTTAGCCAATATATGTCATAAATTGGTGTTCTTGTAGAAATGAAAAGGTTACCTAATCAAGGACTGAGGTTCTGCAAGGGCCAGGTCACTCTTTATTTCCCTCAGCTTTTCTTTTTCCTGGCTTATGCTAAGTTCGAATTTGTCTTCAAGGTCTTTGCGCTCGGCAAAAAGTCTGTCCCTGCAATGTTCGGTAAGAAGTCAGTATAGAATTTTGCGAGAAGATTGTCATGAAGCCCACGCCGATCTCAGTAACTCGAGCTGTTGCTCGGTTTGACTTTCATACTCTACAAGCTTTTCAACCTTGGGTTCGTTTTGCCCTTGATCTTTTGATTCTGGGCCAACGAGCCTGAGATACATTGAAGACGCCTCCGTATCAGAGGGATGCTATGATCGTGCTTGGTTTTAATAGCCAAAGATATGACAAGCGAGGTGAGTGCGTACCAAGGCTTTTTTGGGCTGGAGCGAGACCACGCCTTGAGATGTCTGTTAAACACTGAATTTAAGGGTAGAGTTTTCAACACTCACCATCTTCCTCATTAATAACGAAGGTTTTTACGATTCGTTCAAATAGTTCCTCGGCGTTCGGTAACGTGGTGTCATTCTAAAACATTTTTCGTCAGAGAAGGCTTTCACCAATCAAACTGCACCGGCGTTAACCTCGTCAAGAACCGAAATCCAATCTTTGTCTTCGGTGATCGCCATTCTTGCACCTGGCCTGAGCTAATGACAGATCCAAAGTTAGTTCCAAAGAAACACGAAATAGGCTTATATAATCACTTTCAACAAGGTCTCATTTATGACATTGGAGGGGTGACCAGACTGAACAACGATGACCGTTAGTTATATTAGGTTCTACATGACTTTCGAATACGCACCAAGGCCGCCTGAATCGAAGAAACTTGAACAGATTGTGAAGGGTTTGGACTTGAGCCATGTTCCCCTACGGTGATTTCAACAGGAGCTGTAAGATCTTCGGTCGCTGAGCGGGAAGTGGACTTGGAGTTTATGCCACTAAAAGAAGAGCTACTAGCACGGTTGTCTTCCCTCCATGGCCGTAAGAAGGAAGCTTCGAAGATAGTGTTTGGCCTCGCTTCCGTCTCAGCAAGCCCGAACTCGGTTGCGAGCTTCTTCCATGCATCCTCTTGAAGGTTGACGTTTAGAGTGCGGATAAAGAGGCACTGGTTCTCGTATTCAACTCCTTCTTGAGAAGGGTCATTCATCCGTATCCGCACTTTCTCCTCTGCGCCTGGTCCTGCTCGCACTTCGGCAAATCCTGAGGAAACCCAACCGTAAGTTCGCCCCGCACGCTCGTCCTCGATTGGTCGAAACTGTAACAGGAAGGGTTCCTGGTGGGCTGATGTGTTCGAAAATGTCGCCATTCCCCAAGCCTTGGTCTTATCCCATCCAATCACCAGACGGACGTCTCCGTTTTGAATTTCGCGCCCTCGTACGCCGACGATGTAGTTGTACCAAGCCTCCGCGTGGGTGGCTAGGTAGTTGCGGAGTCTGACGGTGTTGTGATGTCCTCCGACCTTGATCCAACGGCATCGTAAGAATCGCGCCTTCAGAAGCCGAGGACTCGAAGGTCAGGTCGCTGATTTGGAAATGATTAGCTCATACGGGTCAATACAGCCAAAACATCAACATACTTGAGGCCTCCGGTTCGAGACTTCTTGACCGACGAACTCGAAAGATAGCTCTCGCCCTCGAATTCGGTGTAGTTTTGGACATCGAGAAGTGAAATTGAGAGCGGAGTAAAGCCTTCTGGGAGCTCTGGGGGGTTGAACGGATGGTCGCGAGGAAGACAGATATTGAAAAGGAAGTCAAAGCCCAGATGCTGTTATATACCAACGTCTCCGATAGTTGTTCCTAGCCGTTGGTAAACAATGTCCATGTTCTTATTTGTACCCGGAATCCAGAGAGGCGAACCACGACCTTTTATTGCAATATGTCGATAGTAGATGTCGCAGCTTCTTTGCACTGGTAGGTTTGGCCAAGACTACAACCGAAGATTAACGATCGCAAGTAAGGTGGATGGTATAAATTTTACCGTTGAATTGTAACGTCCATATGCTATAATATTTTTGTCAGAAAAATGATTGTGGAAAACAAGGAGTACAAACCGCGATTTGATTCCTCGTCACGAAACTCACGAGAACGATCGTCTTCTTGATAACGACTGCTACCAGCAACCTGAAGTAATCATGAGTATTGAAATATAACCATAAGTTTAATTTATGGTGCATACAGGTCCTGGTGGTCTTTCTGCATCTAACTGGTCCCCTACTGATGACGATCAACCTTCATCAATGTTTGTGAATGTCACAAAAGATTCAGAGGCTTACAATTGAAAGTGACATTAAATTGTTGTCCTCCTGCAGTGTTGAAGGTTCCGCCGTGTATGCCAACTTGTCTGGCCGACTGAAGCATAGAAGCCCTAGCTCTGCTCGAACTGAGGCTGTGGCATTCGTTACTCGATAGATTTTTGGATTGAGGGTACTGCATACCTAACCACACCACGTGGAATAGAATCACTGGCAACTCTACTCGGCGGTCGAGGAATCAACGAACGAGTTGGCGGTGCACCGCGACCCACTGGCTGACTTTGCCCCAGTCGGCCGCGTCCTCGAGATGTTGATCCCTATGTAATAGTTATTAGGATGATAGTCGATGTGGACCCGTAAATGACATACCCTCCGCGCTCCGTCATTCCTCGACATTCAACATGCACTATGACTAGCTTATAGTGATTGGAGGTTGATGGTCATAAGCAGAATGGTTGACTTCATTGCGGCCACCATTCACACCGATTGACAGGTAATTAGGTAATGCCCTGACGAGAAAAAAAAATCAAAAACTTGCAAAAAGGGTGAAATAAAGTTGAATAAGACTGGCCTTTACTCGAAAATCAAAAACTTGCAAAAAGGGTGAAATAAAGTTGAATAAGACTGGCCTTTACTCGCGATGCTGAACACTTAATATATAAATTATTATTTTTGACAAAGAAACATTTAAAATGAAAGGCTGAGTGGCGGGCACCCCGACATTTCATCTGAAAAGTTCCCCTCACAAGGCGCAACGGTACGGGATTTTCGTGAGAAACCTGATTATAAGAGGTATTGAAACGGACAAATTATGAATACCTCTTCTTCTATGGTAGAACGATAGTAAACCACTTGAAATCCTGATAGAGCAAGGGAATAAAATTTTGATGGCATCTCATATCGAGGGAAAGATTCGGAAATAGATTTGAGGTTTTTAATGACGGTTTTTCTTCGAGAAAAGACATATTGAAAACATGACGTCCGCGAGGCCTCCATGACTTCAAGTATTTAATCCCGATTTATCCTAACAAAGAGTATTTGAGATCCGCGATAAAACTTATACTTTTAGAGACCGCTTTCTCACCATTTCCTTTGTTAATTTGAAATCGTCTATACCTCTTCCTCCCAAAATAGTTCAAATCTTGATCCCCTCTCGGCTCCATTCTTTGTCTCGAAAAAACTTCAAGTATTTTCTTGGGAAATCCTTCAAGTTTTCAATGTCGGTTTCCTCGATCAAAAACAGCCGAGAAGAACTTGAAGCTTTATGAGGAGATTTTAGTTCCCTTTAAGATCTAGTGAAGATTTCATCTTTTCGATCAAGCACAATTTCAAGTTGTGATTACGGCTCCAATTCACAGAAGACATATTGGATATTTGTCCGTTTCTTCACCTCTTTATAGCTTATTTGCCAGGAAAATCCCACCCCCTTGCACCTTGTGCCTCCAGATTGACCTTCACGTGAAGTGAAAAGCTCCCTAGCAACATCATTTTCATACCAAATGCAGGTCATAAAGGAAACTATAGCGACATTTCAAATGAAAAAATACCTTACTTGGAGCTGTACATTTTAAGTGGCAGGCAAAGAGCTTGAAAGATCCCATTTAAAATATAAATCAAATTTAACAAAGAGATTCGATTTATACTTCAAATGGAAATTATTTAATCAGCTAGTCAAGTATTTAAAATGTCCGGGGCTCGGTAAGGAAATTTTTCATTTGAAATGTCGCTATAGTTTCCTTTATGCCCTACATTTGGTATGAAAATAATGTTGCTAGGGAGCTTTTCACTTCACGTGAAGGTCAATCTGGAGGGGAACTTTTCAGATGAAATGTCGGGGTGCCTGCCACTCAGCCTTTCATTTTAAATGTTTCTTTGTCAAAAATAATAATTTATATTTTAAGTGTTTAGCATCGTGGGCAAATTATCTGGAAAGGTCCTTTCCACGCTGACGCTCCCGATGTGAAAATGAAAAGACATGGCGATTTTGCATGACATCAATGGAAGCTTTTGACTTTCAGCCCCATGCACGTGAGGCGAAAACCATTATGTAATGCTCGAAACGAACCGCTGAGGAAATCAGTTTGCTTCCATTCAAGTTTAATCTCTTGCTCCTACCATCACCTGAGTCTGAGTTGTCGCCGTTGCTGCCGCTGTTCTTCACCACCACCACACCGTTCTGGTTGGCGCCCCCTGCCTCTGTTTGTTACTCCTCCCGACCTCCTCAATCCCATGCCTCTTCCATCCATACAGTGCCACTGTCACCACTGCCCCATCGTGTGTCATCCACGCACCTCTCCGTTGTGTCAGCGTCAATGAGCCATCGCGTCGCGTGCGGCGTTCGCGGCGTTTGGCAACGCGTCTGTGGCGCTTGGAGCATATCAGGCAATAGCTTCAAGTTAATTTATAGGGATTGTCACGGGTAACCCTGGGGTATTCCAGGGCTACCCGTACCCTTACCCCCGAAAACCCGTACCCGCGCTCAAGGGTACGGGTTTTTGACAGGTACGGGTACGGCCCGTACGGGTCAAGGCGGGTCAGGTGGGTGCGTGGGTAGAGTCAACGAGTCAGCCGTAAATCTTGTACTTTACGGTTTAAATAGCATTTTATTTGAATCTATGTTCTTAAAACACTGTAATGCGAGGGGAAAGTGCAGCAAATATATTATTTTATGACGTTTAAACTATGTCTACATTTTTTTAAGCTATCTAAGGGGCGTTTAGCCTCACCAAACGAACATAATCTTAACAGAGGCATCTTAAAAAATGCCTCTGGTAACGAAATCTTCGTGTGAAACGGTCAACAAGCACCGAATTCGAACTCAGCGCTTGACCCACCAACCCGTGTCGGGGGTACGGGTTTGTCTGGGGTACAAAATCGCCTACCCGTACCCGTACCCCAGCAAAACCCGCACCCCTACCTGCACGGGTCGTCGTACCTGTGACAATCCCTATTAATTTATGTACGGTTTCAGCTGGACTATGGTTTGGGGACCAGTGCCACCTCACAAATAGTTAGATACACCTTGGGTATGATCATTGAACATCTCTATGCATATACCTATTGTGTTATCATTTGTAGACCTGTAGTTATTTCCAAGGGGTATGCAAAAAAAAAATCCCCTACACGGGGTTGTTTTATTTCGATAAGGCCCTCTAGACCCCCCCCCCCCCCTCCCCCACTTCCTTAAATAGAAATAAATCACATGATTTTTACCATATATGGTTGCCTCGGTGCCTATTCCAGCCGGTGAGATCGAGTCCTCTGACCTCTGGGCACCATCGACGGCGTTGAGTGCTTGATGAATCACGCTCAACGTGATGTCTGGCAATTGTGGGCAGAATTTCTTTGAATATAGCTATCTGGGCGGCCACCATAGTGAGTGAACTAGGCTTTCATCAAAAGAAGAGCAGTAATAATAAGCTTAAAGACTTGTCAAGGACTCGCGATGATTGAGGCGACAATTCAGCGCCGTTGGTGCGGTTGTTCAACCTGTTCAAACTCAGACAACGACGTCAAATCTGCCCAATGCAGACAAAATATACATTTTGTCCTTTTTTTTGGCTCTCGCGGCCTCTGTGGCTACTGAAATCAAGCAGATTGCCAACTATACTGGATAGATATCTTCTGCAGGGCTTATAAAACGAAGAATTCAACAAAATTTTTTTTTTGGATAAGCCCTCACCGACCCCCCCCCCCTCCCCACCCTGTATGCCGGAATTTGCCGCTGCGTACCCCTTGGTTATTTCTTAAGAACTGTCTTTCCTGTATTTTCAATTATATTGATAGATTTCTTCTCCCTATTTAAATCTAAAGGCATGAATGTGTTCACAAGTCCAATATTAATTACAATTTGTGCTCCAATTGTGCTCTGGGGCTCGGGACTCTAACCAAAGAATGTGCCACACTGTACAAATGAGCTGCATCAGCAAATCCTGTGTAGGTTATAGAGCGCTACAGAGCGCTCCATAGCACCATAGCACCATAGCACAGGGTACCCGGTTCATAGCAGCTTATATAAAGTATGCACATGACCCGGTTGTTACAGAGTGCTACAGAGCAGTCTATAGCATTCATGCAACAGTATATATCACTCTGTAGTCTTTCCCTCAGCAGTATATAGTGGTCAGTGGGTCCTCCATAGCACTCAGTAGCTTACCTTTCAGCAGTCTATAGTGCTCTGTAGCCTGACCCAGCCAGGCAAACCCCGTTGCCAGGATTTAAATTTCCCTCTTCAGGTCACTAATAATTGCCTTTTATATCCAATCAACTGGTTGTCAAATGTCACGCTACACTACGACGGAGAATACATTGCGTATGAGATGTCCTGTACTAGCACCGCCCCCTCTGGATAACCACTGAGATTGAAAAGTAACGAGAAAAGTGGATATTTATAATAATAGCCACTCGACGTAGGGATCAACGACGGTTATCTATCAGAAAATTGCTCAGTGCATAACAGTCAAAAGGCAGAATGAGTGACAACTCACAGTAAGTGCTAAGGACGCTGACAATTCAATCCAATCTAGGACGGAACTTGGTCACCTTCTCCGTAGGCTTCTGAGGATTCAGATGGGCCCTGTTTGATGTGGCCAATTGTCAATCTAATCCTCAGCAATGGCATCAAACTTACATGCCAGACCGCGCCCAAGACCGAATCATTTCCCGATATTTGTCGCCATGGTACTTGTTTGCCTTGATTTCCTGCAGCAAGACTTGCATGCCTTTATAAACAGGTTCGTAGTTTTCTCTTTTGAAGTCCTTCTTCTTCCAATAGCCGTCGGAGTATTCATCGATGGCGTTATAAAGCTATAATGTCGCACAATCAATTGGCTGCTTTAGGAAGAAGAAATGAAGTGCGTACTCCAGAAATAACCAAGACAACAGCATTGTCTGGGATTGTGTCTGTAAACGCCTCGGGGAAGTGTTTAGCAAGGGGGTCAGTATCGCAATAATAGAATTTTATGCATGCATCCCTAAGACAAGGGTGGCTAAGATTGTTTGTGCGTCCCTAGAAATGGATTAGCAGATAAAACCATTCAGAACCATCAACTGTACCATGTCATCAGTCCCGTCTAGAAGAAAGGCGCTATCTTCCCCTAAAAGTCACTTGACGTTCTTAATGACCATGTCGAAGAATTCTTGTTGGTTACCACCGTTGGGGAATGGTGGGTCAAGGTCAGTAATATAATGGCGGAGCACCAAATTCCGGCATAGCGACTTCAGCCTACCACGATATGTTGCACCTTCCTTGAAGACCTAGAGAGATCAACCACAGTAGTTATTATGGAGTATGATAGAAAATACAAAAGACTTACACAAATGTTCATTTTGCGCCCATGTTTATATTCTGTCAGACAAGTCAGTAATGAAACAAGCAAGGAAGAAGGATTTATCATTACGGTCATCTAAAAGAACCCCTTCATCCTGTATTTCTTCTATGCAAGATGTAATGAAAGTGGCGGCCTCAGAAAGGTGAAATTTTTGAACAGGAAAACCATGACAATCTGCAATGTGGAAGCAATAGTTGATTTTTGCTTTGACAAGGACTTGCTTCCAAGCCTCAGAATAGAAGCCCAGCTGGTCAGGAGATGGTAAATTTCCTTTTGATTTCGAGTGTCGTCGAGCACGACCTTTGTCCTCTTCTTCGTCTTCGTCTTCATCTTCCTCCTCTTCCTCACCTAATTTTTCTGCTTCTAGCTCGAGCTCATCTTCGCCAACTTCAACCTGTGCATGTCCTGTTTGCCTAGCGGCTGCAACCGCTAACCTGTCCGGATGAGGTGGTCTGTTAGGGTGGTTTCTTGAATGATGGTCTTCGAGAACACTACGAGGGGTAGGATTCTGGAACAAGCAACGGTATTTCAGATCATTCTTGATGGGCTTATTTAAACTTACATTATTAACAGGCATCTGACTGGGTGATTTGCCTCCATTGCAAAGAACTGCAACGGCTTGGCGTTCATCTTCATCCGGAGAATCTTCGTCAATATCTGACAAGATTTCAGAGTAGTTAGACATAGAATAATAGATACAATACCTAAAGCAGCCGGGTCAGAATTTGCTTCATTGTCCTGATCAGAAGCTCCAGGATAGAAGCGTTCATTATATGGATCAGTTTCGTCAATATCTTCCATCTGACAATCAAACCCATTAGTAAAAAGAGGGCAATATAGCTTAGGAATCAAACCATGTTTTGATTTCCATCTTTGCCTTCCACCTGATTTCCATGCCCATCTACACTACCGCCATACATACTTTCACCGCCGCCTGCTGAGAGCCTATCAAAGTCATGGTCGTAATTGCGGAGGTCGTCATCGAGGTTGTAATTTTGACGGTCAGCATTGTGGTTGTAATCGTGGCAGTTATTGTTGCGGTTGTAATCGTGGCGGTCATCGTTGCGGTTGTAGTCATTGCGGTCATAATCGTGGCGGTCATTATTGCGGTCATAATCGTGGCGGTCGTCATTGCAATTGTTGCTGTGGTTGCGGTCGTGCTGTTCGCAGTGTTCAAATTGGTCCTGGTATTGATACTGGCCGCGGTTTTCATTTCGTTCATGGCAATGGACATAATGGTCATGTATGGGATAGCGGCTATGCTGTTCTTGATGGTCTTGTTGATGCTGGATATCAGGAGGGAGAAAGAGTGGGTTGGGCTGGGCTGTACACTCTTGTTAGTACTTTGAATGTTTCAAGAAAGCTTCCATAGAACAATACCAGACATCAAGTTTTCATTGCGCTCAGAAGGTGCCTATATAGGGTTATCTGACAATACTGTTCAGAATTATAAGCTAAATAAACTCACAGGAGTAGGTTGCTTGGCTGCTACTGGGTCTGCGCCAGATATTTGTTGACTCTGGGCATGACGGCTGCGCAATTCAACTTGGGGTTGAATATGGGTTTGACGAGGAACTTGCTGTTGCATTGGAGTATTGCCAGCAACTGGCTGTTGTTGGAATTGATGACCCCGATTCACTGTACGTGTGGGTGTACACGCTGGTTGAACACGATTCACTGTATGTGTGGGTGTACGTGCTGGTTGAATGTGATCACAGTCCAGCTAGGTTTGGTTTGAAGATGATACAAAGCGCTGGAAATGGACTTCAAAATTCTCACCGTTAGAATAGGGACTTGCATTGGCAAAGGAGCCCCTTCCAATGGAGGATCCACTCGATTGATTATTGTCCTCTGTGGAATGAATATGTGAAGGAGTAATTAGAAAAACCAAATCAGGAAGCACTCACCGCTCCTCGTCGTTTCTTAGCTGGTGGAGCCATATCATTTTCTACCAAGTTATCTGGAGGATTGTCGAGAGGAGTTCTGCCTTGGTCGCTTTCCTGGTTGCCACGACTTCGCTTTTGAACCATCTTCTCCAAGTCCTTTCCAACAATTCTAGAAAACTGTTCCATCTGCTCTATCCGACCATTTTGACCACGATTTTTCCGAACAGGACGTGCATGAACAGCTTGCGCTGGGAGATCATTTTCTACAAAGGGTTAGATAAGAATTTAGATCAAGTGAAAGGTCAGTGGTGACCTTTTTCACCTTCAGTATCAACTACAGGAGCAATAAAGTAAGGTCAGAAACATGACTTTTGAAAGGACTCTATGCACGCTTACAGGCTTTATTATTGGCTGTGATCTTCTTAGGGACCAGGACTCCGCGGCCTTGAGGGTTGTTGACCGTCATTGCTGCCGAATTTGGACCTGTGACCTTTTGCGATTTGGTTTGACCCTTGGGAGGCATTTCTGTCGCGTGTGATGTAGGTGGAAAACAGGAAGACAGGTCGTAGATCGAAGGCAAAGAAGTCGTAGAACAGTAGAATAACTGTCGTAGGTGGATGTAACAGTTGAACTACAGTGATGTGGCACTTGAAGAGGACGGCCTACCTTTTTTGGTTCGACCCTATGCTTCCTTTTGTGGACACCATCCTTGGCACCAAATGACCACACGCCGGTCTCTGTGAATTATGTTCGACACTCCTTTTATTGGTAAGCTGGTGAAGCATGCAAATAAATGGTTTTCACATTACAGCTACAGATACAAGAAGATGCTCCAGGGAGCCAGTTAAATGAATGTGGACAACTAAAAAAATTGGTGGTTATCAATAGAATGTCGAAGGTTGAAAGGACGAAGCTTGAGGGGCTGGGGTATATTCAGTGGCAGGCTGTTGTCAGTCCAAAACAATGCCAATCCGTCCACACCCAGGTAACAGGATAGAGTGAATGTCTAACAGAGCAATAGACTGAGAGTTCGAAAAGAAATTTTATTGATAGATACTGTAACTTACCATCTTTAACATTGATTTCAATACTATTTGATCCAGTACCGGAGTCAAGCGGGGCATGCAAACCATTTTTACGGAGGAGGACGCACACCCTGCCAACGCAGAGTTCAGCTTCAAACAGAGCCAAATCAGCCTCTTTGACACGTAAGAGGGCCTCTTTGACTTGTTTGCGTGCCTGCTCTAGTTCAGATTGACGATGTTGTTGAACATCCTTGGCATGCTTAAATAGCCTAAATGCGTCTTCGTCGTTCTCCTTACCGGGTCATTGATTTGGGTGCTTATGGTAAAATGAACACTTACGAAGCTCAACGCTCCAAAATTCCCAGAAAAGGAAAAAAATAAATCCCCATCATTGGATGACTTCGGTATTGGCGCTGGCATAATGGTGGTTGAAAGTGATTGAGATTACCTGAATGGTGTTAAAAAGAAACAACCTAGAATATGTCAGACTTACAAATTACAACAGATGTGACTGGATAGTTGGAGCACGAGTAAAGGGGGGGGGCTGAGATTGGGCTGAGATGGGTAGTGGCCAGCAGGGTGTGAAGGTGAACGTTGAACAACGACGTTCCTCGCGGTTGTCAGGATTGACTGTCACAAATATGTCACGTAGGACTGTGTCACAAGTTTATAGTGAACTTATACGACTATATATTTATATTCCTATCAATGCTGGAATACTATACTTAAGCTGTTCAGTAGTGTCAACGGAATTTATAGTTTGTATGAAACCCATCATCCATATTGATATAGCACCCAAGGTCAAATAATGCGGAAGTTTTCTCGAGGCTGTGAATCCACCCTTCAAAGTGAGCCGTTCTGCTTTAGAGCCTGCCACAGCAGTGTTGTCAGGCTGTCCATCGGTGCCCAGTTTTCGTCTTCCTGCTTCCTAAGAACCTTGTCAAACTTGGGGGAAGATGTCTGGTTGTAGATGATTTACGCATATTCGTGCAACACCTTGAATGGTTTGGCAATAAGATTGGGGATGTATTTGCGAACGAGCATGTCAGGCTTGAGGTGGGTAGCATTGATCTTCTTTGATAGATCTGAAGGTACATAAGGAACAGAAAGACACACCAGAACACAGCTTGAAACTCACATGCACGGTATGGAGGGACACCTGTCCAGAGGTATCGAAATGGAACAGCACATCAATACCAGGAAGGGGGACGGTCGCAAAGCCATACTCCAGTTTGATATAACCTTCGGCCTTTTGCTGCTCTTGGGCTTTTCCAGGCACGACTTCACGATTTCCGCCAGCATTTCTTTGACCTTCTCGACTGTGTAGGTTTCAGTCAACTATGATTGATTTAGTCCATGTTCCAAATACCAGGAGTCACGGATTTCATACCTTAGTGATGTTGATCTTCTGGATTTTCAGGTAGTTTGAGGTGTTTGTCATTGACCCTAGTAACGACTCGTTAGCGAGGCTATCAAGAAGTGGAGGCAGAATATTCTTCGACGTTGTAGTTGACAATTTCAAGAAGAGACCCAGTGATAGTAACAATGGCGTCAACGACCTCGCGGAGAGCGGCGTTGCTGAAAGTTGGGGAAATGCGGCTGGGATTGACAGCACACATACCATAGTTAGACCGGTTCTCAGAGTCGCGTTCAACAGCGCATTGCATAGTAATACTGCGATAAAAAACGACGTCGACCAAGGCAGAAATACGGAGAACATCGGCACCGAAGCAAGGGCTGAATACTCGCCCAGGGAGTGTCCAGCATATGCAATGACGCGTTCGGGATGGCCTTTCACGACGACGTTCTCAACATAACGGCGGGTGGCAGCGCTGGACCAAAGACCATGGGTGATAGTGGCAGGAAGTGAAGCGAAGTCGGAGACGTAAGGTAAACGCCAGTCAAATTACTGCTGTACTCCCAAGTGTTGCTGACTTTACCCTTCAAGTGAAGAAGTGATATTTTGTCAGATGCAAGCGACGTTACAGGGGTAACACCCGTGACTCGGGGGCGAAGGAACTGGGAGGAAGAGCGACGACTGCGGGGTGTGCCGACGCAAGGGGGACGAGGATCAGGCGACTTGTGTAGCGATCTGACGACCCCTTCGTATAGGGCCTTAATGCGGTTCTTCTGGTCGGAGCTGATCTCCGGCAATGACTTGACAACAGTCCATAGTTTGAGTACATTGTCTTAGACCTTCTGGATGTTAACAGCCCCAGACACGGTGTCACCGCTCGCCATCTCTTCGACATACGCTTTGAGCTTGCGAACATTCTCGCGAACAACCTCGGTGTACTTGATTTCACCCTTTTCGGTTACCTCAGTATGAGGGGCAGTCGGGAAGGTGACTAAAAAAAAAGCAATGTTATATAAGGCTAAGGGAAAAAATAAAATACTGAAAACGAACCAAATTTGTAGACCGGAGGTTTCCCAATGACTTCTCAGGTGTTGTCAATAAGCTGCTGCCCAAACTGCTTGGCTAACTTGTAGGTTTCGCCCTTGGAAGGATCGCAATGGTCGACATTGTATTGCATATATTGGAGCATGTCTGGGTCCACGTGATTGAGGAGAGCGATGCAACGGGCAGTAATCTCTCGATCGACAGTGTTCAAACGGCCAAAGATGATGTCGTAAAACATAAGCAGGGCGTCTTGACGAACCCAATTCCAAGATGAGTCAAAGTGGCGAGCCTTGAGTGGGTCAAATTGAGGCTGAATTCCATCGATATAGGTTTCTCTGTGTTCGCGGTTTATGCTGTCCAGTTTAGCCTGCAAAGCCAAGCTGTTGGCTTTTTCTTGATCAAAGGCGATCTCACCGGCACGAGAATCACGACCAAGATGGCGCATATAGAGTTCCACATGTTGGGCAGCAAATTTCTCCTGATCAGCTTAGAACTTGAGGAATTCCTCGCTGTTGATCACAGCACCTCCTCCTCCTCCACCTCCGCCACCACCAGCAGCCCCAGCAGAGGCTAGTGAAATACCAGAGCACTGTGCGTATATTGACACAACACTATCAAGCCAAGCCTTAGCGTCAGCTTCTGATGCAAGCCTCTTGGGGGGCTCGAGAGTTGTACCAAGCAGAAGCACACCGTTGGCACGAGCAGGTCCAAGACCCCAGGTCTTCGCGAGGTAACCCTTGATAGCGGAAGCGTTGAAGCCACCAGGCATTTTCCCGCCGACGAGGCGCGAAACCAAACCATTACTGTACTTGCCGAGAACGCCATTGAAGCCGCTTCCCAACGCGGAGCCGAGTTCTTCCAGAGGAAGTTCTTCGCCTTTCTCGGGTGCAGACAAAAATTCCCGCTGAGGATCACCCAAAATTTCGTTTTGCAAAGTCGACTTGCCACCAACAAGGTCCTTAATTGTCTTGGAAAGGGGAATTTCATCGACGCGCTTCTTGAGCTTCTGGGTGACAACAATGAGCAAAATGTCGGTAGTTTTGATGGGCACGTCTTCAATGCTAGACACAGGTCCAGATGAAGCTGCCACGGGCACAGCAGCGACAGGCGCGACAGGAGTCACCGAAGGGGTACCAGCTGAAGTCGTTGGCGCAGTCTCCTCAGCAGAAGGGGCCTCGGCCTCGCCTTCATACTGGTAGTATATTTCCTTGACATTCCTTGAATAGCAAAGAATAGCACGTGTCATGCTAACTGATCCGTCTTGCGTCTCGTACTTAGCCTTAAGAGTACAAGTAGCCATGCCTGTCAGAGTTGGAGAGGGTCCGAGCTCGACGAGACGTTCAAAGTTGAAATCAGTGAAAAGGAGATCCTGAGTCTGGATCCAACGAACGGGCAATGCAAACTGATAAGCAAGAAGTTCAACAAGGATGATGTATGCGAGCTGTTGGCGGTTCTCTGGGCTTGCCCAGTTTTCGGCTTCCCACTTCCTGAGAACCTTGTCGAGCTTGGAGGATGACGTCTAGTCGTAGATGATTTGCGCGTATTCGCGCAAAACCTGGAAGGGTTTGGCGATAAGATTGGGGATGTATTTGCCAACGAGCATGTCAGGGTTGAGGTGGGTAGCGTAGATCTTCTTTGATAGATCTGAAGGTACATTAGGAACAGAAAGACACACCAGAACAAGGCTTGAAACTCACATGCACGGAATGGAAGGACACCTGCCCAGAGGTATTGAGAATGGAACGGCACGTCAATGCCAGGAAGGGGAATTGTGGCAAAGCCACGTTCCAGTTTGAATAACCTTCGGCCTTTTGTTGCTCTTGGGCTTTTCCAAGGCAGGACTCCACAATGTCCTCCAGCATCTCTTTGACCTTCTCGACTGTGTAGGTTTCAGTCAACTAGGACTTGGCCAAAAGCCATTGCTGCGCATGGCAAAAACAAGTTCTTACTTTGCTCCGACCTTTTAAATAATAATACAGTGAATAATTCACAGTCCGCTCAATTCTGGACCAATTTAGATGATCAGGGGCTCGAAAAATCGAGAAAAATCGGGGCTTTCTAACGGTACCAAATTGGCCTGGTCACGTGACCAGGAAGGCCCTGATTTTTACGAATTTTTTGATACCAAAATCATAGAAATCGGCCCAGTATTGGCTGAGATACAGAAACTGTGCAGGGTCACTATAGCAGTGGGAGAATTTCCATCGTTACCGTTAGGAAGTGGTTTGGTCAATTTTGTAGTGCGTTTTCCCCCGGAAAACAAGTTCTTTTACTACGTAAGAACTTGTAATTGATTGGGTTCATCTTCCAAAAATCAGGAGCTACAAGTATCCTACCTTAGCTATGTCAAGCTTCTGGATCTTCAGGTAGTTTAAGACATTTGTCATTGTCTGCAGAGCCAAAAGTTCACCACCACAAACATATTGTTGACCCTAGTATCAAAATTTTCATTAGCAATACTATCACCAAGTGAAAGGCAAGACATACTTAGACATTGTAATTGACAATTTCAAGAAGAGACCCAGAGATAGTCGCAATGGTATCGACGACCTCGCGGAGAGCGGCGTCGCTGAAAGTTGGCGAGATGCGGCTGGGATTGAAAGCACACATAGCGTAGTTAGACCGGTTCTCAGAGTCGCGTTCAACGGTGTGTTGCATAGTAATACCGCGATAAAAAAAGACGTCGACTAAGGCGGAAATATGGAAAACATCGGCAATTGAAGCAAGGGCCGAATACTCGCCAAGGGAGTGTCCAGCGAATGTGCAGTCCTTTTGAACTAGTGCTTGGAAGTCCGGTTATGAAACTGCAAAAAGACCGTAACCGAACCGGACCCAGACCGATCAGGACCGCAAAACTCACAGACCGATGAAGACCGCTAACCGCGGTCCGGTTAACGGTCTTCCATATTTTCGAAATCTGAGGACCGACGAAAAACCGGTTTGAACCAGTTACAACCGGTCGTTCGGGCTGAAATTTTACACGAGGGTAGCGATAGTAAATACCTTCCTAACGCGTGTAAAATCATAATTTTAAACAAAAAAATGACAAAGTTACAGTCAAAGTTGTGAAATTCATCGAAATCACTTGTATCTATGTCTGATTTTCAGCTATTATTCGTGTTTCTGACCTCATTTTGAAGAGTAAAATAGTTTAATTTTAACTAATTAGCTTAAATATACTCTAAAGGTGTTAAATTTTACAGACTTCACCATTTAGATTGATAGATATTGATTTTAGAATGTAAAAGGAGGGGAAAACCGGTTTTTAACCAGTCTTGAACCGGTTTTAACCGTAACTGGTCAAGACCGGTTCATAGACCGCAAAAAGACCGACCTTAACCAGTCTACTGCAGTCCGGTTCGGTTTTTTGAGCTTTCTGAATTTTGATAGACCGGTCCCGGTCTGCAGTTAAGGCTCTTGAGGCCAAAAAACCGGACTGGACCGGACTTTCAAGCACTATTTTGAACAAAGCCTTTCATGTGCATGTCCTCGAACGTGGCCTTTTTGGTGACAACGAGCGCAATCTGAGCAAATTGGGTGGCAAATAGGAGACCATTGGGGTGGCTGAAAGTGTACTTCTGGGTGCGAACATCGATGTCGGCAAATAGAGGCAACGTTTTGACATGCCCATCCTTGTCCATCATGTCGTATGTCATGTCCATATATCTCTGGCGAATCGGCTGGCCCTTAATACCACCAAAGTGGATCGCCTTCTCCTCGGGTTGACCTTGACAATCTCGACGATGGAGAAGCCGTAGACAGCCAAGAGATGGGCATCAGCGCCATCCCACACAGAACGGGCAGCCGGAGAGGTGTTATACAGGTCCATGCCCATACCAGGCTCCTGCGAACCTTGACCAGTGAAGACATAGACAGTAGTGGGTTGAGAAACCTCAGCGGAGCCTTGTAAGAGCTTCTCGCCTCGGTCGTTCGAGGTCTCGATACTGACAACGATGTTGCCGTCGCGCATGCCGATATGACAGAGCTTGACTTCTAGAAGATCCACGGGAAGCACCATTCCGACAAAGTTCACGTCGTATCTAGAACAATTTGTATATAATGAGAAAATATGATGAATAGAGATAAAGAAACGAAACATATGCAATGACGCGTTCTGGATGGCCTTTCGCGACGACATTCTCAACATAACGGCGGGTGGCAGCACTGGACCAAAGACCATGGGTGATAGTGGCAGGAAGTGAAGCGAAGTCGGAGAAGTACGGGTTGATATGAATGGGATTGAAGTCACCAAAAATCTTTGAGTAAGGCTCGTTCGTTAACGGGGCGTTGAACGCAGTGGAAATATCGGCAGTCAAAAGAGAGTACCCCTCGTTAGCGAGAAGGGTAGTCAGACCGAGGGGAGTTCCATGGCGCTGTAGGTATGCAAGGACGGGATTGCCCTGAGAATCATCCTGCTGGAACTCAACTGATCCGAGCTTGACCAGCACTTTCATTTAATTGCGAACGAAGGTATTGCAAAAAAGACACATTGCGGAAGGCTGTCCTGTCCTTGAAAGCAACCTGAGACTGTATGCGGAAAATAAGAGTAGTACCAGCAAGAAGAGGCGAAGCCGAGTTCTCCCAGTCAAACCACTCCTTGGATTGCAAAACGCCAACTGCAGCATCGTTCTTCAAAAGAAGACTGTAGTCGGGCTCCTCAGTCGTGTTGAAGGTGTTCTCATAGTCGACAAAGCGGCCACGGTACAAAAACGCGGACACCAATTCAATCACGCGCTGCCCTTCACGGTAAACATGTCCTTTGACCTTGACAATCTTGCCCTCTGGTGCATTGATGACAGAGACGATGCGAGCTTCAGCCTCGCACACATCACCAACAGACAACGGCTTGGCACCGTCGACCATGCGGAAATCATAACAAGTTTCAAAAGGTCGCCGTCAATAGCTGCTGGGAAGATGGACTTCATGACAGCCTATGATAGAAAGCATTACAAGGAGAAGCCAAATAGTATAACGAGGATAACATACCTGCCAGCCAGTGATAATAGCGAAGTCCATAGGGGCCTGGACATTCTCGTTCTCGCAGACTTGAATGACTCTCCTTGGTTGCCAACAACAGCACAGAACTGTTCGACATCTTCAGCTTTGATAGTCACATCAGGGCCCACAAACGTCTCGCGGATGTTGATAGAGGGAAGGACCTCATTGTTGCCGTACCACAACTTCCAGTAAAACTCTTTGATGCGTTGGTTGCGGCCGGTAGCAATTTTGTGAATAGGAGCGAAGACGCCTTGGGTGGGCTTATACTGGAATTGAAGAGAAAGGGGGATGCTGCTACCCAAATGCTCCTCAAAGATTGTGACAGAGATCTGCTTCGTTTTCGCAGTGTAAATAATTTCGAGAGCCTTGAAGTTGTCGACGTGTTCGCCGAAAGAATGAGCAGCACCATAGATGGTGACCAAAGTGGGGCGAGAACCGGCATATTTTACAATGACCCTTTGATCAGCCCGAGGAGCGATGATACAACGCAGTGGATTGTCGACGATTGTCGACGTAGGAAGTGCCTTGAACGACGATGGTCGAGGTGAGAAGCGTGCGGATCCAGCTAAGCTCCGAACCACTCAAAGTCTCCAACCACGCGGACGTTTCAGGAACCTGGTAACCGGTTTCAAAAGTGACTGTTGAACCGCTCTGGGTGCGGACAATACCAGGGAGGGTTTTAGCAACGGGTTTTGGTTCCACTGCAAGATAGTCGACGGTAGGCACAGAGGAAGCGTCGCCAGCATATTTGCGCTCGAGAAGGTGTTGGATGAGAGACTTGTTGATGTTTCCCAGCAAGTCCTTGACAGGTTCATCTTTCACAACCGACCACTTTGCTGCAACTGGGCCAGTCACCCGTCAAATATTCCCAGACATCGTCCGCAGAACCAAAGCCGGAACCAACGACGAGGCAGATGTTAGAGTGCTGGCGGATGGCCTGATATGTCGCAAGGACGGGTTAGTGGAAATCTTCGAATGAGTGCTGGCCTCCGGCGCGACCACCGGTCCACTGCATGATGATCGGGAAGTCTGGGTTAACAGCAGCGATGTTGATGACCTGCCGGATGCCATCCACGGAGCCAGGCTTGAATGCGACGTGGCTTGAATGTGACGTGTTTGATGCCAGCAACTTTGAGACCTTTGATGATCTCTACAGTCTTTTCCGTCGTAGGAATACCTGCAGCGACGCAGAAACCTTCAACAGGGAGTCCCTCCTTCCTCATCTCTTGCCACAAGGGGAATTGGAACGTGAACTGTTGAGGGTTGATGTACAGGGAGTTCAAGGTAATACCAACTCCAGCTGGAACAAGCTTCTGGATTTCGGCAACTTTCGAACGTAGAGCAGCGGCATTGTAGTGACTGCCACCCGCCAGCTCGATATGATAACCAGCATCGAGAACGGCGCTAACAAAGCCAGCCTTGACAGTGGAGGGCGTCATGCCAGCAACCATAATGGGAGGTTTGCCGAGGGGTGAAGTTCACCATCACTTGAATAACGTCGTTAGACGAAAACTAACATCGGAAGTGTCTGACCAATTACCTAGTGCGAACCAAACTCAGAGACCATTTCTTTTTTCACCATTCCTTGTACTTGACACCGTGCGACGTGAAGAGCTCGGTATCTCCTCTGCCCTTCTCACCAGCGACAATGACACGGATGCCGCGTCCTTCAAAGTTCTTGGCGGTCAACGGACCAATGCCGCTCAGACCACTGAGTCCGAAGTCAACAGCATGCGTGGCAGTTTCTGGGAAGTTGGTCGCCTGTGTCCAGTGGATCGGCGACGTAAAAATTTGTTCGCAGAGTGATCGAGTAACAGACGACTGGAGGTCGCGCATATCAGAACCTATTAACACTGAGTTCATTACGGACTTGGAATAACATGAAAAAGACTTACCATCTTCGGTATTATAAACGGGTATTTTTAGGTCCTTTGCTACCCATAATTCTTCTTCCAGGTCTTCTTCGACGAGTTTTGGCATCGCCTCCGACAGGTATGTGCTGTGATATGGAATTTTGACGACCAAAAACTTGATATAAAAGACAGGTTTCCGCTGGGAGAAGGGCACCTTGCTCTGATCAAGGCTGGATGTGGCTTCAACTTTGCGAAGGCTTGTAACGAGGCCAAATAGGGCTTTAGGATGACTGGTTACGACAAATGCTTTGGGCCAGTTGTGGAGGGAAACAAAAAGCTGAGAATTTCGAAAGCTGGCGGGTAGGGCTATTGTGACTCGTACCTACCCGTAACCCGTGCCATTGCCTAGTCACGTCAGGGCTGGACCACAAACATCTCGCAGACGTCGATAGAGGGAAGGTCTTCAATGTTGTCGTACCACGAAGCAAAGCATAGGATGGGCTTGTACTGGAACTGAAGAGAAATGGGGGCGCTGCTACTCGAATGCTCCTCCAAGATCGTGAAAGAGATTCACTTTGTTTTGGCAGCGTCAATAGACTAATGCCGCTCAGACCAACCAGTCCAAAGTCGACAGCATGCGTGGCGGTTTCTGGGAAGTTGGTCCAGTCAGATGGCTAAGTAAGAACTTGTTCGCAGAGCAATTGCATAACAGAAGACTGGAGGTCGCATATATCAGAACCTGAAGATGGTGTTTTATCATGGACATCTCAGGATAACAAAGGAGAACTTACCATGGTCCATCTTCCATATTATAAACAGTTTTTTTCAGATCCTTTTGCCACCCGTACTTCGTCTAAATTTTCTTCAACAAGTTTCTGCATCACCTCTGACAGGTATGATGTGGAAAACAGAGGACCAAGAACCCGATAGAGGGGACTGGTATTCGGAGGGAGAAAGGTAATTTGCGCCGATTGGGGCTAGGTGTAGCTTTAGCCTCGAATAGGCTAGTAGAGTGAGCCATTTCAGGGCTTTGCGAAAGTTTTTGATAAAATCCACAAAAAGAGGTTGAAGGGGCGATCGACAGTGGAAACGATGTTTGGGAATGTACAGTTGCACTAGTAAGGTGGCTTTGGGGTTCTCCTGGAGAGAGAGACGTGTCAGACGACAGATATTGTACGAGTTGATGAATGAGAATGGTGTTCAAGTCGGGAGACGTGGGTTGATGTCAGGTGAAGAGTATCTGTCCCGGGCCGGGCGAAGTGGAACGGTCAGCTTTAAACAATAATTAAACAAGTATATTTCACTCAATGCTCAGATAAAATTAGAAACCAACTCCTAGAAGTGAAATACATCCAGGAAAATTATAATCTGCGCTTTATAAAAAGAGGTCGCATGTTAATTGAGCTCACAGTCCTAAGAAGACAGGCAAGTCGTGCCGGCCCGGGTTTTCAACCGTGGATTGACATTTGTGATCTTTGACCTCTAACCACCACCTGTCCTCACCCTCCTACATTATTTGTCTGTTCCACTGCCCCATGCTTTAGAAATTTACCCAGGTAATTTCCCACTAGAGTTCTTTTCTCACTTACTATTTACCGTGTAGGTACCTTTCGTGTAGGTACCTTCGACAAAAACGAACCTGAGGACAAACCCCTCCATTCTGAGGGTTGCGGGCTGAAATTTAGAATCCCTGAGAGATACCAGAGGCTCTGTGGATAGGTGGAAATATTTAGGGTAACTCACTGAACGAATCTTTAGGATTTGTCTCCAAAACCTCCCTTGCCTTCCATCCATCCTAATCCTTACCTGTTTCCGAGTTGATATCAGCGCACCCGCCATCTGCTCTTTCAAACGTCAACATGGATAACTGCAGCTACCCACTCATCAACTAATACATCCGCCCACCGCCTCATCCATTTTCTAAGGCCATGAAGTGACTAACTGCTTTCTTGTCAATTAGTTTTAGCCTGACCTGAAAACAAGGTCAACGAATATATATCCGCTTTATTCTGTTGCTGACTTCAATTTCACTTGTTCCATTGCTCAGATTACCAGTCTTTGCTACACATCCACCAGAAATACTACAGCCAGCTCAAATTCGAGTCGTACATCAAAGGAGAGTGGATTCAGCGGATTGACAAGGCATATCCAGAAAGTAAGTCAAAGTTTTGGGTTAGGACAACGTTGACAACATTGGAACAGATCTGTAGCAAGGGCTTTTGTACTCGGTTTCCCTCCAGCCCTTTACTTGAAGTTTAATCTCATCGTGTATGAAATCATTTCCAAATTTAAACTCTTTTCACCATTGCATTTTCCTTCATGGATTCACACGTGTTCTACATGTGTTGCTGTTCTGTCTTCTTCCATCTTCCAACATGAACCAAGCACAGAATTTGAGGTGTGCACGGTGCGCTAGGTCCTTTACTAACGAATCCGACCAAGCAAGGCACTACAATCAACCCGACTCACGATGCCGACATGATTTCGAAAATGTTCTACATTTTCGACCCCATTATCGATCGAATCTCGAAGCGTCACCAATACCTGTGCCACCAGTACAAGGAGACTCCTCTGACGATGGTCATACCGATTTCGAGGACCACGACTTCAACGATATGGATGTGGACGTACCTGCTACAGGCGATGAAATTTATCAGGACGAAATAGACCAGCCAACAAGAAAGGGTCCAGAACCGGCAAAGCCATATCCTTTCTTCAAAGTAAGTAACCCGAACGACTCTGCAAAACTTGGCCATGATAACACATTTATGGACCATTTCAACAATGACCAATATTCTGAGCAACGAAAAACCAATCTTTATTACCCATTCTCATCGAAAGAGGAGTGGGAGGTGGCCTCATTTTTGCTGCGCTCAGATTTAAGTATGGCAGAATTGGACGACTTCTTTAGGTTGAAGCTGGTAAGTGTTCTGGTAGCTTTTGATATGCCTAATTTTTACATCCTTTCCAGGTCGAGAAAATGTCCCTATCCTTTCGCTCTGCCAAAGAACTCAGAAATCGTGCGGAGTTACTTCCTACTGGCCCAGTATGGAATTACCAGCCCATGAATCCTGCGTATCCAACTAAAGGCAGTATCACATTATATTTTCGCAATCCAGTGGAGTGTATCCAATCACTTCTGCATAGCCCTCTTCTCAAGGATCACATTCGCTTAAGACCAATGCAGCTGTTCGAGTCTTCAGCAAAAATCATGTGTGTATACTCAGAGTGGCTTTCAGGCAATGCTGCCAAATCAATGCAGGTAAGTATTGCTTCATATCTTCTATCTGTCAAGCAACTTAAAAGAAAGCTACAGGAAAAGCTCCCAGCTGGGGCTACGCTTCTTGGAATAGTTCTTTCATCAGACAAGACCAATATCTCAAAAATGTCAGGCAACCGATGGGCACATCCCCTTCTTATCAGTTTAGCAAATATCTCCATGGACGTACGGAATAAGGGATCAAACCATCTGTTTCTGCTTCTTGCTTTATTGCCAGTTCCAAAATACCTTCACAAAAACCGAAAAATCTGTTCAATCCTTGAAGGCAGACTGTTTCACGAGTGCCTCGATATTATCCTTGGACCTCTCAAAAAGGCAGCTGAAATTGGAATTATGATGGCTGATCCTCTCGGCTACAGACGATTTTGTTATACACCCCTGGCCGCATACATTGTCGACACTCCAGAATCAGCCTTGATCTCAGGAGTCGCCAATCAGACATCCTCTGTCACTATGGCGTCCTACCTCAATTTTGGAGATTCTTTCCGTCACCCCCCGAGGACGGCTGCGAGGACATTGGAAATTCTCAGAGAGCTTGAAGAACGGGTTGACCCATGGAATCTCGAAGACTATGAGAACAAAGCCCTGAAGGTTCGCATGAATGGGGTACACCGTCCTTTTTGGCGTGATTGGCCGCTATCTGATCCTTCTGTATTCCTGACACCGGAACCCCTTCACCATTGGCATCGACAATTTTGGGATCATGATACCCAATGGTGTATAGAAGCTGTCAGAGCTGCCGAAATTGACTTCAGGTTTTCAATTCTTCATCCTCACACAGGGTTTCGGCGTTTCAAGGATGGCATATCCGCGATTAAACAGGTCACAGGCAGAGACCACAGAAACCTTCAGCGATATATGGTCCCTGTTATTGCAGATGCAGTCACATCCGATTTTCTTGTAGCAATTCGTTCACTGGTCGACTTTCGGTACCTTGCCCAGTCCAGTATCGTTACAGAGGACACATGCGATCGCATCCTGAAAGCCCTACAGACGTTCCATGATCACAAGCAAGCAATACTGGATTCAGGGGCACGCAAAGGAAAAAATGGCCCAATAATGAATTGGTACATCCCAAAACTCGAATTTTTTCAGAGTGTTGTTCCCAATATACGCGAAAATGGAGCAGCTATCCAGTGGTCGGCAGACACTACAGAACACGCCCATATTGAAGTGGTGAAGGAACCGGTGCGCTTTGGCAATAACCAAGGGTACAAGTTTCAAATTTGTCGATATCTCGATCGTCATGAAAAATTGCGGAGATTTGAACTTGCTACTGCTATCTGCGAAGCTGACATCGATTTTCGTGGCAGGAGTTTGTCTGACGACAACAAACTATCTGATGATATGGGCAGTGATTCAGATTCCATTGACGTTACCGACGGTCAACTCAGAGTTGAAACCACGGAAGAGCTCCTGTCAACAGTCTTATCTGCAGGTCATCTTGCAGGATCTGGCTGCTCAGATATTGTAAACTACTTCCACCGTGCATCCCTCCTCAAAAGAGGGCTGATAAATAATTCCCCCCATCCATTTCGTACCTTTCAAAGTTCAAGCTGCACAGTCTACCATTTGTCCCGAGACCCAAGTCTGAAGCGTTCAACTGTTGACCAAATGGCTCATTTGTTCAGCCTTCCTGATCTGCGACCAGCCCTCTCCGATTTTATTGGCCGCTTGACCTCTGATGATAATCTGCCCCTGCTCCATGTTGCTACCATCGGTGGACGACGACGAGCATTGCCAAACTGCGCTCTTCCATTTACACACGTTGAAGCCTGGAAAAAATTTTGCCTTCAAGCTACTGCATACCACTATCCTCATATGATCCTTCCTCCAGTCACTATTCATGCTGAGCCACCTGATTCCACCTGGCAATATGGGCGTTTTGACTCTGTCATCATCAATACGGATCCTTCTGAAGAATGGCCCAAAAGTGGTCTAAAAGGTAAGTAGATTATCTTCTCTCTGCATTTCTTTTTAAATTTAACTGTCATTATGTTTTTGCAGGTCACCAGGTTGTTGATATCTGTCTGGTATTTCGTGTTGTTCAAGCAAATGCAATGGCTATGCCTGGGGTCTCCGACAGATTCTTAGCCTATGTACAACGCTTTGATATTCTTCCCCAGCCCTTAACCCATGGATCAGCAATCAGGGGGCAATATCCAGAACCAGCCAGTTCTCTCTACGTCCTGAAACAAGCAAAAAGAGCCGATGGCACGTTAATAGGTGACATTGTTCCTTTGGATCAAGTTCGTGCACTGGTGGACCTTATACCTCGGTTTGGACAAAACACAAACAAAAATCTAGCCAAAGAGAATATTCATAATTTATGCCTAGAATTCCGACTGAATAAATACTTTGACAAGGAGTTGTACTTAGCACTTTCTCTTTAAACATGTAGATGTCCAGCACCTGCAATCCGATCTCCTTTCTCCCATGCCCAAACAACCTGTTGCTCAATCAGCTCTTTCACAGTCCCTCCATTGTCTGTGCACTGTGCTCCTGATACTAGGGCTGATACTGGGGCCCGGGCTCACATTCATTCATTGAGGGTTAAGGTTGTTGGGTGAAAGGTGGTGAGAGCAAGAGAGACGACGAAGTGATGGCAAGATAAAGGGCCCGCTGGACACTCATATACACAGGAAGATCCCTAAAAGCAGGTAAAATGGTATGTAGCACTTGGGAATAGGCCACTTACTACCAGGCGCTATGTAATATTGCCGACGCTACGAACCAACCCGATTGTTGCAGAGCATTACACAGGGTCAGGTTCATCATAAATCCCCTTGATTTATTGTGAATATATTGAGGACTTATTCCTAAAAAGGTTCGATTTACCTCGAGGGATATATTTTAGAAATAATCTAATGAAGACCACCCTAACACGTGAGGCAACATTTTGAAGTTATTGAAGAGATATTTAGTCAAGATTTTGAATAAGATTCATGCCAAATCACAAGTGGCACGCAGAAGTTATTGTGAATTTTTTTCTTTGTAAAACCTAAATAAGGCCGGCGGTTTTATTGAGTCTTTATGAGGTATTGTTTGAAGAACTATCTTGGCTTTGTATCGTATAAAATCACTGTAGCAATCTATTACAGACCGGGGAATTTCCAAAAGGATATTTAAAATAACGGACATTGTTTCTTCATCATATCACTCTGGTCCTTACACTGCTTTTATTTTAAATCAAAAGGCAATGAAATGCGGACAGGAGTCTTGAAGGTATTTGAAAGATTGTTTCACTATTTTCTACGTCGATATTTTAAATAAGGGCGAAAGGGTTTTTTTAAATAAATACACTAAAGAGGAGGAGAACATAATTTAAATATCAGAGGTACGCCACAGCGGGCAGGACCCCATCCACAACGAGCATCACCTCTCACGATCGCCTCGCAAGCATGGATAGCGATTAGCACCTGATCATGACTCCTCGCCTGATCTTCCGTGCAGTGGATACCGTAATAGGCGTACGCTTACTTCAGTAAGCCGACAAAAGTAGGCCAGTCGAACGCAGCGCTATCAAAGGTTGACTCCTTGTAGCCATATAGGAAGCTAAGATGAGAGTTGATCAGCTTACCTGAAGTAACGAGCCGCCGTGGAATTTGGAAAATTGCAACTCGGACTATGTAGGATCCCCGCAGCTTCTCAGAGGTCGGCGCGCCTCTAGATCTTTTACTCCCGAGCCACTTCTTCACCGTCGTTCTCGTCTGCAGGTCGCAGATTCGGGTATCGGAAAGTCGCCTTCATTGTATCTTACGGCTGCTTGAGAATGTCGATAAGAGCTGCGACCAATTCCACTGGGTGATGGAGAGTAACTCACTTGGTATATGGGGCCAATGATAGCGCCGACAACGAACGTAGCTTCCAAAGAACAGGCAGGTAATCGTAGACAACGAAAAGAGGTACCATGACCATGATACTCACGACTGACTCCTAAGTAGCAAAACGACTCGTCAGCATGCGGATCAGCACCGAAACACACCCGCAAAATTCGAAAGAGAAAGAGTACATAGCGGTAAATAGAGCTCACCTTAAAGCCTGCTTGCGTTAACTTCGCAGCAGGAGGAAATGAACATCATCATGATCAAGACGTGCGCACGTATGGCGATGTGGGTAGATGGCTCGGCTCGAGGCTGCGTGAACAAAGGCATGGGTCTTCGCCCGAGCCAGCACATGCATGGGCATTTCGCTTTTTCTCTAGATCTCGTACGTCCTTGCTTTTGGGACGGGGAGAGGAGGAAGAGTGCCAATTGGAGGTTGTGGGATGTGTTGGATGAGGTACAAGCACAGGTCTGATGGGCATGACACTGACTAGATTATATATAAGCGGACTTCTCCGGCTCAATTGGTAACTTGAACCGATACCATTCTCTCCGCATCGCTCAACATATGCATCGAATCGCAGTCATCAACGTAGTTCGACTGCAATTCTCCATCTCATGGTCAAAGAAACGTCTAGATCTCCTTCTGTCCCGATTGGATATAGGTTTCTGGGGTTTCTGACGAGGTAGAAGGTTTTCGATGACTCCCACTTGATGCTTATCTAACGTCTTCACCGCCAGTTGTCCAGCTTACTGACGTCCTTGTAACAATCTAGGCACAAGTTTTCCGCTCAATATTCTTATTTACCGCACCCAGGACCCCCTCAGATCCACAATGTCCTCGACACATGATCGTGATCACCGTGAGCTGCTGATGAGGTTCTCTCCAGGTTCGCCTACCCGCACACGAACGGTGTCTGTGCCGCCGCAGGTGTTTATCACGGATCAAACTTGTTCGTCTATACTTTGGCAGGAGTCTGGAGCTCGTATCCCTCACCCTCAGTCGCTCCATAGCCGTTCCTGGTGTCCGCTGACACACAATACCCAAGGTGCGCTCTCCACGACTCCTACTGTATTCGGTGCACAAGTCGACTCTAAACACTCAATTTTTGATTACATATCTCAAGCAAGCACTAAGTACCTCGGATACTTTTTACGAGTCTTTCTCAAAGAAACTATCCTCCGGAGGTTGAGCACCTCCCGACCGATACCGAACACGATCGCGACCTGCTTCCCGCCATATGCAGAGGAGACCCGGGTCCCTCGAGTATCCTGGACCGGGAGTCTACTATATCACAAAGGGTAGGTATTTATGCCTACGTCGTATAGTGGATCGACCTGATTTATTCCATGAAATAGATAAGATCCAGTGTGAGGATACTGCGTGCTCGGCAAGGTCACCGTCTTAAGCGGAGCCCACGAAATCTACTCGGAGAATTCTGTCGATGTCAACCCACATCTCATGGAGGGTCGAGCCAGCGATGTTAGGTAAGTCCCGCACGCGAACGGTGTCTGTGCCGTGCAGGCTTTAATATCTGGAATCACTGACACGACTACTGTCTTGCAAACAGAATAAGCCATTGAAATGGTTCCTGATGGCTACCTTACCCTTGCCTTCTTTTTTGTGTCGCATTTAATCTCATATTAGGCATATACAATACTCATCATTTCCACCTATTCTATGACATCGCCCTTTTCAACCTCAATGATGCACTGCAGAATACACCCTTCCTGAGCCAAGACCTGTTCCTATTATTAATCACCGATCGCGAGGATATTTGAGTTGCAATTGGGTACGAAAAAATTTTCTTCGAATTCTGGTTTGGACATCAACTCCTCCATATAGTCGAGCATATCGAGCATTCGAAACTTCGAGTATTCATGCGTGGTTTGCTGTCTTTTGCTTATGAGATAACTGCCTTGTCTGCGTACACATGAAATCTGTCTACCTTGAGAGTCGAAACTCGGCTGGGCGATGGTTCCCAAACCTTGCCAAAATATGATGCCTATGATATGAGGTGTGAGCACAACTCTAGATCTGTAAATAAACGTCTACCGCTTACAGTAACATTTGAGCACTTGTCCAACCAAGGCTGACTAGTTGATACATCCTTTTCTGCTGGACTTGGACTTTTAACGCTCTAGGATGGGGCGTGGTGGATTCTGACTGGAGTGATGTTATAAGAGATGAGGGAGAATGTACACATCAAACAAGCCAAGTGGCTGCGGCGTTATGCCACTGGCCGAATCGCACTCAGGTATGAACAAGGACGGTAGCTGCGATGGTCATTGCGTTTTTTTGTTTGTCACAGGTAGGTACCTGATCGAGTCATCAGCTATATACTAATAGTGGCTGCGATTAATATTGGGACTTTGTTCCATGACCACGTGTCGCGCTTACAACTGGCGCCCCTAGCTTGTGCATCTGTTGAACACGCAGACCTCAACCTTGGCACGCCACAGCTTGCCAAAAATACACTTCGATGACAATGCGTAGGTATTCAAAAATGCCTTATCTAGTACGTACGCCCCAAGGAAGGTACATGCAAGGTATCTTTTACTGGGATTAATGCCGCAAACCTTTGTGAAGCCTTAACGGGGATCTGATAACAAAGGCAGCTGTTTTCATTCAGGTATAAAACTTGGCTTATGGGACTTGAAAATTCTAGAACTCCCAACCAAATCTGAATCCATCGTCTCCATCGACATTGCTATATCATTTTTCGTTATGTGGTTTTTCATAAAATCCCTCATGCTCATTAGCAATATTTACATCTTTTTCTTTATCCCCATGTGCACTATTCCAGGATTACGGACATCCCAGATTTGTTCGACTCTGAAACTAGGTTCACCCATAGACACCTCCGGACAAACGTCTGTCAAACCTTGGAATTTTCATCAATCCATTTGCTCGCTGCCAGCCATATCTCACACTACTTTTTGTGGAAAAAATAGGCATATATCACCCTCCTTTCATACCTCGGATTCCGACAACTTATTTGTCTTATCGACTCCCTCGGACAACGAGCGTTTCAGTCCTCTCATCGGAGCCGACCCGACTGCACTTGCCGCTACCACAGGGAACCCATTCATGCGCCAACTAGTCCTGTTGCTAGATGACTTATCAGTCATATTTAAGGCTAGTACTCTTGAAAGGAAGGAGGACATCCTCGATCATTTGCGTGCCACAAGGCTCGTTGCAAAAGACTGCGTCACCGCCTTACATAGCTACAAGGCTAAACTTCTTTCCTCCATTGATGTGTACGTATTGCGAACCTCGAAATCTAGGTTATTTTGACTGAGACTCCCTTTTTTATGCCCGCAGTATTCTAACGTCCTCGACTTTTGCGTCCTCCACTGCAACTGCTCAGTTGGTCACGTCTCATGGGCAGCACCCCAAGCCCTATTCTTCACTCCTGTTCCCATTCGTCTGCTTCCGAATTTCAAATGCGCAGAGAAGTTTAGTCCAAACAGATTTCAAGGCTTTTTCCCATGCACTGGACACCTACCAAACACTGAATATGAGCACTAAGGACATAGCCGTCGAGATTCGTGAAGGCTTGACAGCTTTGGATGGTTCGCTCGAAGTCCTCACCGATATCTTAGTAAAAGAAGCCCTTGGAGAAGCGAGAGCCGAATTCACTGAACGCTCAGGTCGGTTTTGGACCATGTTCGGTGGACATGAACGTTTATACTCCAAAGCTCTTATGAACCTAACCTGGGTAAATCGGGCAGGAACCACTGTACGCCATGCCCGGAAACTCATACTCGATTTGGAAGACCGCCTTGACATTCTCCACAGCACTGCCGACGAGCTCCAATCCCGGGCTTCGGACCCTCTTTTGCTTCATGGTCGTCTTCCAAAACAGGACGTCCTGAACATGCTTGCAGGAAGTTGTCTGTCATTGAGGAACCAATTAATTGTTCCATTGCTCTAGATCTCGTTATTACTTTTCTGCTTATTGCTCTCTTAAACCAGCTGCAAGTTTCTCTGTCTATTGGCACTACATAGTGAAATTTCTGGATTTTTAGTCATTTCTATTTCTATCAAACAAAATTGGATAAATTTATAATTACGTTTGCGGTCGAGCCCATGGACAACATCCACACTTAAGCGTGGGCAAATCTTATGTAATTATATAAGGCGATTCTTGTTCTCCTCGCTCACTCAATTTCATTCACCCACTCGCTGAGTCTCGTTCACCTCGGCGCTCACCCAATCCAACCCGATGTAGGCCTGTATAAGCGTTGGTAAGTCATCCCTCTCTTATTTAATTTCAACAATTTACAGTAGCTAAGATATAGATATTGTATGCTACATACCTCGTCGCATGCCTCCACCTTCACTGAGGGATGTGGGCCGCCTTGAGATAGTCACACGCGCTGCAAAAAAAAATCGCTCTACATTGTGAACCCCACCTCAGCATGGGCCAACAAATTCGGGTTTGGTGTGGGGCAGAGCAGCAATGAGAAACCCCAGGAAGACCCTCGTGGTGTGTTGCCGAATGAGTCGATATTTTTGACTCATTCCGCTGATCTCTTTCCTTTACAGGTTTACTAATCAATGACTCGCTGCCAAACGCTTGTCTACACCCCGCTCATCTCTCTGACTCCTTTCCCCAACCTGAAAAACGAAGACACAGGGCAGCAGCATCATGGGTGGTGCTGCAGCTCGAACACAATACCAGCTTGAAGTGTTGAGAAAATGACCAAGCTGTTCGAACGACCCGATCACAGTGCTCACAGAGATATCCGGGCTTTGTATCAGCGACCAACAACATTATAGAGGGCGGCGATGACGATAGAGACCGACAAAGGCTAAAAAAGCTGAGGGCTGCTCCGCTACTCCGGCAAGAGGGTGGAGAGATTCAGCGAGAGGCGTCGCGCCGCTGCTGGTCGCCCATCGCTGTAGATACTATAGTAGAGTAATAATCTGTTTTCTAAATAACAGAAGAGGGTAAATGAGTATTCCCTCGAACAAGTATTATTAGTTGCAAGATTGAATTCATAGTTGAGTACATATACACACGTTTCCGCTGTAATTTTGCAACAAATTCGAATCAACGCAATTGTATTGACAAGGAGTTTATGATTAAATCCTGAAAACTGAGGGAACACAAAAAATAAAGGTGAACTCCTAGCCAAGTGGCACGAAAGTCCTGCGATGCATCCAACCCTTCCAGTTCAAGTTTCGAGACAAAAATTACATCGCCAAACTCACGTAGACCAAGGATTTACAAATGTATATTGGATGCAATAAAATTTTACATACAGTGAAGGAGTATAGCCTTTATTCACTACGCTACTCGGGTATGCGAGCTGGTTTGCTGATCTGCCTGACACTGCTGAGGTCTGACATTCACACTTCTATTTTCTCATCTCCATTCGGGAGCTAGAATGCGAGCGTGTTAGTCGGGGGTCACAAATTGGTGGTGCTGCGGTTGTAAAACAACAGGGGGCTGGTACTGCGAGAGCCGGATTGCGGGGGAAGAGAGTCGAGCCCTGCATTGCAGGCTGGGATTTGTGGTCCGGCGTTGACGGGGGCGGAGCTGGAGAAGCTCCTGGAGATGATACAGCTTCCGCTGCGGACGAAAAAGGTGGTGGTGGGGGTTCGCGCGCCCGAGAAGTCAACGTTGGTGAATTCAGCGAATGGTTCGCAAACGAGTTCCAAGGTGACGTCCCTGGCGCTGACGACAACGACTGGGGTTCAGGAAGATGAAGGGGAAACAACGACGAAGGTGTCAGTGCAGGTGTGATGAGCTGAGTTTGCGGAGAGGAAGAGAGGGTTGCGGTGGTGGTGGTTGGGTATAACGTGGTCGCTGTTGATGGCGACGTGGACATTCCTGGAAATAATGCTGACGCCGATGGAGCCGGGGGAGACATGGCTATGGCCTTCTCTATCTCTCGTTTGCGTTCGCGCTGAGACAGGTAGACCTTGCCATTGTCTATATTTGAATTCCATGAGCCTACTTCCGCTTCCAAAACGAAAACATACCATGATAACTCGAATCATCTTCAATCCGAGTGCCCAATCCCACTTCCACAGCAGCAGCACTCGCGACCCAGACCCCGGTCGCGGACTCAAACTAGCTTCCCGCTATGAGCGCCTCCAGCTCGCGGTGCATTCACTTCTTCCACATCTTTGGCGGCATATTTCTTGCGTCCCCGACACCGACAATGGCATCCAGCGTTTCTGCGCCCTTCGCGGTGCTGGCCCCGTCTGGTGAGTCGGGTGAAAGCGGCGATGCGGCGATGCGGCGATTTGCGTGATTAGTTTTCCTGCGCGACCTACAACAGCAACGAGCGCGAAGAGGAGTAGGAATTTAGGCCGGGGGACGAAGGTGCGGGGGGGTCGTCAGCTGTAGAACATTTTGGTATAGTTAGTTTGAAGTTTATATAGAAGAAAATACAAAAATATTAATCATAAAATAATCAAGAAAAGAAAGGAAAAAAAAAACATACCCTTGACAAAACCCGAAGGCCCACTCAGATCCTCAGCTCCATCCAACATTTCCACATCCTCATCCACCTTGACAATCTTCCCCTTCCCTTTACCACCCCCTCCGCAGCTTTCGGCTCGCAGACGTCTGAGTCGGAAACCACCAGAACAAAATATTCAGGAAAGGCAGAGAAGGGGCGTCTCCTCCCCATTGACAACGACGAGGCCATTCGGTTTGGCACGTTCGTTCAACGCTGCCCATCCGCGCCTCTCCTTTCCTCCTCCTCGCCCGCCCGCCCGCGCCCAGACCATACCCCCGCTGAACAGGATCCTTGCCCGCATCTTGAACCCCTGCTTCCTCCCTACGAGCGGGCCACGATTAACCAGTGTTTTGCATGCACACCGAACACGTAGGTGGAGGAGGTCAAGGAGAAGGCATGGAGGATGTTCGCCACTTGATGACAAGGCGCTGGATGTGTATAAATGAGTGATAAACTAAAAGAGAGATGAGAAAAAACTCACGGAAACATTCCTGCAGTATTCAACAGCGCAAGCGGACTATGCACCGTGTTCCATCTTCCGAAAATAACCTCCTCGCCTGCTCTAAGGTGGCGCAGCACGAAGACGCCGCGTTGAGAGGAGGCGGAACTGTTGGGTACAGGCAGTGAGATGAGCAAGGGGGTGATGGCGGTGATCCGGAACCAGTGCTGGTCCAGCCGCTGGAGCTTGGTGCTGATTTCGTCATTCGGGATGATATCCTGCATGATGTGCACATTGGATGGTTCCAGTTGTTGATCTCAACGTGCTCATCGTCGTGGCGTCGTTGGGCCCAGCTGGCTGTATGATGGTGGGCATAGCAAAGGTAGAGACGTTGTTGCTGGCGGGGATCCGTGGTGCGATCGCCTGATGCTCAATTGACGGCTCATTGTACGCTCGGCTTAACAGGGAAAGTGTGGAATGTCGGGGGCGAAGATAGCTGCAATTACCAACTTAAATTTGACCTAAATCTTAGTTAGTATACAAAGTAGAAATTGAGAGTTCGAAAGAAAAAAGCTCACCAACGATGTTTCAGGTCTCTATTGTATTGGATGGGGTGAGGACGAGCGCTGACGCGCTGAGGATGTGAGTGTGAGCTTGATCGAGCCCGATGGTTGAATTTTCCGGCGCAGCGGACCGTGGATCACGTGAACTCTTAATTGGGATTCCGTCTCTTTACAATGACTCCGAATTATGAGTCGTATTCACCGCACACTCTGCTCATTCCGCCCATCGCTCTTCCACGCTCAACATCGCTTGAGCGTGGAGCGTGCCGATTTTATCCCTGCATGTTCCCTCACAACATCCCTACATTCGTTCGCACTGTGTCCCAGCTCTGTCACAAGATCAACGGGGTGGTTTTCGCAACCAAATCCGCCCTGAACCCCTTGGTAGGATGGCAATGACGATAACACGTCTCGTATGAAGGCGGAGACCCCAGTGCTTAATGCTAGCGCCTCGTATGTTACCCTGTCTTTTTTTCCCCCGGGCCAAAACTAATGTAATTTTTTGTCTTTGATTTTTTAGCTGCAACCATGTGTGCTTTATAGTCGGCTTCATGCCAACAGCTGGTAGGTACAAATTCAAATGTAGACAAGCACACAACATCGCTCAACGTGTGCCTCTCCCCTGCGAATAGGTGTAGGCAGACTATAAACACAAAAACGGCGCTGTGCACGTCTTGAAGCACAGGTAGCCGGCAGGGGCAAAAGCGATATTAGGGAGACTTACACGGTACGTAGTCTCACAACTTGGGCAGATATTATTACTTCCTCATCACCACAACACAATTGCATTTGCTACAGGTGGGACAATCACATCGTCACCTTATGTGAAGACCCTCAATCGACTCCATTGAAGCTGCTAGCGCCGTGCCTGCGTTAATCGGTGCTTCAGCTCTGGATCTTTGTTAGCAACAAATCCGAAACCGACACTTTTGCACACGCTTCGACAATATTGACTCATCACTTGGTGGTGGGATTAGCGACACAAGGGGAGCTCAGGTTTTGTGACTCGAGCTACTTCCCTGCCTCCCCATTTTTTCCCTTATTCACCTCCCTACACACCATTTGCAAAACTGCACTCACACATAATTCTCCCTTAGGGTAACTCTCAGATCGTAGTTTGTGGCCTATGTAACCCGCAGACTATGACTTAGGCGATGACTCAACCTCGAGGGCGAGAGCGATGACATGGGGTGGGACTGTATGGAGCGACGACAGAGAAGGGAAAGCGGTGCAAGCGAGCGCTGTGCCCCCAATGTCAACAAGCGTGAACTGTAAGGAGTGCAGTTCACGCTCGTCAATGCTTCTCGCTCATACTAATATGTAGTTATAACTCTAATGTCTAGTAAAATTCACAATTTTAATTTCAAATTTCTAAATATTCACAAACTGGGGTGTTTGGAGGGATGCCGGTCACCCACTGCTACGCAGGAAACTCAAAGTCTCTTCAAAGGCATTTCGACCCAAATTAATAGAGGTCCGATAAATCCGAACCGTGGGAACTTATTTGGCAATGCTTCGGAGGCACTTTCTGAAAATGCCTGATGGGTCGAGCCAAATCAAAAATTCCACTATCACACTGCTGGCTTCAACTCATTGAGATATATTTGCTGTGGGTAAAAAATGATAAATACTCAGATACTTATTATTAATATTAAGACATATTTTCCGTGAGTAAGTACAGGACTGCTGATTGGCTTCTAGGCGGCGCGTCTTGTCTTCTTGTCTTCTTGTGGTGAAGGAGCATGACCGGAAAACGTGAGCGCTCGCTGAACAATTCTACATGTCGGCGCCACGGGAGGCTGACCCCACCTCTCTTCCTTCTTCTCCACTCCAGGCGATTTGTAGCGGAACAGACAGCGCTCGTCGAGAGAGGGATATGAGTACCTCCTACCCGAAGGCAGGTATGTACTCTCCTCCTTTCATCGCCCTTGCGAACGACGATGGACGGGTCGTCGCATTCTGGTACGTTTTCCCCCTCCTCTAACGCGGGCCTCGCAGCTAACGCCCACCACCCATTTCGCAGCGTTCATTCTTCGAGCCTACAGCCAAACCCCTCCCCACAGCTTGGAACCAAACGAACGCAAGAAGGGGGTGGGGACCGGGGGTAACGATAGGTGCGAGGAGAACGGGAAGAGAGGGATGATGGGTACACTTCCCAGTCATTGCCCTCTCTTCTTTGCCTCTAAACCTCGGATCTCCAGTTAGTGCGACCGTTCACTGGCAGAACGTCGATGCCGCCGTAATTGTCGACGCTCGACGTTCGACGTCCCGCCAGCACGTTGGTAAGCCGAATCGACGGTCTGAGTGTCATCGAAAGCGGAATGTAAGTAACATTTCGTATCAATGTCAAATGCTTGCTCACCTCGGTTGCAGCCACAGTCGAACCGCACCTCAAAGTCAAAAGCCACGTCATTGTCTCCCAGCACCGACGTCTCATTCCCCAGCGTCTCAGCATACATCCGCACTGTATGAAGCCGAGTCAAGGAACGAAAATGAAACGAAGAACGTACGAGGATTCGCAGCCCATCTGGGTCGTCGACGATATCCAGTCGACCTCGCACGTCCTGCTCGCTCTCCGCACTCGTATCCGCGTCAACGGCGCCGGGATGGTTGACAATCGACTCGGGGACTTCAAAGTATCGAGTTGACGACCTGCGAGCTTGTGTCGGGTGAACGAAGAGAAAAGGTGAGCTACAACTCATTTTGATGTTGAATGCTTACTTACCTCATTGTAGCATTCATCCACCTTTCACCCTACACCTCCTCATTCTCAGTGCATCGTCGCCGTCGACATGCGGAGCAGCTACGCCTGTGACCCCGCTGAACAACGACGAATCAACACTCGCAGACCAACCCGACGGCAACGGCGACAGACTTACCTGGGTTTGTTCCGCGGCCCCCTTGGACTTGCGCCTTCGAACCCGATTCCACGTCGTCGCAACGCACGGCTAACGACATCGCCCACCTCGTTGTCACTGTCGCCATCCCTCGATTGTTCCATCCTAAAGGCCGGAAGGTACAGTAGGCGCTGCAAGGTGCGGACGTTCTCGGCAGCGGGAGGTCGCATGGAGCTGCGAGGACGATGACCTGAGATCACCCAAGGCACGGTAAGTCGCAATTGTGGTGTTAGAAAGATAGGAGACTCACAAAAAACTCATTTGTAGCCATGCACTACGAACCTTTCCTTTAACCGCTCGCCATCCGCCACAAAACGTGACTGCGCGTTATTGGTGTTAAAGGCTTGCAAGACACCTGTAAGTTGTACGAATCGTGGATGTATAAAACGACTTACCTGGCACGTTTGCAGCCTCGTAACACAAACCATATCATTCCCATCAAGCGTGAAGCATTCGCGAGTTCACGTATGGTGATGGCGCGGGTGCTGTCAGTTCTTGAGGGCAGGAGCCGTCGACGAATGCTAGGTTTTCGTAAGCTTTCAGAGTTCATGGAATACGACTGAACTGGCTTACGAGGATCCCAAGCAGCTCTGTCATCTCGAGTATTCGACAGTCGGGTTTCGATGACATGGTCGGGTGGAGCGACCGACGCTAGGTGGGCGAATTGCAAAGCTTGCTGTAAAGGTAAGCACAAGCCGTATGAAAGCGCGCTTCAGGTTGCACGACTTTGTTTGCACTGTTGACACCTAGTGAAAATTTGTAATAGTAGGTTCGGACATGTATGTTAGTGATTCAATGCTCACCAGACGTCTTTTGACACCTTGACGAGCGGGACGATTGAGAGGATCACTTTCACGACACTTCGGGTCTGAATCGTCTGATATTGTGAGCGCCAACCACGATGCTGCTGCCCTGTGTCATTGCCTTCCAGGTGGGATAAGTGGAGTCTGGCCTATGAGAGGGACAAGCGTTTGGCGATGAGTCAGTGATGTAGACAGGTAGACAAAAGAGATCAGCGGGATGAGTTCAATATTTTTGACTCATTCCGCGACACACCACGTGGGTTTCCCGCTCGGATCTTCCCCTTGCCTGCTCCGACCCACGGTCCCACGCTGATATGGGGCTTACAATATGGGGCATCTTCGTTCGCAGCGTTTTTGAGTATCCAAAGTCGGCCCAACAGCTTTCAACGAGGGTGGAGGCACGCGATGGGGGGTGTACACTTTTATTATCTCCTAGTGTAAATAGTCGTATTTGAATATGAAAAAGAGACTTACAAACATTTTTACAGCGCCAAAGCTGAAGCGCTGATCGTGAAGTGAGACGTCGAACCAAGTTGGTGGGAAATAGAAGCGATTTCTCCACTTTTAAGGGTGAGTCGCGAGCGGCAGTGAGTATTCAACGTTGCAACGTTCGCATTCGACGCTCAGCGACGGCCGACACACTCGGCGAGTGGTCTGCGCCTCGCTCAGCGCACGATCAATTTTGCTCTGTCATTCTCCTGAAAGCTAAATGTGAGCAAAACGGACACTCTGCAGAGGGCAAAATACCAGCAAAATGACTCGGCAAAATGAATCATTCTGACCACGCCCTAAATTTAGAACTTACGGCGTGGCTAGTTTCGTAGAAACTTCGGATCAACTGATAAGATAAGATAAGCGTCCCGTGACTGGGTTGGACCCCGCTACTATCACGTGCAACAGGATTCAAACGATTCAAAATCGTGTCTACATGTACAGCTTCTACGTATACAATGCTACATTTCTACCAATATTTTTGCATATTCTAAATACCAGTCATCTCAAGATCTGACTCCTCCGTCGCGTCTTCTGCGGCCTCCACCAGACGAAGTAGGCCCCAGCACAGTGCAAAAGCCTCGCCAAAACCCAGAGCTCAAAAACGGCGGCCCGAACAACTGCAAGTGTTCAAGGGCGGGATTGGACTGCCGCGACTTCGTACGCGCAAGATTCCTATAGGGGTATAGGGAGATACTGTAAGGTAGCAAAGTGCGTAAATTCAAGAACGATAAATAACGTGACGTATTATTAATCCATGGCCAAAATATATCTATGTAAATTTTGATTCAAGGAAATAGGGACCCGATTCCATACTATCATCAACTTGAATACTTAGATGACCAGTGCCGTTCACTGTGAACAGGCGATTAGGAGTGTTTAAAGTAAGTGTCTAGTGAGTTATTTTGTCAATTAAAAGACTAATAAAATTGAAGCTGCAAGAACCTTACCTCATCATATTGTTTGACTGGCGAAACCTAATAATGGCTCTGCGGGGGCATGCAAGGGTGGTTATCGAGATGGCGCAGAAACGCATCTGAACGGCTGAAAGATCGCATGCACCCGCCGATATACCGCTCCCCGTTTACGAGGTAGGACTCCATATTTCGAGCGGTAGAGTACCCTCCAGCACTAGAAAAGCGAACACCGATACAACGACACCCCTTATCGGGCATGTGCGTCATAAGATGGCGTTTGAAATCTGTGGGTCGCCAGGTATGCACTTCTTTATTGTAGCGACATATCTGAACAGGGCAAACGAAATTAGCTTCTCTAATATTCGCAGATTTCTGGACTCTAAGAACGCTGATCTGAGCCTGTTCCTGACTGTTTGCGAGGGCGTTACGTGACGGCCGGGGTCGACCAGGTCGTCTGCTTGCTGGAGACTTCAGCGGCAAATTGCCGTTTGGCGGGGTAGACAAGGAATTCGAAGGCTTGGGCTGTCCGCCGAAATGAGACGTGGATGTGTCGTCGTCAGCGCAATAGCGGTAACTCTCGTTGTCGTTGTGTGGCTCCCTAACGAACTCCGACGCCGATGAGGGAATGTGAGTTTGGTGAGTGGACGGCGTGGAGGTGGCAGGAGTGAGGTCGCTTGACGCCAAGTCAAGCCCATCTCCAAAACCGAAACACTGACTATAATTCTCCCAGCCAAATGCGCTCAAGTCAGCGTATATATCGTCATGAACTTCAAGGCTACTGAAAGAAATTACACGTATGAGCTCAGTGAAAGACGACATGGAACATACTGACGGCGGCAAATATGAATAATTGAATTCATCTCCACTTGTTAAAGAGAAGACAGAAGAGTAGCCTTGCTCCCAGGGCTCAGACTGAGTATTGGGGTCCATTTTTGACAAGGTGTTCAGAAGCAGAATTGGGTGCTCTGGCGCAAATGAGATGGCAAACCAGCACGGTGAACTGGCCGGTTTTATAGGCAAAATTCGACTCTTCAAATTTATTGGTCTTTGGCAAAGCATATCTCTACCTTTGTTGAATACAGATGCGGCTAAGTGTTCACCTCAATGCTTGCCTCGCGTTGGCGATTGTCTATATCTGGGAATGCCCCTTGCAAATTACAAAGGTACACGCACAACGTGCATTAGAAAAGGTGAAGTATTCTTCTGTGGCTGATTTATGAAAGAGGAGGAGATTCGTTACCGTTTGGCCAAGTCCATGCCTTCTTGGTCATTAATATTGTTTTTTTGAAAGAAATCTTTTCAAATTTCCTGTTAGCGTGTTATTATAAGCCCCTACTGAGGTGGAAGCATTCTCGGCCTTTCAAATTAGTATATTATAGTCCCTATACCTCTATATGCTAGCTAGACGTTGAGATGTTGTACGCCTAGGTACCGCTCAAAGTTAAATTTAGAGCACTTTTAAAAGTGGCTGTACAAGATCATCGATTGATCATTGGTGCCCCTGCGCCTGCCAATATACCCAGCATCGTGTGCTCAGACAATAAAATTCGAGACACGACTTCGCCACGTTCAACGGATCTTTTATTATGCCGCAAAAATTTTATGACAATCTTTGTTTCGTTCAGTATTATCATGTGGAAGAAATGTACCTACCTTCAAAAGGGCCCGATTTTAGTACCTACGTACTCACCACGAGTAAGTACGTACCTTCGAAATAGCCCGATTTTTAGTACCTACCTCCCTATGGAACCGTATCCTTTGTTGGGTACTCACCACGAGTAATGTACGCACCGTCGAAAGGGCCCCATATCGATTTTTAGTCCTACGTCCCTATGGAGCCGTTGGGTTGGTACTCACCGCGAGTAATGTACGAGTACGTACCTTCGAACGAGCCGGATTTTTAGAGCACCTACCCCCCTATGGAAGCTGTCAGGATCGTATCCTTTGTTACATTTGCTACAATGAGAAATCGTCTACATCAAGGCTAATTAAGAAATTATCCTCGATGGACCAATATTGAGAAATGAAAAGGGTAGATCGGCATTGGGTCAGTCCGGCCGAAGTTGCAAAAATTCTGCCGGCGAGTCATTTGAACGAGGCGTGCCACAGCTGAAATGTTGGATAATTATAAGACGCATAGGGTTGGTACTTACCCCGAGCACCAATATTCTGCGTGTTTCAACAATTCAAAACTACGACCGACGCTAAACAAGATAATGTCAAGTCGTCCTGCCTATGAGGTGAGCATTTGTGCTCCTCCAGGTCTCCAGCTTTAACTTATCTTTCAGGTTGTAATGGTTGATGGACTTTTGTTCCCAACAAGAGGCCGTTCAAAGAAAACTGCGGCGGGGACTTTGAGTTCTCGACCTTCCGAAAGGCTAGTTTCGATAAGAAGTGTTTTGCAAGACTTCAAAGCAATCGAGATCGGACAAACGAGAGTCAGCTTGGAAGACGACGATCGCAATCCTTTCGTATTCGATATTTTTTACCATTATTCCACTTCAATGGGAGATAACCGTGCAGTCAAGCTGTTATACGACCGACCCGTTTGGAAAGGAGATATTTTCTTGTTGAAAGTCGGTCATAGGGTGGACTATATCAGCATAAATACTGGGCGAGATCGAGTAATGGCGGAACGGGCTATAGGGGAGTAAGTCATTTTAGTCAAAGCGCAGATCACATGACTGACCTGGATGTCATAGGTTCCTCACCACGGCGCGAGGTTGTATTCGAGAGGCTGAAGAGTTGGGGATCGCAAGACCTGCAATCCCGAGAAATATAGACCTATAATTTGTCGGAGCCCGCCTCAAAATGAGGATCTTGATGACACGTCTTATTAATAGTTGGCTCCTGAGAATGATTGGATAATTACGGAAGTAAAGGAAAGTGATAACTAGGCGGTTGACATTGGGAGCCCATTGATTAAGATTGGCGGGAGTGGGCTGAGTTCGATGAGTGGGTGCTCATGAGGAATCGACCGTTGGAAAATCTCTTGATCTAACAAGGATAAGCAATTATAAGATAAGCATCACATGGATTATTCTTAATTCGTGTACGCTTACCGCGTGTTGCTGCTTTGGCCTAGTCTAAGTCGAACAAGCTTGAAGGTGAATGCGATTGTCCACGGTGTAAGGTGATTCACAGTTGGACGCGCCAGTCGACTTGCTCGTGAGTGAAGTCTCCGAAGTGTTTGCAATATACCTCAACGTCGAGATAAGCATGGGAGCCTCACGCCAGATGGGATAGGTTGTAGAAATCTAAACAATAAATGAGCAAAAAGCAAGTTTTCTATGTCAGCAGCTTGGTATTACCGCCAGCCAAACCCGCCTTTTCCCGTCTAAGCCCATACTCATTTTGCATTGCTTGGGCGATAACAGCCTCAGACCGATCAACGAGGCGCTGTTGCCGCTCCAGTTGGGTCCCCGTTACGTATCGAGTCTAATGTTGCCTATTGATTCAACACTGAGGCAGCCTGTAAGCTTTTGGCATTAAGAGGAAACCTCAGGGGTCAAGATTGCGCCGGACAGTAATTGGAGTATTTCAAGGCGACCTTATATTGTTACATTATGGCACAAAATCCAAGCCGGGTGAGCTGGTTAGATTGTGCTTAGAAGTATACGATGTCTAACCACCCATTCACGACGGAATCGATTTCTTGAATGTAACTTTCAAATCCTTAAACATAGGCACGTCAAAAGTCCGCGGGAAAAAGGTTTGGGGAGACGACACACTTACTGGCTTCCGGTCGTGCAAGGACAAGGACGCCTTCCAAAAGTCAAGGTAAGCACTAAACCGACACCACCAGTAAAAGGGCGATGATACCAAATAACAGAGACGGTCGTACTTCCCATTGATACTTCAGGTGGGCTGGTCCTAGTTCCGAGGTTGAGGGCATCAGCGGGGCACGGTTGACAGTTTGGTTGCAGGCGATAGTCAACTAACCAGGGCCGTATGATGTATCAAGTGTAGCAAGGGAGAATCTGACTTGTCATAAGCTCGGACAGTTGTGGTTTCAAAATGACGTGACTAAGCTTCCCACGGCAACTTGCGTTTACTCCTGTTTACTCACAAGAGCTGGAGTCGTCTGCAACACCAGTTTACTTTGCTCCTCATAGCGTTTGTTGCCCCATCTAAAGTCTGGGTCTTCTGAATTTTAATTACTCTCTTCGTCCTCCATTAAGAAACTGTCGACCTTCTCCTGATTTACGCTTATTCGAACGAATTATGAATTTTCGAACACCCGCTGTCTTCCAAGGCGGCGTAGTGGTCGAGAGTCCTCTCAACCGGGATTACTGACTGATAACGTTCTCAGCTTTCCGACTACCTACTGCGCCAGCTAGCCCAAAATGGGAAGCATAATCGTCTCTGTCGTCTGGTATCGTTTCCTTCACTCTAACTCTGTTGTCGTTTGACCGCTTACCTTGCCTAGGTCATTGAATGCCTCGGGATCCTTGCATGACGGATGGTACAACCTTCAATGGCAATGGCCATAAACTATGCCATGATGAGTAGTGATTAATGCCACTGCATCGGTGTGGGGCTTGTAATATCTGCAATTATGTCAGTCTTTTCGTTATCTCGTTTCTGTCTCGCGTATCTTACCATAGCTAGTCGGGGAACTTTCGAACAGGAGTTATCCAACGCCGCCTCTCATTCAATGGTCGTAAAATACAATGCTAGGTTCTTGAATACATTTCATTCGTGATCATATCGGCCAAATAGCTTCCCGATGCGTTCACTCTTCCCAGTGTCATACTTTTACAGTCCCTTTTTGTCATCGCCTTGGTTTTTTAAACCTCATCTCGAACAATCGAACGTGTCCCTTGGACTCTGCAATTTCTGTTCTGCTTATTCGACATCTATGTCTTTCGGGAATATTGGCGCTCGGTTGGAAGCACTGGCTTCATTAATGCACACCAATGCACGGAGGACCACCCTAAACAGTTCGTTGTAAGCCTCTTGTCCCACTCTCTTTTGTCTGTACTCACTGTTTAGTGGCTTGTTCTGCTAGGTCTCTTTCAGTGTGATTGCTTATTCCCGAATAGTCAATCCTGGCGCCAACTTTCATTGTGAATACGTCACCATGCCAAATAAATCCATTCCCTTGCAACGAAAGTGCTTGGTTGGGGCCCATGCTTTCCTCATAACGAAAAAATACTTCAAACACAGTCGGTATACCATAGGCGTCGTTCAATGTTACCCTAGTCCTGTGGACTGGGATTGCCTGCATGCCAGTTAAAACTGTCGGGAGTGAAGGGATACGTTCAGTGTCAGTCGAACTAAGTGTAGCAACATATGCTATCTTGGCTGGGCCTGATGTTGGGTACAAGAGTCCTTTGACGTCAATGATCTGATGAGCCTCTTGTTAAATTGTTCGTTCTGGTCATGGGCATACCGGAATTCACCTTGTATGTTTTTTTCATTCTTTTGAGATCTTCAGGATGGATAGAACTTGCGATTGAAGGAAAGGATGGTCTCAAATTCACAAAGCCAGGCGGATCCCTTTCATTCGGACATTGAACTTTGCTTGTGGCGACACTGATTACCAAGCAACCACGGTTTTCTGGAGGCGTCGATTTCTTGTGACAACTCAGCGTTCTTCTTAAACGCCTCTCGTGGCATCATGATCCCCTTGTGTCCGAGATTCATTTCTAGATCTACTTACCTTTGTCGACGTCCGCCTGGCATGGATAGCAATATAATTGCTTGCTCTGCCTCGGCAGCCTTGTGTGTGTTTACGCCTCTTGCAATAACTTTCGTTGTGGTTTATAATTACTCCCCTTCCACATTTTGCCACTGATAAAACGCCTTATAAGTCTGAACGCCATTGCAACTTCACCTCGACCCCACTCCCTCAATGACATCTCATGATCAGGACGCCACATATTCGCTGGCAGGATGGGAAAATTTCGGTGGCCCATCGCCTCTGCGCATTCAGCTGGGTCAGTTGGCGAGTACCGGTTGAATCTTGTGCTCTTACCTCCAATAAATTCATGAAATATTATCAGGTTCAAGGAATTGAAGATCGCTATTTGCTGGATGCCACAAACAACATTCTTAAGGGTCTTGCACTTTCAAAGTCGGTTGAAAAACAAGCAAAATTTCTTTACACCCTAGACTTGTTGCTGTCAAGGTGCGTCGACTTTTGATTGCTTTGCCATGCCATTGTTGAACTCTCTGGCAAGAATAATTTCACAGTATGCATTTGGTGCTATTTCACAGAGCGTTTATACGGACATGCTTGACCGTATCTTTTCTCAAGTCCTCGACCTTCTCTCTGTTTGTGATACTATTCAATGTCGTACCTCCCTTTCGCCTTTGTTCAGGGCAGTCCCCATCATGGTAAGGATAAGTCCCAGAAAACTTTATTCGAGTTAAATTGGGCTGAGGTTTTATAGGACAGTCATCAGATCCTGAGGACTCTAGCTAATGCCTTTACTGCCAAGGAACTTACCCGGAGAGTCATCAAATTCGTACGCCTGTGTGAGAGAGAGCATGCCGGCGCACAACCATTCTTTTCCCTGCTACTTCTCTCGTCGGTCGCTTTTACCCAGACAATGTCGCCTAAACTTCGTCGATTTACTTCTACGATATGGGATTGGATACAAAATGTGGCTACACAAAAGCTATCTCATTTGTCATATGGTGTCATGCTGCTCCTTGTCAGCTGGTTTGAAAACCCAAAGCTTCGGAGAATCATCAGGAACCATTCAAACTTTGTTTCGTGTGTATGTTTAGATGTTGTGTCGGATTTCTGGGACTGACCTTCTTTGTGATAGCTCATTTTGCGCTGGATGAACCAGGAGAATTTTGTCTTGGTGAACAGAGGACAGATAATGCGACCCAATGGCACGACCGCTGTCTACGATGACGTGCTGTGGTCAGTCTCCACCTTCGCATTTCTGAGCAGATTTCTGCATGTGTTAGGCCCAAAAATCTTGCCCCATGTTAACCAAATGATGGACGTCCTCTTGCGTATTGCATTTCAGAATCAAGATACACAGGGCGTTGTTAGTATAGCAATTGCTGCAATATGGAAACTAGCTTTCGTCGCTGGCTCCTCGTTCTCTCCTTTCTTACGGAGGGCTACTCAGTTGTTGCGGGACTTTTTGACATCTGGATCCGACCCTACCGTACACCAAGAGGCACTCACCAGCCTTTCCGTGATTTTTCTTTCTGTCGGCAGGGTGGAATTCCAGCCGCACCTTTCCCGAACCCTTCACACCATTGGCCAAGTTCCTCCAACGGACGCTCCTGGCGAGCTACTGGACCTCAGTTATGACATTTTAAACAGCTATGATTCCTCAGTCCTGCAGTGCGTCTACTACAATATAGCTCGTAGCCGGCCAACACAGCAATTGGTCGTCGATATCCTACCTATTATATTGCATCACCTTCGTCAACCAGTGTTTGGTTCTCTTGAGGGTATGTCTGTCCCTTGGAAATACATTGTAATTGTCATTTTGATGTCATTTCTTTGGTTAGACCTAGAGGTCGTCGGCGATATATCTATCAAAAGAATGAAAAGGACGTTTGGCTTACTTGCGAAGTTGTTTAACGTGGGCAACGTCTTTGATTTCTGTGAAGTTATCCGAGACTTGGTATCTGCTGTGACACCTTTTCTGTCTTCGAGAGTGCACTCATCCCTAGTTGACGTTGCTTGGTTAACATCGGTCATCATTTATATCATGTGCAAAGAGCTCGACCTTCACCCGACCACAATAGAACCCCTCAAAAGAAGGATCACATTATTTTGCCGTCTGGTTCCTCTATCGATCCGCATCACGTAAGTCCTTTCAATTTTATATCAAGCATTGTGTGCCTATTTTTTATATGTAAAGGGACAGAGAGTTGAGCACGGATCTTGAGGCGTTATTTCAGCAGACCGTTCCAGCAAATCTTAGAAGCATGTAAGTTGTAAAACCCATGGAGTTTCAGAGACCTTACCCATACTGCTCGACTGTTGATAGGAAGGCAGCTTTCTTTTCTGCGTTGAACCAAGCCGTGGATCCTGACCATTTTCAAAGCAAACAGCCTAAGATTTTGACAGACATAAGCAAATCCCCTTGCTTCTATCAGATGATCCATTTTAATTCAGATGATGCAGCATACCTGTAGCAGAGCATGTTGTCCCTGGTAGATTTTTCGAATTTAGAAAACATTGTTATGTATCTACTCTGTGGGATGTAAGAATTCGAATTCGAATATGAACATGCACAGAAAAAGGAGCTGAAAGGAGGCCTAGGGCCCGTTCAACATTTCGGGCCAGGTCAAACATATTACATTTTGGATTCAAATTCAATTATCTCTCTATATTTTCCTTGTCTCGCTGCCTAACTCCTTCAAGTAACCCAATTGCAATCGCTTTAAGGCTGCTGAGGCCTGAGGCACCAATTGCAACCCGCTTTGCGATGCGCATGCGCTCCTAATGCTGACCAGATCACGTGGTGGAGCAATATTTTGTGCTGTCACTGCCCAGGACCGACGAGAGCTGTAATAGTGTTTCTCCCCGCCTTGATGGTTTGACATAAAACCACCTCCAAATCCAACGCTCAGATGCAAACACGGTTTGGGACCAATGAGAAAATAAGAACTTATAGCTGTAGCAAATTATATCATTGTACGCGCGACGAAGGACAATGTGCCAGAAGAACTTACAATATAATACAAACTGAACGACCTGATGATAAATACTCAACGAGAGTTTGGTAAGGACAAGCTACAACCCCTAAGAAAAACATTCTGGTAGGTATTAAGTGGCTACTGAGTTCAGATCTAGCGTATACGTACGGGCAGAAGTCTGGATTAATATTATTAGCATCGAAATGACCATACGTTTCGAGATATACCTTGAGAGGGAGCTACGGCCGCTTGGGACATGAAACCACAGCACCATATGATCAAGGTTGCAGTTCAAGCAGAACCACAGGCGACTGTCGTAGCTAGTGGATCGACCAAGTCAGAGTATTTTGAATCACGATACTTTCAGCTTGGGGCACTAGGTCTCGTTTAAACACGTAAGATGATACGTCGAAGGCTGGATAATGTACCCGGATCCCCCGAGGCTGCGCTACATGAAACCTATCAAACACCCCAGAACGAAACCAAATGCAAGCCACTCACCAATTGCAGCTATTACCCCCCTCCTGCTCGCTAGTTCTCCCCGATTTTCTACACTTACACCTCCAAGGCTGTACCTCCAAACCAACCCTGAATAGTCAAGGCGGGAGTCGGCAATCATTTGGCAGCAGAAATTGAACCTGAAAACGTGTATAACGGTAGTATGGATGTGGTTGTGGCTCGACGAAGAAGAGGCATGCGAGAAACATACCCACTCGATAACCTGCCTCAGAAGGGCTAGGTTGTGGTCTCGACTGCAGCTATCGCAGTTCGGTTCATCCATCATCCATCCTCGCGGCATCTTGAGCTGCCCTAGGTTGGGATCCAAGTCGATGGGTCGGTGCAGGCCGGAGTGTCATTCATATCGTATGGCGATCATCAAGGCAAACTCTGTGTGGTGACACCGCGAGCTGCAAAAACCTGGGACCTCAGACCCAGTCAAAACCCGCTCTGCTGAGGTTGGTTGTGACAAGTTGAAAGCGGTTGAACCTTTTTCAACCGACGTCAACACAAAATCTGGACTGGAGCAGATGAGGAAATGTTGTAAGCGGTTGGCAGATACTCAGAGAAAAATTCAATAGGTCTCCTTGTTGCTATCCAATATAAGAGGCTTACCTTCAACCGACGCGAATGTAGTGTAGAGATGACTGGAGTGTAGGCAGTTGTAACAACGAACTTGACGAGGCGCAAAACGAATGATTTATGTCATGTGACTTTTCGCGATAACTTCTGAGGGCAACCTGAGAAGACGGGACACTAGATTCACCGGTTTCGAAAATATAGGAAATCTGTGTTACATGGAAAGTTCATAGGGCTCGAAATATCTAAATTTATAAAAACATATGGAATTGTGAATGAACTAACATTTATCAACAGATCCCAACCAATGCCATCTGACTTCTCTGATCTGAACTTGTGTCAACACATCCCAACCGAGCTGGTTTTGACTGGGCCTCAGACATGGATTGCGGGGAAATTTAAAGGTACGCGGGAGAAACCCGTGATTATTGAGACTGTATACTTAGGCTGCGATAGGTGAATAATACAAAAAAAGACGAGGAAGTGTTTTGCTGAATTTCACACAGTAGCGAAGTCGCGATTGGCAAGCGGTGGATCACGTGGGTGTTGCACAACCCAAACAGATCATGGGATCGTTTGATCAGCCCAGTCATTTTCTCGCTCTGACCTAGCCCTTGAGCGTGTGTCGAACACCCGCACGACTTCGACCTCGACCTGTTCTCCGTCCTGACCTTGATCGGTCCGATGCCTGCAATATCACACGTGAGTCAATTCATCCGTATTCTATGAACGCTGCGACTTACTAAAATCTAGCGTGTTTTCTCTGCCTTCATCTCTCCAGATTTAACAGCACTCGCAGTGCCACGAATCGTCGTCAATAAGCGAAGGTTCGTGTTACAAGACTGCAAATGAGCCAGGTGAGTTGTTTTATCCCTCTATTTGACGATTCATATTGACACGCAGGACGATTTTTTGTCAGCGCACCCTACTCTCAACGGCCGGAAATACGGGGGGGAAGGCATGCGCACAGGCATGAGGAGACGATGGGAGGGAGGACGATCTTGACCCGCTCGTGGGGAGGAAGCGAGGTTTCAAGATACGGGAAAGGATCCTGTCCAACGGGGGATGGGAGGAAGGAGATGGATGATGCGGGTCCAGGGTCGATGTTCAGCGCGAAGGCGACAGTGAGCTCGAGGAGGCCATGGCCATGCATCCACTAGCCCTACTGGCGTTGGCATTACGCCCAAAAACGTCCATGTCCCCATCGACGACTGACACATTATATCCACCAAACGACAACTCATCTACTCACTCCCGCTTCGATGCCTTCGTTGTCGCTCCCTCCTCACCTTCCTGCACCCCTGTCATCGTCAGCGATTAGTACATCGCTCTTAACTCTTACGCTAACCTCTTGCCTCTTCCACCTGAGTTGACCTCACAGGCCCGCGAACCTCCACCTCCACCTTCTTCACCTGCAACGGAAGCCGTATCCTCGTCACAGCTTCTGCAGGCCACCCCCCGGTCCACAAATCCCAACCAACGAACTAGTGGTCGATCTCTTCCCCCTCTGGCGGTTCTCAGAGCCGCTGCTCCAGTAGTCTCCTCTCAATGTTCCTTTCGTCGCGCAGCTCACAGAGAACGAGGGGCGGTTCGTAAGGAACGGGTGTAGGCCGAGCGCAGTGCTTCGACCCATCCTGTGTGCGGGGGCGGGAGGGAAAGAGAGTATGAAAGAAACAAAGAAGGTCCCGGACTCAAAAACAAACTCGACCACCAACGGGAAATGCAAGGAGTGCACCATCGACGCCGTCGCCGACCCCTCCGGCTCAACTCACCTTCGGAGCCTTCACACTGCGCGACCTCAGGGCAGGCAAGAAGGTCGTGCTCGGCTGGGAGTGGGAAGACGGTAATGCGTTGCATAGTCTGCATGCATTATTGGAGACCGGGCATCTTCCCGTGAGTGTTTCGTTTTCTTTCTTTTCTTTTGTCACTCGTTTATTTACTACGTAGGCTCAGCGCCCATGCGAAGGACTGTGCCCTCACGCAGATGGTGGCCTCGTCAACGCGCAGGACAACTTTCTGGCTGTACCCTACGATTAACGGTCGCGGCTTGGGCATAAGCAAGCGAACGGGGTAGGGGTGTACGAGGACTGGAGAGAGGTCAACCCGGGTCCTCTTGTAGGAAGGAAGCGGGGGTTCAAGACGCGGGAAAGGATTGGGTTTAGCGGGGGGATGGGGGGTGGAGATGGACGTGGAGGTCGGGGTCACAGCTGTGGCGCGGGCGGGGTCGATGACAGGCGCAGGTGGGGAGGGGCGATGGGGTCGGTCGACGTCTAACAGACGTGCTAAGCCGAATGGCGTCGTCGTTGCCAATGGGCGGAAACCCCCACCCCCGCCGCTGCTGAGGATTTTATTCTCAGGGTCGCCGACGCTGACGCGGAGGGGGGTTAATGGGGAGGAGAAGAAGAAAACGGTCGAGGCAGATGGAGACGTGGAGATGTTGGCTGGGGCTGAGGATTTGAGTAAGCCTTTGGGTTTTGTCAAGGGTATGTTTATTTTTTTTCCTTTCTTTTCTTGATCATTTTGTGATTATTTTTTTTCGTATTTTCTTCTATATAAACTTCAAACTAACAATACCAAAACGTTATACAGCTCACAAACACCTCTCAACTTCGTCCCCCGGTCCTAATTCCCACTCATTTTCACGCTCGTCGCTGTCATTGGTCGCGCAGGAGCACCAAACGCGCGAATCGCCGTGACCGCCCGACCCACCAGGCAGGGGCGGGGCGGCACTGTGAATGCGTAGAAACCCCGGAAATTGTTGTGGGCGTCGAAGACAAGGAGAAGATGTCTCCAAAGATGCGGAAGAAGTGGATGCACCGCGAGCTAGAGGCGCTCACGGCAGGGAGCGGGGTGAGATGAGCTTGGGTCCGCTACCAGGGTCCGGATCTGGGGCGGGAGGTGTGGGCGGCAAGGGCTGGAGGGTATGCTTGGCGGGACTGCTTCTGGGCGTGTGGGTCTAGGCATTTGAATTGAGGAAGATCGAGTTATCGGGGTATGTTTTCGTTTTTTCTGTCCTTTGAAGTTGGCTGATGAAAACTACATTATAGACAATCCTGATGCCTACCTATCTCAGCGCGAACGCGACCGTGAGCTCGAGGTGGCCATGGCCATGCCCCCCCTGGCCCTGCAAGCGTCAGCATTACTCACGGGAACGCCCACGTTGCCATCATCAACGTCCTCGTCACACCGACCAACCACAACCACCCATCCTTCTCTCCCTCATCAAACTCAACTTCTCGCACCTGCTTCAACGCCTTCGTTGTTCTTCCCTCCTCACCTTCCTGCATCTCAGTCCTTGTCAGCGACCAGGACCTCGCCGTTGAACTCGTTCGCCAACCATCGCCGCGGCTGCATCGTTGCCTGCTGCTCCAATTGTTGAAGAAGCTTCGAGAAGGACGAGGGGCGGCAACAGCAGTGTCCAAACTGCTGATGGGACTAGCATGAGTGATGCCGCTGTCGATGCCATTTTTTTTGTGTCCGCCAGGGTCCAAGTATCTAATTGTAATCTTCTCGTTAGACACACTTCTATCATTTAGAAAACAGTTTATTATATTTCTTTACTATGATACATTCAACAACTTGAACTACTATCTACAGCGATGGGGGCGACAAGTGGCAGCGTGACATCCCACGCCAAATATCTCTGCCCGAGCAGCGGAGGAAGGGTATTTCTCTCTCCAGGGTCTCCTCATTCATTTGTTCACTCGCTTCCTACCAAAAAGCTCAGCGTCAGCCTACGAACCTACAAAGTGAGGGGGGCTCACAACACTCTTCGCGTTGTTAGTACCTGTATATAGGAAGTAATAAAACTTCATACGTTAGTAATTCAAAACTTACCAGCCATCTTAACGCTTGGAGGGTAGGACGCCCAGGAGGGAGGTAGCATTGTCGGCTGCTGATCGAACGCCCTAATTTCTCCGTGAATTATTGGATGTCTCGAAAAGTATGGTCGTTTTCTCGATGCCTTGGGTCTGATATTGTGTTCGAGCAGCAGCACCACCCAGGGCCACGGTGCTGCTGCCCTGTCTCTTCGTCTTCCAGGTTATATGAGAGGGGCGTGGAAAAGTGTCTGGCGCCGAGTCAGTAAGTGGTACTCAGATAGAGGAAAGAGATCTGCGGAATGAGTCAATATATTTTCGACTCATTCCGTGACACACACCACAATCTCGCTGCTCCGCCCCACACCAAACCCAGATTCGTCAGCCCACGCTGAGATGAGGCTCACAATGCGGAGCAACTTTGTTCAAAGCGTGTATGACTATCCCAAGTTGACCTAGATCCCTCAATGATCAATCTGTATGATAATGTGTATATAACTTAATTAGTGGAGACAGTCAAAATTGAATATTAGAAAAAGAGACTTACCGATGTTTTACAGGCCTAAGTCGGGTTGGATTGGGTGAGCGCTGAGGTGAGATATAGAAGCGAGTGGGTAGACCTTATAATTTATTAAACAGATGACAATCGATCTGTTATTATGTATAAAGTGACTTCCTCAATTTCACACGGTCAAGAGTGAACGAAATCACGATCGTCTCTGCCTCCAGACCACCAAGCACACACTCAGCTACACCCAACGGCGCCACGACGACGAGCACATCGAGGTCGACGACTGGAATCAGTCCTATGTGCACATCACACAGGACAAGCTTAGCGCTTGCAGCTGGCCCAGCATTGAGTCGTTATTGTGCCCATAAGGCCACAACACTGAGGCAAAGCTCGCGTCCAACGTAAGGATTCTAGGAGCTGTTAACAGTAAGTAAAAATCCTTTTTTATGTTGTTCTTGTTTGAAAGCTGCCTTACCTATTGCTAGTACCTTTGCAACTTCTGCGTCGCAGCGAGCACCTATGTGCTTGACGTGCACTGTCCTGCGAGCGTAGCTGCCTAGTCGAATTTCGACACATCTGTGTGGAAAACAAGGTAAGTAAAGGTTTATTATTGTCTATTGTATTTATCTCCCTTCTTACCTTGTTGCGCTAGACATGTACTGTAAATTGAAAGCTTCAGTGTGGTAGTGCAGGCTATGGCGAGCTCACTTACCACAGACACGCGTCTTGGTTTTCATTCTCCAGCCCACTTTTCGGAACCTACAATCGCGACTTCTGCTGTCAATGGTGTGCCCGCGTAGTTGCTCGCCATTTCGTGTAATTGGGGTGAGCCTTCGACTTGTCAGCTATTATCTTGAGGAAAATCTAGGCGTGTCAAATGGGAGAAGGGCGACATTTGGCAATTCGGGCCATCATGTGATGACCTTCCAATTCTAGAATTAAAGTTCGGTGGAAACCCAAAAGTGACTTTAAATTTGGGCGGACTTTGCACCCGCCAGAATGTTGTGTAACTGCGCTCGCTGGCACCTTGGCTCATGGTCATTCGGTCGGACTCCGGTTGTTATCGGGCGTGCCGGGGCACGGGTGGTCAAATTTTCTATATCGAGCCTAAATTCCTTTTTTTCACCCCACGCTAGTTTATCGACGGAACCAAAGTACTATTTAGCTACTCTGGATCGATGCGAGGAGTACAATTTCAGCTCCTTTCAGCTCCTCCTGATGCTTGAGTTTGCGGAGTTCAGCAAGTTCTACCTCAATAGGTTCAAAAGCTGCCGCTGCAAGACGGGTAATCTTTTCCACCAACCAGTCAACTTCAAGGTGGAGCCTTGCACATTGAGCCTCTAACGGATGAAGTTGTTTGGCGTTGGCGTCCAACTCGCGACTCAGGCGCAACAGGAGTTCCCATTGGTTTTCTGGATGGTTCATCGAGCCGGTATCGTCGATTGAGTCAGAGACGGCTTCAACATCGACCACCCCGCTGCTGAGAGACCCACAAATGCTAGTTACTCTGTTTGTAATACGAATGATGGTCTCAAGCCTGTTATCCAACGCCTCTAAATTTATCTATATAAAAGTCAGATGCTCAGTGTCGGGATTGGGACGAAACCTCAACTACCTGGGTTCCAGCAGATGCTGGAGTTATGAAAGGATTGAAATTGTCTGGCAGTGTTTCCTAAAGTCTGGAGTATAAAATGAAAATAACAAAGATAGATGGGTTGGAGGACTAACCATGTCTAGATCTAAGCAGGACAGGACGGGGATCAGGATGGCATTATGGAGGAATATGGGTCGTCTTTATATAGTTGTCATTGGAAAGACCGCGGTCAGCCATAAACTTGAAGGCCAGAACTCCATCTATGGAAGGCCACACCAGTGGCGCGATTGTCTTTATGAAAATTCGGAGGCGTAAATACCTGGAGCGAAAGTCATCCATGGTCTTGGGCAGGTTGCAAACACACATTGCGCCTCGTGTTAACCTTCAAAACTCAGTTCGTCGTAATCACAATGATCTCTTTGTCTCATCCTTGAAGCACGCTTAGCTGCGCAGATCATCGATCGTTTCTTTACTCCAATTCTTCTGGTGGCAGTGGCAAAGATGAGGGGCACTCATAGTTCTATAAAAATCATGACACCCGATGGCGCTTTTGAATCATATCCTTGCCACCTCGTTCACTTTCCCCTCGAGAAACATGTCACAACCTATGATAAAATCCCCACCACGTATCACGGCGATTTCTCTCAAGTCCCTGTTCGGTGACGCATTTTTCCATGCTTCATCTCCGGCGCTCGCTTACCATAGCTATCAACAGGCCTTATAGAAAGCGAAGGGTTGACCTTCTCTCGGGAAACAACCTGGACAACTAGACAACAGAAAACTTTTCTAGATGATTTCCATCATAATTTTTATATTCCTCCCATTATCCTCGGTCAGTTTATTTGCGTTCTCATGATACGTTAAGCATGTAACTCACAAGTAAAATGGTTGAAGGTTATAAATTGCGTGAGGATGGCACAGAATGGCGGCGGTGCATTGATGGCTCCCAACGCATCCTCGCCTTACAAAGGTTAGCCCAAACTTTGTCGCAGTTTGCGACTGACGCCTTAATACAACCTTTGAATCCAGACTATTCAATGGCTTGGTCAGCGGATTGAACCACATTTAGATAACATACTAATCCTCGCATGTGGACATAGCTTCGGTGCCCTTGTGCGTTAATCCTCTTCTAATTTTATATTGTTCTAAGAACGTCCTTATAATTCTTTGCTATGATTTACCAGACAAGGCTGGATCGAAAGCCCCATTCGCTTCGACCGCTTTTCAGACAAAGCAAATTATTTGTGTTGAATATGATGACCCGACAGACGAACAAATCCGAGAAATTCGCCTGGTTTGTATCGGCCTCTCTGTCTAATATAAGCCATAAAACTAATGCAGGCCAGTAGCGCCTTCGCCAACACTAAGAAGTACTGTGATTCAAACACCTGATCATGACATGGAAAGTTCTTGAGACGAGAGGTGGGTGAACCTCACCTACTATTTTGAAATGAAATATTATCTAACCTATATATATATATTCCGTATGGAGATCAGAACACAGTACCTTGCGATTGAGCGTATAACGAGGACGAATTTGCATAGCACCCGCCCTTTTGTTTTCATGCCTACTTTACTTAGACTTCATGATGTAATTATAGGCTCATAGGTTCCTCCACACACTCCGCCCCTCCACACTGTCCGAACTGCCTGCTTACTAATACCTGTCACCTCCCCCCCTCCGAGTCGCTGTTTAGTACCACCCTCTGATGATACACGGCGTATTTAAGCTTGATTTAGGCACCACTCAATGGTCATATGCTTTGTATTACTGATCAAAGTAAAACGAGACCCCCAAGAAAGTTTATATAGCCGTATTTAATACTTAAGCTCGTTTACCCAAGTTTAAATACTGCCTGGTACCTACTAAGTATTATTAAATTCTGATGTATCGCAGCAGTGCGGGAAAGGAATTAAAATTGTTCGGGCGCTTTTTTTTAGAAGGCGAGGTGTACAACCACTCCACGAAGGGCAGACAGCAACTTGGGGCTAATTTTACGACAAAGTACGGAAAATTGTCCGGTACAGTGACCGCCGGGGGAAGGTCTCCTTATTTGTATGGGCGGGGAGGATATAGGCAAGGCGTTTTGGGTAATCCTTCCTACAGGGAGGGAAGTCAAAATTGTCGCGTCGAAGGACATGGCATGCGTTGATCAAAGGTTGATCGAGAGGTGACTGACGCGGTGTTTGTCAGCCACTTCGTCCGGACAGGTGGAGGGGCGGACTCTCGATTTTCGGAACTCTCTGGGAATCTCTAATTCTGGAATTCTTTGCGAAGGTTGGCGACAAGCGGCGTACTCAAATACCTACGCAAAAGCACTGTAGTTGTTCCTTATCGAATTTAAAATAACTCAGAATCATATATACATTTGTCAGTGAAAACAAACCCACAGCAAGGCAATGATGACGAAGTCATCCCTTTAATTATGATCATTACATGGCCCAAAATTTGGATGGGTTAAGATGATAAGAGGACTCGTAACTGGGGAACTCAATACCAGTTCCCCTCTGTTTATGCGAAATCTCCTCTTCTTGTTAAGATTCGTTTCCCTCATGTTTCCCTCTTCATGTACGCCTCACATTCCTATCTACCCGACTCATCAAGTTCCATTCTCCATTCCTGACGGCTGAAAATATTCACAAACTGGTTCGTCTACTTAGCCGCTAAGTAGCGAACCCTGGGTATTCCAGGGCTACCCGTACCCTTACCCCCACAAACCCGTACCCGCACTTGAGGGTATGGGTTTTTGGCGGCTACGGGTAGGGGTCAAGGCGGGTAGGGCGGGTACAAAAAACTGTGCGGGTGGAGTCGATGGGTCAGCAGTAATATATAGTCACTTAGATAACAATGTATTTAATATTATGTACCTAAGGCATTGTAACTAAAATGAATAGGGTCAAAAATGTAATTATGTATTATATTTTTGTAAGCTATGTTTACGTCCTTTTTGAGCTATTCTAACAGGGGCATTTTTGAAAGTGCTTCCGATAACAAAGTCTTCGTTTGGAATGCCGAATAAGCGCCGAGTTTAAGCTTGGCGCTTGACTTGGTACGAAATTGCCTACCCGTACCCGTACCCCGGAAAAACCCGCACCCCAACCTGCGCGGGTTGGCGTACCCGTCGTGACAATCCCTAACTTAGCGCCACGAACCTCGACTATCAATGTCTTTTCCTTCATACCTTGCGTGGGTTGGACATTATGGGCGGACTCTCGAATTACGGCAATGAGAGTTCCAGCATGAAATTTATATCTGGACCGAGTCCCCTTTGGGAAGTCGTTCTTTAGACCTGGAATTCGAACCGTGGAAATTCACGCCCCAAACATGGTAACAATTTCAGGGTCCTCCTGCCTTACAAAGGCAAAACTCAGGGGATTTCTCGTTTTTCAGGGTCCTCCGTCGTAATACTGCTTACTTATCTCACTGTTTGACAAATTCTGATTACGGTCAGGTGCTGCTACACGGTGTCACCGGACACCACCAGAAGTCGACGAGAGCTTGGCATGGCGTGACTTTCATCCGCCTTCACCAACGTCCCTCACCTCTTTCACGCTTGCTGTCCTCACTGAAGGTATTTGATTACATTTCTTCCTCTTTATTATAGATTTCTTACTGATAATTACTAAGTTGAGCTAGGATCTGCAACGCGGAGAACGGTCTTTCGCCTCTCGTCTTCATGGCAACATCCACAATCGTTTCGTTCATCACCAGCCGCCTTCATTTTACGACGGGGCATCCACCGCCAAACTAACGAAATAGGCTCAGCTGGCACCACAATGCACACTCGTCCGCCCTACGCCTCCGAAAGTCTGCGCGTTTACTCGCATTCGGGCCCAATGGTTCAACCTCGCCAATTCGCGACCACCCGCACCCTTGACTCGCCTTTGAAGAGACGTGCCACGTGTGCGGTGAGCCTCCCGCGGCTGCGCAACACCACATTTGCTGTGGAAATGCAAGTGGTGATTTCTTTTTTTTTTTTACCCAGTTTCTCTTATTTTTTGACCGTCCATTGAGTAGATAGAACGGTAAGGATACCAAGATCGGAGAATAAATGAAGGAGAAAACGGACCACGAGGAGCCAACCGGAGGTTGGCGACGAGAGGTCCGTCGAAATTCAAGAAGACAGAAAAAACCAGTCCACCGGCGTGTGTAACTTTCTCCAAACTCTGACGACAACGCAATGGGTGTGGCGGTGAGTGAAGAGGTCGCCGAAAGCGGAAGATCGACACACGACTTTCATCTTGGACCACCACTATTTTTGCTGTCCTCTCACCTCGCTTTCCCCACACCTCTTTTCATCGCGTGACAAAAGGTATTTAATTACATTTTTTATCATAAATTGTAAACTTCTTACTGAATCTAGCTACACAGAACCCTTGCCTTCAAGACATGTGGGCTAGCAGCAGAGACTCACGGCAGGCGTCAATGCGAGGAAATGGCAGTGGAAGATAAGGAAATAGTAGCTCGAGATAGAGAGAACGGCGGCAGGTAAGCACATCCACCACACCATGACCCACCACCTCTTCATTAACCACCTACAGTTCTCCCTACCGTTCATAACTGCCACGTCGATGACAAAGGCAGTGAGTGACGGTGCCCTTATTTCACCATGCAGTGCATCCACTTCCTGTGCCAGGCTATGGCGACCGCTTTGGCATTGTCAGCACTTCACTGCCCTCTCATCTGCCCTACGCCAATTGGAACCGGCAATAGTTTCTTTCTCGTCTTACAGCCAGTCTTTTTGCATACGATGCCCCTTCTGCGAGCTGGAACTCCTGCAGCCCATTCGCGCCCGCTGGCCGAATCGCCGCATCCCCCTTTGTTTTGGAAAATGGTTCCTAAGGCATAATACCTCCCGTTGTCTTCCCACCCCGTTGGTGTATACCCCCTGTTCCTCTTCCGACCCTCCACGCTCATTCATTTCGCAAAGAGCGACCAACACAATACATCAGGACCACCGCACACTCCTGTACCACCCACTCACATTTCGATGACGTTCTCATCAGGGCTATGAGAAGCACCAACCTGAGGCCTGAGAGGCGAGCAGCGGCGAGCAATATGTCACTTTCGGTGGGCTATGAGGCAGGCCGACGCTGAGCCCGATGATAATAGTGTCGCGTGATTGAGTCGAGTAAATGGTACTCGATGACGAGCGGGAGTAGTGAGGATCCTGTGAGCACACAGCCAACGCTAAATAGCATTGGGTTTGGGTTTGAATGGGCAAGTGTTGTCGCATCATATTTAGTATCAGTAAAATCAACCGTTATTACAATCAAATAGGTACTCTATATCGTCACTGTTGGTCAACATTTTTTAATATAAACTTTGGGCAATCCAGTTAAATAACAGCGAAAGTGGAAACGGTCCACGAGGAGTCAACCGCAGGTTGGCGACGAGAGGCCCGTCAAAGAGGCTTTTGTATCAGCATCATTTATCATTTAAAATTCACATTCACTGATCAAAGGGATGTATATATTACAGACTACAGTCCTGGTAAATAATGGGACCGAATAAAGCTCGACTGGGGACGAGTTCTGCCGTGCTAAGCATCGGCCTTCAGCCCAAGTTTTTGGCGCGTGCTAGCCGTTCTAGAGCGTCTGCGTCGCGCCCAAAGTCTTGAAGCGATTTGTCGGGGAGGCACTGCACCTTTGGTGCCCGACCCAAGAGAAAAAGGGTTGGTACATACATACCACTCTTCGCGTTGTGATCCTTTAACTTTTTCCACCCAATTGGGGTCAAATGACGGCGCATTCAGGCTCCCAAAGAGATTGTTCGTATAAAAACAGGCGCACCAACTCACTCGGGTTTTCAAAACGTGCCTAAGGTTTTTGTATTTATAATCAGCTTTAGAGCTCGAAAAAAAAAGGAAATGAATTTGCAAACGGCATACGAAGAGGCAGTAGAGGAGCAATATCATCAAGGAGGAGAGAAGGATCGATCTGCATATGCTATTTAATAGTACGAGGACTGTTCAATGTAGATTTCTTCCTGCGTATCAGCTGGATTACCCATGAGGAACCAGGCTATCACGGATATAGCGACACTGAAAACTGTACTCCAAATCGCCCAGTTCGTCAAACGAATCTCCAGACGTCTTACTTCTAGTGAAATGCAGTTTTTCAGTTGAGCGATTTGCCTTGGAATATGAATCCAGTGAACGAGCCTACCTGTACCTGTACTGTGGCCTGAGTCTTTTTCTACGAGAAAAAGCTGAATCGTATGAGTTTTCATGAGCAGGGGTTTGATACGTTCAAAAGGAGCAAGCATGCCATGGGACAATGATAGGATCGCGGCGATAAGTTTAGTGCAACGGGGAGCGACAGCGATTTCAAACCAATTGTCAAAGGCCCGACGGTGGAGTAACCCCAGATCACCAGACAGAGATTCCACGTCGTTACGCAGGGCGACAAGTTTCAATCGCAACTGTTCTTCAGTTTGAACAAGATGTTTTAACCGGGTCTCTCGTTCCTGATTTGCATCCCCGCATTTACAGATGCCTGGACAGAGAATTGACTCTGCATTTGCGTTTCTATAGACCTCATGATCAGGAGAGAGCAAAACATTCTCTTTCTGAACTGAAGCCTTTCTTTGTTTCTCTGCCGTCGTGGTTGGTGGCAAGTTCTTGTACTTTGGAGAGTACATCATGAAACTGACCTGTGATATCACGCAACATACGGTCTAACTGACTTATCTGCTGTCCCGCATGTTCTTCCAAAATTTCCTGGAAATTCGAGAGATGCACGTCAGCAATTATAGTACTGGAAACATTTTAAATAATAACCAATTGTTTCCGCGTCTCAAGTAACTCTTGACATTGTTCACGATTATGGTCGTCGCTGAAGGTCAGATCGTCCCGAAGCACTGAGATATCGTTGGCCATAGAATTAATATTAACAGAGAGTTCTGGAAGCGTTTCATTTATATAGGTGAGGGCCTCTTGCAATTCGTCCAGATCCCGTTCAATGACCTGTATTCTTGATGCGTGATTCCTGAATTGCTTATCATGCTCATCGCTAGACAAGCCAATTTGAATTGACTCTGCCTTCCACTTTTTTTGGTCATTCTCCATCTGCTCGACCCGCTGTTGTAAGCCAGTCTGCACAGCATTAAGGTTGGGTTCACACTCAAAAGAGCCTGTTGTTTCATTACGCATCTCCACTGTTCGACATTGAGAATACAGAACAACCTCGAGTAAAAAGTCAACATGCACCTTGTTGTGATTCCACAGCACTCTCTAAGCGGGCCACTCTGTCCTGTAGGCGTTCATCGGCAAATTTGGCTTCTGAAACTAAGGCATCGTGATTCGCGTCGCTTTTTTCCTGTAGAGTTGGTGAATGCAAAAGTCAATTCGTCAGTCCACAGGTATCAATCACAAAACAACAAACTAATCGTTTCTTGACTACTTCAATAGCTTGATGAAGGGAATTGAAAGCCTTGTCATTTGAGTCGCCTTGGTCATTGGCCACTGAGATCAGGTTCTGCAAGTCGGTGCTAAGGTTACTGCTGTCAGACATAAACCAAAGAGCTTGTGGTACGGTTTAGAGGGAAGTCCGCCCAGACTTCAGACTTCATATATAATATTTTCTAAAAATCAAGACAAAGACCCACTTAACAGTTTTCAGAGTGAGACAAAGATCTAGAAGTGATTTAACCTTGGGTTGCGTAGTACCGGCGTGGTCCCACTTTTGATAACTTCAAAGAAAGAGAACTCGTGGAGAAACAAAAGGAACTCGACATCGTGTCTCATATACCGAGAATTGCGTGCCTCTGAGAACGCAATGTGGCGCCTAATATTGGCATCAACCCAGCTTCAAGTTAAGACGAACATGGAGTGGCATCATGGCGTATCACTCTTCTGTGGCAATGATGTTGAAACTACTTAGGAGAACGGTCTCGTGATGTCTTTGATAAGATAACGATTGCATATCTCGCCTTGCTCTTTATGTTGTCTTGATGCGTCATTACAGGATTGCTCGAAGAAAAAAACTAAATAATGATATATTCAAGGGACTATAGCTAGGTCCAAGGCCCGAACCGAATGTTCAAAGAGTCGGGGACTGGCGCCAGGGCGCCGTTAGGATACGATCATAGGCTCAATCTTTGCCCCTCATCCATGACAGGCGCTGCTGGTCGATAGGGGCAAACATATCAACCACATAGCGTGTCAAGAACGGAGGAGAGCATTCGGCTCTTGACGACGGTAGTGCAGTCGGAATGAGGCGTAACGTGAAAGAGTCAAGCAGCGGAGGTTGTCAGGATGGTCATCTGCCTGGCTTTCATCCTCAACGCCATGCTCCCGACGTTCCTCTCGTCGCTGATTCCCAGTGAGAAACGCCTCGAGCGGGATCGAGTGGTGTCGTGTGAAATCGAGCGCCATCAATCCAGTCGACAGCACTCGATCTCGTCCGAAAAGTGAGAATGGCTCGAATTTTTCTCGTGCCAAATTGAGCGAACTCGAGTCCCCTCGATTAAATTGATGAAAAATCTACCGCGCTCGATTTCACTCGACTATAATCAGAGCCTTCTCGAGTACCTTCGAGCAGGATAGATTCTAAAAGCACTCGAATTTACTCGATCCCAATCGACGCGGCTCAATGAATCATGGGGTGGTATGGGGTGAAATAGATGGGATTTAAATATACTAATAATACAATGTGTACGACTACGATCTGGTATCCTAACCTACTGCTTTCCCGTCCTCCAGCCAAGAGCCTCATAGAAAAAACTAACAGGCAGTATTAGAACAGAAAGAGACCGATTGGGGGAATAAAAACTCTCGAATACGCGACTTACAATTTGAGTGGACTGCTGCAAGCAGGCAGTCAAACACGAGACAAATGGCACTGACAGAGAGCTCTACAGAAGGCAATAAGAATCATGACTGAGCAAAAAGAATGAACGACGTACCCAAACGTACCCAAACCAAGTTGTTCCCCTTCGCACCAAAGAATACTCGAAAGGACTATGACGCCTCACCTTACAATCTTGTAACTTCGAGTCTAGGAGGTCGTTAGAGAGGCTGCAAGGCGGTGGTGAGACTGTGAAGTGGCGCTGAAGCTATGGGGTGGTGAGGCTAAGTGGGGGGAACTGGTGTCGCGGTGGCGGGGAACTCACCTTATAATCTTGAAACTTCGAGACTAGGAAGTCGTTAGAGAGGCTGTGAGGCGGTAGTAAGGATGTGAAGTGAGGCTGAGGCTGTGAGGTGGTGAGGCTAAGTGAGGGAACTGGTATTGCGGAGTGGTACATACGTGGCAATGAAAGAAGTTGAAGGCGTGAAATTATTCAAGAACCCGTGGTTTGTCAGCGCCTTCCACGCCCTTCCAAGGTATGCCAAGAAGGACAGCCTCGGCAATATTCTGCTGAAATGGTGCGGACACTCGAAGACGCTCGAAGTGTCAAGCTCTCATGGGAAAGCGCTCGAAGCCACTCAATTTCACATAATCTCACTCGAGGCGTTTTTCACTGGGGCTGATTCCTCGCATCAACCCGCTTTTCCCACATAGTCGCGGCAACTTCATTTCAGGGTACCAGCCATTCTCCTCACTGGGAAAGAGGAGCGGGTACTGCAAGGGGGCGTATGCTGTGTGCAAGTCACTGACGCGGTAGAGAGAGCCATTGCGAAGTCGAAGAACAATGTCGCGAGGCTCGAAGGCAGCAGTTCCCAGAAGAATAACAGCGACTTCGTTCGATGTTGGGAGGTTGTACCGGCGCCGGTCAAGTTCTGGGGTAAGTCGGAGCCGAACTTGAACATCATTGCAGAGAGCTGTTCGCGGTTTTACCAGGCTCGCTGTGCTGGCTGTCGATTGGAAGGCACCTGAATGACCTTCAGATGTGCGATATCAGTTGCAAAAATTTCATGAGACTTACCACAGGCAGATCTCGATTTACAACTACCTGCGGTGACTGTCGTCGTCGAAGTGGCTCGCCAGGATGGGAAGACGGGCTGAGAGCACGTATTTGTGCCTGTAAGGCTTCCAGACCATGTTTGTCCATGGATAGAGGGCTAAAATATGGTGACAGAGGCATGAGAGGGCGTATTACTGAAAGGAAGAACACATACAGTGCAGGTCAAGATCCACCAAGGAGTCAGCCCCAGCTGTCGCTTTCGAGAGTCCAACATTCCAATCTGGCCTGGAAAACCCTCAACTTGGAAGTCATGGTAATATGTAGCCGGCGCTTTGTATATGTAGATAGATAGAAGATAGAAAAATTTTATCTCCCTTTCGAGATCGTAGCCGTCACAGGAGGAAAACAAACGAGGCTGCAGGAGGCTCGAAGCATGCGCATCGGGTCCTAAATGCAAGTTCGTGACTGTTGAGCCCGGGTGGTGCAAACGCGTCCTACAATCCCACAACGATAGGAAAGGGAAAGGCCATGCGAAACTTCACAGGCATTGGGTTTGAAAACGTCAAGGTGTGAGGACTGCAATTGGTTACGAAGGGTGCAAAACAAGGAGACAGTGCGCGGGGGCTAGACAACAGACATAGAGGTGGAGGCGGTAGGCACAGGTATGGGCGACTCGACACACAGGCATTGGGTCCCAAAATGTGTGTTCATGCATGGTGGTTGCGGTTCGACGCCGCATAAATTCCTGTTCGGCGCGCGGGCTCGTGAAAACATGGTAGGAGCAGTGGCGGCAACACGTCACGAAACGGCAGGAATTTGACCCAGTTGGGCCGCCTAAAATTGTTGATTTGGCAGGGGGGTGACGACGACACGCATACTGTGCGCCATTATATGGCGGGGGGCCTCCGGGGCAGGACAGCTCGCAAAATAACGGGGTGTGTGTTGTCGTCACCCTATGGCCGTCACCGTCCAAAGGGCTGGCGTCGAGGTTGGCAGGAGTACAACGGGCAGCATGACTAGTGCGCTGCCCATCGTCAATAACATGGCAGGGAGCAGGACCTTTTATATGGTTAGCAACGGTGGGATGATATGGAGGGCGGGCTTACCTGTTCCTGTTATCCCGACCTCAGGCGCCGCGCCTGCGTCTGTACAATGACTACCTCCCTTGTTCCAAACCCCTGCCAGGGCACGCAGCCCACACAAGCTTGTACCAATACCGATTTCGTGGACGTTCTTGCGGTTCTTGTTGGTCGGACGGCTGAGAGACGTGGGCGCTGCTAGGGCCTTGCTATGGTTGTGGCGTAGGCGGTGGCAGTACCCGGATGTCCTTTCTGCGACGTGAACAAACGCCGAGTTATCAATGCATATGCGGAGACGTTCTGAAATGTGATGTCGGGAGGGTGAGCTAAAGAACTTGAAGTTTGGGGTCGTTTTTGCGAATCACCTGTATTTTCCTGGCCCGATGTCAGGTCCACATCTCTCGTTGGAGGGGGAGACACTTAACGGTCCTCTACGCGTCATCTCGGACACTCTGATATCCAGATGAGGGTCATGAGGGAAGAAATAAGAGGCATCGAAGTTGAACCGAGGTGACGGAAATAGAAGCAATCATTGGATGACTTTCCATAACGCTAAAATTCTAGATTTCAGTTCTAAATCGTTTCTAGATGTCCAATGACTTCCTTTTGAAGTAATGTGCCTGAAGGGTTCAAGGACCCCGGAAAATATTTCGACCCCCGAAGGCTTTCTAAATCCAAAATCTGGATGAGGGCTCCTACCCCCCCTTCCAGTCTAAATCCTCTTTTCCAGACGTCAATGGCGGAGGATGTTCCTTGTTGCCATCAATTCGCGGCCAAATTTGGTCATTTTTAAGGGCAAGGTTCACTTCTTGTCGAATTATTCAGGGCATCGGGAAACAGATCTTTTTTTTAGAGGTCCGACGTTGGCACCGCGTTTAGGTCTAGAAACTTTCTAAACGTTATGGAAAGTCACCCATTGGATGACTTCCCGTAGCATTTTGAACTTTCAAACTTGTATCAAATTCCAGATTTTTTGAAAGTCCGAGTTCTCTGCCTTTCGAGATGCCGGACGTCAGGTGGTTGTTAAGTAATCAGACCATGGAGGAGCCACCTGCCTGAATGGGTGAAATTTTTGATGGTATCAACGTCAGATCACGGTCGAACTTCCTTTTTCGTGTTTGAAAGCGTTTGGATGCTGTGCTTGCAGATAATTATAACGATAGATCCCTTGTGCTTTTTCGCGCTTAGGGTCCTTTTTGATGGTATCACCACAAAACAGTGCAACGAACTCCAGCCGCTGTTGCCGCCGACGCTTTCGAGTTAGCCGACCTCGAATATATTGTCAGATTTAAAGATACGACCAAACACGACATAAACACAGGAAAGTCGGAGGGATCTATCGTTATGAAAATAGCTGTGAAAGCGTCTGAAATGGGGTATGCGCCGTCGCTTAGCCAGGCTTAGCCTCGCTTAAGTTCGCTTAACTTCGGCTTGTCGGCTTATTTATTCCAAACCTGTATCAAATTCCATGAATACTGAGGCCTGAGGCTGCCGCTTTAGTATCTGTAGTCACCTTTTTTTTTGTAATTATACTTAATATGAACTCTTCCCAGTGCTTCGGTTTTTATTAAACGTTCTCTGGGTACGATATATGCCTTCGCCATGCTAAAATACTCTTTACTTGTTTTCGATACGCTGATTTTTTTGCTTTAAGTGACGATCGAGGTCCCAAAAGCGAACGTACAACGGCACCATTCCCTCTTTGATATTTTCGTGTTGTGACCTACTTAACAAGGGAAATAATTATCTCAGGCAGCGGTGCGAGGCATAAATAGGCCAACTAAGAAATCAGTTCCGTTCGCCCCTTCCACGGCCAAGTCAGAATCGGGTACCTGTGCTGCGCCGGTCAGCAGAAGAGGTCGTAAACCTGAAATGAGTGACGCCAGTTGGTAATTCGGACAAGCATCCCGGACAGTGGCTCGACAGGTTGGACAATTGTAAACAAAATAATCTTCTGGCAGCTTTCCGAGTGTTTTGATGAGCCTAATCAGTTTGCGCAGTTGAACCCGTGTTGTTGGAACTGGGATGCCCTTGATAATACCCTTTGTCCGAGCAAGCTTTTTCAACCTCTCGTCAAGAGGTATCTCAAATGCTGTACGGATGCAGAGGCCGCAGAATGAATGGCCGCAAGCGAAACTAGAATGTAAGTGGGAGAAAATTTAGCTGTGCATTTTTTTAGGATTAAGGTGAAAAAGAGCTAACATGAACGAGCTTTCCATTATACGCAGGCAAACGGGGCAGGTGGCTTGGACCCGAAAGACTCGTGCTACCTGTTCAACGAAGAAATGGCATTAGCTATAGCGTACGCCATTCGAAAATGAGCGGTTGACAAATACCTGTAGAAGCCTTGCTTGGGACTCGTCCTCTTTATTTGGAACGGTCTATGTCAAGGATAAAATTTAAATAAATAAACTTCGAACTTGAGAAGCCAATTCTAGCTTACAGGTTTGGGCTTCTTGATGAGATTCCACTCTTCAAGGAGTTCACCAACAGTAGGTAAGTAATCGGATTCTGTGGAATGTAAAGACGACAGAGAAGGAAACCTGCTTGGTCGAGCCGATGAAGTCACGGTCGAGCGACCTTCGTTGGATGAGTGTAAAGTTGGTCCACGGGGGCGATTCATGGAAGATGAACGGGTCGGGACAGCAGGCATATTCAACTTGAAGTCGACGACGATAATTATAAGGAAAAGGAAGCCCTAGAGGTCCTAGGGAGGCGTGAAAATGTAAATTGAATTTCGGATGAATACACAGCGATGCACAGTGGCTTACCTCCGGAAGATTCGGATTGAGAATACGTCTCAATGCACCCACTTATTTTATATCTGATGAAGTGGCGGAAGTTCTTTATTTCGCATTCATGATCACATTTTCAGCCCCTGGATCCGAATTGTCCTCGAAGAACTCTTTGATTATGAAACGAGGAGGGTAGCAAAGAGGAATGGGGATGGGCGTAGCAAAACCGATCGCGAGGCAAGGAGCCGGAGAAAGCCGTGTCAAAGCGATTTTTATTTGTTGTGATCATGACACCTAAGTAATTCACCCTTGTGTAAGGTAAGTATATGTCGATATTCGAGGGCACGCCTTAAAACAGCCTCTGATCGATTTGCCTCGTGCGGCGTAACAATGGATCTAAATACTGGACAACGCCTCTAAATCCTGAATATATGTAGTAATGAGGCAACATTGGTAAATACCTGGACATTCCTGTGCGACGATCTGAGTCGCTGCCTGATTATAAAATTTCCAGAATGTCAGAATTTTGGTAAATATACCCTCTTTCTTCAATGGTCCTGCTTTATAATCATTAAATCTATTCTCTTAGGTCAACCTTTTTGCAAGGTGACAGCGCTACCAAGCTCGTACCAAAGACGCCACTCACTGTCACCCATGCCACACTCAACTGGCTTGCGGAAGACTCGGTAGTAGAATCATGGGTCTTGATTCATTATGGCTCACTCGATGGCAAAAAGTCGACGGCTACCGTTTGTTGCCTAACGCACCGGACGGTGAGTTCCTTTCGGTGCGGTGAAACATACATGCCTCTACTTTAACCTCAATATCAATCTAGACTACACAGGTGTGTCTCAATTTATCGCTCTCTGCTGGCGCAGAATATGAGTTCGAGGTGACCGGGAAAAAGTTCGTCTAGATCTGGTGCCTTAGAGTTTTTTTTTGGGCTGAATGTCATTGCTAGCTGCGTCATTTTGACTGGATACTATGCCTTCCCGTCTAGTGGCAACAAGTTAGTGCCGACAATTCCGCCGCTGCCGATTGCAAAACCAAGATGTGGCGACATAGCTGATGAAGTATCAGATATATCAGCAGGTCTATCGATACATGCAAGAAAGGATGCAAATCCTCATGGGGTGCAGCTCGACCATGAAAATAATTTCGAAAGCCTAAACCTTGATTTGCTCGTGGAACCCGAGTCCGATATGTATACACACTTGCCTTTGCAGGTTTCCCCACCCACACCACCTGTCAATTTGCTTGGTCCAGATTTTAAGGAGCCAAATACCGAGCCCATTTCTAGTGACATCCCTTCTTTGACCACTCAGCCCACAGAGCTTGGTATATTGTCACCTGATGCGTGCGACCCTAACAAGACAACTCTGGTGGTCTCGAAACCGTCCAGGTCAGAAATGAAGGAAGTCCAACGGGAAGGCACCAACCCAAAGCCGAAGACGCGAAGAACCAGAAAACCAGAGGTCAGTGCCAGCAACATATTACCCAAGGATCAATGCCGTACTCGAACGAAGACGATTCGTGCACAGGGGATTGACGGTCTTGACCCGGACTCTATATCACTATTGGATGTTTAGATCCCGCTAACAGACAGGGGATTTGAGACAAAACAGACAGACGCCGGACGAACTGGCGCTCCAAAAATAGCAACCAATACTAAAAATGGGATCAATTTTTATCAGACGCCAGACCATCGTTTCTATCATGATAGAATGTACAAGTCCAGATGTAATCATGCTTGTGTAGGAATATATATTAGACTACAGGACAGGTTTTACGAGAGATAATCATTGAAAATTGAGAAGACAGTTACAGACCTCAAACGAAAGTACTTTGTTTAGGCGATCGCGATCGCTCTGTCGTACTAGTAATCCATGACCCCAGGATAATTCTCCGATGCTTACCAGGAACCAGGGAATGACTTTCGATATAATATAGGACTGGTACGACGGGAGTGCGACCTGCAATACGAATTCTTTTGGCGCCTGGAGCCTGGAGGCAGCCGTGCCTAGCTGTACGAGTCGAAGCCGAGGTTGAACTTGTTCGGGTACAGAGGCAGAAGAAGGCCGACGGTGCAGTCTTCGATTTGGAGGAACAAACTCATCTTCAGAGTCAGTGACGTTCTCAATGGTGGGGCGCATATCAAATTTTGATTTCGAGCTGGACATTAGTCCGTGGAGTCAAGTTGAACTTTAATTTCAAATTTGCAAAAATCGGCACAAGTCACGTTACGCGTCATGATCACGGGCTGGTCATTGTGCAAGGCTCGTTTTTGGAAACGGGCGTTGTCACGACCACCATTACTCTTCCAATGCACTACACCCAAAGATCCAACATTCTTCTCATCCAAGTTGGTAAGAATGTCTATTCCTTTTGATTCTGATGACTAGATCACGCTATTTGTTGTTGTGTTATTCTTTCTAGACTCAAAGAGATTTGTGCACATTGGGTACGTCTGCAAGTTTTTTTTGGGTTAGATTTTGACCTTACCCTCGTTTTAGCTTCGTATTATTCGCATAAATAAATGGAGACAGTTGGTGGTTATGTAGAAAGTCTCAGGAACAGTTACGTTTCGGTTTTTTTTTGTCACATAACTTCCTGGGGCTCAGTCTTCGAAATCCATTCAGGATCGCACACCCGACACCTAAAGCTATCCAATGGGCCAATTCTTATGATTGCGGGCACAATTCCCATATCAGAACAAAGCTCTCGGGTCACTAGTACCGGTCACTTTTGACATGGGCGAAACGAAAATCAACTTGAATAAACGGCAGTACGTCAAGATCGTTTCCATCACGGCATCCCACTGTTAAACGCTGCTCAGATCCGAGACTCGAGTGCTCACATTGAATACATCCGAGAGCCTGTTGGAAATCTGAGAGCGTCTTAAATGTGGAGTTAGATTAAGAAACACCGGTATGTCCACCCAAGCGTGATGATTATCCGCTATCTTACCGAAATCTCTGGCTAAACCTGCAGTTCTTTCGGTTCTCGTATCGTTAAGGTCATTCGCATCGTCTCCGCCCTTCGTCAAAACTTTTGCTAGGATGTTTAAAGCGGGCAGACATGGGTGCAAGGGTCATTATACCCGAAAATAGGTAAGTCAAACATTTTGTGCAGAGCAACAACCTGGCCTTCAAGGTTTGCTTATCTTTGCAGAACATTTACAAGCGTCCCTTATACTATCAAATCCGCCCAACATATGTCCAAGAGAAGCATCACACATCGAAGGCCCAAATTAGACTGTTGTACAAAAGCAGGTCGGTCTAAATGTCTTCATAGCTCATATTATACCGCGGTCCCAATTTTCATAATCTCTGAAGATCTTTGATCAGCGTCTCTCTGGCCATCGAATCGCGCCTTTGTTTCGCTCAAACGGTGCACAAAATGTTTTCCTAGACGAACATCTCCTGCGGGATGGTAAGTTGCATTTGCTATATGGTCGTCATGTCTGGGCCTAACAACGAAATATTTATCGTCTATTCCACTCGCATTGACGATAACAGTACTTACTTAACAGACTAAGGCATCCGAACTCCGAGTTCCAAATGCCTGAAATAGGTGTGTACCATTATCCTCATATCTCAACGACGCCTACCTCAATCACTGCAATCTCTTCAGATCCTCAAACAGCGCATCGTTTGCTATCAAACTGTTCCCTCTTTCGGCGCAAACAATATACGTAACGTCATTCGAGACAAATGTCTCCTACTGCATGGTGCGTTACTTTTTTATACTGTCGCCATTTCTGAGACTAACCACAAGATTCTTTCAGTTTCTGCATTGTCACTGGTGCTACTATAAAATTCATCAGCCGCATGGAAGGCTAGGATCTCAAAGCGCCAACTATTAAGTTTGGAACATCTTCGAAAACGGGCGAATACAACTTTCATCAAACTGAAACATCGCCGGCCTCAATCGCTGGAATCTCTTCGGATTCTCAGCATGCGTTTGTTGGCCATAAAATCCTTCCCCTCGTTCGGCACGAAAAATGTACAGAACAATTTTCGAGATGAATGTCTCCTCCTACCTCATAGTAAGTCACTTTTATCATATCATGGTCATTGTTGAGGCTAACAACGAGATTTTTTCAGTTCTCGTATCGTTTATACCACCACAATCAACCTAAACATACTCTCAGAAGGCTAGTGCATTGAAACACCGAGTTCCGATTTTAGAAAATCTCCGAACATGGGTGAGTACGAATTCCTCCAGGCTTTAATCACCGAGATCTCTTCAAATCCCCAACAAGTGCTCTGTTTGCTACCAGATCGGTTCCTTGTTCGGCCGTCTCCTCCTACCCCATGGTAAGTTGCTTTTGTTATAGTTTCGCCATTTCTAGGGCTTACAACGAGATCTTTTCAGTTTTCGTATCGTCATTACCACCACCAGCGTTCCTATTAGGCACTCAAATGGCTATAGGACATCGAAACGTCGGGTTTTAATTTCGGAAAATCTCCGAAATAGGTGAGTACAAATTTTATCATATCACAACAACGTCGGCGTCAATCACCGAGATCTCTTCAGATACTCAACAAGTGTTTTACTATTAGGTACCAGATCGTTCCTTGTTCAGCCCAAACGGTGCACAAAACAATTTTCGAGACCGTATGATTCTTTCACTATATTGTCATCATTTCTAGGGCTAACGACAAAGTTCTTTCAGTTCTCGTATCGCCTATTTCACTTCCATGACCTCTACTAGTTGCTTAGAAGGCTAGAGCATTAGCACTCCGAGTTCCAATTGTGGAGAATATCCGAAAATATAAATAGGTTAGTACAAATTCCTTCATAATGCAGCAACGCCGGCCTCGATCACTATAATCTCTTCAGATTCTCGACAAGCGTCTTCGTGGCTATTGAATTGTTAAGCTCAAACGGTGCACAGAATGATTTCCGATACGAATGCCCCCTCCTGCTGAGTGGTAAACTGCTTTTGTGATAGTTTCGCCATTTCTAGGGCTAACAACGAGATCTTTTCAGTTATCGTATCGTTTTTATCACCACTATCAACCTAAACACCCGCTCAGAAGGCTATAACATTGAAATGCCGAGTTCCAATTTTAGAAAATCCCCGAAAATGGGCGAGTACAACTTTCATCATACTGGAACGACGCCAGCTTCAATCGCTATAATGTCTTCAGATCCTCGACAAGCGTTTCATTGGCCTTGTCTAGCGCGAACAATGCAGAGAATGATTTCCGAGACAAATGCAAATGTCTCCTTCTGCTGGATGGTAAGTTGCTACGCAATGTTTCCAGTTCTGAAGCTAACGACAAGTTCCTTGCCGTCCAAATTTACCAATTTTGAAGCTAACGACGAGGTCTTTGCAGTTCGTATTGTCTCCACCATCTACATTGGCCCCTTTGGATGGTTAACTTAGGCAGCTCGAACTTTGAAACCCTCTCATCCGATTTGGAAAGTGTCCAGTCAAAATTCCTTCCTAGCTCGATAACTGCTGTCGCTCATTTTGTGCTCTTTAGATTCCCTATCGGCTTCATTTACCTCATAGACCGTTTGAAAAATGTATGTGCCATCCTACCTGAAGGTATGAACACCAACTCACAAGTCCACCAGTTCTTCCGCTAACATACACTTGTTGCTTCGTCTCCACCACTAGGTGTTCTCGTGTAAACACTGAAGAAGAGATCTTGAGTATCGACAATGGGTATCAGCGATAGGAAACGCTTGAGAAACGCAGTTCATTAAGTTCTATAGATTATCAATGCTGAGCGAAGCTGTAAGAATGACTTGGTTTGTGGTCGAAACTTAGTCTCTCCTAACCAGGTGATGCAACGGCTCACCATATAGCCGAAACTCGGCTTTTACTGATTACGTCAGCAATTTTCGGGTGTGAAACGGAAGCCACAGTATTTTTCGCTGTACTTCTCAGCTCGTCGGTCAAATTTCCACACTCACTTTGAGTAATGTTAATTTTCTTATCTCGGGTCTGCTACAGCCAACCTGACCTTCCATAAAGACCTGCGCACCCCTTGCCAGACCACCAGCATCCACACAACCACCACGAGGTCGCACGGCATTGGCAACCTCCTCACATACCTCCGTTGACCGCTGCGGCCATCGACACAGTTAGATGATCACCTCCTCGCTCGATCATCGTTCTCACTCCATCTCGATTGTTGCATCCTCCCACACGATGCGCTGCTCGCCGACGCATTTCCGCTAGGACGTCCCTCTGCTCCTCGTTTGCACCGAACCAGACCGAGACTGAGGAAAACCAGGTAAGTATCAGTTATTGGTATCTAAATGATAAACTTACCTCACTTTCCAGCAGTACTGACCGCGGTAAGCGGTACACGCACTCCCAGATTGTAGTCCTGGCTTCTGTTTCAAGGTAAGTAATAGCTTGTCACGTAACATATAATACTTAGAGTTTAATTGTGCTTGTATATCCTGCGAAATAAGAGCACAGATAGATTTCCGAGGAAACATACTACCAGGCGCATATGTAAGTACATGACAGATGTCAGTATCAATGCTTTTTACCTCGTTTCTAAGATTTAAACCACTCCTCATCGTCATTTCACCAATTTACATCACTTACTGACCTCGTAGCCCTGCGTTTCCACACTTCAACTCGAAATGACGATGGATACTAGGCGCATAAGTTAGTAACAACTGTTCATTAGTGGTGCCTGCCATCCCCTAGTCCTTTCGCGAAGTTGCTGCATGGCATGCGTGAAAACCAGTCCCACATCGCAAGGACGACTGGAAATCTCGCCTTCAGATCCCCCGTCAACGTCAAATTGCGCTTGCCGTGGAATAGGTCCTAGCTTACAATAGAACAAGGCCGTAGGCATATAGGTAAGTAACGATTCATTGGCTTTGAAATAATACTTACCCACATTATTCCTAGCATCAAACCCACGCAACGGCACTATTCGTGAGGACACTCGAGCAACCTTAAGTTTTGGATGAAAGTCAGACGAAAATCGTGAGAATGAATGCGTACGAGCACCAAGTTCACCTTTAAACCAATCCACCATTGTTTCCAACGTCAAAATCACCCACCCACCAAACCATTTTCACCCCTCTGCACGCCCATGACCGTCGAACTCGACCGCCCGCATACCCTCCTGCGAAGAAATATACCTCGTCAATTCAGGACCGCGTTCTCGACCACTCCCAATGGCCGTTGAGTTTGCCACGTCACTCCGTGAGTTGTGGCTGGGGAACGGGGCCTACAAAGGCAAGAGCTGCTTGAGGAAACATCAGAGACGGGGTGAAATTCGCGGTGTGAAGGCGAACGTACTGGGTCGTAGACCGATTGTCGAAGCATGGACAACGGCCTCGACTAATTCCAGTAGTCGCCGCTGCCGGCCCCCCCACGTTGGCCTCCATTATCCCCGTCGGCGGGCACCACGCCATTTTCCCTCATCGCCAATGCCACTGTGATTTCACCTGTCAAAGCACATACCCCAACTGCAACTGCATGTGGGGGCGTACAACCCACCGCGGCCTCTACGCCGCCTCGGGTAGTACTATCACTGGTGATTGGAAGTACAAACTGCCAAAAAGCCCGTGGATAACGAATTCTATAGTTCCCACCAGATTCTAGCACAAGGACAAGGGCGTTAAGAGCTCTTTGGATCCCGGAGCGTCTCCTTCAGAGCATCGCGCTAAAGTGAATCAATTAACCTCGTATTTTACAAAATTAGCCACATTCCTAAGAACACATTTGACACTGTAAACATACTTCAAAATCAAAATCTATGATCGATAAGCTGCGCGGGAGCTTTATCTCACCACGTCGACTGAGAATGCCTCCCAACCACTCCTCTAGAAGTGACATGTATTTCCTCGACTGCATCGTACAGCTCTCGTTGTCCACTGTCGCGTGAACGTAGCCGTCTTTCAGCTCAAGCTACATATGCTCTCCTTTGTCTCGGCTCCTGGACTGATGAGGGATGATTGTGTCGAGGGTATTGCGATGCTCGACGGCGTGGAAGTTGAATTTGACCTAGCTATAGCTAACCTTGCGAAGGTTCTTGGCAAGATGTGTTGGGGCTTTAGGATAATGAACTCCTAGCACTCCGTTATGAAGTAGTATCTCACTATGTGTCAGCCGCAGATTATGATTACTGCTTGGTTGAAAATAATAAAAATGTTCAAACTGATTTATTTTACAATAGTCCCAGGGAAAAGCTTCTTGTAAGTCTTGTCATAGGTGTCTTGCCCGACAAATGATGGAAATCGTTCCTTTCCTGTCACGACCAGACGGCGCTTAGTTATTGGGTCTTGGAAACCCCACTGCACCGAATCCCAAGAAGCTCCATTGAATCGCCATACCTGGCAAGAGTTCGGATATTCTACCCAGTTCTGGCACAGATCTCCCGGTTCTCGATTCTCAAATGCTTGGTCGAGAGGTGGTTGGTCTAGGCGTCCATTGTCTTTGAGCTCGCTGGTAAACCAAGCCGTTGTGCCTCCGGCGTCCCTGAACTTATGCTTCTTTCTTTGCCACGGTCCTTTTGGCATCGTTAACTTCTTCTCGCCTTCTAGCGCCGACTTGTTCCTCACTCGACTTCCTGTACTTATCTTTTTGCTTTCTGGATTGGGGTCCAATTTATTCTTGTGGTGCGTCAGGGATTCTGAGGAGCTGGCCAACTTGTCGGTGTCGATCACTATTTGCTTGGTTTCGGGCATCGCGACGGCCTCGCGTTCTATTGTAAGTTTTGACTGTTTTTGAAGTCAACGACACGAGATCATCAGTCAGACCAGGGCGCGGGATTTCGGGAGGAGGTATAAATTACACTCGCCTTCAATAAAGAATCATTTCCAGATCTGACATACTTGGGTTTAGGATTGAACCAAATCTTGAGTCTAGAAGTTGAAACTGACATATTGACCGGCCCAGAATCCGCCCCGTAGAACGACAAGCCGTTGTATGCGTGTCCATGACTGCGGGCTCCATTATTAGACTGAATCTACATGATTACGATCATGAGTGAGATACACTTGTTGGCCGTCTAAGGAATCCACCAACCTCGACGCGGTCATAGACCGCTAAACTGGTATGAAGGCTGTCTTGCTGGCCGTGACGCTTTCCCAAGGGAGGTAATACTATTCTGCTAGTGGCCCCAGCTATGCGACCCGAACTCAAACTGAAGGAATTGATGATGTCTTCGTAGGACATCTGGGTATGAGGCAAAAGTAATGGGAGTCGGCCTCTTTATAAGGTGGAACGCCACTTACGACGGTTCCGAAATTTCTGCCTGTCCTTTGTCTTGAAGACCATTTGTCCTCGAAATCGTGCCTTAAGGCCGAGGGGCTGGTTTCGCAGGAGCCTGTGCATCGTCACGAAAACGGAAAGAAGGCGTAGTCACGTTTTGATCATAATTATACACGACTAATCATGTCAAACCTATAAAAACCCGAAAGTCAAGTAATAAATATTGTACGAGACATCGTGTATCTGGACCGTTAGTTGCCAGGTTCCTCATCAAATGAAAACAGCAAGGCCTAGCTTCCGACTCAGATCAATGGAAATATAACATTAGTTGTCCCACGCGTCGGAGGAACTGACAAAGGAGTCACCTGAACAAAGAGACTATGGGCAGCATGAGTACCAAAGCACGATCCATGCTTGTGGCTTCTTTCAATATTTGGACAGTGTATAAAGCTTTCTAGAACAGATTTAGTCTTGGAACACCTCCCCTTCTTCGAATTTGCTAATTACCGGACGGGCAAGCGACGTATACGCAATGCGCTCGCTGCGGATTTCTTCTGGCCCCGATATTCATATCGAGGATCAACTTCACACCGACTCTATTATGAGTCTTGCCTTCAATCCTAGTGGGACGTTACTCGCGAGCGCCGGGCTGGATGGAAAAGTCCTATTTTTCTGCACAGAGTCAGGCCGACTTCTCCATGAATCCGAGATGCAAAATCGCTCTTTCACCTGCGTGGAATGGTTAAACGACAGCAGAGCCGTCGCTGGCCTGGCTTCTGGACATATAGTTTCCATAGAACTGTCCTCGCTGACCGTGTCTGTCGATGGCTTCCCGCTTCACAAGTCTCCGGTGGAGAGCTTGGCTCATGAAAGGGGGAAAATCGCATCAGTGGCTGGCCCAGAGGCACTCATATCGCTAAATGAGCCCCGAGGTAGCAATTTACTGGACAACCTCAATCATCACTTCTGATTTATTTCAATACAGATTCCTGGCGAACGACGCATACACTCCTTCATCCGGCGTCAGGACATCGACACCCACCTGTGGTAGCAAATTCAGTGCACTGGGTTAGTGCAAGCAACCCTGGTGCTAGCAACCTCCTCGTTGGGTACTTGTTTCATGGGGTAACGTATGTCTTGCTGTTCCGTTATTTATTGAACCCAAGATACCGCTAACGACGAATTCGTAGCATTTGGGATATTTCGACGTCCACTATGATTCGTACAATACCCCATACGGATAAGGCCATCAGGTATTTTTGTCCTTGCTCGTCTGATTGATATAATATATTTATTATAATTATTTCTCAAGTGGCCGTACTTCTTTGTCACTTGACAAAAAGCTCTTGGTTGCATTCGACTTTCGCAGCGCATCATTTCAGCTTTATAACCTCGAGGTTTGTCAAAGAACAGGATCCGTTGGAACAAGAGATGATGCTGGAGCGAGATATACGCCATCCCTTCCAGTGGCATTCGCACATGGAAGTGACGTGATCGTTGGGGGTGGTCTTTCTGGCAACCCAAGTATATGGCATCTGGGAAGACAGATTCCATCCCAACGTCTTGACCATAGTTTTGAAGGTTCGCTATATATGTTAATTTAAATTGGGTGATGGAGACCTCATTTGCAAACTCAGTACGGGGGCCAATCATGGCTATCGCGGTGAGTCCGTTTGTTTATATGCGTTGTCTTCTATTCATCCATAGAGCAGGCGCACCATAACACTACTACAGGCATCTCTTTCGTTGCCACGGCGACTAGAAAATCCAAAAGGTCGAAATTTTTGAATATGGATCCTGGGACCAGGGTATACCTTTGGAATACTGTGCTCGTTGACGCACCCTTGTCACCTTGTGGCTCTGACAAAAGGGTTTCAAATAATAATATGTGGTATATCTCCCTTCTCTTAATTCCTCTCGCTGTGATATTTTCCTCCCGTTTACATGAATCGGAAGTCCGCAATTTCACCACCCACATGAAGTTGGCCTGCTCGGATATTTTTGAATTTATTGTTTCTCTCTTCTGCTCCTCTTAGACACGATCATCTCCAATACACGTATGTACCTTAGTATAGGTGCCAAGGGTGCAAGCGACTGTGTTTTTCAAATGGAAATATATCATGTCGTCTTCATCCCTGTCATCGTCAGTATCAGAGTCCATGTGTAAAGGGGGCACCGAGGCAGCCACTAGGAAAAGATGTTTAGTGTACGGCGGTGGCGAAGTTTCAAAATCAAAAAGCAGTGGTGAGGAGGCTGACTTGCGGGCGAGAAATGTTGCGATTGGGTAACCTTGAGCCGGGGTAAAGACAGATTTGAAACTTGTGGACGGGCGAGACAGATAGCTTGATGAAGATTGCCTGGGTTTGGGCTTGCGTTTAGGCTGGTATGCCAGTGGTCGACGTTGGGAGGGCCGCGATAGGCTCAATCCTTCTTTGCTTGAGCTCTCGCTGTCGGAGATGGGATTTCGATCGCAAGCCGTTTCGAACGGAGGAGGATTGCCAGAATGATACGCGAACGAGGGAGGAGATGGAATACGCACCAGTAGCGGGATCTGTTCACATGTAATTCATCTAGCCTAGTTGAGACTTATATCCCTTGAAATTCTCTACATGTACGACAGGTAATTATATGGTAAGTCAGCGAATGACAGTGGGAATACAAGTAGTAGTGATATTGGCGCGAACTTGTCATATCGTGGATTAGGTATCCTCAGAGCTCAGAGAGCGGATAAATATTTCCCTCGTATTGTGGAAGTGATATGTCATTATAGGCAAGTGGGGGAGTATTCCTGCTTGTTACTCGGGCGTATCGTTCAGATAATCTGATCGAAGTGATGAGTAAAACACATAAGGGCATGAATCTTAGCAGCACTCTTACCGCATAATTTCAGGGGAAAAGAACGGGTGACATGCGGGTTTCATCTGCAGCATACTTCGATGCCACTCATCAAGAGAGGACAAGTAGGCAGGGTCGTACATGTTGACTGGGAGACGTTTTGGTACTTTGTCTGGCTCGCAATATTCGACTCGGTTTGAAATTTCCCGAATCCGGGGCATAGCTCCGCGTTTGGCTCTATGGTCCTGAGAAAATCTTGTCGACATGTGTAGGTTGTCAATGACTCTGAAAAACGAGTGGACGTTGGGGTGACGCCAAACAGGATTAACGATTGCATAACGCTGGTTCCCTCTTTCGTGAGCAGTTTCGTCTCCACTAAAAACTTCAATGGGTAGTGTATCAAGCAACTTTTCGCACTCTCGTATTGACGGATCGTTGGAATAAGCCTCACAGGCTTTTATACGGCGTTCTCGTAGCTGGGACATATTAAATATGGAGTCATAAGCAAGTACCTTACGACTCACGTTGCGCCTCCTCATATCTCGCGAATCCTGCTTTTCTTGGTCTAAGCGGGTTTGGGGAATTTCATCTTCCTCGCTTTCCATTAGACGAACGCGCAGGCTCTTGAAGTGGACAAGAAATCCTTCTCGTATGTCGTCGTATCGATCCTGACCGTAAGAATATCGTCCACTAGACAAGAAATCATGGGCGAAAACCTCGGCCAACCGTTTGTTCCAGTGAGTGCGTACAGACTTCAATTCGATCTTGAAAAATTCCTTCGAAGGACCGTCCCTCGGGTGCTTGGTCCTGGAGAAGCGATCGACTTCCGCTTGACTTGCAAAAACTGGGGTGTAAGGTTGTTCCGTCGTAGGATCAATCTCGTGTTTTTTCATCATATGTTTTATATGCATCCTGATGCATTCCTTTTTCTCAAAGTCAGCGATTCGAGAGAGAGAACATCAGTAATCAGTAACGCAACTTGGAGTTGGAGCTTATCTGCGGGCCGGTGCTTGATCCTGGGTTGCTTTGGGTGGCCTGAATCATAATCTCCCTGTGAAATGATCTTAAAAATAAATAAAAATTGAGATTAACTCCTATCTATAGACATACCTGCGATACCGGAGTATGTGGTCTATTCATCTTCATAAAAAGGTAAGCTTTTATTTCTACCAACATGGGACCGACTCACACTCCCGCTTAGACTTTTGCGACCTTGGCTTGACCTTTGACCAGGGTAACCAACATCACAATTGCCTAGAAACGACTCCTCTGCCTACGTGTCGCTTTAGATGGCTTCTAGATCAAGCAATGGAACATGGCCGTAACCTGCTTTTCAAAATGTCTTTCGCCTCTTGCATTATTTGCCGGAGTTGAGGTCTAACAAAAAGAAAGATGATGGAACAGTTAGTTTGAGAATGGAACCCTGAAAGGAATAACCCAGAAATACGAACCAAAAAACCCGAGTTCTTGTTCGTGTCCTTATACCAGAAAGGTCGAGCCTGTCGGTCCTGTGACTAGGGATAACTAGATCACTCTCGATTTCTTGGGTTTAAGACGACGTACAAAATCGTTGAACGGATTTGAAATCTGAGAAGGCTCCTCAGACGTCCTATGACCTACGATCGGAGATGGAGCCTATGAATTGAGTGGTTGGCAGTACTGAACGGTCAGTAAGAACTGTCATACCTTCCAAGCAAGGTGATCTCCCTAAGGTCAAATAAGTAAAACACGCACTTCAAGTGATAGAAACAGAACGAAACCGATGAATAAAACCCTTCCCAAGACGTTCCGGAAAATGGCTACATGGGTTTCGAATCAGTTCACAATGCAAACAGAAAAATGGTCACAAACCTCGGTATGTTTCTCTTCCGACTGCTCACGCTGTTACGTCAAACATAAGGTGCAGACTTCGGCCTCCAAGAAAAAAAGGTCTTACCTGTGTTGAACTTGACGCATCGGCTAGATAGGATTGATTGTGAGCAACCTTCCGCTTAGACGAGACTACCTACCTGATAAAGAGTACCTGGAAGAGAATTGCCAATCTTGGGAATCAATGAACGACTGCGTATGAAATTCGTTATCTACTCATAAACCGACAGAGAGCAGCGTGCGCACCTTTCCAAATCCCTCCCACGGCTCTGTCAAAGGCTGATACTGATCGACTTGGTCGTCAAACTGGACGGAAGATTGGCTCTACAAATCGACTTTGAAAACAGTAGGACGAAGAATTAATGTAAATTACCTGGAAAGAACTTCTTTGCCAATTTTGAGAACCACCTTCTGTCTGGTTTATCCTTAAGTATTGAAGTGTCGACAAACATTGGAACAGTATTACCCATGAAATTCCTCGCCATGTAGAAGAGTAATCTGGAGTGTGCTGTGTCTATGATGTGAGACTTATAATTAGTAGCAGCAGATCACCGACAAGGGAACTTTGCACCGTGATGTGATCGCCAGGATCGCCTTCCTCCCATGGATTCCCAGGAAAGCACTCTGTTCCCAAGTCGGATGTCATGACGATGAGTGAAGTTGTTGTATAGAGTAAAGCGGTGAATAGAGCGTGAATGACTTGACTGCGAAGATACCCAGAGAACAAGTGAGTGAGGGCCCTAGTCAGTGGCGATTATAGTAGTTCAAGGCAAGATGGCGGTCAGGTTGTGAGTTGTATATATATAGAAGACAGAACCGAAGGATAAAGAACAGTTGTGCATGGCCAAAACGACAAAGGACTGACAAAGAAGACCACCTGTAAGGGTATTGAAAAAGCCCATATGTAGGTAGATGTAGATCTAGAGTGTTGTCGTGATCAGTGGCAATAACTTTGTCCGTCCATGGCCATGGCCACGTTCTTTGAGTTTTGAAGTTAAGAAAGAGCCACTTGCATTATGAGCACTCTTTCTCTAAGGGTGGAAGAAGCAAATTTCCGCCTGGTGAGTTGTGTCGCAAGGCAGATATGTACCCATGGTTCCTTCCCGCTTGATGCAGGTCGAGAGATCAAAAATTCGATCGCCATCAATTCACGCGCAACGGAGTCTAAAATATGTTGATGGCATCTTGTGACTGGCTGTGACCGTCCGATTGAAGGGGCGTGGATGAAAGTTGGCGACTTTTAGCCCCATGCACGTGATGTCAGGCATTAGGTAATGCATCCATTTCACCGAACCAGCTCATTTGTACGGAGTGGCACATTCTTTGGTTAGAGTCCCGAGCCCCAGAGCACAATTGGAGCACAAATTGTAATTAATATTGGACTTGTGAACACATTCATGCCTTTAGATTTTAAATAGGGAGAAGAAATCTATCAATATAATTAGAAATACAGGAAAGACAGTTCTTAAGAAATAACTACAAGTCTACAACTGATAGCACAATAGGTATACGCACAGAGATGTTCAATGATCATATACCCAAGATGTATCTAACTATTTGTGAGGTGGCCCGGGCACTGGTCCCCAAACCGTAGTCCAGCTGAAACCGTACATAAATTAACCTAAAGCTATTGCCAGATATGCTTCAAGCGCCACAGACGCGCCGCCGAACGCAACGCGATGGCTCATTGACGCTGACACAACGGAGAGGCGCGTGGATGACACGCGATGGCGCAGTGGTGACGGTGGCACTGTATGGATGGGAGTGGCATGGGGTTGAGGAGGTCGGGAGGAGTAACAAACAGAGGCAGGGGGCACTAACCAGGACGGTGTGGTGGTGAAGAACAGCGGCAGCGACGGCGACGACTCAGACTCAGGTGATGGTAGGAGCAAGAGATTAAACTTGAATGGAAGCAAACTGATTTCCTCGGCGGTTCGTTTCGAGCATTACATAATTATAATGGTTTTCGCATCACGTGCATGGGGCTGAAAGTCAAAAGCTGTGGATGATTATCTAGACTTCCCACGCAAGCCCCGCGAAAGGAAAAATCTGGCTGATGAATACAGTGGCTTGTAATCGAGCGATTGTGTCGTGAACAAACAGAGCCAACTCTTGCGTTGCTTGATACAGAGCGTTTGCTGGTCACGAAATGACCCGCCACTAGGATGACCCGCCCCGTTAAAGGGGCGGGTCATCGCAAGCTTGTATGGAGCCACTGAACTCTACTACAAAGGTTAGAGTTTTGCCAACACGGAATCTGCTTATTTAACTAGGCTTTTTCGAAGTTCCAACACACTCTTGTCTGAGTTAGTCCCTCAGATGCCTCCACACCTTCATGGTGGCGTTCCTGTTAACCAACGCCTGGAAACTATTCCCAAAGCTGTCGTTTTTTGTCACTGCTCTTCCTGCCAGCTTTACCATACCGTCGATCCTGTATCGAAAGCCGTACTTCGAGGTCAATACGTCGGAAAACATGAGCACAAGGAACACATACAGGCTGAACGAGCTTCGCTTGCAGGGGTATCGCATTACGGCCCTCTCCAAGTAAATCCCGGATTCAACAACAATTGCATTTCGATAGTGAAGGACATGCAACCATCTTCCGTTGGTCAACCTGTTCAACCTGTTCAATCTCCCAGTTATGTATTTTCCGAGCATATCCTTTCCGAACTACAGAGGATCGACAAAGGCCTCACCCAGAACTCGCTCCAAGATTTTGAGCATGATTCTCTCGTTGTATTTTGCCGACCTCCAAGTCGTGATTCACAGGCCATGACTGTGCCTGAGGCAATTTCACTTACTCTTGATGACACCGTTAGTGCCAATAGTGGCCTCATTCGGCATGAAAGGTTCCTAACATCTGCAAAAGAACTACTCTACGAACTTCAAGGCTATGGACAGCTCCAAACAGCGCACCTCAACGATCTCCAAAAGCTTGTAAAGCGAGTGGATAATGAAATGAAAGCCCTTATCGAATTCAAGGCTTCTCGCTGGGAGTCACAACGACTAGCCCTTCGTAACATTCCCGAGCATGCTAAAGTGGTCGAAATGGGTAATGTTTTTGATTTTCTTTCGCTCTGTATCTCAACTTCTGTTTAAATTCTAGGTCGCTTTATGGCAAGCCCATTAACGTTTTTACATCCCCTTGTCGTTTCCTGTCACATACTCATTGCGTTCATGCACTTGATATGTGGTGTATCCTTAAAAAAATGCAGAGTTATGATATCAGCTCTGCGATTGATCCTCTCTCTGTCGGCGTCAGGTGCCTCCGACCCTGCTTATCGCGATTTGCAATCTGCCGTTCCCAACGACCCTACCTCGGTTCTCTCGTTTTTGAATCTCGAGCCCATAACGAAAGCTTTTGTCTGTTGTCCTAAATGCTTCCAGATATATCCATTTGACCCCGACTCTGAATTTCCGACGTATCCCGAAAGATGCTCTTACAAAGCTACTCGAAGGAGTGCCACCTGTAACCAGAGCCTGCGAAATGTACCAAAAAAGACCAGGCGAGCAAATCATGACAAGTCTACAACTAGACCTGAACGCATTTCTCCCGTTCGTCTGTATCACTACCACGAACTTCAGGACTGGGTGGCGTCTTTATATTCTCGTCCCAACATCGAAGCCTATTTAAATGCCAAATTGCCTGATAAACGGTCTCCCGGAGAGCCCATTTGGGATATTCTGGAAGCTCCGGAGCTTCGGAATTTTTTAGGACCTGAATGTGACTCAAGGCTTCCTTTTCTGGAAACCAAAGGGAACGAGGGAAGACTCATATTCAGCCTTAACATGGACGGGTTCAACCCATTTACTAACAAAGAAAGTGGTAAAAAAGTATCAACATGTGCTATTTATCTGGTCTGCCTTAATCTTCCACCCGACATTCGCTACGACGAGGACAATATGTTTCTGGCGGGCATAATTCCAGGCCCCGTAGAACCATCAAGGGAACAAATCAACCACCTTCTGAGACCACTCATTGATGACCTCCTTGTTATGTGGCATCATGGTTTCTTCTTGACTTCCACAACTGCCTACCCACAGGGGCGCCTGGTCCGTGGTGCAATAGTACCGCTTGTTTGCGACCTTCCGGCGGCTCGTCAAATGTCTGGTTTTGCGAGTCATTCGTCCAATAACTTTTGTTCTTTTTGCACCCTCAAGGCTGACGAAATCAACAATTTCAACGTAGAAACGTGGTCATCTAGAAGTTGGGAGGAACATATGAGGATAGCTTCAGAATGGAAATCTGCCCCGTCTGAAAAACGCAGGGCAGAGTTGTACCAGTTCTATGGCATCCGTTGGTCTGAGCTGCTGCGGTTACCATACTGGGACCCAACCCGGTTTGTAGTCGTTGATTACATGCATGCTTTCCTCTTGCGTTTATTCCAAAGGCACGTGCGCCAGATTTGGGGAATGGGGGTGGATTCCATTGATGGAGACGGTCCTTGTGCAGAACTGTTGCCCATAGCCTTGCCATCCTACGAAGAAATGGTGGAGGCTCGCCAGGTCCTTTGCAATGGATCCGAGGCCAGATTAAGGCAACTGAAAAAGAACGCCTTACAAGATCTATGCCAGTCCACTGGCCAATTGAGTTATTCTGGGACGAAAAAGTCGCTTGTCGAAAACCTTTTGGAATTTGTGAGGTTTTTAATGTTTCTCTCCACAGATGTGCTAATTTAATCCATTACTGCAGAGAATCATGAAAGGTTGGTTTGACGAGGATGGCAACATGGTCGGAGATGGAGGGGAAATGCTACCGATAGACGACACTCATATTAGGACTCAAAAAAAGGCTACAGTCAATCCTAGAAAAGACGGAAAGAGACGACCTGTCGACGACCCTCCAACAGACGAGGAAGTTGGTGCAGGCTTAGCCGCCTTGCAAACCGACTCTAAGAACAAACTCCTGTCCATGCGAAAGGCACTTTTAAAGCACCTCTGCGATTTGAAGGGCTTGGATATTCCTCAAAAGAATACCATCAAAGATCTCGTAGAACTCTTGGAAAATTGGGTATTCGAACTGTTAAAATTATTGGCACATTTTCTGACAACATCATTAGCGAATCGGTCAAGGAATTCTCCCCGAAAACCTCCCTGCTAATGTGGACCGCGGAAACAAAAAAAAAGGAACTAAGGTCCTTGGTCGTGAGACACTCAAAGAAATAAGGGAAGATATGGGACGACTTGATTTACCGTCTTGGGTGGCCCGCGCCCCTAGTCAACCGGGAGTTGCAAAACAAGGAAAATTCAGCGCCGACCAGTGGCGCTCATTCTGTACCATCAACCTTACATTTACTTTAACCCGTCTGTGGGGTTCCGAGCCTGAGGGCAGCCGAAAGCGACGAATGCTCGACAACTATATGCACTTAGTGACGGCGGTCAAAATTGCGTCCATGCGCTGCATGACACCGCAACGAATCGCTAAGTACACATTTCATATGCACCAATATCTCGCCACACTGCTTGATTTATATCCCGGGACTACAATCTCACCATACCAACACTCGGCTCTTCATTTCCCGGTATTCCTTGAGCGATTCGGGCCCACTCATGCTTGGCGTTGTTTTCCTTTCGAAAGGTATAATTTTCTACTCCAAAATATTCCTACCAACGGAAAGTTTGGTAAGTATTTAGTACTCATAGTTCTACGCTGGGTGTCGTCTAACTAATTTACTTCCAGGTGAGCTGGAGCAAACAATGTTCAAAAAGTTTTGCATGGGCCAAAAGCTACGAATTTTATCCAGGCCCTACCGACTGCCCCCCGAATTGGATGGCCTAGTAACCGAGTGGGAAAAATATTACAAGACAGATATCCGTGGTACGCTGCGCGGAGATTCCTTCTCTTTTGACGAGCGCTTCCGGGAAACCATAGAACGAGAGACGTGGAAAACACGGGACGAAAAACTTCTCTCAGACGATTGGTACCTGGATCTAAAAAACTGGGTCGAATTACATGACCCGGAATCGGATTCTTCCATCCTTTCCCCTCGAGCCTATCCTCGGCAGTATGTTGTACGCTTAGGAGAGACATATCGAACAGCAGAAAATTCTGTATCTGATAGTAACGTCTACTACAAGGAGATCGACGGGACAAGCTCTGCCGGTTACATCGAAGGGATATTTTCCCATACACGTATTCGGAGGGATATGACCTCTCGTACACAAACATTCTTTGTCATCAAGCAATACCAACCACTTCCCCAAGAATACCACGATCATGACGCCTACCGCCGTTTCTCCGACACTGCGGGCAAAATTTACCAAAATAATTGTTTTCGAGGGTCGACCATCGTTGAAAGTTCAAGATTGTTGCATCATTTTGCGCGACGGACTATCTCTTTATCTGCTGTGAAGGCCAAAGGATCTTTCTTTGTTGCTCTACCTCTTGACCGATCTTGACTGGATGTCAAAGTTGCTATGTAGTTGCTTGACCTCACGTTTGTCTTCGTCAAAAACCATATCGGCCTACTTCTCCGGATCGCGACAGTCGTCATCGGCGGACGCGTTAGCAGCATTGCAACCTACTATTTCAAGTCAGGGAATTCATACTATACAGATAAGGCTACTTACACGCAATCGTTGCAGTTTTCTACGTCGACAATCTTTCTTTCACCCAGTCTGTTCTTCCCTTCACTTTGTTTACTTGAGTTCTAGTATTTCTTTAGACTTTCTTGCCTAGTATACGCTCTTGGTCCGCGGTCTTCATACCCGGGAACTGACATTGCTCCTCTGCTGAAGACTGTAACTTCGAGACGGGAGCTTGGCTCTGGTTTTCCATGAACCATATCTTCTCAGTCACTCTTTGGACGTATCTAATTTGATTGTTCGTGAAAATAAGTCAGGATCAGTATGGATATACGATCACCAGACTGATGCGGGCTTATATGCATCAATCATCTTCATGTTAAATTGATTCTTGCATTGACGAAATCTTAGCTCATTAATTACATGAATCTACATATCTGTAGTACTCATTTAAACGGGAGATTGCAGCAGAGAAGTGATAGTTGACATCATTGACGCGGTGGTGAGAACTGACTTCATCTGTGCGGAGGTAACGAGTGCGGTCGGCGTTGCAGATCCCATGCATGGATATTAGGATACATCTGCAAAACACTTGGTAATACACGCAAACCGCGGGTTAGCGCCGCGACAAAGGAAGTTACAGACCGCGACTATTCATGAAACGCTGCAATACACAAAGTGTTGTTTAGCGAAGGAGCTGCAGTGTGTGGACTTACTTTGAACGGAGGACTATGGAGCAAAACTCCAGCCGGGGCTGCAACGGTGTGTGTTCGTCCGAGATACAGTATCTTGATCATGCCGAATGAGCCATGTTTCCTGTGCCCCCACAGGTGGACACGGGGAACAGGGCACCCAATATCAAGATCGAAGTTGTGCGAAGGTGCATAAGACACTCGTCGGGTGTAGGTCGTGGTCACGGGTATGCTATCTCCACGTTCGATTGTTTTCTCGGACTGTACGATGGACTTTAAGTGAGAATGCCTAGGGCATGGTTGTAAGCTTGGTGTTTAAATAAAACGCACCGATCGAGCCTGATTATAAAATTCCTAGATTTTCGAGACAGACCTTCGTGGAAAGGAAAAGGTGGATATACCCAGTGAGCTTCTGGAAACAAAAGAGGTAGGTAAATGGCGCTCGTGCTTGTTTGGGTATAGCACACACAACATTTGCTAGGTGCAGGAGATGGAACCCAAGCAAGTCCCGTTCGGGTTGAGCACTCCAACAGAATTCAAATGTCGCTCAACAATTTCGAAGTCTAAGAGTATACATGAGAATATAATGAGCACAAGATGCAATGCAGACGCACCTTTCTTCGACGACCATCCAAATTCAAGTTCAGGATGTTGAGAGTAATCCATGAATGCCCGACCGGCACCTTGGCCGGGTTTTTCGGACGACATTCAAATCTGAGTCAACGAAGTGTCAAGTCCCCGAATTTCAATCAGAGGAGGAGTGAGTTTCCGTAAGACAACGGCGCTGCTTAATTTGACCATCGTTGAGGCAGGCGACGGGGACGACGGCTCAACCGTAACTGATGAAGAGAAAGGAGAAAATCGGCAATGGAGAATTCTGTTTCTAGCAGTCATCATCCTCCCTGCCTTGACACCCCAAGCTTGCTTTCCGGCCTCTCTCCTTCCCTTCATCCTCCTCCTCTCCTGCCCCTACCCCAAGGACACCTAGAATCGAAGAACACAGACAACCAAACCCAAAGGGACACATATGGCAGACTCAGGCTTGGGCTCGCGGCTTCCTACGCCGATTCTCGTCCTGGCGGGTGTCTTGACACTCGTCGCCGTGCTCGTGTCGATGATGTCCATATTTCTGTAAATTTTCCCGGCTCACAGTCTTGCAATCCGTTGCAGACTGCGAGGCCCACCCTGGGGTGCTGGGATAAGCACAAATCTTGGCCGTTTGTCTCGTGATTGAGGGACTACACATGAGCGCAAACCGCGAGAGCACGACCCAAACGACGTGCGAGACAGCCTGACTCGTCGAAATCGATTGACCCCAAGAATGATTCCACCTTCAAAGATTTAGCATCCGATTCTTCTAATCTTACGATCCCAACATCTCGGCCCTTTCAAAACTCACCATTCGCTCTCAAAAGCCCCGCAGAACCCTACGACGAAGTCCTATTCAAAAGGTAAAGTAAGACTTCCATCTTATACAAAGAGGAAAGACAAACTTACGAAAACACCCTAAAGCGCCATTCGCAACCATATCGTGCAAACCCATCATCAAAACCAAGCATCGTCAAAGCCTCCTCTCAAATGACTGCCGGCATGGAGAGGGGAATGGGAGTACGGCGGCAGGCGGGCAGAGACACGGAAGGTAAGCTGGGCGCATGGCGGTGTGCCTAAGTTTCTTGAGAAATTGACGACGATTGCTCGCTTGCAAGGTTTTTTTTTTTGGCTCTGCGATTCGTGAGGCAGACTAGACAAGCATACCCGAGGAATGCGGGAGCTCGCTGAACACGAAGCAGGACAGCCAGCAGGGAAGACGTCCTAGACGACGGTAAGCCCTTCAGGCCACCAAAGAGGATTCGAGAATTTAGAAACTCACAGGTTTCTCCGAAGCTCTGTAAAACCTCACTCCGGGAATCCATCAACGAGCTCCTCCGGAACCTCCTCTCGACATCAAAGTGCCCGCGGCAGTGACGATCCACGAATCTACGGAACCGTCATCTTTGTCCTCTCAAAATCCACCCCTCCGTTTTTCTAAACGTCACAGGATCCTAGGAAGACGGTTCGAACCATAGTAAGTGCTCAAATCCTCGAAAAAATAGTCGAAAAACCTGCCAATTCGTCAAAACCCCGCAGGCAACCTTAGTGTGCGAGTCCATAAACTCTATCTTCAACTTTCCCCTTCTATATTGAATTCAAGGTGGAGACGACGAAGAACACAACGAGCGGGCCCGGGAGGCGATGTCGCTGAGTCGAGCGAATAGCGGTTTGATTCTGGAGCTCGGTAAGTCAAGATGATAACTTGGAGGGTTAGAAAACTTACCAGGGCCAGTTCGCAGCCTCATTATGCCCCCGTCTACCTCGAATCCGTGTTGGTGTAAAGTTCATACGTTCGTTGCAAGCGTCGTGTATATGCTGGCGAGGGTGCCCTTGAGAGTTCAGCATACGGAAGCGAGGTCCCAGGCTTCGGTACTGGTAAGTAGAACGAATCGCAGCAGACGTATAAACAGACTTACGAAGCTTCCTCGCAGCCTTATCACCGTCGTCATCGACCGCTAATTTACCACGAGTGGCGCCAGGGGTGCTGTCGGATTTCGAGATGGGGGTAGCGGTGGAGGCCTGGAGCCCTGTAAGTCGCACGAAACATAGAATACGAATAGATAGAACTTACCTGCCTCCTTTGCAGCTTCTTGATGCCATCGAACTTCGCCTTCCTACGCGTCGGAACCCCCATGAAGGCCAGAGAGGTACGGCGTGCAAGGCGAAGTGCGGACGTTTTCGGAAGCGGGAGGCGGCATAGAGGTTGCGAGGACGATGACCTGTGATCACCCTAGGCTTGGTAAGTGGTGGTTGTGGTGATAGAAAGATAAAAGACTCACAAAAACTCGCTTTCAGCCTTGCTATGAGACCCCATCCCTCAATTGCTCACGATCCATCTGGAAAAGTGGTGTAGGTCGTCGACGGCGTCGAAGGCTTGCAAAGAGACAACGTTATAAGTTTGCAAGCCACCGTAAGGCGTACGAAACATCATGGACCATGCTGTCGACTCTCTGAGAGATGGTGGTGGACATCCTATGTCTGGGTAAGTCGATAGATCATAGTACAAGAACGCCCTCACTTACCTGATTTCCTGGCAGTTCTGCTTTGAGAACTACCATCGCCTCCGCAACCTGCGAGTAACTCCATCTCGAGCTCACGGTGCTCATGCTTCAATGACAAGGTCGAGGGGAGGAATCGATGCGGGGTGGGCGAATCACAAAGCTAGACATAAAGGTGAGCACTAGCTGTAAAAATGAGACACTGACTCGGACCTCATCAAACTCGAGACCCACAATATGCGATGTTGCAATTGCCAGCAACGAACAGACGGAGTTGAAGACGAAGAACAAGGGATTGAGGTCGAGGTCGTGTGGGTGTTCGACGCTCGCTCCAACTTTAAGGATAGGCGAGAGCGGCAGTAAGTAGTTAAAGTTTAGAAATCTGGAGTAGGATCGTTAGATAGATATAAAATTAAATAAATAAATAAATAATGAAAGTTGAGGGCAAGAGACATCCTAGAAATTAAAAATAAGGCAAAAAAAAATGCAGCAGCTGAGGATTGAACACAAAAGCTTTATAATACGCCACAAAGCTTAACACGGAACACATTACCACTAGACCACACAGCAACTTATGAATTGTATAATTTTATACAATATATACTCCTAAATTAAACACCCAAGCAAGTGAGATGACGCGTCGGGTAAACATAAATTCCTGTTCTTGTCCAGAGTAACAGATGACAATCGATCTATAAGTTCTTGTCCATCCTACCTGACCTATTCACCAAACGACTCTCATCCTAAGCCTGGTACTTTCAAACGTTCTCAGAACCCTGGCTTCTACCCCGCTGACTCGAGCCTAGCCCAGTAGATGGCATCCGATCCTGACGACATTCGCCTGCAAGAGTCCTCGCACAAACGGAAAACCTAGCTCGCTCCAAAGGGAGTGTCTCTGCAGCTGCAGCAGTATACTCTCCTTGTACATCCAATATGGCACCCACCGGATAATATCAGATGAAGGTACTATGCACATCTTTGGGCTGGTTGTCCGCTATATTGGGACCACGCCGGTTATAAACCAACCAACCAACCAACCTAGAATCCGGGGATTGTTGGGATACGATGAGGAGGGACTGAGGGATTTATCTGACAGCAGGAAGGTAAATATTACACCTCCGTCGTACTAGTATCCGCGGTTGTAATTTTTCTATTGATCACTTTTATTACTTTCAGGAAACCCTCCATGACCCATAGAAACCTCTTTCACTACGATCCTACTTTAGGCCTCGTGTCTTTGATTCGCTTCATCGGCAGAGTAAAGCGTAAAGGTTACGTAATAGGTAATTACCCTCTGTCTTCCCCTTCTCCCATATTAGCGGATTTCTCATCAGTCTACTGTCACAGAAAACTCGAGAAAGAGAAATAGAAACGTAATGTCGAAGGTTATGGCTAAATGTCTACCTCAGGAACCGACCAAAGGCAATTTAGTATCCAAAAGCTCTCTCTCTCGCCTTGCCTGAATCCACAGACCGTCGTCTGCATAAATGTTCGTCAAAGCCTCAAAGTTTTTCAGAAAGTCGGCTCGACGGGGTCACAGGTCTAATTGGACCTTGGACCTGGACCTGGACCTTGGACTTGGACTTAGGCAGCAGATTGGACCAAACGTCTACATACTTGTACCACAGGTTGCACCTTCACTTTGGACCTCAGTTAGACCTCAGTTGGACTCTGTTAAGACCTGAAGATTATATCCCTTGCACCTAGGTTTTGTGTACATCAAATATTGGACTCTAATTTGACCTAAAGTTCTCGAACGAGTAAGGCGACTCCGACTCAGGCAAGTGGCATTCCACTTACACTACAGGCTTCAACGCTGGGCATGCTGCATCCCGGCCCCACTCCCACTGCGGTGTGAAAGTACTGCGAACGATAAAAAGGCGACACCCAGCAGGTAATGATACTCATTGGGATAGTGCATGACGAAATAAAATGGGATCTCGGGTCACGACTCATGCAATGATGCAACAGAGCGGCAATGATGTCGGGAATCGGGATCGCGCTCGTAGAGACTGTGGGGAAAGCACAAAAATGGGCAAGGACCTAGCGAGACATACCGTCGGGGTGAAGCGGATGAAGGTTCAAGCTCTCAAGTTGGACTTGGGTTGGACTTCACATTGGACCAAGGCCAGACGCCCACCGACTTCGGATGGGAATGGATTAGATAAGGATTTACCTCACGTGCAGGTACAAGGTCCAAGTCCAGGTCCAGTCCATTGGACCTCACTCCCAGTCGATTCGACGCTCTCATTTTGCCTGACTACGAGTTGTAGCGCCTTTCGTCGTTCCTGGACACAAGTTCAATGCGCGGCAGAGTTAAAAGTTTATGGGGCAACGCTACGCTCTCAAGGACTTCCTCTTTGACGTCGGTGTTTTCTGGTGAAGTTAGAAGATTGTAACGACGGTAAGTTTCACCTTTCGTCAAACGGCATTATAGTTCTTTTGTGCGATCTCTATCCCTCATTTTCGTGAATTCGATTATACCAACTACTTCTTACTTGTCAACAACGTCCAATTTTCTACCCCGATCATCACACCCAGCAAAAAGGGCCATTTCACAGGCGAAGCAGTGTCTGGAGATGATCGGCAACAGAATCGAAAGACGTTCATTAACTGCAATCTGCCACACAGGTGGGACAACCATATATCGTTACCTCATATTCGTTACCTATATGAAGATCCGCAATCGCCCACCATCGCAGCCGCTAGCGCTGTTACTTTGTTGACCAGGTCTGGATTTTGGCTGGCAACGGACGGTTTCGCATGCGCCTCGAGAGCTGGGGTCGAGCCATGAAGCTAGGTGGAGGGATTAGTGACACGAAGGAGGCCCTTGAAGAGGGAAATGCATCAAGTACTTGTCAGCTCGAGTTTTGTGACTTCAGCTGCTTCCTCGACAATGCCAATTAAGACCAGTAATGCCCTTGCTTAGACAAGCTTGTAAAAGCGCATATAATCAAAATTGTGGGCTTCAAATTGGTTACATGAATTTCCTGGACAGAACTATTAGACAAATAAAACCTAGGCTCCAAGCCAAGACATTCGCTAAGGTGACTTCGAATTCAATATGCTCCGTACAGGGTGCATGGGCTATAAACTACTTTAGCATTCAACTATAGACGGAATTTCAACTGGTACTCACAATCGGAACCCACTGCAATCCGCTTTATACGAAGACGCCATGCCATGCACCCGAGATGAGAAAGGTAACCACGAAAAATCATTAGCACCGGAGCGACAGCGCTGCTGTAATGGGCTGTAAAAAAGGATAGCATCCTTGACCTTCGGATTTTAGCTCCTCGATCAAGTGCCAGAAATTGAACACCTTCAACGTTGTGGGACAGGGATTCTAAAGCCATGCGCAGGGACTCCACCTCCTCGTGAAGGTGTTCGGCCGAGAGAAAACTTTCCGATTCCCCCGCTTGACCTTCACCGGAGCTTTCAAGAACCCCAACAACCCTAGCAGGTTCGCAAACTGGAACTAGTCCTATAGGATTGGCTGCATCGACTACGGAGGACACAGCTGCTGGTTGAATGTCTGTCGAGCATTGAATAGCCTCATCGATAGCGTACAAAGCGGCGCTTACTCTCAATACCATTTATGGTTCGCTTTAGGGAGTCACACCGTGATTTTGCACTTTTTTCGACATCGCCCTCAATTATGAACCAAGTTAGAGAACAAATTAACTAGCCTTCAGGAAAGTCACTCACCAAACTATTTTGAATCTCATGCAACTCTTGGGATAGATCATGGCTTGCAACCTTCTTGGACTTCTCCTGAGCATTTTCTATTTCCAAAGTCATCTTGTCCCTAGATTGGCAAAGTTGATGGAGACTCTCCGTATCCTGAGTTAGAGTGGCTCTGAGATGATCTCGCTTTTCCTTAATCACGTCCAGCTGGCTGGAATGTTCGACGACCTCTTCGCCCAATGTTGAAACCTGATGGCTCAGCTGGCCAATAATTTTCATGCAGGTGCCAAAATCGTGTTTTATACAATCAAGGCGTGTACTGAGGTCGACTTGAGATCGATTAAGCCTGTCGTGATACTCGTCGCGGGCAGCTGTATTCAAAGCTATCTCGTCTGTCTAAAGGTCAGCATAAAGAGCTCGACTGTGGAGATTCAGCAACGACCTTTTATGGTGTCCAAGCCTTTCTGCACAAAAGCCATCCTCTTATCCAACAATTCGTTAGACTGACCAGCACTGGAGACGTGAAGGTCTTGTCTGATTTGAATTGCTTCCTGTACATGTTATTTACAATAAATCAGAGTTAAGTTTGTCACGTTAACGTTGTTCCTCTCACCAAGCGCTTGCCTAAGTCTTCGAGGGCTTGCTGAAGATAGGAAATAGCCCTCGAACTGGATTCATGATTGGAATTAACTTTGGACTCTAACGCGTACAAGTCCAAGTAGACTGTGGGATCAAAGGCGTGAGTAGACGTTTGGGAGAGTGCAGACATCACTAAGGACAGAATGGAGGAGATTGGACGATATATATACTCACCTGGATATACTATGAAGGGGCGTACCGCAAGGTTTAGCGATAACTATAAAGAGTACTCGATGAGGCAAGTGGCGCTTTCGTTCCAAAAAATGGCATCGAGATCTAGATTTTGAGACACTGAGCAGACTTTATTGTTTGATCGAATTTGCGCCACCTAAAGTTTGTCACGTGTTAATGTCACGTGTTAAAGGCCTTTGAACCGTAAAGACTAAAGTGGTCAGTCTAATCCAATTTGAATCACACTTTGACTTATCTTTACCCATTGGCATCGGTATCACTGATCTCTTTCCTGGCCCTTCCGGATCTGTATGCGTACAAAGGATCCATTGGCAATCTGTCATGGCTGCTATATATCCGAACGTATAGTGGCAGAGGTGCTCCTGAGCCACCTCAATTGAATGCCTGTCTTTGCTTATAATTATATATATATAGAGAGGGAGATGCAATGGGAGTGAGGCATGCAGTGAACGTACGATTACGTCGAAATGCTACACCGAACATGGTCTGCCTTTCTCATTGTGTCTCTGTGTTCGAAATGAAAATCGTTGCTGTTTTTATAGGAGTCTGAAACTTAAACCCAACCAAATTTACGACATTACCCCCGTTGCAAAGATTAGGATCACCAATGCCAGTCTTGACCACACCGCTATTCCTCCAAAGGGAAAAGCGTCTTTCGTCCTCAGATATGGGGACAACCTTTCAGATAACCGATCGTTGACTGTCTGTACACTGAGACGGGACCAAGTATGTTTCGTTCTTTTGTCCTGACTAGACTTCAAATTCGGTAACAAAATCATAGTACGAACAGTCCACTCTGAGCATATACCTTGAAGAAAATCACAAGTATTCCTTGAGCGCTGCTGGCACAATGTAAGTGTCACTGTGGCTGTAGTTGAGCAGAATGTTGACTCGATTCAGAGGCATCTGCTTGACGGGGTACTTGCAATGTCAGACTTCTAGCGATTCCGAGGCCAGCTATAATCAACCCACTTTCTACTTCGGTCAATACTTATTTCGGCTGTCAGGTGGCGAAAAGCGGTGGAAGTACCAGAATGAGCACTCGCGAGCCGGTGCCCTCGATGAAAAGAAAAGACAAGCGAGCGATATCAGCCGGTTCCAGTGGAATGGAGTCGTCAATGTTGGCGTCCCACCTGCAAGCGGACCTTCCCTCTCTCAACTACGTATACAATCCGGATTCATACGAAACTTGTGGAATATCTTGTGGACTCCGCAATGCTCATCCATACTTCAGTATTTCCGTCCCCTGCGTCCTCTGTAAAACAACTTGGCATCAAGATTGCGTCAGTGATTCATATAACGCAGATTTTCTTTCTTCGGGTTACCCATGGTGCTGTCCAGGATGCGTAAATCCTGTGAATGGGCATTGGGACCAATTAATGTAGGCGTTACAATTTTTTAAAAGCCCGAAGATTATTTATAAGCTTTCATCGATGAAGGGTAAACCAGTATCTTCTGCTTCGGCCGTCACCTTCCGCCCGACTTTTCCCAGCAAAAGTTCTAGGACGTTCATCGACCACAGAAGTTCATTTGCAATGGCATCGAGGAAATCTTTACGATCCTGCGGAAGTCCCTGAGCAGCAATTCATGATAATCGATCCGCAGACGTGTATCCGAGCATTCTTCAGGGACATTTATGCCTATACCGAAGTAGGCCGCCGTATGACTTCCTTTGCATTTGTTGTTAATTGATATTTAGAAAACCATGGGTGCCATTTACTGGCCGGTCTGCCTTGAACCAAATGCTTATAACATGCACAACTACGACAACCCAATTGTTCGACAAGCACTTGAGGACGCATCTCACAGCGTACTGGACATACTCCGACGATCTCGACAGCATCCCATCTTGCCACTTTTCGATTCATGGAAACTGGAGCTCGAGGAAGCATCAAAACTAGTATCTGCCGTTCAGAGCCGTCTGCTACGTTACGAATACGAGGACCGGTTTCGCAATCTGTTCAATATGGATATCCTTCCAGGTGATAATTCACTGATCCAGCCATTCATCGTCCACCTTCAAGAGGCTATGTCGGATTACTCTTCTTGTACTTCTGAGCACATCGACTTGCTTGGGAGTATACTTTTTGGTCTTGTTATTTTGCGTGTTTATCTGAAGACAGATCCAAATCATGACTGTCAAATTTTTTGGCTTGCCCGACGGCTGACAGTCCAGGAGCGGCAGGGTATTCTTCCTGGCGATATCCTTGCAGAAGCCAAACTCGGAAACATTCTCCGGACTCCAACTGCTTCTGAGAAGGCCATGGCATCCTGTCTTAAGCCTCTTTCATCCTCGCAAAAACGGCCACAGGATCTTGGACTATACGACTACCCGCAAAAAAACCCTCGTCGCCTGAAAACGATCCTTTCTTCAAACACAGATCTTCTGGTAGTAACTACCAGAACTGCAGAAGGAAAAGATTATGTTTTCTTTCCGACAGCAAAGACCGAGCCAGCTGGCGAGTACCTATATGCATTATATGGCCATCGTGAATCAACGCCCGACGAGCTGCCTTGAATGTCTTTTCGTGGAGACGGTCAGTTGCTTTGGATAACAACACAGCCGGCTCACCTTCCAGTAAATTTCGGGCACTCGACCTTATCTTAATCCGGATTCATTTGTACGAGACTTAACTGTGACATATATTTTTTTCTGCAACTTTCTACCCTTCGCTTCGAACTTGAACCATAATTGCGAGTGTAGCGAGCAATCATTCTCCAGGGGCTGGAACTTGAGACCAAACAAGGCCAAATTTTCGGTACGAAAAACGGATTCACTTTTGGTCACTTTTGCGTGAGCTATATCTTGACCATCAGGCCTCCATTCTCTTTAAAACTTGGAAGATACGCAGTCCTACTTGTATACTACGCAAAAAGGGGGAATTTCATCCATTTTGTGCGTATAGTCGGCTACAACACTGCCTGTTTTGGCTGTATCACGCGCCTAGGATGGCACAGCGAGCCTTTCCGCCGGTTGGCGCTTACCTAGTATATCAATTGTTTTACAGTGAGTTTACTTTGGGACGTTTCCCCTTTCTTCCTCGAGAATATGCTTCCTATAGCTACGTTGGAAATTGGTTGGAAACCATGCCCTTGCCACAGCGGAATAGATACTTCCTACTTACTTATTATTAAGTAGTCTCTAGAGCCGTGGAGGCCAGGTAGACAAGTCCCCTGTGTCGTAGACCCCGTAGCTCTCAGTAGCTCCCATATATGGATAAGTGACACCACATAGTCACGCATAGCCAGAGGCCTTTTACCAGTGCTACTGAGCGCAAAAAGGTATCCGTAGAATTTGCAGAATAATATAGGGCATTGGGGATCGAACAATTTATGTTGAGCAGTATGAAATGTAAACCAACATAAAAATGCCTAGTCAGATACTTCACTGTTGGTGTCACCTGCTCTCGTCACCAACTCGTCCCCTGCTTTCCATGCTTTCCCAGTCAATCGCACTCGATCAGTATTGATATCGTTATACTGCGAATGAAGGGTTAGATCTGATGACAAAGAATAGATGTGAGATTCGTACCACTGTTACTTTACGGCTAAATGGTATATCGTGTCCAACGACCTGAGGGCATGTCTACTAAAAAGAGGACACCGTCAGTGTGTAAAACTCAGAATAAAAAAAAATTTAACCTAGAATGCAGACGAGACTCCTGCATGACGGTTTGGCGGGGTCTTCTGCAAGACAAACCTGGAGTGTGAATTATCGCGCGCGAAGGCAGTCAAAACACCAGGACGGCGGAGATGTTCAAGCCATAGGAGAGCACACGGAGCTATAGGTGAGTTGAGTAGTGATCAGCAAAAGGAAGAGGAACGTGTCGAGATAGACATACTAAACAATTCAAGTTCGGGATCGAAGTATGGTGCGTTACAGGGATCTTTGGCCAGGGCTTGAAGTAGAAAAGGGCGAAGGCAGGGATGACAGTCCATTCACGTGTGTAGCTAGCGCCAAAGACGCTCCCGCAGGAGATTTGATGGAATCTTCTGCGAGATGATCGGCAGTGCAAATCGTCACGCATAATGAGACACGAAGGTGGCCAACCATTGGGGCAACGGAGACATTCAAGCTGTAGGAGAGCGCGTGAGGTGGCGGCAGTGGAATGTTGATGGAATGCTGTACTCACGGCGGACGCAGCGCGACGCGGGAGGATGTGCTATCCCTACTATGCGACGGTGTGGTTTCTGTCAAAATTGGTCAATGGTGGGCAAGAGAGAGCGGTGGGCACAACTCACGGCCCTCCCTGGGGCCGAGATGTTGAAGCTAGGGGAAAGTGTGTTAGCTGGCAGGGTGATGTTAACGGAATGCTGCACCTACAGAGGATGTGGCGCAGCGCTAGGCTATCCCTCGTGCTCGGGGGTGAGTTTCTGTTGAAATTGGTTGATCATGGGCAAGGACGAGCGGCTTTCAAGAAACATGAACATCGATATAAACAGTTGTGGGCGTCAAACTCGAAAATGAAGAGATATTGGATGGTCGATGATGGTGTTGTGGTTGAAAAGAGAGTTCTGTTGATTTCTCACGTTCAGCCACAATCGACAATGTCACATGCGTCGGAGTTTGAACTGTCTTGACGAAATTGGCAACAAGATTCCTCGCATCAGTGACCGGATCTCTTCTCTTGCCAGTTCCCTTGCGGCTTCCGGATCATCATAACCATCTTTCCTGCGGTCGAATGCTTTCTGTAGGTGCACCATTGCTGCATCTTTCTCCGCAATTGACGTGCTTGCTCCTAGTGCATGTCAAACCCCAAGTTCACTATTGTTGACGCCGTGTTTGGGCTGCTACCTCATGATCAGCAGCAGTTAATGGGATTTGACTGTTGCTCACCCCCTCTGGTATTGACCGTTTCTGTAGATTAATCATTAATAAATTCAATTCTGTACATACTTGTATATTACTATATAGGTTCATAGAATTATCTCGAAATATGCGGGAGGCTACAGACAGCTACCTACCCGTTACCAAAACTACATGGCAGGCTGTACAAATGAAAATTAAATATCATCTATATAGTTCCACGGAGGACACAGAGACCGATACATAGAGCTAAATAACCTAGCGCCATGACTACGTTGAAGCTGCAACGCCTCCACTACGACCCGCTCTAGATCTCGGCCTCATGTCATCTCAACTTCAACTGCAACGCCGCTAGGCTTGGCTTTATATCTAATCTCATCGATCTGCCTGCTTTCCGACTTTGATCCCGCCACCCATGATAGAATGGAAACGATTTCTAAAAGGTCGCCAGAATCCAGTTATGCCGAAGGGGCTATTTGCGGAAGCATCTTTGGTACCGTAGGCCTGTTCTTCCCAAGCGTCCAAGTCGATGGGCCGGAAACTCCCTGACATGAGCTGCCGACCAGCATTGAAGTCAATGAAACTTATAAGGAGTAAACAAGTCAGCCAATTTGTCAAATTTTGACACTAGATAACCCGCTTACCTAACTGGACCTCGAATGTATCTTCCAGCCTCAAGTTCAATCAGACGCCTTTCTTCGTCGTTGATTGGGTCTGGGCATGCCTACACCATAAACCGTGCAAATTAGATCAGAGATAAAGTAATGAATTCAATGTTGCTGACCAGGCAAAAATTTCCAATGCATTTGGCCATGGAGCCTGCGTATATTGCATGTCGGTGCAGACGACAATTCTCGTTCAGTGACCTAAAACGGTCTAACACGGCATGAATGTCAGTGTTCAAACATGAATAATCATTCCACCGTACCGTTGGTACTATGATACTGAATTAAGGCGTTATGAATCTCACTACTAGGACAGTAGAACATTGTCGACTTACAATGTCTTGCACAGCTCTGTGAATTCGGTTGGCATCCCAAGTAGGACCGTATGGAAGGGTCCAGCGGACGTCGTAGTCGTTTGTCTCTATGTCAGTTTTCATTCGGCGCATAGGGCCAACACGGACAGATGTTCGAAGAAGAAGCTGTTTCCACCAAGGGTAGTCAAAGGGCAACGAACGAAGCATTGTATACTTGCGTTCAATGATGAGCAGCCGTGCGAGACCAGAAGAAGATTTCGGCGAAAGATCACGATATATCTAAAATCATAAGAGTCAACCGATAGAAACCTTTGACATTGATAAGTGATACCAACTGCTGGGTTGATTCTTTCACGAGCAAGGGGAGGATAGTAGATTTCATACCCCCGGGAGGCATACTTTCCAAGTCGGATTTCATACGAGGGTGACCTCCTTGTCATATCAATGGTATTTGCTTGCCTAATACAAGCAGCCAAAGAACGCCAGTTGGTCCAGACAGTTCGACCTGCAAAAATTGTCAGACGAATTGTTATTATCTCCAGGTGGAGACAACATACCGTCATAGGCGCAGCAAGCTGCATCAATATCAAAGCCTGCTAAGACTTCTGCAGGGGATTTGTAGAGCCTCAAAATTATCTGAATTGGGCGGAAAGGATATGAGGCTTGTATCCTCTATGTGAGTGCTAGAGCAAGTGACATGAAGGTAGGAATAGCATACTATGAATAGAAATAACGTTGGCTTTTCGAACGCATATTACGTCCCAAATTAGATTTTTACAAATTGAGTCGTAGATCTCAGTCATTTTCTCTGTAGCCTATAATATGCTAATTGATTAGAGAAGATAAAAATTATAATTGAAGACATTACCTCTGTTGCCGTCAAGCCCCACAAGAAGAGATCGATATCGGATTCGGCATACATGGTCTGATAGTACTTGTTCAATGTTTTAGCCGGCGTTTCTGAAGGGATGGGCATGAGACATGCAAGGACCGACCCTCCTGCTGCTACAATATTGTTCCAATCAATCCCGGAGAGAACGCCATGTGTGAAAAGCTCCCAGTTTGAACGGAACTCCCGTAAAGAGGAAACTATCGCCGGGGATCCCAAGGCTTTGCGCAGGGAATCATCCAACGGAAGAATGTATTTGTCATGTATCGCATCCTCTGGACGTCCTATAATTTTCCAAAGCGACGGATTCGTCTTGAACACGTCGATAAGCTCGATATGTGGGTTCGTAAGAAGACAATGATCCGGGTCAGTGGCAAAGAGCTCACGGAGCGTCATTTCGTTGTTCACAGCTCCGATTAATAAGTCATCAAGAGATTTTCCAGGAGGTAACTTGATTATGTTGTCCACGAGAGCTGGTATAACAGTATCATCGACAGAAAGCCTAGTGATAGCGGTTGTAGTAGACATTATGCGACTTTCGCAAGGAGGATGAAGGGGAAAAAAATAAGAGGCAGCCTTTATATAAAATGGGCAAGGCTGCATTCCTTTGGTAACCCTCTTTTGGATATAGGCATCACATTCACCTGAGCAATGTCCTAGCTATAGGTCGATCGAAGTGAGAAGACACGCGGCGTCGTATTTTCCGGAGCATGGACGCATAACGTGCAGCTTTAGTGGCCACGAATGGATAGATAGGCTCTTCAAGACAAAGCCACTAAGTCGAAGAGGCTTTGTTGTTCCCTGCAGGCGCTGATGAGCTATGCGAAGTCCCGGCTTTGGTTGCAACCTTCGAAGTCAGTCGAGCGGACAAAGCGTCTTTCAATTACCGATAAAGCTTGAGAGTCTTTTAGATTTCGTGCCCGCAGGTTCTTTCGAGGACAGCGAAGTATATGGTGATAACGGGAAGAAAGAGGACCTGTCGTCCCGAGGAGAGACAAATTCACGACCCTGACACGCCACCACCACTGGTTATGAAAATCCCACATTCAAGTTAAGTGGCTGCTGGAGGCGCACATGTGGCTGCAGTACCTAAATTGCGATCATAAACACTTTAAAATGAAAATGATCGACCCCCAACGCCACTGTTCAGCCCCAGTGAGAAACGCCTCGAGCGGGATCGAGTGGTGTCGTGTGAAATCGAGCGCCATCAATCCAGTCGACAGCACTCGATCTCGTCCGAAAAGTGAGAATGGCTCGAATTTTTCTCGTGCCAAATTGAGCGAACTCGAGTCCCCTCGATTAAATTGATGAAAAATCTACCGCGCTCGATTTCACTCGACTATAATCAGAGCCTTCTCGAGTACCTTCGAGCAGGATAGATTCTAAAAGCACTCAAATTTACTCAATCCCAATCGACGCGGCTCAATGAATCATGGGGTGGTATGGGGTGAAATAGATGGGATTTAAATATACTAATAATACAATGTGTACGACTACGATCTGGTATCCTAACCTACTGCTTTCCTGTCCTCCAGCCAAGAGCCTCATAGAAAAAACTAACAGGCAGTATTAGAACAGAAAGAGACCGATTGGGGGAATAAAAACTCTCGAATACGCGACTTACAATTTGAGTGGACTGCTGCAAGCAGGCAGTCAAACACGAGACAAATGGCACTGACAGAGAGCTCTACAGAAGGCAATAAGAATCATGACTGAGCAAAAAGAATGAACGACGTACCCAAACGTACCCAAACCAAGTTGTTCCCCTTCGCACCAAAGAATACTCGAAAGGACTATGACGCCTCACCTTACAATCTTGTAACTTCGAGTCTAGGAGGTCGTTAGAGAGGCTGCAAGGCGGTGGTGAGACTGTGAAGTGGCGCTGAAGCTATGGGGTGGTGAGGCTAAGTGGGGGGAACTGGTGTCGCGGTGGGGGGAACTCACCTTATAATCTTGAAACTTCGAGACTAGGAAGTCGTTAGAGAGGCGTGTGGCGGTAGTAAGGATGTGAAGTGAGGCTGAGGCTGTGAGGTGGTGAGGCTAAGTGAGGGAACTGGTATTGCGGAGTGGTACATACGTGGCAATGAAAGAAGTTGAAGGCGTGAAATTATTCAAGAACCCGTGGTTTGTCAGCGCCTTCCACGCCCTTCCAAGGTATGCCAAGAAGGACAGCCTCGGCAATATTCTGCTGAAATAGTGCGGACACTCGAAGACGCTCGAAGTGTCAAGCTCTCATGGGAAAGCGCTCGAAGCCACTCAATTTCACATAATCTCACTCGAGGCGTTTTTCACTGGGGTTCAGCTTCGAACAGGCCACTGGAGGTGACTGGTGATGCCGGTGATGGCCGATGTTGCGAACGGTGAACGTCCCCAAGTCGGGCTGGTGAAACAGAGTCGAAATCCCTTACCACTCCGGCCATCAGGCGGCATCTTTCGTTGTTTCTTATAATTAATGTAACACCATCATTTCTAATTTCAAGTTTATCGCATGTATTTTTGGAAGGCCTCTGTTTTTTAAGTCATTGATACGTTTACTCTGTGTGCTCTCCCGTACTCCGCTTCATATTATTACGGTCTTGACGCTTAACAGTATAATGCGTGTCGAAGACGTATGAATCGATGACTTACGGACCACCAGGTGGAGTCCCCGGTTTCTTCATTCAAGTTCATTGATAGCGGCTAGCCACGGCACGAATTCCAAAGTGTTTCGAGCACTCATTTGCTTGAATTTTTTGTAGTTGCTTGAGAGGAGAATATACACGACGGCAAAGCAGAGAGTTTCGAAGACATGTTGTACGGCCCAGCGCTCCAAGTCCTCGAAATTATCTTGCGGCAAGCAGATTGACAGTTCCGAAATTGAGTCAACTAGAGCAGGGATAACAACAGGAGGAAAATTTCTCAGAAAGTTTAGTCTCTAGTTCAGAGTTGGTACATAACTATATATAGTCTATGCACGCGGAAGCCATTGATACTACATAAACGGAAGGGATACAATTGGGACTCTAGCAGAAAACAGGCGTTCCGAAAGCACATGTACATGCGCTAAAATTAGAAATGATGGTGCTACCTACATTAGGAAACGACGAACGATCCGTCTGATGGCCGGAGTGATAAGATTCGATGCTAATCCCTGGAGTCCCCATCGCCTCCAAGCGCAGCTTCAAGGTTAGATACTAGCCTTCGCCGTTTATAGAGAAGTTTAGCGCGTTCACGCTCGAGTCCTCGAAGGGATTTGACACTCGCTTCCAGATCGTTCAAGGCGCTAGATAGCAGAACTAAGTTTTTCTCGTGGTCCGAGCTGAGATCAGTGGTTTCCACGGCGGCCTGCAATTAAATCAGAACCCGGTCATTGTACATGTACGGCCAACCAGTCCTACCTGGAACCTAGGGCTTGCTAAAACGCTTGCAGCAGGAGAATCTCCAATCATGTTCATTGAGCGGGGATAATACCCCAAAGCCTTGAATGCTAGGTCGCTGTTCGAGAGCAGAGCATCGAGAATTTCAATTCCTTCACCCAAAACGGAGGCAATGTTGGTTAGGGCACGCTGGTGAATGACCGTTATATTATAACATGCAAAATTCTAGACAGTTGAAACGCACTGAATCGGGTGATGAGTGGGTGGGCCTCAAAGAAGAACCCTGAAATTGGGGCAGTAATTATAAGCACAGATATTTATATATATGATCAATAACATACTAAATCAATGTCGTCTGCCACACCGCAAGGTTTTCCGGGTTCGAGACAGGGGGGGTTTGCAATTGGGAGGGGCAAAATCTCGTGCTGTGGGTTCTAGATTAGCAACGTCAGGATGCTGTTATAACAGTGACCGATGATTAAGTTAGACAGACCATTTTATGGCTATCAGAATGGTTATAGATCTTTTAGTGAGAGTTTGGGGATCCAAGAAAAACATGTCCCTCTTTTATATGGGACAGTTTACGCCACTGACGGAAGGCTGAGAGGCGCGAGGGTGCAAACTTGCCATGCCGTTTACCCTTTCCGAGTAGGGAAGTACAAAATTTAAAGCAGGTAGTACAAAGGCGTAATCCTCTAGATCTGGAATACGATCTCGGCTTCCTAATTTGGGAGTCCGCAACAAATTTAAAGAGACATTTTTTGACTGCTAGTGGAGATCGAACAATGTAGATCGTGATCGATCATGTTTTCAAGATGCTGAGCGCAACGCGTATACGTATGGAGGTTCGGTTGATGAAAAACGAGTTGGTGTTAGGGGGGGATCCATAGAACTAGATCTACAGTGGCCCTGCCCATTATGTGCCTATCAGCATGAGTGAAACCGTCACTTTCCGCACGTGATGTAGCTGTGTGCGTTTTCACTGGAGATCTAGAGGCGCAATGCCGGTTTCTTTTCTGGTTCGATGACTCAGCGCACAGCCACAGAAAAACTGGCAAATCAGTAATTTTGGCTCTTTCCTCAAGTAATGCCTCATTGACACCACCTTTCGCCCTGTAAAGGCCATGGATAGTTACTAACTAAATATACTTTGCACACATCATATAGTTTTAGAGACCGAAGTCAACCAGTAACATGAGGAATACAAATTATTTCGATAAATTGATCGCTTGACTATCACGTGTTACGTAAGCTAATGAGCGCGTTTCCTCAGTATTTTTGTAGCTCAAATTGCGGCTACATTTGGCCACAATTCGGCCAAAACACTTGATCAAATTGATTTTTGACCCGATCTCCTGGATTTGGCTTGACGAAATCCAGAAAAAGTTGGTTACTGCTTTCGGAATGCATCACCTATGAGGCGATTAAGAGGGATCCGAGCATATATTTTGAAGTTTGGTCAAGCCAGATCCAGCAGAGAACACACTGAAACTCAAATCTTCAAGAATTACTGTCATAGAGGGAGGGACGAATGTGCAATTTGGATTACAAAATTCCGGAGGTCTGGATGAGGGGAGCACAACAAGAGCAAACAAAACTCGATCAGCAGGCAGTGCGCCTCTCCATGAAATTTTCAGATGTCCAACAGTGGCAACACGCCATGATAGGTGTCTCACCACATAATCATTGGCCATGGATGACGCTCGTTAGCAGGAGCCAATCACATTCAACTGATCCCTCTCGTCCCGGTCAATCTCTTGAACCCATCGACCGGCAAACAAGCTCCGTCGGCGCGACGATCATGATGAGTTTTAACTACGTAGACGGTAGTCGAAATTCTGTCGACACCTGACTGAGAGCTGCTCAAACCGTCACCATCGATAGTCAAATACATTGATATCCTCCTGCCGGAGGCAACATTGACTTTCAGACGCAAGAGATTTGGGAAGCATGGCGCGACTACCGCTAACGATCTTGACGACCCCTCCCTCTCCAACTGTTTGCCTTGTTACTATCCTCCATCGTCCTCCCGCATTTGGCACGTCACATTTTAACATATTACAAACGAGCTGCGATGACCGGGATATATAGTCAGTTAGTCGCCTTATAATAACCTCATTTCAGGTTTCGAACTGACTTGCAAGTTGCGTGCAGTGATATGGGTTACAGGGTTCTACGTGGTGGCCACCATTCTATCAAGTATGGGAGGGCGGACCGCAATGATTCGTTAGGTGTGGATGTGGACGTTGAAAGGCCCCACCACTGAGCTCGACCTGAGCTCGACTGGGCTCAAACTGAGGTCAGTGAGGATTCAATGTGGGTAGAAATGTCACTAACTTCGTCATTTCCGAAAAGTTCCATAAATGTCGGTTTAACTTGACTGGGCAACTATGGTCTCACTTTAATCAACGCGATCGTTTCACTGCCACGTCTGTACGCATGTACATGTTTTTTCATTTAAAAAATTTGTCGACACTACTGAATGTTTTATGACAAATCCCTCAGGGTTTCAAGGGCTATAGCTAGCGTATTCCTGGTTCAGAGTCGCACTCCAAAAGTTCTTCGCCTTTCTGAGTCGACAGTGTATTGTCCTTCAATATTTCGATCTCGGCATCGTCAATGGCTACGATCATGATCTCAAGAACATCGACTGCACTGAATATTATACGGGATGCTCCATCCTGTGTTATTCTGTGCGTTTCCACTGATGCCTGTTCATCCAGTTCGCGAATGAGAAGTAAAACTGCTTCCCACTCCCACTCGAGGCAACTGACCAACTCCATCAAGTTGCCCGGGAGGTCGGGATTTGGCATGAAATTAGCATCCGATTCCAGAAATTTGCAAAGTTCGACGATAGCTTGGTGGACCTGACCAACTCTCCCATATGCATCGCCTACCTACGAAGAAGTCAGTGCTGAAATGATACAGAATCATTAAAGCGACTGCATACGCGATTGAAGACCTCCTGGTCCTTTGGTGCGTTCACCCGAGTGGCCCGGGCCGTGATTGGGCCATCTAGTTTGGAATTCTGCTTTTAAATTGATAGATTCCCATGAGATGATACATGGTCGTCGTCATTAGGTTATACAAGGACTTACCATGCTTGTACTATGCATATGGTGGTGTTACGCCGCCAATCACTCCGTCACTAATTTAGTGGGGGTGCTTTTATGCTAGTATAGGCCACGAGCTCGCCACTAACATAGGAAGCGTCAGATTTTAAATGGGAACCACTGATTGATTCATGCCCTTTGTAATATGTGAGCCACACGAACAAGAGGATTGTGGTGGCCTCGCGGTCATATTTTTAGGAAAGTGGCTCATCGATATCTTGACACATGGGAACACGGCCACTACAAACATTAACCTTTTGTCAGAAGGCTCTCGAAGGGGATCGGACTCTAACCTGGCTCTCCACTGCCAACCGGACAAAGGTTTAAGGAGGCTAAGTTCGTAGGTGAGGCATCCTCATGTCAAGGCATTCTGATGATTAAAGGTTGATTAAAGAACATAGCCACGTATACGGGTCAATGACAATCCCACACGATCGCGAAACATTATCTTTGAACTACTCCTTGCCTCAGGGTGCATGCCTTTATATAACCGGAGTGGGTTCACTTTCCGACTGAACACAAGACGCCCCACAACTTGTTATTACCTTCAGGATGCAGTCGCCGAAACGGGATCCACGCACCATACTCAAATGCTCTTTACCATCATGTTGGCGAGTTTTGGAGTATCCAAAAGTTTGTCAATGCAAAAGCTCTTTGTATGTAAAGTCTCTTCACGAGGAGAAAAAACTCACAATGTCATTTAACTGTTCCTTGTTCAGTTACTGCTCGCGGCTATGCCAAAAAGTCCACTGGCCTGTGAGTCACCCTGAACGACACATTTAGACATATATTCTAATATTCCTTCATCAGAGTCATCGGCATATTTGTAAGAACAGCATCCTTCGAGTAACTGGCCTTGACGGTGCATCGTTGAAACATGAGGAGTCTGTTACTCTTCGTTTTCCGCAGGGCTACTCGTTGGCAATGATTGAAAATAAGCTACGACAGTGGATTAAATTCCATGCACCCACGTTAATGGCGGCTACCATCCATGCCTTATGTCTTCCCCAAGATATAACACGTTCGCGTACATATATATTGCGCATGCAAATTTGTCGACCCCAAAATTCCGAAATCCTGGCCACACCACAGTTCTTTTCGCTATTCCACGCAGCTGCCATAGAGCAGACAAAGGCACGAGAATTGGGAAAAGTATGGTCTCAAAGTATAGACCAACTAGCCCTGATGAGGGAAGAGGCAGAAGAAGAGGGACGAGGTACAGTTGTGGCAATTGGTCTCGAATGCGAGCCATTTGGCTTGCAGATTATACCATTCGGCTCATTGAAGGACTTGGAATCTGTCCGAGTTTTACACAATTGGTTGCCTATTTTGAAAACCATCCTCGATACTGGGAAAAGTTTCTCTGGGTTTATGGTGTAGATTTTGCCTTGTTGGCCATTACCTAGGTATTACGAGTCCATTTGTTTGTCTTACACTATATATATGCTCAGCTTGTCGGTCCTTTCACTATACATTGTATGCACCCTCAAAACGTATTTGGGCAAGTAGATAAATATATATATATGTATATATTCATAGAATATTCTAATACTACATCGGTATGGCTAGGTAGCTACTTGAAAACATGAAGAGATAAAGCAGTTTCCTGATTCCCATTTCCGATCAGTACTCTCCAGGACTGCTGCATTCACGCCATAACCCTCACAGGTGACACCATCTCAAACAAACTCTGAGTACCTAACCCCTGACGGAGCATAGCGACGAGTTGGCCTGTGCTTCACTTTTGTGTCCCCAACTTCATCTCCCATGCTATACAGCTCACATGCGATGTAGACCGCAGGGCTCGGAAACGGCACCAAGTGGACAGTGAGAGATCTAGATGGTGAGGTGCGCATTCGTGTTTACGTCACAGGTGGGACAAATAACGAATATGCAAAGGAGCTTGAAGCAAGCAGAGGATCAAGAGAGGAAGATGAGGGCTACGAGGTCAGTAAGTGATGTAAATTGGTGAAATGACGATGAGGAGTGGTTTAAATCTTAGAAACGAGGTAAAAAAGCAATTGATACTGACAATCTGTCATGTTACTTACATATGCGCCTGGTAGTATGTTTCCTCGGGAAATCTATCTGTGCTCTTATTTCGCAGGATATACAAGCAACAAATTAAACTCAGTAAGTATTAGATGTTACGTGACAAGCTATTACTTACCTTGAAACAGAAGCCAGGACTACAATCTGGGAGTGCGTGTACCGCTTACCGCGGTCAGTACTGCTGGAAAAGTGAGGTAAGTTATCATTTAGATACCAATAAACTGATACTTACCTGGTTAGTTCCTCAGTCTCGGTCTGGTTCGGTGCAAACGAGGAGCAGAGGGACGAAGTCCTAGCGGAAATGCGTCGGCGAGCAGCGCATCGTGTGGGAGGATGCAACAATCGAGATGGAGTGAGAACGATGAGTCGAGCGAGGAGGTGATCATCTAACTGTGTCGATGGCCGCAGCGGTCAACGGAGAGGTATGTGAGAGGAGGTTGCCAATGCCGTGCGACCTCGTGGTGGTTGTGTGGATGCTGGTGGTCTGGCAAGGGGTGCGCGGGTCTTTATGGAAGGTCAGGTTGGCTGTAGCAGACCCGAGATAAGAAAATTAACATTACTCAAAGTGAGTGTGGAAATTTGACCGACGAGCTGAGAAGTACAGCGAAAAATACTGTGGCTTCCGTTTCACACCCGAAAATTGCTGACGTAATCAGTAAAAGCCGAGTTTCGGCTATATGGTGAGCCGTTGCATCACCTGGTTAGGAGAGACTAAGTTTCGACCACAAACCAAGTCATTCTTACAGCTTCGCTCAGCATTGATAATCTATAGAACTTAATGAACTGCGTTTCTCAAGCGTTTCCTATCGCTGATACCCATTGTCGATACTCAAGATCTCTTCTTCAGGTGTTTACACGAGAACACCTAGTGGTGGAGACGAAGCAACAAGTGTATGTTAGCGGAAGAACTGGTGGACTTGTGAGTTGGTGTTCATACCTTCAGGTAGGATGGCACATACATTTTTCAAACGGTCTATGAGGTAAATGAAGCCGATAGGGAATCTAAAGAGCACAAAATGAGCGAGACAGCAGTTATCGAGCTAGGAAGGAATTTTGACTGGACACTTTCCAAAATCGGATGAGAGGGTTTCAAAGTTCGAGCCGCCTAAGTTAACCATCCAAAGGGGCCAATGTAGATGGTGGAGACAATATGAGAACTGCAAAGACCTCGTCGTTAGCTTCAAAATTGGTAAATTTGGACGGCAAGGAACTTGTCGTTAGCTTCAGAACTGGAAACATTGCGTAGCAACTTACCATCCAGCAGAAGGAGACATTTGCATTTGTCTCGGAAATCATTCTCTGCATTGTTCGCGCTAGACAAGGCCAATGAAACGCTTGTCGAGGATCTGAAGACATTATAGCGATTGAAGCTGGCGTCGTTCCAGTATGATGAAAGTTGTACTCGCCCATTTTCGGGGATTTTCTAAAATTGGAACTCGGCATTTCAATGTTATAGCCTTCTGAGCGGGTGTTTAGGTTGATAGTGGTGATAAAAACGATACGATAACTGAAAAGATCTCGTTGTTAGCCCTAGAAATGGCGAAACTATCACAAAAGCAGTTTACCACTCAGCAGGAGGGGGCATTCGTATCGGAAATCATTCTGTGCACCGTTTGAGCTTAACAATTCAATAGCCACGAAGACGCTTGTCGAGAATCTGAAGAGATTATAGTGATCGAGGCCGGCGTTGCTGCATTATGAAGGAATTTGTACTAACCTATTTATATTTTCGGATATTCTCCACAATTGGAACTCGGAGTGCTAATGCTCTAGCCTTCTAAGCAACTAGTAGAGGTCATGGAAGTGAAATAGGCGATACGAGAACTGAAAGAACTTTGTCGTTAGCCCTAGAAATGATGACAATATAGTGAAAGAATCATACGGTCTCGAAAATTGTTTTGTGCACCGTTTGGGCTGAACAAGGAAACGATCTGGTACCTAATAGTAAAACACTTGTTGAGTATCTGAAGAGATCTCGGTGATTGACGCCGACGTTGTTGTGATATGATAAAATTTGTACTCACCTATTTCGGAGATTTTCCGAAATTAAAACCCGACGTTTCGATGTCCTATAGCCATTTGAGTGCCTAATAGGAACGCTGGTGGTGGTAATGACGATACGAAAACTGAAAAGATCTCGTTGTAAGCCCTAGAAATGGCGAAACTATAACAAAAGCAACTTACCATGGGGTAGGAGGAGACGGCCGAACAAGGAACCGATCTGGTAGCAAACAGAGCACTTGTTGGGGATTTGAAGAGATCTCGGTGATTAAAGCCTGGAGGAATTCGTACTCACCCATGTTCGGAGATTTTCTAAAATCGGAACTCGGTGTTTCAATGCACTAGCCTTCTGAGAGTATGTTTAGGTTGATTGTGGTGGTATAAACGATACGAGAACTGAAAAAATCTCGTTGTTAGCCTCAACAATGACCATGATATGATAAAAGTGACTTACTATGAGGTAGGAGGAGACATTCATCTCGAAAATTGTTCTGTACATTTTTCGCGCCGAACGAGGGAAGGATTTTATGGCCAACAAAACGCATGCTGAGAATCCGAAGAGATTCCAGCGATTGAGGCCGGCGATGTTTCAGTTTGATGAAAGTTGTATTCGCCCGTTTTCGAAGATGTTCCAAACTTAATAGTTGGCGCTTTGAGATCCTAGCCTTCCATGCGGCTGATGAATTTTATAGTAGCACCAGTGACAATGCAGAAACTGAAAGAATCTTGTGGTTAGTCTCAGAAATGGCGACAGTATAAAAAAAGTAACGCACCATGCAGTAGGAGACATTTGTCTCGAATGACGTTACGTATATTGTTTGCGCCGAAAGAGGGAACAGTTTGATAGCAAACGATGCGCTGTTTGAGGATCTGAAGAGATTGCAGTGATTGAGGTAGGCGTCGTTGAGATATGAGGATAATGGTACACACCTATTTTCAGGCATTTGGAACTCGGAGTTCGGATGCCTTAGTCTGTTAAGTAAGTACTGTTATCGTCAATGCGAGTGGAATAGACGATAAATATTTCGTTGTTAGGCCCAGACATGACGACCATATAGCAAATGCAACTTACCATCCCGCAGGAGATGTTCGTCTAGGAAAACATTTTGTGCACCGTTTGAGCGAAACAAAGGCGCGATTCGATGGCCAGAGAGACGCTGATCAAAGATCTTCAGAGATTATGAAAATTGGGACCGCGGTATAATATGAGCTATGAAGACATTTAGACCGACCTGCTTTTGTACAACAGTCTAATTCGGGCCTTCGATGTGTGATGCTTCTCTTGGACATATGTTGGGCGGATTTGATAGTATAAGGGACGCTTGTAAACGTTCTGCAAAGATAAGCAAACCTTGAAGGCCAGGTTGTTGCTCTGCACAAAATGTTTGACTTACCTATTTTCGGGTATAATGACCCTTGCACCCATGTCTGCCCGCTTTAAACATCCTAGCAAAAGTTTTGACGAAGGGCGGAGACGATGCGAATGACCTTAACGATACGAGAACCGAAAGAACTGCAGGTTTAGCCAGAGATTTCGGTAAGATAGCGGATAATCATCACGCTTGGGTGGACATACCGGTGTTTCTTAATCTAACTCCACATTTAAGACGCTCTCAGATTTCCAACAGGCTCTCGGATGTATTCAATGTGAGCACTCGAGTCTCGGATCTGAGCAGCGTTTAACAGTGGGATGCCGTGATGGAAACGATCTTGACGTACTGCCGTTTATTCAAGTTGATTTTCGTTTCGCCCATGTCAAAAGTGACCGGTACTAGTGACCCGAGAGCTTTGTTCTGATATGGGAATTGTGCCCGCAATCATAAGAATTGGCCCATTGGATAGCTTTAGGTGTCGGGTGTGCGATCCTGAATGGATTTCGAAGACTGAGCCCCAGGAAGTTATGTGACAAAAAAAAACCGAAACGTAACTGTTCCTGAGACTTTCTACATAACCACCAACTGTCTCCATTTATTTATGCGAATAATACGAAGCTAAAACGAGGGTAAGGTCAAAATCTAACCCAAAAAAAACTTGCAGACGTACCCAATGTGCACAAATCTCTTTGAGTCTAGAAAGAATAACACAACAACAAATAGCGTGATCTAGTCATCAGAATCAAAAGGAATAGACATTCTTACCAACTTGGATGAGAAGAATGTTGGATCTTTGGGTGTGTAGTGCATTGGAAGAGTAATGGTGGTCGTGGACAACGCCCGTTTCCAAAAACGAGCCTTGCACAATGACCAGCCCGTGATCATGACGCGTAACGTGACTTGTGCCGATTTTTGCAAATTTGAAATTAAAGTTCAACTTGACTCCACGGACTAATGTCCAGCTCGAAATCAAAATTTGATATGCGCCCCACCATTGAGAACGTCACTGACTCTGAAGATGAGTTTGTTCCTCCAAATCGAAGACTGCACCGTCGGCCTTCTTCTGCCTCTGTACCCGAACAAGTTCAACCTCGGCTTCGACTCGTACAGCTAGGCACGGCTGCCTCCAGGCTCCAGGCGCCAAAAGAATTCGTATTGCAGGTCGCACTCCCGTCGTACCAGTCCTATATTATATCGAAAGTCATTCCCTGGTTCCTGGTAAGCATCGGAGAATTATCCTGGGGTCATGGATTACTAGTACGACAGAGCGATCGCGATCGCCTAAACAAAGTACTTTCGTTTGAGGTCTGTAACTGTCTTCTCAATTTTCAATGATTATCTCTCGTAAAACCTGTCCTGTAGTCTAATATATATTCCTACACAAGCATGATTACATCTGGACTTGTACATTCTATCATGATAGAAACAATGGTCTGGCGTCTGATAAAAATTGATCCCATTTTTAGTGTTGGTTAAGTTCCAGGAAATGATTAAATAACTTACGTATGTTCCAGGTTTGATCCATTGAGCTCCAGCACCAAAGATTGGATACTTTCGCGGGTAATATCCTCGCTGTTATGCCCTAAGCTTTTGGTTTGAACAAGAAGTTAAGAATTACAATACCCACCTCATGATATAAGACGGATAAGTTCCCCTTAGAAATGAAGCAATTTTACCCCGGACAGAATCCAATGCACCTTGATGCGCATAGTAGGGCGTTGCCGTCTCATCGATGGTGTACAGGATTACCAGTGTCAACCAAGCAAGATCGACCAGATGAGGCGAATCTATATTGGAATTCATGAGTGGGATGACTGCCATGTATAAGTCGTGGATATATGGGCAGAAATCCCAAGGTGGAGACGATTCAAACAACTTTGCAAGCAACTGCAAAGCTTGTCTTTGTAGCGTCGTAGTAATGTTCTGCGAGTCTGTTGAAAGTTGAAGATCAATTAAGAAAACGTTTCTTCTGCATCCAAGTAAATAAACTTACTGTCTCTACCCCGCAGATCAAGTGTCTGTTGGCCTAAGTGGTACAGAATGATTGGAACTAAAGCAGACACCAGGCAGTCCGTTGTGCGTCCATTAAACACATAGATATCTTTGACTATCGGCGATTCATATTTTAGAATTAAGCAGCCAATCGCCAACAGTTCGTCGGGGAAATCACCGAGAGGTAGGTCAACCGAACTGCTGATTACATCCGAAAGATGATGTTGGAAAGCATCAGGCCCGACGGACTCTGCAATGACCAGGATGGCAATAAGTATCTCTTTGCGGGCATTTTTGTGACGTTCCACGACTAACAGATTCCTAAGGAGTCGAATAACTGCCGGTAAGAAAGGAACAAAAGCCGATCCAGATATACAGACCAGCTGGCGGAAGGTCACAATGGTCGCCAGAACAACATTGTCATCGTCAGGGTTGTCGTGGAAGAGGCGCAATACGTGGTTCATGATCTCTTTAAGGTAAGGGAGGGTATCCGTGTTTAAGATGCAAAGTAGGGGGTTTAGTTGGGCGACTACAGCAACGTGCCATGGTATGGGACTGTACGCCACAATATTTCCATTTCTGCCGATATGCTCCACCTCAGGGAGGAGCCAAAAATATCTGTCATTTAACCAGTTGAAAATAAGCTGTCGGAAGAATAAGCGGTAGCAGCATGATGCAAATACAAAGGAAGTACCTCCAGAATAAATTGAGATTTCTCCTTTATGAATCCGGAGAGGTCAGCATTCTCCGTCCAGCTCGTTAGAAGTAAGAGAACGCCAAGCAATAAATAGGATATGTCTTGACTCCCGACATCTTCGATCCATTCCCACATATCGAAAGTAAATTGCTGTAGGCTGGTCGATAGGTTCTCGGCGGACGCGACGGAGGAAAGAAGTAATAGAGAAGAGAAGGCTTTACTTCGAGATCCATTCCATGTGTTAGGCCAGATGAATACCTTCAATTGTGCAAGCAAGTCCTCCGATGGCAGTGAGTTCGCTAGAGTCTGTATGGTGCTGTAAATTTCCTAAAGGTTTCTTAGTCGGTAATGCAGAGCGAGTAGTTGAAATTGTTTTCGAACCATCACCGGAAGGGCATTGAACACGGATGACAGAAACATGCTGGGATGTATCTTGTCAACGCCGTTTAGAAGATCCATCATGCCAGAAAAAGTCCTGTGAGCGAGGCTAATGAACTCGACTTCTTGGACACGGAGACGAGCGAGCCTGCGAAGGGTAGCCAAGGTGTCAGAAGACGAGATCCTAGGAGGACGGCAGGAATACCTTTGCAACATCAAATCTAACGTTGAGATAAAATTCGCTCGAACGTCAACTCTCAGGTCTTCAGCTAAAGCATTTTCAAGAACTACTTCGGCAAATGGCATCAAGTCCCATAAGGGTAAGTCTCGAATCTTAAGTATTCCTTTCATCAGGAGTATCCATAGTGGTGACAGGATATTTAATGCACTCACTCGACTTTCCTTCGCGTGAACCTCTTCTTCGGGAAATCTGGAAAAGCGGCACAAGCCTGCAACCAGAAAAAGGCTGTCGCGAAATGACATTAAAATCAAGAAACAAAATATAACTTGGGCATCCTTTCCACCGGATTCAGCTTATATGTAGACGGAAATGACGGTTATTTGTGTGGCACAGATCTTGATTTGTAGAGCGTGAGGAGGTCAGCGGCGATACATCCTACGAGACGACAAAGAGATGTCCATGAGGCTAATGCGATCTTTGAGAGCTTTTGGAAGTTGGTGGCAAAACAAAAGAAATAGATGGCAGAAACTGCGTGTAGATCACTTTTACAAGGCCCATGAGGTGACATAGCGTGCGGCCGTGTGGCAACTACTGCAAAAAATTCGCATCCAGAGTGCGAGCACAGCTTGGCCAGCAGGCTAAATTTAAACTCCGTCAGGTTACATAATATAACTTTGTAACAGGGGATCTTTTTCAGATTACTTCGTGTCTTCGTTTGTCTACCACCGAACAAACGTTCATTGCTTTCATTGCTATGCCTGACCACCCATTACCAACTTTCCCGAAGGGATTATCCCCCGATCCACCAATTGCATTTGAGTCCTGAAAGCTTATAAAAATGCACAGGCTGACCAGGCGTATCAATACCCTCGTCTTTGCTCTACTATGAGCCACCAATCGCGACTGTGGTCCGCCTCTCCAATACTACTGCCCGAAGTATTCTGGTAACTAATTGTAGCACAGGAGCCTGAAGCTTGAACCCAGTCAGGGCCATGTCGTCAATTCTGTCGAAAAACTTAGGATCACCAATGCTTGCCTGGATCACGCCGACACCACTCCAGCTGGAAAGGCGTCTTTTATTCTCGAATACACGTTTAACAATCATAATCTGCAGACAACTATATGTACGTTGAAACGGGAGCAGGTGAGTTATTCCTCTCGCTTTCCCATCTGAATTTGGCATCTAGTTGATGGATTCTGAACAGTGTGAACACGCCAATCTGAATATCTACCTCGAAGAAAATCAAAGCTACAATATGCGTCTTGAAGGGACCATGTAAATATTATTTTTCTTGTGCTATAGTAAGAAAAGTTGATGGATATGGATCTGTAGCGGCGTCTACTTGACGGGAGTATCCAGGATGGTCCTCAGTGTCGACGATAATGAAGAACGAAATTCAAAGGGAATTCCTGCCATTGATCACAGCAACGAAATCGCCAATCATGACCACGACGCAGAAATCGTTACCGATTATGGGTCACGCAATCCATTTCTAACGGCCATTCCTCAATCTGTTTCAACTCCGAAAGCCAAGGGCAAAGCGCCAGAACGGTCGTTGACTCCGCCTCGTACTGAACCTTTCTCTATACACCGTCCTGCTTATCCGGACACCACACCAACTGACAACCGAATGCTGTCTGAGTACACCCCCACCCGAGCCAACCTCTCGACTCCAGAATACTCGAAGGTGGAGGAAAGCATGCCTAAGGTGCACGTTGCGTCGTCTCCACTTGCTTTGAGCCCAGCTACACCATTTCGACCAGTTGAAACGGCTGAAGGCGGCAAAGCAGTCAAGCAACCGAACAAGATTCCTTCAAATGGGATACTGTTTCAGGATGTTAAGATTGGAACCGGGGAAACTGTTGTTCGATTTAATCACGATCTCACCCTCCGATTTATCTCGAGGGTGGGGAGCCCCAGGGCCGACGTTTATGAGCGGGGTGAAAGGGTACGTTTTTCCTGAACTAGATCCTAGCTTTCTCATTGTCGACTTGTATAGTACCAATTCTGTGTCGGCTCTCGCGATGCTCCTCCAGGTATCGTCTTTCATTACAAGTTGCGCAGGTTTTCTTATTTAGCCCCTGTGTACAGGATTTAGCGCGGGTGTTATAGGAATGAAAGTTGGAGGACAGCGACGCATACTCCTACCAGATACAATCGGATACGTTGGAGTGGTCAAAAAAACACCCGCCAACAAAACCGTTTATATAGGTGTGTTACAAGTAGACTGGCAGTACCTCAGTCTCTGATCATGACTTAAACTTCGAAAAAGAATGTGAACTCCTCAAAATTGCATGATGTATTTGAGCGACATTCCGAACGGGTCAGCATGAACCCCTAGGCTATGTATGAATCATCCCGAAACCGAGCTGAACAAGTCACCTGATCAGCGAAGAGTCATAACACCTCTTACTTTCCACCGGCCGAACATTTTATCAAGGGTAGCAGGATTAATGCAATCATTATATACTAATATAAAGATCTGGTACTCAATGTTCATTAAAAAATTTTCACCGAGGACAGGAAATCATGAGAGCGGAAGTCAGACGAAGGTAAATAGGACCGAACTCTGGCGTAGTAAGAGGACAAGAAAGACTGCTCTCTACAATAGGTGTCTGTGCCATTCATGGAAATGCATATGTTAGCTGTAACTTCCCATTTCCAGATCGCTCAGTCATCCGCCCATACATTTATAACGAAAGGTACGAATACTGGACTGACAGCTACGATACACGACTTACAGTACCTAGATATAAGCACCCCCTTATATTTTTGGGAAAACGCAGTGAATGTACCTACACAAAGGCGGAATTGAATTAACAGTACTAATATAACTTGGCTAGTGTGGGCCAGTGCTATTCGCATGGCAAGGACGAGTCCAGCCTATAATATTTGATTCACAAATCTCAAGTTCATTTCAATTTTATTGACGTATATACCTACATAAATAAGTTAAAATAAAACAGGTCCTCAGGGATGCAAATTGTTGAATAGATGCACGTTGCGCCACGTGAGCGACGATGCACGGTTGGAGCGTCGTAAATGCGAGCAAGTAGGCACTGGGTGTTGGCGGCGCGGGTGGCGTAGGCATAGGAATCCCCGCGGAACGAACAGAGACAACGCCTCCCAAATAGGAGGTGGTTACAAATAGCATGGCACTGCCACAGTACCTGCCGTGGCATGCTCGCCGTAACATGGCAGAGTACACGGGCGGCACTGCGGTGCAAAATGACAAGGGGAGTTGCAGGCAGTTGGTGTCGAGCTCAGGGTCCCGATGGTTGCGAAGGGAAGTCGCATATAGCCATCGATCGTGAATGGGAACCACGGAAGGGCGCTGGTGGCCATTGAACACAAAATGGCTGTTCGTATGACATTGAAAGACGGGGTTTGGACAGTCGCGGGCACCCTGCAGGGTGGTGGCATGCAAAAGATAAGCGACGGGTTTTCAACCAGTGCCCGAGTGCTCACCACAATGTGAGAGAGAAGGCAGGGCTTGTGTTACTCGCAGCCCGTCATAGCCAGAATTCAGGCCTTGTAAACACTGTAGATGGGTTAATAACGCAGTGGTGACGACCGGCGAGTATACGTATATCTGTCGGCTGAATTAATAGGAGATGCGGATGGCAACGACATGGCGGCATTATTCAAGCAATCGGGCCAGGTAGCTGAACGCAGTCGACGGAGGAAGAGGTGAGCACAACGAACTCAACCATGTCGGAAGCATGAGGCGATGCTTATGTAACCTATCACGGGAGTTACCGGCGTCTTAAACGTTCCAAGGACTCGTAATTTTGATGAAGGAAAGGACGTTTGTCTTTGTTAGATACGGTAATGTGATTTGACAATCGTTTCCATTGTCAGCATTCAAGGGGCAAAATGGTCGCGATCGGTATTTCATGGCGAAGAATACTTGGTTTTCAATACGCATACCGGGTTCAAATTTTTCTACTGCCTGCAATAATCTCCAGTGATGTCCTCCCCACCAGGAGACCTTTTTTGGTAAGCATGTGTCTCTTACCGATTCTTTACCACCTTACAGGATGTGCGCATGGCATATATATATACAGGTCTGGCTTTTTTGAAGGCGGGACCACATCAAAGTTGGTCCCAGTGGCCACTTTAAATATCACCCAAGTCTGCCTCGATAGGATTGCCCGACAACAAGGAGGGGTCGTCTGGGTCCTTATCCACAGAATGTTTGACCCTGATTCACCAGGGCCGACTACCTTGTGCTCTCTTACACATGGCCAAGTAAGATTCGAATTCGTTCCACGAATTGCAGGCGTTCTAAACAATGTTTAAATTAATAGAATAACCATTCTCTTCTTAATTTGAAGCTGTCGCCGGGCTCGGAGTATGCGATCGAAGTCATCGGTAAAAAGTATACAAGGCCATTTGCTTAGTGCCAGCACGCTTACACCAATTTTTAGCTGTCTGCATTTAATTGGACATTATACCGAACTCGGGCACTCGTCCAGCAAGGTAACCCACAGGGTTGAAAAACCCAAGAAGCTGCCAGCGTCGACGCAAACGAAACTTTTTGAATACAAACTCCCTTATCTGTGGACAGTCACCAACAAAGTCGGCCTTGGTCCATTTGTTCAACCGGGAGATTTAGTGTCTCTTAGGTTCGAAGCCAAAACCGGGGACTCTAAGAGGAAGGTATATGACAAAAATGTTTCCGGTGAACCAGCAAGTCGATTCTTCCTGATATCACAATCTTTTCCTAACTACGTAGGTTGGTCATATTATAACTAGTTCAGCTTTAAAGTTGGTGCGAATGACGTTTTGGAAGGTGGGCCGTCGATTTTCTGCAAATATAACGACCAACTTATACTGACAGTGTCTTAGGCGTGTCTCAAGGGGTGACTGGAATGCGCGTTGGCGAAAAACGCCGGATCTTCATAACTCCAGATCTTGGCTTTGGTGGGCGAAAACACGACAACGTTCCGGCATCTTCCTATCTTATCTACGGTAAGCGCACTCCAACTTCAGATACAATCAAAATGCTGGGCTCAGTTCTTGTTTCATGTCCAGATTGTGAGATCCTGTCCATTGAAAGTCAAACTGGTGCTCGTAGGGAAAAATAATTAATTTGTTAGTCATGGAAAGTGTATCACGATTATAATACATATTTTGGAATATTAATATTAATGGCCATCAGGTGTCATGATTTTGGTTGTTCACAAAGAATGCTCATACTTTTACATGGAGATGAGGTTTGAGACGCAAGTCGATTCCTGGCACCCCTTATGGAATCCTATCACGCCATATATATGCATCGGTGGCCAGTAGTCACGTCAGGCTAAATGACGGAATTGCAGGAGTGCTTTTGAAGACCCAGCATGGCTTTTTGAAGGATCAATTAAAGTCGGCGCCAATGATTATTCGGAGTCACTCTAGATTATTGATATGCCTGCTAAATTTTCCTAAGATCAGGCCATCCAGATCCAGATCCCGGTGCAATTGCAAAGAACGACCACAGGGCCACTGTTCGAATTCATTAGGGTAGCTCACAGTAGCGTTTTTGGGCCGTTTTTGGCTTGTTTTTCATCTTGTTTTTCGTTCATTTTTACTGCCAGGAGACAAGAGTTGGCAGTAAAAATGGACGAGAAATGAAATGAGAAATAAGCCAAAAACAGCTACTATGAACCACCCCTCCCATAAAAAGGCAAAAATAAGCCAAAAATGGACGAAAAACGAACTTGAGAATTGTCCGGCATGGCGGCAGCCTTTCAACTCAGCTCTGAACTTCCCGGCGAGTATAAGTCCCTGTCGTGAAGTCAGTAAAAAAATTTACTCTAAGTCGTTCATTGGTCTTACTCCTCGTTGAATACACACAAGTGGTAGCAAAGGATTTAATATACTTTTCTATTGATCTAATACATCGGTTACATATACCTATCTAAGTGCGGAACTTGAAATGTGAACGTGTATGGCGCACACGCGGTGTTACCTTGAGCTTTGAGTGTCGAAGTCTGCAAATGTCAGAGTTGTGGATTTCGTTGGCAGGCGAACTCCGTTGTTTACACTGACAGCGCCGTCAGCGTAATTCAGCACTTGCGGCGTCACTGCCTATGCAACAGGGGGGTTAGTGATGGGGTACAGAGGAGAGGTAATGCTGCTGGTGAGACCGTAGCGGGGCCATATCCAGGTCATACGCAGGTAATCACCGTCCTATGGTAAAACTACAGCCAGGAGCGGCGTGTCGCTGTCAGTATGTTTGGCGGCCGAATCTGACGACAGCGCGCGTCGTGGATGTCGTCAACATATGCTGAACACGAGAGGGGTGGTGGGATTAGATGGGGCAGTATGCGGTAGTTTGCCACGTACCTGGTCATCCTTGCTTCCTTCTCCTTGCCGTTCCCTATTCACCGTCGCAGCGGGTGGACAGCTGCAATTACCCCGCCTTAAGATTAGCCTGGTGCATTCTCTTGAGGTCTGAGTTCTCGAGTCACGGTGGTGTGGTGGATTAGGTTCGAATGTCGATGTGGAAGATGCGGTGGGACGTGGAATGGCATGGGCATGATGGTGGGAGGAAAGGAAGTGGGTTAGGTACGAGGTACGACGGTTACGGACGGTTGATCGTGAAATCGGAGTTCAAATGCAGCACTGAAAAATGAGACGAGAAACGAGATCAAAAACAAGAAATTCGCGAAAAACAAGTTGCGAGGTTGTTTTTCACGAATTTCTATTTTTCGAGTCGTTTTTGAGCTTGTTTCCTATCTCATTTTTCTCGAAAAACAAAATGAAAAACAGATCGAAAAACAAACGAAAAACGCTACCGTGAACTATACTATTGTGTACATGTTAAGTGGCGGTAGACCCAGGCTTAAACGGACGTCCAGAACTTCACGACATATATTTGGTCAGCTTTGGTCCCAGCCCAATTGGGTCAACAGCCGCTGAGTGGCTGATCAACAAACGTCCTTTGACTCTTCGAACTCTGGGAGTGGCTTGAGTGAGACCCCAGTACATCTCCTTAAAATTTGTAATGCCTGTTGCCTTCAGCCAAAGGATATTTATATACTACCCAGCTGGCAATGTTAAATCGCCACCTTACAACTTCCGATTGTAATTACCAGTGGCTGCAAAGACCCCAAAGACCGAGTATGGCCTATAAAAGACCACCATACTCTATTCAAATTAAACTACCAATGCCAGCGCTGCTTACCCCTCTCTCAATTACGACTTAGACATGGTCAGCCTTCCGCCTTCTGTTCAATAGTTAAGAATCTAATTCTTTTCTTACACTCCCAAACTTTAGGATACAAATACAGGCAGTTCGACTCCTTTCGCAATGCCCCCCGTATCGCGAGGAAGCCCGGTAGTTGTCCCTTCTAACTATAATCTCCCAATTGCAATGATCGTGAAAGGCTCATACATTGTCATAGGTCGAAACACTCGATGTCACGTTTGACACAATTAAACATGTCTTGGAATCAGTCACCGAAATCTACAATTCCCTTGACACTGACGATCTCGATATATTGGACTCCGACCTCTCCAATATCGCTGATCCCGACACTAGTACTGCTCGACCAAACGAATGTAATCTTCTCCAGAGCCTCAGCCAGGAGCTAAGTGACAACACCGAACAGCTTAAGCCACTGGAGACAGAATGCGCGAAACTCCGGGTTAAAATCAACCAGTTGTTAATGACAATGGATATTCTCTTAGTGGCCTTATTTGACCATATAGAGGCGGGACTTGAAGAAGATCGTCAATTTAAGCGTCAGAGAGAGGAGACGTTAATTTCCCGGGCAAATTCCAAGGTTTATCATACCGTCAATTGCAACTGAAAATGCCTCCTGGTCGCCAGCCTTAGATTATCATCACCACCGTGGCTAATATAGCGAACTTGGTATTATAACATGCATTTGAAAAACAGGGTACTATATACCGTGAATGTTATTTTAATTTATTCTTCAAGGTAGCGAGCTTCCGACTTCTGTAGTATGCATGTCCAGTGGGCATTCATGCCTGCAAAACGAATATGAAGTAATTATTTCCAAATTTTATAAGGCCTTCAAGTCCAGGACCAAGCATTTGGCCTAGTTGAAAGAAAAGGTCGAGACGCCATTGCGCTCGAAATAGAAAGGCTCTGGCAGAAGACCAGGAACCCAGTAGCATAAATTAGTACCAAAAATACAGAAACCAGGCAGCAGAACAAGGCTCTGCCGCGACGACGATCGAAAGAAATCTTATAATGGAAGCCCTTGGATCGATACCCGAGAAGAACAAGGCGGACGGAAAAAAGGACAAAATTTAAAGATTTAAGTCGATAAGACGAGCTAAGGACAGGAGCCAGACGAATGAGGGAACGGAACGTTTGAGAAGCGACCTATGCAGCACGAAAAGGAAGTTTGAGAGAAGCATCGATTTAGGTTGAAGGAACAGGTGAGTGTGAACATTATAATTAGCGGCCATACTTATTGTGGTTTAAGCGGGTACATATATATATTGAGAACGGGAGAGGCGTCGATCACGCTGCTCAAGGCTGCTCATCAGGTTGCAGAGATTCAAACAAGCGCCTAAACCCTAGCACCGAGTTTGTTCCTCGCCAACTCACACCCTCACAACGGAGCATTCAGTAATCGCCCGCTGATCATGAGTCTGCTACTGAGACGGTGATCATGAGAGGCAAGGGAGACAGTCCGGTTCAACTGTCATTACGAGTCCCCTTTATAATTAGGGGAAGTCGTTCTGCAATACGAGGATTTGAAGCGTGGAAATTGCGGTCGTATATATAATCAGGGTCCTGCTACCTTTTCGAGGCAAAACTCAGGGGATCAAAGATATTAATTTAGTAAGAGAGGAGTCAGAGGACGGCCTTTGATGACAAATAATTTTACGTAATGATGTTATCTAATAATGTTACGTAACAAGCTGGCCTTGAATAAGTTGAATTTTGGCCCCCCATTCGACGCGTCGTCATCCTTCCTCTCTCTAGACCCGCCGCCCACTAACCTCATCCCACATGGCCCAAACGACTCACAGCACGATTCCGAGTGCCCCTCCCCTCCAATGAAGGATGTGGGCCGAAAATGGGGGGAAAATGTGGGTTTTCAAGAGGGGAATTCCCAGGTAAGCCACGAAATTGGCTGCCACTACTCAACTAACCCACTTCGCGCCCCCGTTCAGCGTTTGGATGCCACATGACGACAACCGGCAACGACGACACCAAGGTACGCCGCAAAAACGGCCCCACTGTGCAGTTTACCAACCCCGCCCTCTTTACAGTGGTGGCCGGCCCTTCGATGTCAGACCACGGCGGTACGTCCTCCTGCCTCCCTACCGCCCCTGCTCTGCTTTCGAGCGCCCGAAGCGATACCCTGCACCTTCCGTGTGCCCCTCCCCTCCGACAAGGGATGTGGGCGAGAAATTGAGGGTTTTCGAAGGGGAAATTACCAGGTATGCCACGAAAACGACCGCACCCACTCTGCTAACTCATCTCGGACCCCCATTCAGTGCTCCGACGCAACATCACAACGACCGGCGACGAGGACACCCAGGTACATCGTGAAAACAACCCCCGCTGCGCGGCTAACCCCCTCATTGCATGGTCACCAGGGTCATGTTGGTACGTCTTGCTACCTCCTGGCCCTACTCTCACGAGGCTGAAGCGACGCCTAGCACTCTCCCCTCCGATGAGGGATGTGGGCCAGAAATGGGAAGAAATGAGGATTTTCGAAGGGGAATTAACAGGTGAGATACGAAAATCGCTGCTTATTGTCCAGCTAACCATGTAGCGAAAACGACCCCTCGCTGAGCAACTAACCAGCAACTCCCCCTCTTTGCAGTGCTGGCTGTATTTCCCATCCACCATGTCGCTGAGACCACGCCGGTATGTCGTCCCCTTCTCCTCCCCCTTTGGCTTTGTTGCCACGTCCTACCTGCCACGGCGTGACGTTTGCCGCAACGTTACAACGAGGCTACGGTATGGGGGCCAGCATTGCCCACCACGACGTTGCGGAAGGCACCACCATCACCTGCTATGTCGTGTCGACGGCCCCAAATGCCCTACGCAGGTGTAGGTGTCTATTCCATCCCGTGTCTATTCCATCCCACATTTGGCTGCGGAGGATACCATGACCCACCATGTTAGCCCCCCACATCATCGCGGAAAACCCCCCGCATTGGTGTAGGGGTCAATGCCAGTTTACAGTGACCACACATCCACCTCACCCCATCCTCCTTTCCTTTCCACCGTCATTTATCTGTACTTTAATTACTTTTTACTATGTTTGTAATTGGAATAATATTATCTTGCTATTCTTTGAATGATTTGATGTATTTTAGAACATTAAAAAAAAGGCAATCATGAGCAAGTATGTGGAGTCAGATGTGTAGGAAGCAGTAGAAAAAATGCAAGGCAGAAGCAGGTAGGTGAGCGAAGCGAGACTGCCTGCTTCTGTCTTGCATTTTTTTGTTCACTCAATTCATACTCAAATTATCACAACAAAATTTGGTTGATTTTTTCTTTTAATTACTACAGAGGCGCGAAGCGCCGACTGAGCGGGGTCCAGGGACGCAGCCCGGCAAGCTGGAGACCCGTCGCACACAAGGGGGTGGCGGGAAGTTGTGAAAATACAAAAGGTCTATTTCCAAAGGTTCAGGCTCCTCTGAATTCAAAAATCGAGGTCCGAAGGTGTTTGAGTGAGTGAGTGAGGATGCAGAGGGGGGGTACATTTCGTCCTTCCGGTGGCTGTGTAGAAACCTCTGTCGACTTCTGCGACAATGGGAAGTGGATTGATTGCCCAGAGATTCTGGGGTTATGTGCTAAGGCTTTATCTGCACCAATTCCGACGGTAAGGATTAAGGGTAATGGGAGCGGTTGTGAAACTCACCGCTTTCGGTAATTTCTCACATATGTTCCTCCGTGGAAAGACTTGCACACAGAGCATCTCTCATTACAATTTGAATGTTTGTGAGCTAATATGTAGGTAGGCTGTGGCTGTAGGTTCAGTATTTTCAAAAATCCATAGGAGCAAAAAACATATAAAAAAACATTGGAACTCGGAAAAACATACCTTATATAGAAGGAGGGGGGAGGGGGGGGTCAGCAAAATCCCCGAAAAAAATTTAGTGAGTGTTGGTACATATTCAACGTTCCGCCACCCCCTTGGTCGCGCAGCGCTGGGTCGTAAGCTGAGAAGGCGGTCTTTGATGACAAATAATGTTATGTAATAATGTTACCTAATAAGCTGACTTTGAATTTGACACCGGGCGCAGCCCAGCAAGCTGGAGACCCATAGCGCAGAGCTGGGTGAGCGAAGCGAACCGTCACCAGTGCGCGACTTCATCTTCAGTCACAATCATCTTCGCCACTATCCCTCGCCTCGCTCAGGCTTGTCTCTCACACTCCAGGTATTTAATTACATTGCTCTGTACCACAAGTTTCTAACTTATGATGACTGAATTGACCCGGGCCCAGAATCTACAACACGGAAACTGCCATTCGTCGCTGTGTTCCTCTGTCTTCAAGACATATGGGTTAGCAGTGGGAGGTCAGTAACTTGAGCTTTACAGAGGGCGTAGTGGCATGGAAGTGGGAACTGGGTAAGGAAATGGGGGCCCGAGGTAGAGACAACGGCGGAAGGTAAGCACACTGTAACCCATGCATCCCACCGTCGCTTCGTTGATCGCCAACAGGTCCCCACCCCTCACAGCTGCCACATCGACGACGACCAGGAGTGAGTAGTCCCAGCCGCCCAGGTCTCACGACATGGCTTCTCACTACCCCTGCCGATCCACTGCGACAACGCTGGCTTTTGCGGCATCACAATGCCGTCTCACCTGCCCTGCGTCGCCAGGAGCCCGCGACTGCCTACCGGTAATTTGTGACTGACCCAACCTCCATGCACTCGTACCCGGGGCCCGACGTTTTGACTTCGCGACGCCTCCGTTACCCGTCGGCATGCGCGACGCCTGGCACTCACTTTCGAGGACAAAAAATCACCTGCCGTCGCCGATTCCTTGCTTCCCCACACCAACCTTTGAATTTCCGGTACACCCGAGTCACTCTACCGATTCTCCGCTAAGGCGACCCGTAATTTGACAAAATATAACTTAATCCGGGTAATAGAGCAACATGTACAGACGTTTGCAATTTGCTCATCGCCTAAGACAGTCCTTCTACTTGCTACTCATAATCAGCTGCGACATCGTCCAATGCTTCACCCATCTTATAGATCAACCTTCCGATTTTATGATGAACCCGCTTACTTTCTTCTTCTAATTCGTTCAAACGGCGTCCACACGCCTCCAGTTCACGAGCGTATCTAGACAGGCGCTCCAATAGGGTCTCTTGAACGGTCCGCGACTTCAGGAATTGTTGAAGCCCTACGCGCTCGGACTAATTGGAAAAGGAGATATATTAATATCTGGACTTGATATATAGAGTTTTGACATAAACACCTACTAAGCTTGGAGTGCTGTTGGCTGGCTGTCGAGACTTATAATTATTAGTCGCGAAGATGTTAGTTACGAGGTGTTGGTCGCCGGTATCTTCTTTAGAACCAGTGCTACCAATATCACTGGTATCTGCATCTGCATGGATGTGACCAGAAGAGCCTGGGGGCAACCGACAGAGGCTAGGCTAGAATAAAAAGTAAACATTCTGGATGGAATAAAAGAGACCTCAATAGTACCTCTAGATCCAGGTCAGAGCCCGTATTCTGTAGATGTGTGTTTTCAGCTTTGTCACGAACAATAAAATCCGTGTTGTTGGACGCCGACGTCTAAGAGGTAAGATAGATGTAGATAACGCATTAATGCGTGCACAAACTTCGTGATACAGGATAAAAGGTAGACGCACCATTCTCGGCTGAGGTGAAATACACCAAGGGGACTGTTTGCAGGAAGACGAAAGCAGGAAAGTCGGCGCGTTTTAAGGCGAATACACGGCGCCACTCCACAGTGAGGATCGCGATAAGCCCAAGACAGACCGCCTCGATACCACAAAGCCCAAAGGGCTGAGACAATAAGAGGGTCAAAACTCATCCAAATGCAAGTCAAAGCGGACAGTAGCACACGCGGTCATGACCACAAAGAAATAAGCTAGCTATAGGGGCGTGCTTAACAAAAGGTAGGACGTAAGCTGAGGCGTGGGATCGTGGGATCGATACTAAGACCCAACAGACCATCTGGATAACCACTAACATGTACAGCTTTGATAGCCACCTTTATAATTATTCAGCCAGGACTCATGAACCACTCAAGCTTGGTATATAATCCCCTTTTTCTACCCTTTTGACCGTATACTCATTTGAGCCCCATCTTGTCAGCATGCTCTGGCCACTGACACTGCCCTCAATAAAATTCACCAAAAGGCTCGATATCTACCCCCTATACCGAAACCATGCTGATCTTATTACGGCTCTTGCATTCAACCCTAGTGGATTCATTCTTGCGAGCGCAGGCTCAGACGGTCGCGTCTTGTTTTTCAGTACGAAAACCGGGACACTTTTGGGTGAAGCACACTTGGAAGACTTGTCATTTACAAGCCTTGTATGGATGAACGATAACCGAGTTGTCGCCGGTACTGCTGTTGGGGTCGTGGTGTCATTCGAGATATCTCAGGTACATCTCAGTCCGTGGTTCATGCTCGCGTCGCTATACTAAATTTCTTGAGGTCCAGGCCATTGCTACTCTGGCCTTCGTACTGCACGATTCTGCGATTAAAACATTGGCACACGAGGGTCATCAAATCGCTTCAGGGGCTGGAAATCAAGTATATATCTCGTCCCACGAAAAACATGATAATTGGGTACACTCTCGGTCGTTAGTCCATCCTCAAACCTATTCGAAAAATAACACCCCTGTAATCGTCACTTCGGTACATTGGGCGGCCAAAAGCCAATCTGGGGCGAAAAGGCTGTTAGTTGTGTACGCCCACCATGGTATCGTGTATTATATTTCAATCTTCATTCCAGACGTTGCCATCTCACAATTTACAGGATCTGGGACGGAAAGAACTCTACCATTGTGATTACAATTCCACATTATCAAACTCTGTATGTCCAAGTATCGTATGTTAAGTGCTTCTTCAACTTTCTCATGGTTCTGAAGGGGTGTAGCCGCCATTTCACCTAAAAGAAATTTGCTCGTGGCATTCAATGTCAGTGGCGCCACCTTCGACATCTTTAATCTCGAAGCATTGGAGAAAACAGGGTCCTTGAAACTTGATTTTAAACCGGGGGAGGGGTATCAACCCTCCATAGCTTTCGCCCATGGAAACGAGATTGTTGCCGGCGCCAGTCCATCGGGACAGATGGTAATATGGGCGATTAAACCGGGAGTTCTGAATCAATCCTACGACTATAGGTTAAAAGGTCGGTTCGCACATATTCTCTCTGAATTCCTGTATTTATGGGTCTTCTCATGATCAGGGCAGAGCACAATCAAGTCCGTTGCGGCGAGTTCTTTTACTTCTCAAAGGGATGTTTCTCCTCTTACGCCTCGTGCAACAGTGCCATTTCGAAGCGGCTAGCAATACGTCCATATTTGCTGCAGCAACGACGGGCCTGGAGGCCAAACACTTTCTTCCAAACAAACCACGGAGATTTTGGGCTAGAAGTGACCAACATGGCCGAATATGTATATGGAAGTATGACCCATCGCATTCCAACAGAGACAGCTGGAGGTCGACGAAACGTGTTTTCGTCTTCATTATATTTTTTTCGCTCCTGGCATTCGCCACTGGTCAACCACCCGCGTAAAATCTAGTCAAAACTATTATTCTTCAAATACTTTGCTATAGGCAGTCGAGTTGCGTGCCATTGTTGTCAAGAATTGACACTCTCTGGATCCAGATATAATATTCGATTTATGCCCGTTACCAAGACCTCGTGTAGCACCGAACATCCTTGGAAATTATATCGATGTAATTTCGGTACTGGGTTCAATTGCAAGAGGGTTGAAGCTGAGAGCAAACTGCCACTAGTAACCCCTACGACATTATAGCGTTTCCGGAGATAATAACCTTAAGAAAATCTTTCATCTAGATCTCAGGCACGGTCATCGTTTCAGCGACGATGCATATAAACACTTATTCGGGGTAAGATATAGAGAGAAAACGACTCCCGAATTGAGTCTTTGACTCACATTTCCGGAGCCTCACCTTTGTCTGTCTAAATTACTACGAAGCATCAGTGGCTATTAGTGGCATTAATGCCAGTTCGTTGTCTATGGCTATATATGTAAGCTTCGATCTTTATTTGCAAAATATAGTATATATAGCCAGATGGCAAATGCAGGCCTATAGTTCTTTCCAATATTCAACCCTCACTAATCAGTGGCGAGGCATGCCTTCACGATTGAAATTTGTATGGCTTCTTTATATCAGCAACCAGTGCTTGTCTAAATTTCATGATCAGCCCAACGACACCGACTATCCGACCTCTATCTGGGAACCGAAGTCGGTGAGGATATATATTTCTGCTCAGCCAGTTTGGTAGATGCTTAAAATCGCACATATATAGGCCCCGAGTGGTTAGATCTTCTTTTGCACGAAGTTAATTTGCTTACTTTTAACGGCAGTGTTACGGGGACCTAGCTATAGTAAGCGACACAGGCGAAGATCTAGACATCAAGAGCCTTCAAGGGTTGCAGGACGGAATGCATCTCCCTTCCCAATGACTCTGAAGCTCCCAGCGTTCTGGCTTGCTCTGATCGTCACCTGCATGACTATGTCTTGGATAGCCTTCTCGAGACTCCTTCCCGTAGAGGTTGGAGGTCTTTACAGCACTCTGAGGTCCAAAGTGGGTAGCCAGGATTTCAAGGACCATCCAGATTTTGCTTCTCGACATAACGGCGCGGGGATTTTGCTCGAGCTTACAACGCCACCGACTAAGCGTGGTAAGCGGAACGGTCCCCTTGCCGTCCTCGACGACGATATTCGGCCAGGAAGATGTTGGGTAATAGACGGTCCGCATGGACAAATTGGCATCCAGTTGTCAGCCAGCATTATTGTAACCCACATCGGCATCGAACACGTATCAAAAGATCTCGTGGATAGCCTCATATCTGCCCCAAAGAGCTTGCTTATCTGGGGAGTTTCTAGACATGGTGAAGCTCCAATAAAGGACGAAACCCTGGACAGGGTACCGCTAATTTCACATCCAAACTTTGATATGAAGTTTATCGGGGGGATGCGCTACGACATAGGCTCTAGATCTGGTGCCCGGCAAACGCATGCCATTTTCCCCTTGCCACAAGTTTTGTTTGATGGCGTTGTCGTAGAAGTTACAGAAAACTGGGGAGGAAATTCGACATGCTTATACAGAGTACGGGTTCATGGTCAAAGTAGTTATAATTAGATGGTCCAACGTTTGTAATAATAATAATTATTATTAGTGAATTAAAATAAAATGGAAGTCAGTAGATTTATAAATTTAAAGCGATCCGCAGTGTCTCTCCGCACACTGACCCAACTCTTCGCACTTTACATTTTCGTAAACTAATTCAATGCGTCTTGTAGAAGCCCGGTGTTCAGTCCATGATATGTAGGTGTAATATTTTCTACGTCTCCCTCCATGCGCTTTCTAGTTTTGACCCCACCTCGGTGATGTCCGGAATGGTGCCCACACCAGAAGATTCCAAGGGGTGTTCACTGGAAAAGTCCGAGACTCCCACCGCAGGCGACGTGAAGCCATCAAAGCTCTTGGGGTCCTCATCCGAATTAGGTTTGCATCTGCCAAACCGGGAATGTAGGACTGCAATTTGAATTCCTAAGCTTGTAGGACTCTATGCAACTTGTATTTGAAGGTCGAGATCAAGTTGAGATATCCTCAGAAATAATTCTGTACTTTCAAAGCGCTTCAGGTAAACTCTCGGCTGCAAGGCAGATAGCATTTCGGCGTAAGCTGATTACCAGTGTTGCAGCTTTATGTAGAATTATTTTTTTTCCATCTAGAGTCTTAAGGAGTGAGATATAAATTAAATAAGGACAGAACATAGAGGTTTAGTAGCGAAGAACTCAGTACAACTGCCCTACCACTTCGCTTTAGGGGGGCCTTAACCAAATTCGGACGAAGACCCCGAGAGTTTTGATGGGTTCACGTCGCCTGCGGTGGGAGTCTCGGACTTTTGCAGTGAACACCCCTTGGAAGATTCCAAGACGAGTACGCCCAGTACGGGTTGTTATTTACTTGGTCCGTCGTTCTGCACTAGTGATCATGAAATATCTTTGCAACACCATGTCTAGATCTCCTCTATTGAGTTCTACGAACTTCATTTGTGTCTCACTTTTGGTCTGATCAACCTAGCTTGCAAGGGCAATCCACCACTATGCTTGCAGCACCAACGTCGACAGCCCCAGTATGCCTTTTATCTTCAGGAGTTCGGAAGTTAGAAAACCAACAAGTGTACAAGCTACGCCTAGTCCTCGTTTCTCTTCGACGGAGTACCTATAACAAATGAGAAATATTAACCTTCAACTCGCAATTTTTCCTATCTTCGATGTGAGCCGCCTTTTACTTACCGTCTGTTATCCTTTACTAACCGTATATTTTGTTCTAGTAGTTCTTAATATATATACGTGAAGCCGGCAATTGCAACACTCAAGACATCCCGAATTCTAGATTGACGATCATGATGCGTTTTCTATGGGTGTTCGTAAAAGGTTGAGGTTGGTAAGTTTCTTGGTCAGCTATAGCTACTATCTCTGAAGGACCTTCAAGAGCATGCAGCTACATCACACTTTCTGGATAATATTTTTGTCACCGCACACCGCATACTCTCGGGATCGCATTAACACCGGCGACGCCAACCTAGAATGGATGAAGACATCTACAGCACGGTCGACTACGCCACAGAAATAATGCAAAGCGAAGTGGCTGCGTTTCGGGTGTGGCTTAACTGGTCCAAGAATCTCCCAGTGGCGAGGCCTAGGGCACCTAGTCCCTCGTTCAAACGAAGGTCTCGTACATGTACATGCCACTGAAATGGCTGGCAACGCCAGAAGATGTCTTCGTGATCAGGTGCCGTTAACGTATCCTGTGGCACTATACCTACTAAACGACTCTTTCAATTTACCTTTTCTACCAAGGATTCTCTTTGTTACTGGTTGGGTCATGTTTTGACTAACCCCAGTCGCAAGAATCGGATAAAAGCGGTCCTTCTCTCAACACGGCTGAGAGCCACTCCCCCCCCATCGGTCGTCCAATACTATGGGCAATTCTTCCTCCCAATTGTTGCTTGATACCGACTCTCCCGACACAACTTTGGACCACAGTCTGTTCTTGTTTCTCGCTCAACATTTAAACACAAATTACATTCCATCTGATGCCGAGGTTCAGCGGATCAAGTCCTTCCTTGTTCAACCAACCAGAACTCTCCAGCAGATGAAAGACAATATTCTGCACATGCAGGAACAACTTAAAACTCTTGTAAAGGAACACGACGATCTTGATCATCAACTAGACAGTTTTCGATCACTCCTCACCATTCCCCGACGCCTCCCAGATGACATCCTTTGCGAGATTTTCCACCACAGCCTCTCGCCAGGTCTCAACCCGCGTCTAACCAAACAATGCGCCCCTCTAATATTCACACAGGTCTGCAGGCGATGGCGCCGACTGGCTATTTCAACCCCCACACTTTGGGCAAAAATTCATATCCCCCTTGTTGACACTGCAAAACAACCTCAGCATGATCATGAAGCGTCCGTAGAGGAATCTACGTTCTGGGTCCACAGGGGGCGCGCTACGGCTGCCATGGAGTGGCTCAAACGATCAGGTCCACTCCCCATTTACCTTTCTCTTTTTGGTGGCCAGAATCCAGTCTCATCCTTGTCCATTGGCCTTTATGAAAAATCACTATTCACTTCTTCTTCACGATGGAAGAGTCTATTCCTACAGGCGCCGGGAGCTTCGTTCCAAGAAATAACCACCATACCAACAAAAGATCTCAACGCTCTTGAATCATTATTCCTTCATTTTGAACGCCCGCCAGGTGTCCGAGCCCAGCGTCAGTCGACAGACTCACCGTGGACACATTGCGGGCTATTCATGGCACCTTCCTTGCGAAAACTCTCTATTCGCCAAGATATATTTGATCCAACAGCTATTTGTGTCAATTGGTCTACTCTAACGCATCTGGAGATCACTGGAGCTCCCGATCCCCGAGGTCTCCGCCAATCCCCTCATCTAAGCTTACCAAAGGCAGCTTCCATCCTCAAATTATGCTCACGCCTAGTATACTGCTCAATTGAACTTGGACCCACCTGGTTCGAGCAGGAATCCAATATCCCGATAATATACCTTCCCTTTCTTCGGCGGTTGTCTATCGGCGAGCGCATCGATATACGACGATTTGTTGAAAAGATGGATATGCCTGTATTAGAGGAGCTCACTTTTCGTAGCACCAACGTGGATTATAGAGGGCATTCGAATTGTCTCACTATCTTGTCCAAGACCAGAGAAACTATTCGGAAATTAACAATCGCCACTGAATTTCTCAAGAACCGATTTTTCCTAGAGTGTTTACGGCACTGTCCATATCTAGCATCTTTGACCATCCTACGGAACGGCTGGAATAGCCGCCGCTATGACGAAGAGGCGCAGATCGACACACCTTTCACGATCGACGATCGACTCTTGGAACGTTTCAGTACAAGTGGACCCAACTCACTCTGCCCCTATCTCGAGGAGCTGATATGCGGGATTGACACCCAGTTCACCTTGACGGGATTTCTTAAATTTCTTCAGCGTAAACAAATGATCGGTGACACCGTGATTGCGAAGCTGAAGAACCTTTCCATCAGACGATTACCCAAGCGGTGCAACGCTTATGAAATCAGTCTTCCTGAGATGCCTGAACTCATCCAGCCGTATGTCAGGGGTATGAAATTTCAAATAACAGCCGATAGATTGGAAACCCACGACGAGGATGTCGCTGATTATGGGAACTCTACCTGTCAGTATGCAACTGATTGGAGCAACTAGTACATAGCTTCACTGAATTCAACGGCTGACATCACTGTATCTAGTAGTTGTATTTCAGTTTTGGTGGATAAATTGACATTCTCAAGAGAAATAAAAGAGCTAATATCAAGGCATCCTATACGAATGGAGAGTGATAAGAGAGGAGTGGAAAAGGCGAGGGGAGACTTACCTAACATCGCTGGCTCGACCCTCCATGAGATGTGGGTTGACATCGACAGAATTCTCCGAGTAGATTTCGTGGGCTCCGCTTAAAACGGTGACCTTGCCGAGCACGCAGTATCCTCACACTGGATCTCATCTATTTCATTGAATAAATCAGGTCGATCCACTATACGACGTAGGCATAAATACTTACCCTTTGTGATATAGTAGACTCCCGGTCCAGGATACTCGAGGGACCCGGGTCTCCTCTGCATATGGCGGGAAGCAGTTCGCGATCGTGTTCGGTATCGGTCGGGAGGTGCTCAACCTCCGGAGGATAGTTTCTTTGAGAAAGACTCGTAAAAAGTATCCGAGGTACTTAGTGCTTGCTTGAGATATGTAATCAAAAATTGAGTGTTTAGAGTCGACTTGTGCACCGAATACAGTAGGAGTCGTGGAGAGCGCACCTTGGGTATTGTGTGTCAGCGGACACCAGGAACGGCTATGGAGCGACTGAGGGTGAGGGATACGAGCTCCAGACTCCTGCCAAAGTATAGACGAACAAGTTTGATCCGTGATAAACACCTGCGGCGGCACAGACACCGTTCGTGTGCGGGTAGGCGAACCTGGAGAGAACCTCATCAGCAGCTCACGGTGATCACGATCATGTGTCGAGGACATTGTGGATCTGAGGGGGTCCTGGGTGCGGTAAATAAGAATATTGAGCGGAAAACTTGTGCCTAGATTGTTACAAGGACGTCAGTAAGCTGGACAACTGGCGGTGAAGACGTTAGATAAGCATCAAGTGGGAGTCATCGAAAACCTTCTACCTCGTCAGAAACCCCAGAAACCTATATCCAATCGGGACAGAAGGAGATCTAGACGTTTCTTTGACCATGAGATGGAGAATTGCAGTCGAACTACGTTGATGACTGCGATTCGATGCATATGTTGAGCGATGCGGAGAGAATGGTATCAGTTCAAGTTACCAATTGAGCCGGAGAAGTCCGCTTATATATATATATCTAGTCAGTGTCATGCCCATCAGACCTGTGCTTGTACCTCATCCAACACATCCCACAACCTCCAATTGGCACTCTTCCTCCTCTCCCCGTCCCAAAAGCAAGGACGTACGAGATCTAGAGAAAAAGCGAAATGCCCATGCATGTGCTGGCTCGGGCGAAGACCCATGCCTTTGTTCACGCAGCCTCGAGCCGAGCCATCTACCCACATCGCCATACGTGCGCACGTCTTGATCATGATGATGTTCATTTCCTCCTGCTGCGAAGTTAACGCAAGCAGGCTTTAAGGTGAGCTCTATTTACCGCTATGTACTCTTTCTCTTTCGAATTTTGCGGGTGTGTTTCGGTGCTGATCCGCATGCTGACGAGTCGTTTTGCTACTTAGGAGTCAGTCGTGAGTATCATGGTCATGGTACCTCTTTTCGTTGTCTACGATTACCTGCCTGTTCTTTGGAAGCTACGTTCGTTGTCGGCGCTATCATTGGCCCCATATACCAAGTGAGTTACTCTCCATCACCCAGTGGAATTGGTCGCAGCTCTTATCGACATTCTCAAGCAGCCGTAAGATACAATGAAGGCGACTTTCCGATACCCGAATCTGCGACCTGCAGACGAGAACGACGGTGAAGAAGTGGCTCGGGAGTAAAAGATCTAGAGGCGCGCCGACCTCTGAGAAGCTGCGGGGATCCTACATAGTCCGAGTTGCAATTTTCCAAATTCCACGGCGGCTCGTTACTTCAGGTAAGCTGATCAACTCTCATCTTAGCTTCCTATATGGCTACAAGGAGTCAACCTTTGATAGCGCTGCGTTCGACTGGCCTACTTTTGTCGGCTTACTGAAGTAAGCGTACGCCTATTACGGTATCCACTGCACGGAAGATCAGGCGAGGAGTCATGATCAGGTGCTAATCGCTATCCATGCTTGCGAGGCGATCGTGAGAGGTGATGCTCGTTGTGGATGGGGTCCTGCCCGCTGTGGCGTACCTCTGATATTTAAATTATGTTCTCCTCCTCTTTAGTGTATTTATTTAAAAAAACCCTTTCGCCCTTATTTAAAATATCGACGTAGAAAATAGTGAAACAATCTTTCAAATACCTTCAAGACTCCTGTCCGCATTTCATTGCCTTTTGATTTAAAATAAAAGCAGTGTAAGGACCAGAGTGATATGATGAAGAAACAATGTCCGTTATTTTAAATATCCTTTTGGAAATTCCCCGGTCTGTAATAGATTGCTACAGTGATTTTATACGATACAAAGCCAAGATAGTTCTTCAAACAATACCTCATAAAGACTCAATAAAACCGCCGGCCTTATTTAGGTTTTACAAAGAAAAAAATTCACAATAACTTCTGCGTGCCACTTGTGATTTGGCATGAATCTTATTCAAAATCTTGACTAAATATCTCTTCAATAACTTCAAAATGTTGCCTCACGTGTTAGGGTGGTCTTCATTAGATTATTTCTAAAATATATCCCTCGAGGTAAATCGAACCTTTTTAGGAATAAGTCCTCAATATATTCACAATAAATCAAGGGGATTTATGATGAACCTGACCCTGTGTTATAGAATAGAGAACGCTATGTTACAGAGCACTACAGACCAGACAGATGCGTGCTACAGAGCAATATAGAGCTTAAGTAATAATGTTATGTAACATTACAGTGCTATAGGACGGTTGGTGCCTGTCAAGTTTGCTATGTGAGGGTATACCAATTTATATAGTTTGCTATAACACGGTTGGGCTAAAATCAGGATTTGCTGATGTGGTTCGGTGAAATGGATGAATTACCTAATGCCTAACATCACGTGCATGGGGCTAAAAGTCGCCAACTATCAATTGGAGGGAAGGTGATAACGGGCGGACGCTTACAAATCACAAATCATTTTTTAATCTTATCTGCTACTATCTACTTAGCAAAATAAAATGTCTCTCAAATACCAACCACCATGTTCAAAAAACCACTCAATAACCTGAAGACTTCAGCACCTCTAAGGAGTTCTGATCATCGGAAGCTCAAGCAGCGCATTGTAAATTCGTACGGGCTCACACCGGAAGAAGGAGACCTCCTGGTTCCAGATGGAATTCTGTCCGTAAAATTCAGCACTCACATCGAAGAACCTGGTGTGCGATACTTTCACCGAATACTCTGCTTATTTGTCTAATTGGAACGAGAAGATTGCTTACATTGACCCTGATGGCGACCCACTGTGGTTTACAATAGGCAAAGGCGCAGACGGTGACCTGATCCCGACGATCTACTCTCTATGGAAGAAACAAGATCTCTTGCCATTTCTCTCTACACCTTCGTCTGTCATTCCAAAGCTTATAGGTGGTGCTGATCTGATGATTCCGGGTGGTCAGTCTTTTTCAGTTTCTCTTGGGTGATTGATTGCATTCTGAGTGTCCAATTTTACCTAAGCCAGTTATACACTGTCCCCCAGCACTCCCTGAGCGCAAGCTCGTCGCCATACGTCAATACATCAGGAAGGAAGACAAGTCGTTTCTCTCTGCACCTGTTGCTATAGGCTGGATGGCTCTTCCCAGTGATCGGCTTCGAAATCCGGCGACAGAAAAGGGAAAAGCTGTGATCATCGCACATACATGGAAAGACCATCTTTGGGACATGGGTTCCAAGAAGGATATACCAGAAGATATACCGTTGACTACAAACTCGGTAGAAGAAACTGACGAGGAAGATGACCAGGAACGGAACGAGGACAAGGATGAAGACGAAACCGCGACTACGCCTCCAGCAAGCGAGGATCCTCGCAGTCCTACACCAGATGCACCGTCGAGCATATCCTACACGGCTGCAGAGGTATCGGAGCTGCTCAACAAAACTCTTCTCCAAGCCATCTCAACTCAGCTGAAATCTTTACCGCCATCCGCCTTTCCGATCCCTGCTACGCAGTTCTACTCCAATTACATCCTTCCATCGCGTCCCGCTTTCCCTGCTCTCGTTCTCACTCCAGCAGCCCTAGCTCAACTTACATCTCCACCTGACGACCCACCATCTATGGACACTGACATCACAATCAAGACTTCTACCCACAAATCCCTCACTGTGTTCCTCAAAGCAGCTGAGAAAGCATCCCTACTCACCCTGAAGCCTCCGCAGAAGAACCAGCCCGATGTACTCATCACGTCGGTCAACGGCTCGCACCCAAGTGTCAAAGATCATAATCTATTCGTGACGGTGAAGGATCTTGAACTTAAAGCTGCAAAGAAAGCGGCACGGGAAGAGAAAGAACGCGAAAGTCATGCGACGAAGGAGATCGAGATCAGAGAGCTTTGGAAACCCCATCAAAGTACGGTGGAGTTAATTGAGGGCATGGGTGGAAAGTGAGTTTTACCTGTATCTGCCACATCGTCACTGAAACCCATCAATCTTCAGCAAGAACGAGCTCTATACACCGACAGAAATAAGGTCCCTGCTCAACTCGTATATCGCGGCCAAAAACCTCGTCAACGTTCGCGACCAGGCGTACATCAATTTGGACGACCTGCTTTACACCTGCATCTCTAGCAAGACCAAAGGCAAAGCAAAGGGCAAAGATGCAGCCCACTCCGACGCCGATGGAGAGATGTCGCGGTTTATGAAACGAGATGAGCTGGCGCGTACTATTGGGTCGAAGATGCAAGGCTGGTATGAAGTTAGAGCAGAGGGGAAGGACGTGGTTACCAAGTATGTCCTGATGATTTTATTCCAATTCTGGTTCAAAACTAATGATGCTCGGTCTCTCGCAGGAAAGGAACACTGACGCCCATCCAAGTCGTCATGAAAGTCCGTCAAGGACGAAAGGCGTCCACTCTCATAACCGGATTCGAGCCCTTCCTCGTCGTTGACGCTGAAGAGATGGCCGAGGATCTGAGGAAGATCTGCGCTGGTGCCACTTCAGGTCAGTGATCCTTCTCCTGCCCTGTTGGACAACCTAACGACGATTTTGTCTCTTCGTTATCACCAGTATCACCTGTCGCTGGAAAACCTTCTGGCTCAGGCGTCGAAGTTCTCGTACAGGGAAAACAGTCGAGCGCGGTGGTGAATTATTTGACTGGGAAAGGGATCTCGAAGAAGTGGATCGAGGTTACTGATTTGTCGGGGAAGAAGTAACTAAAGTGGTTGTCGCGAGTGTTGTCTGCCGGTGTCTTCACTTGTGGTGTGGCGTGAACGAGTGTTTAAACCATGCAATTACGACTGAAGTGTAGAGGGCTCCGACTGTTAAAACGAGGTCGAATTTAAAACGCAAATTGGCAATATGGCTGTAGGACAAAATTAAGGACCTCAGTCCTGGGACCTCTTCGCCCCATACCACTATTTCTAAAGTTCCATTGTTTTCGTCTCTCCCGTGGCAGGATGTAATTTTGGGGGTGCATTTGCGTTGTCAACTTACGTAATCAGTTTCCCAACCGTCTGGAAGTCTGCGACTGCTCCTTCCTCAAGGCCTCAAATACGATACAAGTCCTCGAAATCGGTTCCTACAATTTTTGCCATATTCCATCTTGAATCAACAATTCTTGCCGACGAAGGCTTTTCGCCATTCTTCTTGCAAGTGAAGCCCTTATTTCAACTTCTGACGGTTTGGTTTCCCCAGGTTGTTCCGTCTTGATACCTTTCTCTAGCGCTGGCCAATTCCTGCTATCTTATCTGAAAATATCACGATAAAGTTCACATCCCCGAGTTCTCATTCTCAACAAGCTTACGTTGACTGACAGCTCTAAACTGGGCCGTTATGGGCAGTGTCATGGTGCGATAAAACACGGACTTCTCGACGGATTCTCGTTTTAACCACAGGCATTATGTGGTTAGGTGTGTCGGCGACTGATGCCTCCAATGTTTGACGGCAAAATCGCGACATCATTACAATACATCGACGTACTTCACCAATACGATGGTTTTCGAGAACTATTCCCATTACCATGCAATGTCTTCTTCTGCTCAATTATAGGTCGAAGACCAGCCCCACGAAACATACACGAGTTGAACTGGAATAACTCACAATATGTCACCGGCAGATTAAAATCTCCGGACTATCATCCACCGCGATCACAATGTGCCGAGATTACAATCTAATCTTGTACTTGACGAGTCAAAGTAAGGACAAATGGAACTAAGGAGGACACAGCTGGGCCAGCAGGTAGACTCACGAGTCCATATTGTCAAGGTATGTCGGTCCTAAAACTCGAGTTTCTCGCCTTCGTGATTCTAGATATAGGTACGCCAGACGGATTCACAAATCAGCTTCCATACCCAGCGTCATTTAACGGAAGCGTGATATGCAATTTGGTAGAAATGGATGGTTGTCTAATCTGTTATGGACAATTTCCCCAGTTTATATAGAGCGACCGTTCAGCATCAGTCACCCCAAATTCCTAGGATGCCTCTTCCTGATCCATCAACCAGCTATTTCCTTCGAAATGCCTTCACTCAGCAATTCCTCACAGTCAGCCCGACCACTGTATCCTATTTAAGCTCTTCTGTTCTCCTAGCCGATAGTTCGTGGCAAGTGAGCATGCAAATCATATTTCGCAGCTGCCACAACTCCCTGATTCTGAAGTAAAAAGCAATGGCAATTCCCTTCAGCAGGAGGTGGGAAGAGTTACCTCCGCAATGTTGCGTCTGGCCAGTCCTTCAGCGTTAGCAGTTACGTTACCGACTACAACGGATATGCCAAGGTCACCATGTCGGCCACTGGCGATGCTGTAACAGTGACGGAAACAAATGGGCAGTTGCTGATAATGTAAGTGTAATGTCTATGCACTAATCTCTTATCTTAACAGGGCTGTTTAGGGTCATCAACGCGAATACATCCAATAACGCGTGTTACATACACGATGAAGGTAGCACATTCGCTGTAACTTTGGTATGTGGTGGATCATCAATATCGACTCTTGAGGGTTATAGGCTCACTTCATCTCTCAGGGCTACAATTATTCAGATAAACATGACCCTGCCAGGAACCAGTGGGTGATGCAGCCCGTTGTTCCAGATGTCTCTCCTGCTCCAATGGTCAATAAGAATCCTCTTCCAAAAGGGTTCTACAGGATTCGTACTTTCAATGGCGGTTACTTGCTGACCATGCCCGAAAACGGAGCTGCCGGGTCAAGGCTCCCATATGTTAGCAAACAAGTACCCAAAAACGACAACCAGAAGGTCTTTAAATACAATTTTACGTGTTGCCGAGCGACTTACTTTCGTTTGGTAGTGGGATATCACTCCTCAATCGAATGGTTCTTTTACCATCTCCAACGCTGGGACTGGGCTTTATTTAGCTGCCTCTCCTACCAATCTTGTCGATGGAGCTACCTTGCTCGGCCAATCCCTTAACGCTGGCGGGTCGGCATTCCGATGGAACATACAGACATTTAATCCCGGCGTCATGTTTTTGTAAGTTCAAGTCATGGCATCTAATGCCAATACGTTATTGACGGAAGATTAATAGCATCGGTCCAACAAATACCAACCTATCGATTGGGTTCTCGAGCTACATGGCCGAAGATTTAGAGGTGGTAAGTCCCAGGTCTTGATTTCTCCGCTCTAAATCGTGTTCTTACGACTGTCCCAGGTCAATTTAAAAACTAGCGATGTTAGTATCTTGACTTCCATGAAAGACAGCACCTGATTATGCCTACCGTCGAAACGCCAGAATATCCCAAGTCAGATATGGTTCTTCGAAACCTTCAAGCCGATTGGGGTGGCGGTATTCCACGGGAAGAGAATTCTTCCTCCTGGCGAATACATTCTCGGAATTTGTCAAGATAACACTTTTGCAAAGATCCTGAACTCAGATGACATGGCCGTCGCGTCAACCCAATCTAATGGCACTAAGGTAATCAGTCGCCTTCGAGTCTCTGGTTATACTGGCAGGAATGGATCAGTCTAATTTTTCCTCTATTGTAGTTCAAGGTCATATACGCGGACAATGATACCCCAAACTTCATATTAGCTTATACAGACTCGACCTCTTCTACGTCTTACCTCAGCGTAGCAAATGACCGCGTCGAAACGACATCTCTGAAAAGGCAGGCCACACAATGGGTAGTCCTGCCTCTGCAGCACAAGGACGAGGGAATTGCATACCAGTAAGTGATGTTCCAGAACTCTTGAGCGCAATTGGCTTATCTGGATATACTTTTTCTTAGTATTTGTGATGCGAGCTCCAGCGATCCTCGAAAGGCTATAAGTGCACGGTTGGTCCTTGATAAGACTAGATCGTATGTGAGTGTTCCAAGGACTTAAATATTGGTATATTTAAATCTGGATTAATGACGGTCATTTAGTTCGCGTTGGACCCATTGGCCGAGCAGGAGGTTTTGCAGATGTGGAGGTTCATTGACGCGTAAAATGACTTTCGTCCCCGTCAAGCGGCTAAGATGGAGTCGAACTCTGCCGCCAGCATTTCATTCAAAACCGTTCCTACTTCATTTTTTCTTTGACGTGATGCAATATGAGATACTTTGTATTATAAAGTCCAATAGCTCTATTTCTGACCCCAAAGCTTTGCCTGAAAATCAAGCTTTCGACTACCTTATCTCCAAATCCCAATTTCACCCGTCCAAGTACAACTACTTCTTTACATATTCTTTCTTTCACAGATCAAACTTATCATATGTACTTGACCTCGACATACCAAACTTGGCAATATCCTGTCCAAATGCGGCAATATCGCGAGTGGCGCAATCACAGGCGTTTGAATCAGAAATTTGAACAAGTTAGTAAGCTCAGATAGTAACCTTCTCATGTACCTTTGAGTCTATTTGATTCAGAGCATGGAATCCTGTTCCGCCGATTATTCTCAGGGAAAGTCAGTGGAGAAACTCATAACTAAGCATCTATTTTGGATCTGGTCACCCACGCAGATCTCCGTGCCGACCAGCGTAGCGTGAACAGACAGATTAACCCACCCATTCTCCAAGGACTGTTCATCCTATGGGGTTTCGCCCGAGATTTATTTCCTTTCGCGCTGGTAGCGATCACGGGCCGACTCGCAGGCAGGAGAACTGGCACTCTTTCATTTCTCGACCGAATTAACTGAACCAGGAAGTTAGTAACTTGCACACCTTTGTCTGTACGTTTGGATATTTATAATATGGTAGCAATCATGGTCTTATTGTTATTTGTGGTCACCACGGACTGAAGGTGGGTTTGGTGTGTCACTTTGTGCATTCAGTGGTCCCCACATATACCTCACGACGCAGGTAATTCGCACCAAAATATGACCACGTCGTGAGGAGCCTGTGAGACAAGTGACATTTATTATGAAAAAAGGAGGGTTAAATGCGAACCCACCCAGTCATTTGTGGTGTTGAGCCTGAGGGACGGTCAAAGTCCGATGCAAAATGTTTAAGGTCAGGGATTTATGTCAAGCAGGGTGGTATTCACAAATCCTATAAAGAGATCCAAAGTTAGTTGAGAAAGACATACCAACGATGAAGTTTTCTGTAATCTCTCTTGCCTTATCACTCGTATTCGTCTCCTCTGGCTTCGCTCTTCCGGAGAGACGCCAAATAGTGACTTCCAACGCTTGTGAGTCCTTATTTGTGTGCATTAACGCACGACTGACCTATATGGGAGCATAGGTGGGACTGGTGTACGTTTATAGTTTTAGCGCAACAGTTTCTGTCAGCACACTGAAAACTTGGCGGTCTAATCTAGTTACCTCCTTGTGCGCTACTGGCTTTTCCTCTTGGCAGGTCTTCGCACTTACTTTTATTGTTACAGGCCCAAGTGGAACCTGGTGTTGCATACCTGGTCCTCTTATTGTTGGACATCCCAGGACGACTGGATAGTAAGTCGACGTACGGTTTCCAACCTTGACACGTAATAACCGAATGTTTAGCTGCTTGGGGCCGGGTTCTGCCTGCCCTCTTTGACCATGCGACAGTGTAGAGGCCTCCCAGCGATATTTCCAGGCCGTCCTTGAGTTGGTAGATAGTGAAATGCTAAGAGCGTATGCACAGTCACTAAGCGCTGCAGGGATGCTTCAATTCCCTTGATTGTATTCTATTTCGAAACAGAGGATCTTGTTCAGTAATAGTACTCTTGCATCTTGAGGCAAAAAACGACAGCGACTCATCAAGAGTCAAGAACGTGAAAAGGATGTTGGAGTCGTAAAAACGGTGAACTCATCCCCACGGTCATTTTTAGCGCAACCCCGACATCGGGGCTCTAGTCACTAGTGTTTATTCTGATTACTTACGACATCATCAAAGCATCATCGCTTAGGTTGAAAGAAAAACACCACGACCTTCGCGGTGACCACATGGTCTTTTATTTCCCAATAAAACCCACTTTGGGTGTCTTTCTATAGCACCCCACTCATACAAGCGATGCGCACCAGAACCCTTCCATTCTTGGTGGTTGGCATTTTCCTCAAAGGCATCTGTGCTACCAATTCTACTGCAACTAGCGCTTCCAAAACATGTGCCTTCCTTCAAAGCGGTCTTGGCTCCGTCATTGTCCAGTTTTCTGGGCCAGAGTATCTAAACGCTTCGACAAACGCGTGGAACTTCTTCAATACGGAAAGCAGACCTACCTGTATCGTCTTCCCTCGTGAGGCGTCGCATGTGCAGACTGCAATGACCGCCATCTTTCGTGATAGTGTCCATTACGCCGTGCAGGCAGGTGGACACTCTGGAATGACAGGGTGGAATACGTGAGCTCTAAATCAAGAATAGGTCCTCCTACTATACCGAAACTATATTGAAAGAAAGCTTTCAGAGTGCAGAACGGTATTTTGCTTACGTTCTCTCACATGAAGAACATTTCATACGATGCAACCAAGGACACCATCACCCTACAACCTGGAATTCACTGGGGAGAAGCTTTAGCTGCGCTCGAACCGCTTGGCGTAGCGCCCTTGGGTGGGAGGCTTACGTATATTATTTTCCTTGTCTTTTATTTAAATTTTTACTGATCTGGAAAAACTTAGGGATGTAGGAACAGGACTACTCCTTGGCGGAGGCTACAGTTTTATTGCAGGAGAACATGGTTTTTCTTGCGATGCATATGTGGAAGTGGACGTTGTTTTGGTCACAGGCCAGCTGGTTACCGCGACGGCACACAACGAACACGCAGATCTGTTTCGGGCGCTTAAAGGTGGCGCCAATCGCCTCGGGATCGTCACGCGTTATGAAGTACAGGCCATCCACACTGGCACTAATGCCGATAAGAATTGGTTTGGGGGTCTCATTATAGTGCGTGTTTCTTAGAATCCATTTTTCGGCTCAATAAATTTCCATGCCTTCTGTGATTATAGTTTCCGAACTCTTCGGCTGATGCCCTTATAAGCGCTACACATAAATTCACGTCGACCGTGACTGACCCCAAAGCGAGTGCGTACCTTTCTACTGTTGCTTGTGGAGAATTACTGAATAAATCAAATTTAAGCCCTCCTCATTAGCTTTGTAAACACTCTAAACGGCACAGAAATTCTTCCCATACACCTACTAACAATGCTGTACCACGGTCCCTCTCTTCCACAGAGCATTTTCGGCGAATTCTTATCAATTCCCTCCACTTCCGGACAAATTACACCTCTCAGCTACATCGACACCAATAATCTTATTGCAGGAGGCGGCATCCGCGGATTCGGTCAAAGATTTGGCGCATCCGCCTTGAGTGGCGACTTGGATCAGTATACGAATGCTCTCAGAGTATTCAACGAGTTTACCGTGGCTGTTCAAAGCTCCATGTCCTTGACCGTGCTCGCGTTTACACCCATCCTGCAGTCTCAGATACTAGCGGGACGAGCGAGGGGCTCAAACATTTTTGACCCTCCTTTGAGGAATTATGCAGCCATTGAATTCCAAATTCAAGCACGCGAAGGGCTTGCACAACTCCCGCCTGATGTTGTGGCCGCGCACGACACTGCGTTAGCAAGGCAAGCAATTGACGCTGGTTCTCAAAGGCGATTTCCCATTGATGAATGTTTATATAGCATTCCACACTCCCCAGGACTTCCGCTTTACATCAACGAGTCCAGCGAAAAACAGAAAGTATTTGCTACTTATAACAGATATGCTGAATTGAAAGAGACATATGCGAAATATGACCCCACACGGTGAGTTTTTCCTTTTTATTCTGCTGTCATTTCTCATGCTACTTTAGCTTCAATGTGCGATTCACTGATGGACCTGTGGGCTTGTGAAGCGTACCAAAACCCTGATGAAGAACAAGTAGATGCGAATACAGTAGTTTTTTCCGTGTAAACGAACAACGCGAGGTTCCAATGATCTGTCAATTACTGGAAGGATCGACGGAATCGAAGGGTAGCAACTCAATGAACAAGAAATTTTCTAGCAAAAAAGTGGTGTCGGATAGATAAGAAATAATATACCATCCAGGTTGCATCCAGGCCAAAAAAATCGGGTGAATTAGTAATACTAGAAAACAAGTAATCCCAAGAACCTTCAACGTAGAAAAGGCAACAAACAATTCGCCGCCTTTCGTGAATAGTCAACGATCCCCTTGACATCGTCCGCATCTTTCAAACTAATATTCAAATTACCAACGACTAGCCTTTTGGTTAGCTGAATGTCATCCATCACCTCCGCTGTAACTTTTCCCAAGACCGTCAAATCCGCGCTCTTAACCTGCAGCCAGTGACCACTGTCAGTCGGTATCCAGTACATCCAAGCCTGCTCGTCGTCCGCTGACTGCGTCCCAGCCCCGCGGGGTATAAATAGTGGCTGCACGTTCTCTGTATCAGTCAAGACGGCCTGCATTGAGGCACGTGCGGTATATACACGGGCTGCTGGTATTGCGACGATTTGTTGGGCTTGCTTCTCTGTTTGAGGACAGGAGAGCACAATGATGCAGCTGTCGTAGAGGTCCATTGGTGTGAGCTTCGAGCCTATCATCCACGCAGCGCTCGAGAGCGCTGTATCCCCAACGATGGCGAGTATGTTCAGTCGGACTGACGAGTCGGACTCAAAGTCACTGTCTCGAAGCTCGTAGACGTCGCGCATGTTGGGCGGGGCAAGCAGCGTTGCAATCTGCTTAGCGGAAAGGGAGTCCTCTCTGTAACCCTGAATTCCTCGGGGATGGAGATGCATTTGGTAATTGGCAACGGCGAAAACGAGATTTGCGACGCGTAGCCTCATCGAAGGGGAGAGGGAGGTCAGTTGGTGCCCGCTCATTGGACGGTCCGCCATCGGCTCAGAGGAGTTTGTCAGATGGAAAATGAGGATTCGGAGAGTTACCCAGGCGAGCTGAAAAGCTGCCCAAGCAAGGACGATCCGCGTATCCTGCTGTCCAAGAAGCAGGTAGGAGACGAGGAGCGATGTCGTCTGAAGTGTAGCATTGACTGCCCAAAATGCTCTCCACCATATCGAAGTCCTCAGGTTTTTCATGGCGCCAAGTACGACTTTCCTTGGTCCGCCTAATTGTTTGTCGTGGGAAGGTACCAGCAATGAGATCAACATGCCCATCGACGACCATCGGTCTCCTGGAACTGTTATGTCATGGATTTCGACACGCGGAGAGGAAGGAGAGTGTGAATGGAATGGCTGAGAGGAGCCCCATCAGGATTCCTCCGAATGAAAGGAGGAAGAAGATTTCGAAGCATTTGAGCAAGGACAATCCAGGACTGCGATCTGAAATCGAACCTTGTGAGTGCGGAAAAATGGATAGCTATGGAAGGTGTGAATCGTAAGGGGGTCGCCCACGGAAGTGTCAGTCAGCTCTTCGAGCATAACTGATGTTGCACGGTCAAATGCATAAATGTCTCTGTAACGTGGTCGTTCATCCTGCGCAGTTGACGCTTTCTCAACCTGGATATTTCGCCCGTAAGTGCAATCCTTCAAAGGTCAATGCACTTACAATAGCCTCATCGAATTCCTCCGACCGAGAACACACGACACACCGAGAGGGCTGTGCAAACTGCTGCGAACCGACTGAGCGAACTTGGAGGGTGCGAGGGGTAAGCTCATCCCAACTGCAGCGTCAGAAGCCGCCGTTCTTAAACCCAACATGTGCCTGAGCCAGCCTGGGCTCGCGGCGCTTGCGCATGCCTTGATAACCAGAAGTACCAAAAGGATGATGAGCCCCAAACTAGTCCTGCCGACCCTCGATTTCCGAGCACAAGTTCCCCAGCTGTGGTAGATCCTATGAGAGTTGTTAGTGCGCCTATCTCGACAAGACCATTTCCAAAATTGATTGAAATAGAGCGCCATTCCTGGACCCAGTGTTGTTCATAAGTTATTTGACGGTCGGTGGAAAAGAATGGAACGTGAGAGACTTTACTGTGCCGTCGATGTTGGGACTCATGGAATCGTCAAGAATAGATAGATAGTTGACAGTGACAGATCAGAGAAAATAATTTGTGCATCGCTTTACAGAGCGCAAGGAAATATTCTGAGCAGTAAATTTCCAGTGAGGAGCCGAAAATATAAGCGAAATTATTTTCCAGAGAGCACAGTTGCCGTTATCCTCCGAGTCCAAGTTCCATGGTCAATAGTGGTCGACAGGGAGGAATCCAGGTCAGGAAAAAAAAAGAAAGATAATCAATCTGCTTACATAAGAAACTCACGTGCTTGAATTTATGATTGTGACACGCGTGACTAATTGATTTTCTATCATTTTCGTCACCAATGCCGACTTCTTCTTGAACCAGATCCAAACTTGTTTTGTTGTAGTCTGCACCAATGCCCCGAGCAACCAGTGAAAAGTTCTCTAGGGCGCACCAACAAGCGCCCAAGAAAAAAGATGCACAAGCCTCGGGTTCAATGACGAACCCAATTTTTAACACTGCACGATTCGGACAACATATTCTTAAAAGTGCTGCAACGGCCCAAAAGTGCGTTTAACTAGGCTTATCATTTACTTTCATTAATTTTTTTAAAGGATTGTGGACGCTGTCAGTATCTCATCATTGAATATTTGGAAGTCTTGTTGAAACGTTGAAAGGTCAGGCCAACCTGAAGCCGACAGACAAGGTCATGGAAGTAGGTCCGGGTACTGGAAACTTGACGGTCAGGATCCTGGAGAAGGCCAAGCACGTCACAGCCATCGAAATGGACCCTCGTATGGCCGCAGAAGTAATTAAACGAGTGCAGGGAACGTACGTTTTTTCACCTCATCGTGATGCTCCGCACTCAACACCTAATTTTAAATCGCAGCCCGGAGCAACGAAAGCTGGAGGTAATCATCGGCGATTTCGTCAAGGTCGACATCCCATATTTTCGAGTCTGCATCCTCCAACCTCCCTATCAAATCTCTTCGCCCCTCGTCTTCCGCCTCCTCTCGCATCGCCCGCTCTTCCGCGTGGCCATTCTCATGTTTCAGAGAGAGTTTGCCCTCCGTCTAGTAGCACGACCGGGGACTGCTCTTTGGTCAAGGCTATCTGCCAATGTTCAGGTAAGCTCCTACCTCGCCTTTTAATCATGTCCTCTCATTGACCGTGAAACGTAACACAGCTTTACGCAAAGGTTGATAACATCATTAACGTCTCTAGGAACGACTTCCGCCCGCCACCCCAGGTTGAGTCCTCCGTCATTCGGCTCGTGCCTATCGACCCTCCACCTCCGGTCAAGTTTGAGGAGTTTGACGGCATGAATCGTATCATTTTCTCTCGCCCGAACAAAACGGTGCGAGGCAACTTCCAGGCCAAGGGCGTGATGAAAATGCTGGAGAAAAACCGGTCGACGTGGTTATCTCTGCAGGAAACGGTACATATCATTTGCTTCATATCCGATGACAGAATTGCTAATCCTGTCAAAGCCAGCCGACGACGACAGGCCGATAAATAAGATGGTCGACGATATTCTCGCCGAACTGGGCCATTCCGAAAACCGCGCAGCAAAGATGGACATCGATGATCTACTTAAGTGGGTTTCTAGTTTGTTTTCTCTGGCGTTGGCGGTCTGATGATTCCGGCTTGCGATGACAGATTGCTGGCTGCATTCCACGAGGTCGGAATTCATTTTGCATAGCGCTATGCAATTCAAAGTCTATACGTCAGCCAGTGTTGCCGGTGGTGAAACAAACTTTGACCACTCTCGATCGTCCTACACGTTTGTTTTCTTACGGGCGGCGTTTGAGCGGCGACCTTACAGGTCCCCATGTCGAGGTGTTTGTATCCAGGAGAGAGGATGCCGACCAATGCTTCCAAAAGTATGATCATGATCACAGATGTACTCGATAGCGTATGTTGTACTACCATAATAGAACAGAGTGTAACACCGTCATGCACAAAAACAACACCTCCGATCTCACAATTCCTGCAAACCGCGAACTCCCTCCGGTGGCACGGCAGTTATATCTGGGACACCCAGATACGCTTGCATTCCGATGGGCCGATATATCCACATCTCGCCTTCTTCGAAGCAGCTTAAATCGTATTCCCTCCTCTCAGGCAGCTGACCAGCACTCTGTTCTACTACCGCGATGACCCCCAGATCCGACGGCCTGAGAGCTGCACCATCCGCTGGGGTCGAAGAGGGCACACACTCCGCGACAATGACAGCCGTGTGGTCTGGGTCCCCCAAAGTGTAAAAACTGCCTGGTCGTGCGCCTTTAATGCCGATTCGTACTTTTCTCCACTCGGCGATGTCCCCTCTTCTGATACGGTCGTCGCCGCCTCGCCAGCGGCCGACCATCTCGCGGCCGGACATGCTGGCCTTGCCTTCGTATATGAGGTGACCGTGCGTCCGGCTGATGCTGGGAACAGGCTTCGGAATGTAGTCGTAATCTTTGAAATATTTAATGCCTTCATTGGCTAAATCCCAGCATTCTCCGCGGGCGCAGCACTGCCCAGAACCAAGGAAGGATTCGGCAAAGAGGGCGATGGTGTCACCATAAATTTCGTGTGCTTCTACAAGCTCTTCTCTTCCTAGAGCTTTGGGTGGTGGGAGATAAACGGCATGTCTAGTTACTCGTTCTGGGTCTTCAGGACTGGTGGTGGTAAAATCGACGCTACCCCAGAAAACGCTGAGGTCAGAGAAGACGACACCGATCTGGGTCGTCTTATTGGATCCCAATGATCTCCAAGCGCTGACGTATGTGTGGTTCGTGTCGCCGACAAGCGGAGGTGGAGGGCTTGCCCCAGATGAATTATACCAGGCCCTAGCCCAAGGGGTTGTTGGGGCAAAGTAATGGGCCAGGTCTAGAGCCGCCGATCCATGTTTCGTGACAGGGGGATGCGATAAGACGAATGTGGGTTGCGCTGAAATTACATACGTTGACAAAGGTTCGCTTAGCTTCAAATTGCAGGCTGACGTAGCAAACTGAATCACGCACTGCCAGCTGGGGAGGAGCGGGTCCAGGCTGCAGGTTTGGTCTGTCATAGCACATTAGATGAGAAACATGATAAGAAAAAGCATGGAATCGACTCACAGATGCCCGAAGGGGAGGGGCTGCGTGTGAAGGCGGGCGAGAGGTATACTCCACCGCGCCCTTATTGTCGGGTTTAACGCTCGGCGGCGGCGGTTGAAAGTTTGCAAAAAATTCGTCCAGCCAGCTGAAAAACACCTGTTTGTCTTCCGGGGAAAGATTCGTCCAGTCAATGTCATTTTCTCCAGGTGCAACAACTGGAGTTACTCGACGTGGCTGGAAGTCCGGACGGGTGGATCGAATGATGGGTGGGGGCCCGGGAGGGGGTGGTGGCGCTGGTGGTCCTGGAGGTGGAAGTTTACTTGGGTTACCAGGTACCGATGACCGAGGAGGTGGTGGCGGCGGCATTGGCCCCTTTCCCCGAACTGGTAAAGGCGGAGGTCCAGCACTTGGCTCTCGAGAGGGCAAGGGCGGAGCGGGTGATATAGAATTGCTGCGACTTACAACCGGCGAAGATCTTGAAGCCGCTGAGGAAGTCCGGCTCGGAGGAGGCGGTAAAGGTGCTAATGTGGGCTTTGTATTCTTGTTGACCAAACTTCTTGGTGGAGGCGGGGGAGGTGCGGATGCTCCGCTGTACGGATCCCAATTGGTCTTCTTCATCGGCACACTACCACCTCATGCAGTCAGTACGATCTCATTAGAACCTGTTAGGCAGACATACCTAGTATTCCGATCCCGAACATGTTGAAGCTTTTCGACTCCAGACGTGGTGGCGCCAGCTGCCTTGGCTTTTAGTTCGGCGACTAGATGCCACACACATTGATTAATTGTCTTGTCGCAGATGAAAGGTGAAGTCTTGGGCTTTACATGAAGGCATGGTAATCGACTGTTTCCTGTTTCAATGTCTTTACGATTTCAAGGACGATGGTACGTGTTCGATCTATTGATCAGGAATACCTGGATCCAATATTATTAGTCCGATATTACGAGTCCAGGGGAGCAGAGTCCGGTGAATAAACTCACGAAATTGAAGTGAATGGAGAGCTCGAGCTCAGACTGTGGAATGTTATGGTGCAAAGCAAAGGAACTGCGCAGGCGTTGCCAAAACCAAACAGTGGACGACACAATTGGCGAGAAATACACGTGGTTCGGATTCGGGATGTGTCAATCAAATTCGGCTTGTTGGCTTGTCAATGTCGGCGATCCTGCAAAACTTGAAAATGTTGGCATCGTCGGATTCGGGCTAGTGACACGGACTAGAGGTGGCATCAGGAAATACTTCGTAATGATACCACTGACGTTCTCCGCTGACGTTCGAAATTTAGGATCAACAGTCAAGAAAGCAGATATTATTCTAGTAAGGTATCAAAAGCGATGGGTAAAGTATATGATGCAATATAGCTACATAGGGGTCCAAGGAGGAAAATTAGTGAGAATATAGGATACATGAGTCTGCACGATAGCAAATGCGTTCGAAATAAAAGAAAATATAACAAAGCATGATGCAAAATAACCATAGAGGAACCGGAAGGCTGAGGAATGTACTCGGAGTATGTGGCTCAGCGTGAAATGCGTTGGCATTCGGGGAAAGGGATCTGGAACATATTTTGGATCTTGCGCTCCTCGACCACGACCTATCAATAGGTAAATCAGGGATACTCGGGGGTGTAGTCGTAAAACGCTTCGCACCTCTTGACAACCACAGTTATTGGCCGTCTTATGCCTGTGGGCCCGACTGGTTTTGCAGAGATCGTTGTTGCAGTCGAAGGTCTCGCCTGTATAATACCGGCCATGGAAATGCTGTAATCTAGAGTCAGTCCCAAGGAAACGGAACGTGTCGAACGCGAAGTACCCCGCAACCCCTGTAGAAGTCTCCAATTCTGAAAGGAACGCGTCAAGTCAGCCAACGACCACCGCGACAAACACCAAAATGACGTACATTTCGTGCTTGCACATTGTTGAAGAATAAGTATTAAAGTAATAAGTCTGAGAAGAGGAAGAGGGGCGTATGCCGTCTCGTCGATAGACCACAAGTTGCGGGATGGGATGAGAGCATATGGATGGTCGGCAGGGCTGGTTTTATAGGCAACCGGACTTGAAACGCTTGGGAAGAAATAGGGTTACTTCCAGGCCAAACCGTGTCATCTTGTGGGGACGGAGACATGATGCGAAATATTACCTCAATATCAATACAATTGCAAATTTAATGTCTCGCACACAGACATGGAAGCGGTCACCCCCAAGAGCCCAATGATATTGTAATATTTTAATATCTAGGTCCGTCAATCTCCCCGTACCGGATGTCTCCCCACGTGGCAACCTGATCCTATCCCTTAATCCTGTACGTTACTTTTCCAGATGTAACACACCAAGTGCGGCATGCGGCGTTGATTACAACATTAGCTTAGCCTTCCTGAGTGGTACCAGCAACGCGGTGAACGGTGGGCACAACGCCTGGACGACCTTCAGGTCGGAGCCTCACTCTTGTCCTCCTCTTGCCTTTTCGCCCACGACAAAACACTGGTCTGCAATCAAACCTCATCAATTAGTGCCGTGTCATGAGCAAATCATGAGTCCTCGCTGAGTCCTCGGACGAAACCAAAAAGTCGCGCAGCGTTACGATAATCTGGGGTGCAAAATGTAAAATTCCCTTCTGAATTTCCGCATTCCGCAGGCGATTCGGACGAGATTTCGAGTCATGAATCCAGTACATGGGACTTTTGACCCCCTCGGATCGATATTTAACATGCCGTGAGAGGTATCTCGGCGCAACAATAAATATACTGTGTCCGATAGGAGTCGGCATGGCTCACGACCGTTGAGCAAGTCCGGAGACAAGGAATAATTTTTTTGATTATTGTCGTGAACGCTCACCGATGGGGATCTCTTGCTGTCGAGGGAGCATGAGCCTATTGTCGG